>CM045728.1:25922349-25992349 GCA_024760905.1 Plotosus lineatus | reverse complement strand
AAGCTAAAAGCTTAGGAGCAGGGTTTAAGCTGTTTTATCACGGTGTGGATGGGAAGAGAAATGGAGTTGGGGTCATCTTGAAGGAGGAGTTTGTCAGAAATGTTCTAGAAGTGAAAAGAGTGTCAGACAGAGTGATGAGTCTCAAGTTAGAAATTGAAGGCATGATGGTCAATGTTGTTAGTGCTTATGCCCCACAGGCAGGATGTAAGCTAGAAGAGAAGGAGAGATTCTGGAGTGACTTAGATGAAGTGATGCAGCATACCCCCAGAGGTGAAAGAGTGGTCATTGGGGCAGACTTCAATGGACATGTTGGTGCAGGCAACAGAGGGGACGAGGAAGTGATGGGCAGGTTTGGTATCCAGGACAGGAACACAGAAGGACAGATGTTGATCGATTTTGCAAAAAGGATGGAAATGGCTGTGGTGAATACTTTCTTCAAGAAGAAACAGGAGCATAGGGTGACTTATGAAAGCGAAGGTAAGAGCACACAGGTAGACTACATCTTGTGTAGGCGATGTAATTTGAAGAAAGTCAGTGACTGCAAAGTAGTAGTGGGTGAGAGTGTTGCCAGACAGCATAGGATGGTGGTGTGCAGGATGACTCTGATGGTGAGAAAGGTGAAAAAGGCAAAGGCAGAGCAGAAGACAAAGTGGTGGAAGCTGAAAAAGGAAGAGTGTCGTGTTGTCTTCAAGGAGGAGTTGAAACAGGCTTTGAGTGGTCAGGAAGTGCTTCCAGATGACTGGACAACCACAGCCAATGTGATCAGGGAGACAGGTAGGAGAGTACTTGGTGTGTCCTCTGGAAGGAAAGTAGATAAGGAAACTTGGTGGAGGAATGAGGAAGTGCAGGAGTGTGTACAAAAGAAGAGGTTAGCTGAGAAGAAGTGGGACACAGAGAGGACCGAAGAGAGTAAACAGGAGTACAGGGAGACACAGCGTAAGGTGAAGGTAGCGGTGTCAAAGGCCAAACAGAGGGCGTATGAAGACTTGTATGATAGGTTGGACAGTAAGGAGGGAGAAAATGATTAATACAGGTTAGCACAGCAGAGAAATAGAGATGGGAAAGACGTGCAGCAAGTTAGAGTGATTAAGGACAGAGAGGGAAATGTATTGACTGATGACAGAAGTGTGCTGGGAAGATGGAAAGAGTACTTTGAAGAGCTGATGAATGAGGAAAATGAGAGAGAAAAAAGAGTAGAAGGGGTGACCATTGAGGACCAGGAAGTAGCAAAGATTAGTAAGGGAGAAGTGAGGAGGGCATTGAAGAGGATGAAGAGTGGAAAGGCAGTTGGCCCTGATGACATACCAGTTGAGGTATGAAAGTGTCTGGGGGAGGTAGCAGTAGATTTTCTGACAAGAATATTTAACAAGGTCTTAGAAAGTGAGCAGATGCCGGAGGAATGGAGGAGAAGTGTGCTTGTGCCCATTTTTAAGAACAAGGGAGATGTACAGAGTTGTGGCAACTACAGAGGGATAAAGTTGATGAGCCATACAATGAAGTTATGGGAAAGAATAGTGGAAGCTAGACTAAGGGCAGAGGTCAGCATTTGTGAACAACAGTTTGGTTTCATGCCAAGAACGAGCACCACAGATGCAGTGTTTGCTTTGAGGATGTTAATAGAGAAGTCCAGAGAGGGTCAGAAGGAGTTGCATTGTGCCTTTGTGGATCTGGAGAAAGCATATGACAGGGTGCCGAGAGAAGAACTGTGGTATTGTATGAGGAAATCTGGAGTGGCAGAGAAGTATGTTAGAGTGGTGCAGGACATGTATGAGAGATGTAAAACAGTGGTGAGGTGTGCTGTCGGTGTGACAGAAGAGTTCAAGGTGGAGGTGGGACTGCATCAAGGGTCAGCTCTCAGCCCCTTCTTGTTTGCTATGGTGATGGACAGGCTGACAGACGAGGTTAGTCAAGATTCCCCATGGACTATGATGTTTGCAGATGACATCGTGATCTGTAGTGAGAGCAGAGAACAAGTGGAGGAAAATCTAGAGAGGTGGAGGTATGCCCTGGAAAGGAGGGGAATGAAGGTTAGTCTCAGTAAGACAGAATACATGTGTGTGAACGACAAGGACCCAAGAGGAACGGTGAGGTTACAGGGGGCAGAGATAAAGAAGGTGGAGGATTTTAAGTACTTAGGCTCAACAATCCAGAGCAATGGAGAGTGTGGAAAAGAGGTGAAGAAGCGAGTGCAGGCAGGTTGGAATGGATGGAGAAAAGTGTCCGGTGTGATGTGTGATAGGAGAGTATCAGCAAGGATGAAGGGAAAAGTGTACAAGACGGTGTTGAGGCCAGCGATGTTATATGGTTTAGAGACAGTGGCACTGGGGAAAAGACAGGAGTCAGAGTTGGAGGTAGCAGAGATGAAAATGTTGAGGTTCTCTTTGGGAGTAACGAGGATGGATAGGATCAGAAACGAGTATATCAGAGGGACAGCACATGTTAGATGTTTTGGAGACAAAGTCAGAGAGGCTAGATTGAGATGGTTTGGACATGTACAGAGGACGGATAGTGAGTATATTGGTAGCAGGATGCTGAGGTTGGAACTACCAGGCAGAAGGCCCAGAGGAAGACCAAAGAGAAGATTTATGGCTGTGATGAAGGAGGACATGAAGGTCGTTGGAGTAAGAGTAGAAGATGCAGAGGATAGGGAGAGATGGTGGCAGATCATTTGCTGTGGCGACCCCTGAAGGGAACAGCCAAAAGAAAAAGAAGAAGATATATATATATATATATACAGTTGGCCCTCTTCTTACGAAAGCCTGTGAATACAAAAAAATCCAGATTACGAAAAGCATTTTCCGAAATTTTTGTCATCTGTACATGAAACAACCTCTTCTTACGAAAAGCGAAAAACGCGCTATTCAAATATTCAAATGCGCCATTCAAAAATCCAAACAATGTGCGAGTTGCTCTTTCATTGGCTGTCTCCCAACATCCCACCCCACTGGTCTCCCATTGGCTAGGAGGGATGACGCAGCACCCTCCCATTGGCTATCTCTCAGCATCCCGCCCCGCTGGCCTCCTATTGGCTAGGAAGGGATGACGCTGTCGTTCCAACTTTGTTCATGTTTGTGTCTGGCTTTTAACCTTCCATGAACATTTGTAAGATTATAACTCTGCTAAGAAGACATGGACAACACACACACACACACACACACACACACACACACACACACACACACACACACACACACTCTCACACACAAACACACACACACAAACACACACACACAAACACACACATACACACACACACACACACACACACACACACACACACACACACGTGATTCATGGTGAAAGTGATTCCTGGTGCCATTGTCATTGTAAGATTATAACTCTGCTAAGAAGATATGGTCAACGCACATGCGCACTCACACACACACACACACACACACACACACACACACACACACACACACACACACACACACACACACACGCACACACACACACGATTCCCGGTGAAAGTGATTCCCGGTGCCATGGTCATTGTAAAATTATCTCTGCTAAGAAGACGTGGTCAACACACGCACACGTGCACACACACACACACACACACACACACACAGAGACACACACATGATTCCCTGTGAAAGTGATTCCCGGTGCCATTGTCATTGTAAGATTATAACTCTGCTCAGAAGACATGGTCAACACGAAGTAAGTACCTTAAAAGGTATGCTTTTATAATGTTTAAAGGGTAGTCTTGGAAGCCTTGGAACGAATAACGTGTTTTACATGTAAAATGCACCTCTACTTCCGAAACTCCAGGTTCCGAAAAAGTGCTGGAATGGATTAATTTCGTAAGAAGAGGGCCGACTGTATATATATATATATATATATATATATATATATATATATATATATATATATATATATCTGATTGACACAAACTGACGCAGGCTTCATAACAACAGGCTCACTGGAGTCTGACAGGGTCTGGCAGAGATTAGCTTTTTTCTATACAGAACAGCTTTAATATGATAAGCCTCCTACAGCCATCTTGGGACTAGAGAAATCCTGTCAGCACACAGCATGCAGGGAGATGCCCATTTTCAAAAGACCAAGACATGCAGGAGCTGCAAAAGGGTTGAACTACAGGGTGACATTCAGTTGAAAACCAGTAAACTAAGCCAAAAGCTAAAAAAGTCTCAGCTTGGGTGAAAGTAATCCAATGGCTTTTTAAGAAGTGCCAGGCTATGGATGCTTCACACCACGGCAGAATGCTTGAAGATGCTGGGCATTGATGTGGGGGGGGGGGTAAAAAGCACAGCTAAAGAAACACAGATTCAGAAATGTAACTTTGGGATTCTCGAATCCATCCAATATTATGTATTTATCTACATACCTGTTAGGAAGTAAAATCATTTTGCTTTGGGAGTTATGAGACTTTTTAAGTTCATTCATATATAGATGATTCGCGTGGCGACTCCCGAGTAAAAAAGGGAAAAAGCCAAAAAGAAGACAGACAGACACACACACACACACACACACACACACACATATATATATATATATGATTTTCTGAGTCGATCCTTCCGTAGGAGAGTGCTCAATACTTTTTGGTAGAGCAAATAACAATAAAAATAAAAATAAAACGACAGGATATTTCTATATTTGATTGGTTGATTAACTGTTTGGGTTTTTACACCTGAGCCTAGCGGCTCATCAGGCCGGTGCTTATCCCTGGTTTCCGTAGCATGAAGCAATCAGGAGTTGAACTCCTCCTGGATGGGGCGCTAGTCCATCACAGGTTACCTTCCCAGTATATTTTTACTGGTACCCATTAATACTGCTGGGTGAACAGAGGCACACTTGTGGTTGAGACCTTGCCCAGGGGTCTTAACACAGTGAGGGTCTCAGTGGGATTTGAACTCACAACCTCCAGATCATGAGCCCAACACTCTAACCAGTACATATATATATATATATATATATATTTTAGAATGTCAGTATTCTTTACTTGATGATAAACATCAAACACTGCTATGCCATGGTATTTCCCTCGCCCAGAGTCAGCTGAGACAGGTGCCAGGCTTCTAGTGACCATGATTAAAATTTAGCAGTTAGCAAATGAATGAATGTATAAAAATAAGAAACCAAGATAAATACTTCTGGAGGACAGAGGTGTCTGTTGTTAATACGTACCTTGCTAATCAAAGACAATATAAATTGGCTGGCAAAATTTCCACAACCTGATATATTACTTTGTGAATTACAATCCATGCCAGTGATACATCTCAGTCATACATCACAGGAGCCACAGAATCTCTTACAGGTACAGTGGCCTTGATGAACCATGGAAGAGATGCCAATTCATTGTGGGGCACGTTGTACAAGCTCATTTAGTCTTAGGGGAAATTTAGCGTTTGTCCACTTCCTGGCATATTTTATATGCACATACACACAGAGAGAGAGAGAGAGAGAGAGAGAGAGAGAGAGAGAGAGAGAGAGAAAGCACAATTGAAGGCAGTGAAATGACTCCAGGTCTGAACAGGGGACCCTGAAGGTCCCTGGATGGTAACACCACCATGTGTACTATCTTGCTGCTCATTTAAACAAACAAATAATAGACTACAAGCCTAGTCCAGAACCACTTTCCTTTCTTCCCTTAAATAACTCTCTCTCTCTCTCTCTCTCTCTCTGTGTGTGTGTGTGTGTGTGTGTCTGTGCGCATCGGTGTGACTAGCTGATTGCTGCATCGCCACTAGGGGGAACCGTTGCAAGATAAACATTTCTGTGACGAAGCCCGAGGTTTCAAAGCCTGAATGTGTTTAGTGCGGACAGACGGACGGGCAGAAGGACATCAAGACAGAGCCGCGAGCAGGAATTCCTCAGTCTCTCATCACAGAGGACACGAGGCAGACCCGAGCAGATTCCCTGGAGCCTGTATTCACCCACAGCGGCACTTTAGACTCAAACAAACAGGACAGCAGTATCAAGACTTTCGGATTTATTGTGCACTCATTTCTTGGTGACACAAAGAAAATTCCTCAAGGACGCTTTTTTTTTTCTTTTCTTTTTTTTTTTTTTTTTTTTTTTTTTTTGAGAATGGTAGATATTTGAACTGGCTCGGAATTGCGCGCTGCCCGAATTCACGGATTCTTCATTTAATTGCTGTTTCTTTGGGGTTTTCCCTCTGAGATCCGCAGAAGACAACACTGGACAGCTCAAGCCTGTTGAAGGAAGGAAAACTGCACACATTTTGACAAGTTGACGGAATGATAAAGGAGTTCTGGAAAGGATTTTGAAACGCCTGGTGAGTGGAGATGCCAACTTTATGGAGGTAAACCTGTTCTGTAATGTTCCCATAGATGCGTGTGTGCGTTTACAAACTTCACACTCATATCGCATATGTTTATTCCCAACATGCTGAAGTATATATAACAAGTGAAACCCAGGCACGGACCTCATCATATATATATATATATATATATATATATATATATATATATATATATATATATATATATATATATATATATATATATATATATATATATATATATATACGTATTAAGGGATATTGGATGATGAAACCTTTGGCTTCATAGTATCACATTTTACCTAAAACAATTCTGCTTTTATTTACATTTTTCATTTATATTTTAACAGGCTTTAAGATCCACATCAACTTATTTACTATAATTATATAAATGAAGTTTTTCATATTGTACTGATTATCTGGTAGATTAATTAGTACATGTGCTACCGGGTTGAAGACTAAAACCAGTCCTTTGATGAATCTTAAGAATAATAAGCCCAACCTGTCACGTGCACAGAATGTCCATATAATACAAATATATTCGAAATTCCTCTGAGATCGTGATTGCCATCTGTTTCCTTCTGATTTCCGTTTAGTGAGACGCCGCACTTGTTTCCCCTCTGGATTCCCACCCTTTAGTCTCCCTTTAAAAGTGTGAAGTCTGTGCCTTGCACTGTAGACGCTCTCTTATTCCCACAAGCTCAATGATAAGAATTGTCCTGCGCACATTATCTAATGGACAACTTGATCGCTTTGAGCGTTTTACCGGTTGGTCTTAAATGCGCACTTTGCCACTGCAGTTTTTGCGCATGTTGTATGCTGCACGTAACCGCTTTTACTGTATACTGTGTGTGTGTGTGTGTGTGTGTGTGTGTGTGTGTGTGTGTGTGTGTGTGTGTCCCCGCTCTTCGTTTAGATTCCCTGTGTGCCACTGAAACGAGGCGTTTCACGCGCATTTCGTGCGTCTCTGCGGACGCTGAGCAAATCCATAAAGACGACTCATATTAATAATGCATCTCTCTTTCTGGGTTTATTTTTAGACATTACCAGACACTGGTTGAGATAAGCACATGTTGCATTTATGCTTCCAGCTACGGAGCAATACGTAATATGGCACTGGGTGATAAGAGTGTGTGAGCGCAGGTTGAAGATTTTTGCCAGAGCGCACGGACTCGTACCTGCAATGTCGGATTTGAACGGTAGGGGGCGATTGTATAAGCGCACCATTCTCATATGACACGAAACCAGAGGCAGCTCATTGGGCACAATAAAGAGTCTCTGTGGTACATGTGACTATCTACGGTCAGGCAGGTAGGCGAGCGTGCACACTTACGCGCGTGTTCTGCACCAGTACCCTTCAATCCACACTTCAAATAATGGACACTGCATAAGATTCTTACCTCATTGGGCTGCTGCGTTCGGTGTTACATCTTTTGCGCCTGAAATAGGCATCGTTTTCACCTGAACTCCCGATATAGTGGATCTGAAGAGACTAATGCATGAATGGGGTTCAGTGACTGTAAGAGAAAGGATTTAAAGGAAGATTTTGCACATTATTTGTCGAAGATACAATAAAGGTATCAAACTTTGTCCTTGACTCTACCATAACAATATGAGAAAGATACAGATTTCTGAGAATGAATAGACAGCTTCATGTCATGCCAATATACATACATGTGCAAAAACCAGAGGAATCAAAAGAAACAGACTGTCCAGTGCATTTATTTTGCTTATATAACAAAGTATTGAGGATACATACAATATCACCAAAACGGCACTGTGGTATTACTTATTACAAAATACTGCGTACATACCACTTATTCTTCAGGTTCACAGGTGAGCTGGGACCAATCCCAGCTGACTGGCAGGTCACCAATCTATTACAGGAATAACACAGAGATGAAAAAGCATTCACACTTATGGATCGTGGGAGGAAACTGTATTACAAACAGGAGAACCATGCGTGCACAAGAAAGAACATAATGCAATCGCTGTGCCATTGACCACAATAACCTGCTCAGTGTTAATTACCAACAACAGTTTCTCCCTTATTTTATCATATTGAGATGTCATCCAGTTTTTATTTTTTAGATAAGCATCACAGCAACACCACCACCACCACCACCAACAATAACATTATTATTATTATTATTATTATTATTATTATTATTATTATTATTATTATTATTAATAATAATAATAATAAGCATCATCATCATCATCATCATCATCATAATAACATTTTTGGGATGCTAGCTTTATTCATGCTAATTGTTCTATGTACTTGATTACACCTGCTTTTAGTTCAGTTTACTTTGCAGCATCACTCCCTCAGGCAAAATATATTTGATTGCAATTTGGTTATTTTCAGACTATAGAGATGGACAGACAAAGCTCTTACCCTATGGTTGCAAGTGTTCATCTATTTTCTGAACCGTTCAATCCTAATTAGGGTCACAGGGACGATGGCGCCCATCTCATCCAACTCGGACGAGGGCAAAGTACACCCTGGGCAGCTCGCCAGGCCATCACATACACACTGATGGGTATGCAGCCTATTCTTGATAAAAGTCAGAAATGGTTCTTTTACATGCCTCTCATCATCGACAGTGAGAGACATGGCTGGCTTTTGATAACCCAGATAGCTTCACTGGGAGGATGGCAGTGACAACTCGTTCATAGTAGGGCTTGAACCCTTGACCTTGGGATCAATAATCCAGCACCCTACCACCCGGCCACCATGTTACAGATGTTTGGCAAAGCTTTTCTTTTTTTTAATATAAAGTAAATGGGAAGAGGGAATATTAAAAGCAAAAATAGCCTTTGTAAGAGCAGGCTGACAACCCAGTTTTAATCACAGAAGGGGATGAGATGGGGCATGCCAGCATGGTTGGCTTTTGGAAGGCAGCCATGCGTACCTTTCACCCTAGATGTCTCGTTTTGTTTTCGTGCCTTATGACTCCTCAGACACTGCCATCTCTTTGCTGCCTTCCCACTGTTATCTTCCACATTTTTGTCATTTAGGTTTTTTAACCTTTTCAGCAGACTGCCTATCTAAGAGCAGAAGCATGAAGAGAGAAAAGGCTAACTCCATGCATATTTAATCCAATTCAAGTTTTATTCGTATAAGATTTTTACAATTGACATTGTCACTAATTAGCTTTACATCGTAAAGCAAATTTTAAAGAGGAATTTAAACATTGAAACATTTCTTCTAAAAACCCTATACATCCCTAAAGAGCAAACCTGGGGCAATGGTGACAAGAAAAAACTCCCTCAGTTGACACAAGGCAGAAAGCTTGAGGGGAAAACTCAAAAGTGTAACCCATCCCCATTTGGATAAAACCTTCTAAAAAAAACATTTAATATTACAATTATAGTCCAAAATGAAGTAAAGTTAGTTATACCACAAAGGTAATTCCTATATCACATTAGCAAAAGACTTTATATCACCAGCAGTAAAAAGCCATCTTGACAATCACCGAGTGCACATCTGGGTCCACACGGAGCTTTGTCAGCATGAATGTTTGGGGTTTCCAAAATGAGAGCTTAACTCTGCATCAGCACACGGCAGACCACAGGACTCAGAAATGACTGAGAACCCTCAGATCCTTTGCCTACTATAGACTGTTTAACAAGATATCTGACAAAACAAGCAGACTCCTCGGACGGCACCTTACTAGACACCATGAACTAGTTCTTCACTCGCTTCGATCAACACAATGCGGAGGCGAGCACATGCCCTTCTTTTCCAGAGAAAGATGATGACCCATCCTGCTGCAGCAGCACCAGATCAGAGACACCCTGCACAGAGTCAATGTGAAGAAAGTTACTGGTCCAGATGGAGTAACAGGAATTACAGTAGGAATGTACGGTTTCCACCTGCCTCAAAACAGCCACCATCATTCCAGTGCCTAAGAAGAGCACAGCATGCTGCCTAAATGACTCCCACCCAGTTTCCCTAACCCCCATCATCACCAAATGTTTCAAAAGACTTGTCTTGGCTCACATTAAGGCTGCCATCCCTGGTGACCTTAAGTCCCATCAGTTTCCATACAGAGCAAAAAAAGTAAACAGAGGATGCCAGCAATAAAGTGCTCATTCAACTGGACTGCAGCAATGTCTATGTGAGGATGCTGCTCATAGACTTCAGCTCCGCTTTTAAAACAGTCCAATCACATAAACTGGTTCAGAATTTGGGAAATCTGACCCTAGGGAGCTCAATGTGCACCTAGATTCTGGACTTTCTCAGTAACACACCTTAGAACATCAGGAGAGGAGAACACATTTTCTCCACAGTTACAGCATTTAGCAGATGCTCTTATCCAGAGTGACATACAGTGGTGCTTTAAAGTCTCTATCAGTGAATACATTCTTGTACTGGTTTGTTAGAACACAAACTAAATATACCATTAGTCAAACACAGATGGCGCATGGTGTGTGTGTGTGTGTGTGTGTGTGTGTGTGTGTGTGTGTGTGTGTGTGTGTGTGTGTGTGTGTGTGTGTACACGTGTTTGTACAGAGCACAGTGTTTAATCTAAGTATTGCTGAAAAAGGTAAATTTTCAACCATTGGTGCGCATTGTCCAGTGACTCAGATGTCCGGATGTCCAGACGAAGTTCATTCCACCACCTTGGAACCAGAACTGTGAAGTGTTTAGATGGATTTTTCCTTGTCCCTTTGTAGAGGGATGGATAACGCCACACTCATCTTGAACACTGGAGCACCATAGGGGTGTGTTCTTAGCCCCCTCCTCTTCTCCCTCTTCACATACGACTGTTCCCCCACTCACACCAGGAACACTATCATCAAATTCGTCGACGACACCACCATCATAGGTTTGATTACGGAGAACAAAAAGGGTTATGCATCTGCCGCAATTGAGTGAGAACAATATAGAATTAAACATATCCAAAACCAAGATGATAATGGATTTTAGGAAATCTAAACAAGCTGAGCACTCTAACCTCTGCATTGATGAAGTAGAGGTAGATAGAGTGGAGTGCTTCAAGTTTCTTGAGGTCCACATCTCTGCTGACTTCACCTGGACACAAACATCTCCTACCAGGGAAAGCACAACAAAGGATGTACTTCCTCAGAAAGTTCCGACAAGCCCGCCTACCACAACCCCTACCAAGAAACTTCCATTGCTCCACCATTGAGAAACTGCTGTACAGTGGGGTTTAGCAGATGAATTGCAGGGGACAGGAAGACCTTGTAGCGGGTGGTGAGGACGGCAGAGTGGGTGATTGGACCCTGCCCTCCCTCAGTGACATTTACATTGACAGACTTCAGAGGAGCACCAAAGTAATTATCGGGGACCCCACACACACTGGCGTGAAGATGCTAGTCCATCGCAGGTTGCCTTCCCAGTATTTTTTACTGGTACCCATTTATACTGCTGGGTGAATAGAAGCACACTTGTGGTTAAGAACTTGCCCAGGGGTCTTAGCACAGTGGGGGGGGGGGGTCTAACTGGGATTTGAACACACAACCTCCTGATCATGAGCGCAGCACCCTAACCACTACGCCACCAGCCCCCAGTCACTAGTCACTTCACGCTATGGAAACCGGGGATAAGCACTGGCCTGATGAGCCTCAATGGCTTGGGTGTAAAAAGCCCAAAGGACTTTTCTTACCTTTACCACACACATTGGACACCCCCCCCCCCCCCCCCCACTCCAGAAACAGGTACAGGACACTAAAACAAAAATAATTAATCAATTCAAGAACAGCTTTTGCGTGGAAGCTGTTAAATGTGTAACCCCACCAATGTCAACTGAGAATTGCCAAGGTCAATCTGCCGTTTGAATGACATGACAGATAGACCTTGTTAATTTTCAGTTGAGTAACTGAATAAACATCATTCAGACCATCTTCCTGGACAGTGCAATACTCATGTTTAGGTTTCAAGTGCAATGCTCATGTTTAGAGCAGGTCTCAAACATCATAACATTTATGTACCTTATAATTAAAAGTTCTACATTTTACCCGATATATATATCCTGCACTTTTGAGATATCATTCACCTTCTGCATATGTGTGAATAGGTGTGAATATGTGAATATGTTTATAGTCCTTAAATGTGTGAACATCATCCATTTTCTGTAACCACTTAATCTTAATTGGGGTCATGGGGAGGCTGGCGCCCACCCCAGCCGACTCTGAGCGAGGGCAGAGTACACCCTGGACAGCTCGCCAGGCCATCCCGGACAAGAAACACGCTGACGGTCATGCAGCCGACTCTTGTCGAAAGTCAGCAATGGTTCTATTACATGCCTCACACCATAGACAGTGAGAGACATGGCCAGTCTTTAATAACCCAGTTAGCTGCACTGGGGGGGACAATGACAACTCATTGAGAGTGGGGCTTGAACCCCCAATCTTAAGATCAGTGATCCAGCACCTTTAACACCAGGCCACCGCTGCCCCAATGTGTGAATATGTGGATAGACATACAGGCGTATATGGGTTATATGTAGGTATATGTGGCTATATGCGTATATATAGGAAGGTATATATACTGTATATGTATGCAGGTATATGCACATGTCTAGCTTAGTGTATAGAATAGCTTGATTGTCTTTTGTGGATTTTCTTTTTATAATTCCTGCTAAACAAAGAGATGCTAACTGATTTTCATTGTTTATGCAATGGTTGACAATAAAGATATTTTTTCTTTCTTTATCTTTATAAAACAAATATGTTTTTAGCCTATATATATTTATATAAACATGCTCCCCATTAAGTACATTCCTCATTTTTCATTTGGCTCATCTGAATGTGTGCCACAGCCTCTCAGCGTTGACATTCAGCTGTTGACACAAACGTCTTTCCCGTTTTTATTTATTTATAGTTTTTACCAGTCTGTGGGAAAAAAAAAACCCAAACAAACAAAAAAAAAACCCAGCTTATTTCACACTAAACTTGGAGATTCACAGCTGACACTTTTAAATCAGTAGAATTGGAGCGAGAATATCTGCTGCTACATTAAATATGTACACATATAGTGTTGTGGTCAGTGATTTACATAAACTATTCAGGGTCATTCATATCATGGCCTCAGGAACTATGGCAACAGACAGGCAAAAGGCAGTGTTTGGCTGACCATCTGGCATACCTGGCATTTTCCTGAGCTTGTGTATCTTTTGAGCCAACATATTTTTTATGTATTAAAATGTTTTAATTTGCACATAAAGCAGATGGAGATTCTCACTGGTTGGTTTCTTTAGTGACACTATTTTGGCCCACTGGCCCAGTCCCTTCTTACGAGGTACTTTTTCTTGGGGCTCTATGTTAAGGTTTGCAATTAACAGTATGTCAAACAGGAATAAGCCAAAGCAAACATGAGATGCTGCCACATAGATAGATGCTGCCAAATGTGCAGAACTGCTCGCTGTTTTTGCAGGATATAGTTTCTGCTTTCTTCTGTAGCCACAGTCCCCAGCACCTCTGAAATAGTTAACACAGGTAGCTAGCGGTGCATGCCGCTAACATAGCTAATGACATGCTCTTTCTGTTTTACCTTGTGTGCTTCAAAGATTTTATATAAACTACTCGCAAAATGAGAGTAATATTTAATCATACACTGTAATGATGAAGTGTTTACTTAATTGTTTAGCAGTTTATGGTCCTCCAATATCTTGTCATATGGAGCTGGAACTTTTCATTATATGCTACAGTGATGAGGTGTTCCTATAATTTTCTGAGCAGTTTACATTTCTCTTATACTGTATCTTGCCTTGTGGAGATGGAGCTTTGGTAGGTCACTTTACTTTTTTCATCATTTATGGTTAGCTAGCAATTGACTTTATTTAATTCTTATTATTGTATTTTTACTTTCCTGCCACAACCAAAACTATTGTGACAGATAAAAAAGGTAATTAAATAACTTGAATTGTTGATAGTATTGTACTGATTGTGCAGAATGGTACTACATTTTAAATCAACTGTTCAAATAAAGTAGGCAGTGGTGGCCTAGTGGTGTAGGTGCTGGATCACTGATCCTAAGGTTGGGGGTTCGAGTCCCACTCTCCACAAGGTTGTCACTCTTCCCCCAGTGCAGCTAACTGGGTTATCAAAGGCCAGCCTTGTCTCTCACTGTCTATAGTGTGAGGCCTGTAAAAGAACCATTGCTGACTTTCGACAAGAGTAGGCTGCAAAGCCGTCAGCGTGTTTCCGTCCTGCGATGGCCTAGAGAGCTTTCCAGGGTATACTCTGCCTTCACCTGGCGTCAGCTGGGATGGGCGCCAACCTCCAAACAAACATAAATTTAAGAATAATTAGCTTTAAATACTGAAATGTCATCATCTGGGAGAAGTTACAATACCTTGCAAAAGACAGTGTACTTGATGAGTTCTTTTCAAAGTCTGTGTGCACATCAAAATGGCCAGTTTTGTATACTGTTTGCAGTGATGATCTAATGGTTGGTGATTCACAATGTGGAAATTGTCACGCAGTGGGTAATATTGGCAAGATGAAATTCAGCAAAATCAGGAAGGGCAGTCCAAACACACCAAATGTGAATATGGCCATTATACACAGAGCTCTAATGCTGAACTTGAAATGGAGTTGGGCTACAGCAAAACACAGATATGTGGATAATATGGTTAAAAAGGAATGGTCCAGTAGTATGTATTGTTCTTAACTGAAGTCACAGCAGAGAACAAGAGCTGCATCTCTGGGAGTTCAACATCATTACAATGCCAGCATCTGACTCGATCAAATTTACACAGTGGAACTGGCCCTTGTATGCCCCATCACCCTATGATATGCACTGAAAGGCATACAGTACAATCATTTTAACTCACCAGAGGACAGGCCTAAAAAATTAATCCAATATCCAATATTGTCTTGGGCCACAATCACTATCTGCCACACAACATGGCGGCATGATACATCCTGATTCTATGTAGGGGAAATTCAGATAATATTCTTATGGAATATTTGGTCATATACACTACTTCTTCTTTTCCTTTCGGCTGTTCCCTTCAGGGGTCGCCACAGTAAATGATCTGCCTCCATCTCTCCCTATCCTCTGCATCTTCTACTCTTACTCCAACGACCTTCATGTCCGCCTTCACCGCATCCATAAATCTTCTCTTTGGTCTTCCTCTGGGCCTTTTGCCTGGTAGTTCCAACCTCAGCATCCTACGACCAATATACTCACTATCCCTCCTCTGTACATGTCCAAACCATCTCAATCTAGCCTCTCTGACTTTGTCTCCAAAACATCTAACATGTGCTGTCCCTCTGATGTACTCGTTTCTGATCCACACTACTGTTCTTGATAAAACTGTGTAACATTAATTGTTGCTTTCCTGCCACAGACCAGACTTTTAACTGCAATTAGCACATTTTTTGGGTGTTGGGGTCAAACTATTTAAAAATCTTAATGTTAGTTTGCTTGATCCATTCCACAGTCAAATTGGATGTTTGTTTGTGATGACTGTCTTATTGGAACACCCAGTTCTGTCCAAATTTCAGAAGTTTAGCTGATGTTTTGTGCTTATGCTAAAGAATTCTGAGATACAGTAGTCCACCTTTTTCAGGTTCCTCTAGCCAGAAGTACTTTAAAAGTTTTTTCTTGTCTGTCTGACCAGCTGCAATCTTTATCAAGTTTACAGTTGCAATCACCTGTGATGTGAATGAAACCCACATAACAGCATGAGTTGTGCTGTTGTCTAACACTAATCATTATCCGCTGAACAATTATACGTATTTGAAATTTCAACATTAATGTAATGTGAATGTGCTTTTTGCACACTGTGTGAAAAGTATAGGACCTGAACATACTGTACTAAAACTTTAAATGTAATTGCACTTGATGCTTGGTGCTTGGAGTTGATATGACCACAATTAGGTGCATTAAATGTCCTAATTGTAAAAGCTGACAACATTGTAGTCAGTGGACACTAAGAATTTGTTCTCATTATACTAATTGAGATTATGTACTCTGAATAAAGCACTTTGACCTTTACTCCTGAATAGTTTCATGACAGAAATGGAAAAAGTTTGGGAACAAGAGTCAGATTCAGTAATCTGTGGGTCAAAAACCTAGAAGAAAGAGTTCCATAGCCTCTGGCTATCCTCAGCGCAGCAATCAGGATTCAACTAGATTGCATTTGGTGGTTCAACCCACAAATTAGGATAGTAATCAGGGTCTGTATTTCTATCTGATGAAACTTTACTGGGATGCTGGGAGTCAAAAAAAGTGTCCATGGGTATATAATCAAATAAGCAGGGAAGACATAAAACATTAACTGTCTTTGTCCACACTTCATGCCCATTTAAATTGCTTTTATGAAGCTTGGTGAAATTGTAATTTTGAAGAGAACCAAAGTTAGATCCATTATAGTAAAAATCATTGGAATTACGATGACAGGATAGAGAACATAGGACTACTAAGGTTCTCTGATTGGTAAAAAGATACTTTTAAGTTTAAAAATAACAGCAGCTCTGGATTCCCGAGTGGCACATCCACGAGGTGCGTGACAATTAATCCGAAATTCACAAGTTTGAATCCTGTTTAATGCCACAGCTGTCCGTGGCCGGGAGTCCATGGGAAGTAATTAGCCGAGCTCCTGTGGGAGGGAGAGACGGCATATGCTCACTTCCCTGTCACTCACAGCAATCGCCAGCCAATCATGAGTGTCTCTGAGCTCATGCGTATGAGGGGGTGGATATCGCCTTCTCTCCGAGCATGATCATGTGATAGGGATGGCAAAACCTGATGGGTTGGAATTGGATACAATAAAATGGGGGGGGCTCTGATAATAGAGTTGACTCTAATTCAAATATTTAAAAAATAGATTTTTAATAATACATTATTATCATTGCAAAGCAAGTTTGTTTATATGATTAAGCTTTCTGTAAGTAGGATTTTTTTTTATTATTAATTTATGGAATTTGACATCGGTATGGTATCTTGTGGTTAGCACATCTGCCCTACATCAAAAATGTCCTGGATTAGATTTATTTTGTTTTAGGTGTTTCTGTGTGACGTTTACATGTTCTCCCCGTGCCCTCATGGGTTTTTCCTCCAGATACTTTTATTTCCTCGCAAAATCCAGAGATGTGCACATTAGGCTAACTGGTTGTTCCAAATTTTGCCTCTAGGTGGTAGCGTGAGTGTGAATGTTTGTGTGTGTTGCCCTGTAATTGTTGGACAAGCTATTTAGGGTGTAACAACCTTCAACCAGTGTTGGCTGAGGTAGGCACTAGCCTCCCAGTGACCTAGTAGAATTAAATGGTTTGGGAACTGAATGACTGAATAAGTGATAATTACACCCCAGTGTCAGCACTGGCAAGTCAGAAATATTTCTGTAATGAAAAAGCTTTCAGACAGGAATTTAAGTTTCTCTGCTTCTCAGTATCATGGCAAGCTGTGATTTTAATCTTATTAAAATCAATAAAAAGAGGCTGATGATGGAAGGACCCATTATAGCTGTTGTAGTTTATGTGAAATAAAGAATCTGACATATATATATATATATATATATATATATATATATATATATATATATATATATATATATATTTTTTTTTTTTTTTTTTTTTTTTTTTTACTTGTTGGAAAATTGACATCCTACACGAGGAATAAAACACATTAAGATGTGCACTTATGGAAAAAAATAATGTCTGTACAAGGGTAATTACCCAATTACAGCACACTCTGTTACTCCTTATTCTTACTTAACAAAGTTTTTAGCTCAGTCTGTAGGCATGAGTGAATGTCTTTCAGTCCATAAGGGAAAGGGGTACTTAAAATAAAGCTGTGAGGATTTCATGAAGGAGAACACACCTCTATCACACTGTTCTAATAAAGGAGTGTAACCCCACAAGAGCTAACAAGGTTGAATTTACATGTGCAGGTATGAATATGGCTGCAAAGTGTTGCCACTTATCAGGACTAATTATAGAAGCTAAAATCAGAATGATGCATAACGGTGGAGATGCCACATTCCTACCCACATTTGTTCTACCCACATTACCCAATGCTTTCACTCCATCTCAACAACAGGGTGAGTGGCAATATGCCAATTTTGGATGAGATAAAACAGCAAAGCATTGACTGCATCTTTTTTCAGGTCTTTGTTCTTTCATGAGGCTGCCTGTTCAGCATATGCATTTAATAAGCACTAATAATTCCCTAATACGAACGAAATTGAAAATGACCACTGCAGACATTTGGTTAAATCAGTTTCCAACCCTGATTAGGAGGAAGAGTCATAGGAGTTAATATTGTTGAAATTACATGCAATTACAAAATATTCAACAGCTGTTAAGTATCTAATTTGTGTTTTATATGCCTTACACTAATTCGTGGCTTACCGGATACTAATGGTCAATATTATTCTATTTTACATAGATTTACCATTCCAAGGCCTCTGACCTTTATTTACACTGATTCACGCTGAAAAGAGCACAATGCATCAGTGCTATCTTTTTAAAGGTATATTCAATTATGTTTCCATTACCTACTGATTCATTATGTATGCATTATGAAAATACAGGTGTTTAAATTTATCCTAGGTGTGAAAGCTAAATCATTATGTCTTGAAAGTACCTTTGTAATCTTACACAATGAATCAGATTCTCTAATTTCATTGCTCCTTGGTGTCAGTTTAAGATTAGCATGTGTACAAAATACAATCAAAGCATTAGTAATAGGCCAGGAATGAAACATAAATGATATTTTCACACTGTCCGTATTCTGTTGTGAGAACAAGGGTAGCTCTGATCTGATGTATATGCATAATCTACGCTATCTGGCATCACCGTCTCTTTTCTGTATAAATCCTATATGATCTCAAGAGAACTGAACCCCTGCAGCACTTTTATTAACTCTGCCATTGTGTTTGTGAAGCAGTTGAGAATACAAAATGGAGTATTGTTTGGGTCTACAGTATGTTGGGCAAAGATCAACATGCAGAGTGTCAGCGATGTAAAGAACCATTTTTATTGTAAAATATATTGAATTCACAGGAGGGAAAATGATGATGGGTTTTATAATATCTGTAAATTATGATCATTATTGAAAATTTTCTTTTTTATCCAGAGGATAAGAAAGAAGAAAAAAATGCCTCCTTTTTCAAATGACCAATTTTGTTTTCAAATTTCAAATTTGGTGTCAGGTTTTTTGAGATCTAATTAGGCTGGAAATTTTGTCAAAGCCTCTTATTCCGCATTACCTCAAATACAAACAAACAAAGCACAAAGGGGCTGCTAGATTATATGCTAGTTTTTTAATGCTATTTAGTACAACATTACCTTTAAGGTTCTCTAGATGGTATCCTAACTGACAAAGTATCCTTGCTTAAAAGATAGCAGTCTTTTTTCCAAAAAAAGAAGAGAAAGAAATTACAACAAACACCCCATGACCACCACCACCACCACCACCACCACCACAATAAATGGTAACTTCTTAGATCAGGATATGGCATTTAGTATCATCCTGCCTCAGTAAAATGTACGGAAACAGATATTTAGTACAATGTTGTCACATTCTGAATATGTTTACTGAATATGTCCATTTTTTTGGTGGTGGGGGGGTGTTTATCTGAACACATCAGTTTATAGGTAATGAATATGAATGTGAGTGGCATTTAGTCTTAGGAGAGTGAACACTGGTAATGGTTTACAACAGTTTTACGGCAGACCGCTAGACAAATGTTTTTGCTTACTTCATTCTTGTGCATGTGCACACACTCAAATATTGCAAAAGTAACTTATGAAGGTCAATTTTTTTATTAAATTATTTTATAAATTATTTTATTAATTGGCAAACATCAACAATTTAAATCCAGTAATAACAATAAATTTGGGCAGATAATGTATAGGTAGAAGGGGGTTCCATTGAAACAGAATAACAGGCTATTCAAAAGAACAAAATAGACCTATAGCCACTAGTACAGTGCAATGTGCTTCTGCCAGGCACAAATGGATTATTATAACCTACCTTTGTTATAATAAAATGTCTCCTCCTAGTGTTAGATGAGGATTTTACTCCATAACAAAGATAGGGATTCTTTTCTTTTCTTTTCTTTTTTTTAATCAATGTAATGCTATGCATGGATTAACTCTAAAATTGGATAAAATTGCTCTTCTTCATCAGATTTGATTAAAATCGCATCAATGTTTTTTTACAAATACTACAAACATAAACCAAACAAACAAACAAACAAACAGACAGACACAAGGTAATGTTTTGAGTCAGAACCAAAGTACGTTGAAAATGATATACCTAGACAGAAATGTAATATCGATAAAATACATCCTTCCGAGCATAATCTTCAACCTGACCAAGTTAAAATATCCATAAACACAATCCATCCAGGCTAAAATTCTTGTTTACTATAGAAATATCCACATATTTTGCCAATTTTCAAACCGCTCTTGTGATTGATATGGGTATTTCCATATTATACATATTTGGCAACAGAAAACTCTACCTACTTATGGAATTACAGAAGGATTCTCTGAATCATACTGCAATAAATCAACGAGAGGCCTCAAAACAGACATGGCTCAATGGAACTCATCATTTGAAACTTCCCAGCATCCACAAACTAAATGAATCCGGTCCTCAACCAATCAGCGCAATTTTCCTCGCATCTTCCAAGCAAGAGATGAGATGCTATTTTCTCAAAAGTAGCATTTCCTGATTAGCGACATACAAAGTGATGTCACTCAGTCAATTTTCATGCTATAATCATGTCTTAAAACTCATTTGTAAACATATTACATGATCATTCCAAATATATAAATACTGTATCTAAGTTAGTAAAATTTCCTACTTAATCTGTATTATGCTGGAGTGGTTACAAATGAATTACTTTATTTTTCCAACTGTCGACTCTTCCATTTTAATTTGTATGAACAAACCTTTAAAGTGGTTCTTTGTTAGTGTGAATTGGTACATTTAGTATGTTAAGTAATAACTGATGTAGATATCTTTCTTGGCTGAACATTGATTGAATTATTGATATATTTATCAAGAAATGTCTGTCTTTTGGCTTTTTCCCTAAATATGTTCCCTAAATATGTTTAAAATATGTTTATCAAGAAAATATACCCATAATTTTCTGTGCTCATATGGTGCGTTTGTAATTTTGTGCCAACTACTATAATTGTCTTACACTGATTATGTATGTTGTGGAGAAACAAACATATGCAAATGTCTCTTATCCACTAATTCTTCACTCACTACTACTAAAAAAAAAAACCTTTGAAATAATAAAAAAATAAAGTCTGTAAGTGATCAGACTTTAATTCATTTCTTGTTTACTATAAATATATTTTGCATGCTTTTACTTCAACAAAGGGGAGGGAAAAGAAAAAAAAGAAAAACAAGAGAGAGAGAGAGAGAGAGAGAGAGAGAGAGAGAGAGAGAGAGAGAGAGAGAGAGAGAGAGAGAGGAAGAAACAGCTGCTTGCAATGATGTAGCCTGTCCAATCTGGTCCTGTCAGCGTTTTGAGACTCATTTGTCTGAGGCAGCTCAACCTCTGTCTTTCCATCCCATTAAGTCCTAAATTCTGCACATTTTTTGAGGCAAATTGCAGCTGTTTGTGTGCTGTGCACATTTGATAGTGTGTGTGTGTGTGTGTGTGTGTGTGTGTGTGTGTGTGTGTGTGTGTGCGGGTGTGTGTGTGTGTGTCAGGACAGGGGTTATTCTATGTATCCAAAGAATAGAAGGTGTTTACAAGAGCCACTGTTACTATTTGGTTAGAGATGACCAAGCTCTCTCTCTCTCTCTCTCTCTCTCTCTCTCTCTCTCTCACACACACACACACACACACACACACACACACACACACACACACACACACACACACACACACTCCTGGCTCCCAGGCATGAACGGTTTGATGGATAATGCAGGTCATTTCTCAGTAACTGAACATCTGACTGTCATTGTTCAGATAGCAGCTGAGCTCTTATCCCTGTTCAACCATATAGCAGTGCTGAGGTGACACCACTGTCACTGTCACTGAGAGTCTGCCGACAGGACAGTGTAACAACTTCACTTATTTTTCCCAAGGCCATGATGTTGAAGTCTTGAAACTGGCATATATGAATACGCAGACTATTGGTAGTATGCTCTGGGGCTGATGTGACCCTGCTGTGAAGCCAGTATGTAAGAGAACTAACTGTTGACATTGGGTAATTATGCCCTGAAGGCCTGTTGTGCTTTATTCAGCGATGTGATGAGCAATCACATAAAAGCCCTCCAGCTGCCTGAGCCATATCACAGTCAGACACGGAATTTTTAAATGTTACACTTAAAGAACAACTGTTCTCCACATGTTTTTAGGAGCTGATCGGATAACTAAAGACTCATAGCTTACAAAAATTTCTAATTAGAACCAGTTCTGAGTTTGGAAGCACCCTTGTGTTTGTTGATATTTTTATACTATGTAGAAAGTTAAGGGGTTTTGGTGAAGGACTAAAATAACCCTGAATAACCAGATTTTTAAGCGTGTAAAGCTGGAACATAAATGTCAAAAGTGATTATTTTCTTTCTGTTTGCTTAACAACACAATTCAATTTGCTTAGCAACACATTTTGTCTGCAATATATATTTTCACAAAGCAGATTAACAAAATCCAGATGCACTGTATTTCATGAAAGATAAGTCCTGAAGAAAATATGCTGAGAGATGTTGAGAGAATGCAGATTTAGAAGCAGACCTAATCCTAAACTAAACTCCACTGGCTATCATAATTTTAATAATTACACAATATCTTTAGTTTCACTGTACGTATATAATATAAGCCAGTGTTTCTTCAAATGATATAAATCTTTGAATCACAATTAGTCTGTTCTTTTTTTTTTCTTTTTTCTTTTGATCCAAAGGTTGGGGGTTTGAGTCCCACTCTCCACAAGGTTGTTGCTGTCACCCCAGTGCAGCTAACTGGGTTATCAAAGGCCAGCCATGTCTCTCACTGTCTATGGTGTGAGGCATGTAAACGAACCATTGCTGACTTTCGACAAGAGTAGGCTGAAAAGCCGTCAGCGTGTTTCCGCCCTGCGATGGCCTGACGAGCTGTCCAGGGTGTACTCTGCCCTCGCCCTGAGTTGGCTGGGATGGGCATCAGCCTCCCCGCGACCCTAATTAGGATGACGCGGTTACAGAAAATGATGATGATGAACTTTTTATTGCTGATTATAAAATAACATTTATTCGCCAAAGACAGTGAATGAAGGAGTGGTAAATGATCACTCCATGAGAGACAGTGATGAATGAGCACTCCATCATAATAGTCACAGACATTCTATTATAGCATCTTTATGGATAATAAGCAACTCTGAAGTGAAAATCCAGAGAAAACGTTGTCACCAGTGTGGGTTGCTGGAAGTACCACATGCTATTCTGTAGTAACACCTTTTCTGATCATGTGTAGACAAATTAAACAAAATATAGAACAAAATATGAAATATAAGTATTTTATGATAAGGAAATATTTATATTTTTTGGAATTAGACTTTTTTCCCGACTCTAAACTTGACTTTATTGTTGGATGTGGTAGTGTGTCTGCTGCTACTCACATTACTACCCTGCTCAAGATGACCAGCTGACAAGCACATCATATTCTCTTATATAACTTTTATTTTTGTAGGAACTGTAAAACTACTTTTGTAATCATTTTACGTTTCTCATTTTGACCTAAGTCAAACATTTTTATTTATTTATTTAATAAAAGAGTTTTCTTTCTGTGTCATATATCTAGTCTTCATATTGGTAGCCATCTCTCAGTAAGAGAAGGAAATAGATGGCAAATAAGTTATCTAGGCTACACCCTATAGTAGACAGTAGTCAATAATGTTGGGTGGTGTATCACCTTTTTAGTCACTGAAACATAAACCCTATCACACATTGCCATTTCATGTTTGTGTACTGTATGTGTGACATATCAGGATATGCAGCAGTAAGAAAGGAATATCACAGCAATGTCAGCTTATATGGCTAATATCCTGGAATGTGTAACACAATCTTCTTGGACGCAAGGGACCATCCACAGTAAAAAATTCAAAGCACATATGTACAGCTTTAATACATCAGGCATACATCATATAGCACCGTGTGACTATGTTTCCTTAACTGGGGAAACCAAAAATCGTGATCAGAATTTTAACAGCCAGAGAGGATAGTGTTTTACAGTACATTTGGCTTTGACTGTATGGCTCATCACTGTCTCAGTGTGACATTTTAGCTCACTCTTTTCTGTGCTAATAAGGATACACCTGACCTAAGAAGCTTGTTCCCTCTCGAAAGCTCATAGTGCCCTTATCTGCTTTTGCAGCTTTGTATTGAGCATATTTCCCTTCATACTTTATGTATATGCTTATTCTGGCCTATGTACCGAAACAGAGGCTGCGAAACCACTGATGCCTCATGTAAAATTCCGACAGTGATTTCCATTAGTATCAATTTTCGAACTCTCTGTAAACCAGAGGCCTAAAATAAGTTGTGTTTGGTAGGTTGGACTAGTATAAATCAGCCTGTGACATTTTGATAGCTAACCAACGTAGAGAGGAGAAGGGAATATCTTTATTGGAGGACAGGATTAAAAACTGTCACTCTACATCACCATTATCAGTCAAAGCAGCATGTCAGGCTCAGAGTTGTGGGTTGGATAGAGAGGGGGGTGTGGGGTAAAGGAAAGAGAAAGAAAATTTAGAGAAAGAAAATGATGAACCCATGGGCTCATAAGTCAGGGTCTCTTTTGGTAAACAGCAAGTCGTAAATATTTCAGCCATCATGGCAGAGTGTGGACAGATGTTCCGATCTGCATGTTAATGAAGGTAGAGGCGAGAAGCTTGTGCTCAATAGCTCCCTTCAACTCAGTTTTCCCAGAGATTTTCTACCCTCTATCTCATTCCCACATGCTCTCTACCTCCCTCACACTCTCACTTGTCTCTTCCTCTCTCTCCCACACTCTGTTTCTTAGTCCTTCTTTCTGTGTCCCCTGACTCCCACAGCACTCGCACTGAGCTGGCATTGTGCTCCCAGCGCCCCCACACACATAAACACACTCAAACACTTGTTTTCTAATCAGCCGCAGTGAGGTCAGTTTGCTACTGTGTCTCTCGCCTTGTTTAAGAGAGACAGGTGCTTGAAGGAGGGCACCAGGACTGTTGTGATTAAGAGTGAGGTCAAGTGAAGGTGAGTTTATGATCCAGTGTTGCCATAGGGTTCCTGTACTAATGTATTATTTTCAAATGCTGATGTGAAATTTAGTAAAATAGTATAAGAAGTAGAACTAAAGTAGCCAGCAGTAACAGCAGTATGACCACTGTCTCTGCTGCTTTGTGCAAGTGAAAGGGAAGAGTGGAACTTACTTTGTGAATATGTTTGTCAGAGAGGGCACTATAATGGCTTAATTGTATAGATAAAAGGATGCCCAAAAAATGTAGACAAAGAAAACAGCTTATATGTTGCTACAGTGGGCAAGTAATTGAGAACATTTCCCTGTACTGAAAAATACAGAACATCTGTTCATTTGAAACTGACTTGCAATAAGAGTGTAAGTGAAGCTGTCAAAATTAGATTTTAGGGGCAGCTGTAACCTAATGCTTAGAGGTTTGGCACTGAAAGGTTGCTGGTGCGATTCCCGAGTGCGGTGGTGGGGGAGTGAGCAGCACCTTTCCTTCCTTCATATAAATGGCTGAGGTGCCCTTGAACAAGGCACCCAACCCCCAAGTAGTCTCCGAGCACCCCTGTTACTTATGCCCGTAACAACCCCTAATGTGTGTGGCAGCCCACTGCCCCAAGTGTGTGTGTGTGTGTGTGTGTGTGTGTGTGTGTGTGTGTGTGTGTGTGTGTGTGTGTGTGTGCGCGCACTTTGGATGGGTTAAAAAACAGAGATATACTTATTTCACGGTTGAATGTATTTTAAAGCAAAATGGCATATTCCTTCATTCATTAATTTGCCTTACGATTTAATCCTATTTGGGTCACAGGGGTCTGAATCCTATATCAACTGACTATAGGCAAAAGCAGACTACACACTCTGAATGGCTCACCAGACTATCATAGCGCCAACACATATAAAACCCTTCATATTCACACTCCCAGTTACAGGCAACTTGGTACATCCATTTAGCCAAATGCGCTTGTCTTTGGAAACATGGAGTCAGACTTCAATGTTAGTGTTCTTAGTCAGTATCACTTGGTTTTGGAGACTTGCTTAAGTACCAAAGTTGACATACTCATAATCAAAGATCTCTCAGAGGCGGCCAAACATCTCTGCACATTTTCTTTTAAGTATAAGTTTTATATAAAGTGAATTGTGGCCATAAATTTTGATTTTTTTTTTTTTTTTTTTTGCCTTTTATATTCATAGGGTTGTGGCAGCATGGTGGCATAGTGGTTAGCACGTCCACCTCACAGCAAGAATGTTCTAAGCGTGCTTATGTGGATTTCCTACTGGTACTCTGATTTCCGCCCACAGCCCAAAAAATGCACTGGCTGTTCCAAATCTCCCCTAGGTGTGAATGGCTGTGTGAGCGTTGGCCCTGTGATGGCCTGGCGAGCTGTCCATGGTGTACCCCGCCCTCACTTGGAGTTGGCTGAAATGGACGTCAGCCTCCTTGTGACCCTAATTAGGACTAAGCGGTTTAGAAAATGAATGGATGAATGCATAGAATTTTTGTCCAATTTTATTTGCGCTCTCCACTGTAACATGTGGAAAGAGACAGGTTGCGAGCATGTAATAATCATCAATGAGCTTTATTGCAGTAAATACAACGCTCATAATCCATAGCTGGGCAAAATACAGCCAGGGAACATCAAACAAAGAGAATTCAATTCAAGTCCGTTTAGTTTTATTTGCATAGCACTTTTTCCAACTGACATTGTCACAGAGTACAAAATTACTTTTAACATAGTAAAAAATGTTTCTCTAATAATCCACTGTTGAACCCAGAATGAGTGCAGAAACAAGAAAACAAGCCATAGATTTAATAATGCATAAAACGTCCTAAGATTTTGGGTTGGTACATGGAACAATAGAGTTACATGGGCAAACTAAGAAGAAGACCAACAATGAATAAGTGAATACAACCAGATAACAACCCAGAGACAGCACAGGGGAGGAGATAATTAAAAGCACATGGCATAATAAACAAAAGGACCTCATCAATGCTCATCATGACAGGACTTGTTCATCATTTTCTGTAACCGCTTAATCCTAATTAGGGTCACAGGGAGGCTGGGGCCCATTCCAGCCAACTCTGAGTGAGGGCAGAGTACACCCTGGACAGCTCGCCAGGCCATTGCAGGGCAGAAACACCCTGACGGCTTTGCAGCCTGCTCTTGTCTCAAGTCAGCAGTGGTTCTTTTACATGCCTCACACCATAGACAGTGAGAGACATGGCCGGCCTTTGATAACCCCGTTAGATGCACTGGGAGGGACAGTGACAACCTGTAGGGAGTGGGGCTTGAACTCCCAAACTTAGGATCAGTGATCCAGCATCTATACCACTAGATCACCACTGCCCGACAGGACTTTTATTGCTTACAAAGATATTAAATTAATGACATTCACAACGTCAATGTAGATCAATGTACATCAATTCAGAAAATTTTGCAAAAACCATAGGTTGTGCTTTTATAATATTTCACTTTTAGTGTTGTCTTTTGTTTGTTTTTGCTTTTGTATATACTTTAAGACGGTATGAGGCCCTGTGGTTAGCACTGTCATGTCACAATGAGAAGCTCCAGTGTATTAATCTCAATCTTTTTGTTTGGGGTTTGCTTATACAGCCTGCATGCTTGTTTGCCCCGGGATGCTCTGGTTTCGTCCCACAGTAAAACAAAACAAAAAAAAAATGTGCATTAGGCCAAATGGCTACTGTGTATTGCTCATATGTGTGAATATGAGAGTGAAGAATTTGCATCTGTTTTTTTTTCCCCCCTGCAATAGAGTTGCAACCTATTCAGGGTGTACCCTGTCTCTCACACAAAGTTAGCTGGGACTGGCATAAGAACTACATATGATGGATGGATTTATCGATGTTTTTATATAATGCTTTTACTGATAAATTCCTCATGCAATTTCCTATTTGGTATGGCTCATTTGTGCAGGTGCAAACACAGCAATCACGCATGGGTGCAGACTTGAATAAGCGGTCCAAGAACATTTGCATAAGCAGTCTGATTAGGATGAATTAAACTGGACTCTAGTGCAGTGCAAGTGAAGGAAGAAATTTATTTGATAATGAATCAATCCAAATATGGGAAGTGGATTAAACTTCCCTTGTGTTTTGGGTTGTGAAATACATGTTTCTGTATATTTGAGCTGCTAAATTTAGTTGTCAAAGGATTGACTACATGGCAAAATCTGAGTAGGGCTTTTTTGTACTCTATACCTTTTAGGCTTTTTATATATATTCATCATCTTCCGCTTCTTCTGGGGTTGGGTCGCGGGGGCAGCAACCTAAGCAAAGAATCCCAGCCACTTCCTCCAGCTCTTCCAGGGGCACACTGAGGCGTTCCCAGACAAGCCAAGAGACATAGTACCTCCAGCATGTTCTAGGTCGAACTTGGTGTCTCTTCCCGGTTAGACATGCTCGAAACACCAAACCAGGGAGGTGTTCAGGAGGCATTCTAACCAGATATCCAAGCCACCTCAACTGGCCTCTTTCAATGTGGAGGAGCAGCGGATCGACTCCAAGCTCCTCTGGGATGGTAGAGCTTCTCACCTTATCTCTAAGGGAGAGCCCCGTCACTTGACTAAGGACTCTCATTTCAGCCACTTGTATCTGTGACCTTGTTCTTTCAGTCACTACCCAAAGCTCGTGACCACAGGTGAGGGTTGGAACGTAGATCAACTGGTAAATTGAGAGCTTTGCCTTGCGGCTCAGCTCCTTCTTCAACACGATGGACCGGTACAGGCTCTGTTTAACAGCAGAGGCTGCAGCGATCCGTCTGTCGATCTCCTGCTACATCTTGTCCTCACTCGTGAACAAGACCCCAAGATACTTAAACTCCTCCACTTGGGGCAGGACCTCCTTCCCAACCCATAGGGTGCATTTCACCCTTGTCCGGCTGAGAACCATGGCCTCGGACTTGGAGGTACTGATTTTCATCCCGGTCGCTTTGCACTCGACTGCGAATCGCTCCAATGAGAGCTGGAGGTCCTGGCCTGATGAAGCCAAAAGGACAACATGATTCGCAAAAAGTAGAGACAAGATCCGATGGCCATTTATTATACTATATTATTATATTATACATATATTATATTATACATATATATTATACGATATATTGGACACAATACACACAACCAATCGGGGCACTAACCAGTGTCTCTCCCCCTTATGCCGGTCCCAAGCCCGGAGAAATGCAGACAGTTGCGGCAGGAAGGGCATCCCGCGTAAAACTTTTGCCACAATACAAAATGCAAACCGTAAATACTAATCTCATACCGGATCGGTCGAGGCCCAAGTTAACAATGACCGCCATCAGTGCTGTCAACCACCAAGGTTCTGATGGAAATTGGACTACTGTTGGTCGAAGACGTCGAAGAAGGAGAGGTGGGAGGCGTGTCCGTAGGCAGAGAGAGAAGAGGAAAAGCACGAGTCTAGGACTGAGAGTAGGGACCTTGAATGTTGGAACTATACAAGGAAAAGATAGAGAGCTGGCTGGCATGATGCAGAGGAGGAAGGTGGACATACTGTGTGTTCAAGAGACCAGGTGGAAAGGTAGCAAAGCTAAAAGCTTAAGAGCAGGGTTTAAGCTGTTTTATCATGGTGTGGATGGGAAGAGAAATGGAGTAGGAGTCATCTTGAACGATGGGTTTTTCAGGAATGTTCTAGGAGTGAAAAGAGTGTCAAATGGAGTGATGAGTCTCGAGTTAGAAATTGAAGGTGTGATGCTCAATGTTGTTAGTGCTTATGCCCCACAGACAGGATGTGAGCTAAAAGAGAAGGAGAGATTCTGGAGTGACTTAGATGAAGTGATGCAGAGTACCCCAGAGGTGAAAGAGTGGTCAATGGACATGTTGGTGCAAGCAACAGAGGGGACGAGGAAGTGATGGGCAGGTTTGGTATCCAGGACAGGAACACAGAAGGACAGATGTTTGTAGATTTTGCAAAAAGGATGGAAATGGCTGTGGTAAATACTTTCTTCAAGAAGAAACAGGTGCATAGGGTGACTTATAAAAGCGGAGGTAGGAGCACACAGGTAGACTACATCTTGTCTAGGCGATGTAATTTGAAGGAAGTCAGTGACTGTAAAGTAGTAGTGGGTGAGAGTGTTGCCAAATAGCATAGGATGGTGGTATGCAGGATGATGCTGATCGTGAGGAAGGTGAAGAAGGCAAAGGCAGAGCAGAAAACAAAGTGGTGGAAGTTGGAAAAAGGAAGGAGGTCATGTTGTCTTCAAGGAGGAGTTGAAACAGGCTTTGGGTGGTCAGGAAGTGCTTCCAGATGACTGGACAACCACAGCAAATATGATCAGGGACACAGGTCGGAGAGTACTTGGTGTGTAAAGTAGATAAGGAGACTTGGTGGTGGAATGAGGAAGTGCAGGAGGGTGTATAAAGGAAGAGGTTAGCTAAGAAGAAGTGGGACATTGAGAGGACCGAAGAGTAAACAGGAGTACAGGGAGACACAGCGTAAGGCGAACGTAGGAGTGGCTAAGGCCAAACAGAGGGTGTATGATGACTTGTGTGATAGGTTGTACAGTAAGGAGGGAGAAAATGATCTATACAGGTTGGCACAGCAGAGAAATAGAGATGGAAAGGGCATGCAGCAAGTTAGATTGATAAAGGACAGAGAGGGAAATGTATTGACTGATGACAGAAGTGTGCTGGGAAGATGGAAAGAGTACTTTGAAGAGCTGATGAATGAGGAAAATGAGAGAGAAAAAAGAGTAGAAGAGGTAACCATTGAGGAGCAGGAAGTAGCAAAGATTCGTAAGGGTGAAGTGAGGAGGGCAATGAAGAGGATTAAAAATGGAAAGGCAGTTGGTCCTGATGATATACCTGTGGAGGTATGGAAGTGTCTAGGAGAGGTAGCTGTAGATTTTTTGACAAGAACATTCAACAAGGTCTTAGAGAGTGAGCAGATGCCGGAGGAATGGAGGCGAAGTGTGCTGGAGCCCATTTTTAAGAAAAAGGGAGACATGCAGAGTTGCAGAAACTACAGAGGGATAAAGTTGATGAGCAATACGATGAAGTTATGGGAAAGAATAGTGAAAGCTAGACTAAGGGCAGAGGTCAGCATTTGTGAACAACAGTTTGGTTTCATGCCAATAAAGAGCACCACAGATGCAATGTTTGCTTTGAGGATGTTAATAGAGAAGTACAGAGAAGGTCAGAGGGAACTGCATTGTGCCTTTGTGGATCTGGAAAAAGCATATGACAGGGTGCCAAGAGAAGAACTGTGGTATTGCATGAGGAAGTTAGCTCATGAGTTAGCTCACTTAGCCTCAGAAAATCAGAATACATGTGTGTCAATGAGAAGGACCCAGGAGGAATGGTGATGTTACTGGGAGCAGAGATAACGAAGGTTGAGAATTTTAAGTACTTAGGCTCAACAATGCAGAGCAATGGAGAGTGTGGAAAAGAGGTGAAGAAGCGTGTGCAGGCAGACTGGAATGGTTGGAGAAAAGTGTCCGGTGTGATGTGCGATAGGAGAGTGTCAGCAAGAATGAAAGGAAAAGTGTACAAGACGGTGGTGAGGCCAGCGATGTTGTATGGCCTAGAAACAGTGGCGCTGAGGAAAAGGCAGGACAGAGCTGGAGGTAGCAGAGATGAAAATGCTGAGGTTCTCTCTGGGAGTAACGAGGATGGATAGGATCAGAAATGAGTACATCAGAGGGACAAGCCCATGTAAGATGTTTTGGAGACAAAGTCAGAGAGGCTAGATTGAGATGGTTTGGACATGTGCAGAGGAGGGATAGTGAGTATATTGGCAGTAGGATGCTGAGGTTGGAACTACCAGGCAGAAAGCCTAGAGGAAGACCAAAGAAGAGATTTATAGATGTGGTGAAGGAAGACATGAAGGTCTTTGGAGTAAGAGAAGAAGATGCAGAGGACAGGGTGAGATGGAGGCGGATTGTTTGCGGTGGCGACCCCTGAAGGGAGCCCACCGGTCAACTCTACTCCAGCTATAAGTTCGGAGTATCTTCGGGCATATATAACTAAGCAGAGCTAATATGCCATTAGCAGATCTAACATGCTATGGTAGGCAGCTCAATGCGAGCCGCATGCCAGCTTGCAATAAGCCCAGGAGGGAAGGGGCCGAACGACGACTCCGGCGCTTGGGCTTGTAGGGGATGAAGGCCGTATAGCCGGCTGGTATAATCGCCTTATCGGGTGTACTCTCATCGAGCCATGCTTCACAGAAACACAGTTCTTTAGATCTCTCTGCCCTGCAATCTGAGCATGAAGCTCATCCATCTTGTTTCGCAGGGACTGAACATTTTCAAGCAGTATGGCCGGAAGTGCTAAGCAAGCCTCTGAGAACTCCATCTGGGCGGTTAGCATGGAGCTCCCACAGCATAGCAGCTCACGATAGAAGTTCTCAGAGTCAAATTGTTTCTTTGTTCGTTTTAATTTTTTTATTTGTTGTTTTGTTTGTTCATGTTTTACTCTATGCTCGTCTACGACCGGTCGACTCTACTACAGCTATAAGATCGGAGTATCTTTGGGTGTGTGTATAACTAAACACGCTCAACTGGGCTTGTTAGCAAGGATGCGGCTAGCAGAGCTAATATGCTATGGTACGTGGACAAGAAGCCTAGGTGAGAAGGGGCCGAACAACGACTCCGGTGCTTGGGATTGCAGGGGATGAAGGCCGTGTAGCCGGCTGGAGCAATCGCCTCATCGGGTGTACTCTCCTCGAGCCATGTTTCACAGAAACACAGTCCTATACATCCCTCTGCGCTGCAATCTGAGCATGAAGCTCATCCATCTTCTTTCGCAGAGACTGAACATTTTCAAGTAGTATGGCCGGAAGTGCTAACCAAGCCACTGAGAACTCCACCTGGGCTTAGCTGGTAACCGGTGGCTAACTGCTAGTCATGAGCTGCCATAGCATATACAGTAAGCTCAAGATAGAAGTTCTTGCATGCTTAGCTGCCCAAAGCTGAAGCTGCGCATAGCTGTAGTAGGGTCGACCGATCATAGACGAGCATAATGCAAAACATGAACAAACAAATAAAACAAATTACAACAAACAAAGAAACGATTTGACTCTGAGAACTCCGCAACGTTGCCCTCTAGGCAGCGCCATCTTGAAGACGTCACTCCAAGACGTCACTTCAAGTTTGATGTAAAAGGACATGAAACATAATAAAGTTTATCCTTTTTGTATCATTTGTTAAACATGCAGAACATAAAATCTCACGCACAGGCATTCTAAGAATTAACTTAAGTACTGTACTGGAATAAATAATTGAAAAAGACTTTAAAATGAGTGCTTTACATCAGTATATGCTGTATGTTTATATTTTATCATCAATAAAATAAGAGTAAAAATTGAAAAGTTTTTCTTAATCATTACTATATTTTACTACAGTAATACTGTATTAATGAGTAAGACTGTCTATAGAATGTGTGTAAGAAGCATATTTTAACGCATTTAATAGATACATAGTATGTTACTTCCGGCAGCTCATTCGCGCATGTGACGTATTACATGGGGTTTTACTTCCGGGTACAGAACTCGCGGATTATCACGATTCCGGGAGGGCTCGGAACTGAACCCCCGCGAATGTCGAGGGCCTACTGTGTATATCTATATATTACATTATTTATATCAATATATTGTACTATGATTAAGTACGTATCACAAAATTAACAAATGACCAGATTTACACTCAGTTACTCACATATGGACTGGCGATTTCAAATTATATGGTCTATTTTTGAATATAGAAAAGGAAATTATAACGTATTTGTGTCTCTTTCTGATTAATTGAAAAGATAATCGATCGATTCATTGATTATTAAAATAATCGTTAGTTGCAGCCCTAGGATAATGTGGATGTCTTTGGATTGTAGGAGGAAACTGGATTATCTAGAATAAACCAATGCAAACACAGGGAGTACATTCAAACTACACACAGAAAACACCTGAGCCATGGACTCAAACTCATGACTTTCATGCCTGGATGTGAACATGCTAATCAATATGCCTCCCCAGAATAAACTTTACATTTATATTTCAGAAGTTCGCAGACACTCTTATCAAGAGCGACTTTCAGAAGTGTTTTAAAATCTCTATCACATATCCTTGCACTGGTTTATTAGAACACAGACCAAGTATACTGTCAAACCTAGATGGTAGGTATTTTATATATATATATATGTGTGTGTGTGTGTGTGTGTGTGTGTGTGTGTGTGTGTGTGTGTGTGTGTGTGTGTGTGTGTTGTTTGTACACAGCATAGTGTTTAATCTAAATACTGCTGAAAAAGGTAAGTTTTCAGCCGTCGTTTTCAGATACCCAGTGACTCAGCTGTCCAGATGTTAGATTAATTTTTCCCTTGTCCCTTGGTAGAGGGAGGGATCAGTCTCAAAGTGCTAGAGGATCTGAGATAACGCGGTGCAGTGTGAGGTGAGATAAGTGCTTTGAGGTAGGAAGGTGCAGGTCCGTTTTTGGCTTTGGAGGCAAGAATTAGCGTTTTAAATTGAATGCGAGTAGCTACAGGAAGCTGGTCCACATCTCCTAATTTTAGCTCATTTTATGTGTGAATTTCCCTCTGGGATTAATAAAGTAAGTAAGTATCCATCCATCCTTCCATTCATCCAGCCATCCAGGGCTCATCTCCTCAGAGCTCTTAACTTCTAATGTAGATATTTTCTGTCAGGAATTCAGAATTGTCTCAGCCAATAGAACGTGATGCATAATCTAATGGGAGAACTACAACAGATTTTTGGGTGTGTTATCTATCTATCTATCTATCCATCCATCCATCCATCCAGGACTCATCTCCTCAGAGATCTTAACTTCTAATGTAGATATTTTCTGTCAGGGATTCAGAATTGTCTCAGCCAATAGAACGTGATACATAATCTAACGGGAGAACTACAGCAGATTATTGTGTCTTATCTATCTATCTATCTAGCCATCCATCCATCCATATTGGACATATAGACATCTTCTCAGAGCTCTTAACTTCTGTTGGGTTTTCAACCCCGAGCCATAGTGGCTCATCAGGTCGGTGCTTATCCCCGGTTTCAATAGCGTGACGCAACCAGGAGTTCAACTCCTCCTGGATGGGACGCTAGTCCATCGCAGGTTACCTTCCCAGTATATTTTTACTGGTACCCATTTATACTGCTGGGTGAACAGAGACACACTTGTGGTTGAGACCTTGCCCAGAGGTCTTAGCACAGTGAGGGTCTCAGTGGGATTCGAACTCACAACCTCCCGATCATGAGCGCAGCACCCTAACCACTACACCACCAGCCCCCTTAACTTCTAATGTACATATTTTGTCAGGAATTCAGAATTGTCTCAGCCAACAGAATGTGATACATAATCTAATGGGAGAACTACAACAGATTATTGTGTGTGTTATCCATCCATCCATCCATCCATCCATCCATCCATCCATCCATATTGAACTAATCTCCTCAGAGCTCTTAACTTCTGATGTAGATATTTTCTGTCAGTGATTCGGAATTGTCTCAGCCAATAGAACATAATACATAATCTAATGGGAGAACGACAACAGATTCTTTTGTGTGTGTGTGTGTGTGTGTGTGTGTGTGTGTGTGTGTGTGTGTGTGTGCTGTTAACATAACCAAGGGAAGTGAAACCCAAAAGAGACTTTTTCTGATTAACTATAGCATCATTCTATATCATTAAAGTTATGGAATTGGTTGCAGAGGTCAAGCTCTCATTCAATAGTAGATTTTTGTTGTTAGTGATATCACTAGTTTACACTAAGATTTTCATGAACTTTTTATCAGACTAATGTTCCATGTTTGTTGCATGTATAATTTGGATTGACTCATTCACATCATAAAAGCAGATATTGTGATTGCAGTGTAATTTGTGGCATACCGGGAAAACATAAGATTGTTTTCTTACCCCAACTTGCAATTTACCATGAGCTTGCTGTGATTTACCTAAATGAGTCTGTCTGATGTCCTCTAGAAAAAAGAGACTACTGCAGTAGAATACAATACCCCCGAGTCCTAATCTGTTTTTTTCTGCCTTTAAAATGAAACGAGCTCCCTGGCTCATTTGATCTGAATGTGATATGGCTTGATTTGATTTGCTATCCAATACAATTCCCTCTCATATGTATATGATTTTTTATGGCACAAAGCCATCATTATCTATGCCATTATTTGTGATAGAGAAGATGGGACATGTTGACAGTCTTTTCACTATTTGCAAAATCTCCTTTGCGAGACAGTTGAATTATGAATGGTTAGCCATTTAGTGTTCAAATAACTTCGTGACACACACACACACACACACACACACACACACACACACACACACACACACACACACACACACACACAAATATGCATACGGATATATATAGGTATAGATGTACACTCACTCACGTACACAAACACACAATTTCTTGGCATCGTACAGAAAAAGGAAGCCAAAGGTCTTTCTTAAGAGCCTCTGCTTTCCAAAAGAGAGTGTTTAAACTCCCCTGCAATGAATTTGTCATTAAGACTCATAAAATTGTTGGCAATGCTTTTGCTGTATTCAGCTTTGTGTTCTAGCACAATAATGCAAATTACAAACAGATTTAGTTGCATGAAATCCAAATTAGTAGGGTTGTATTAAATGCATATTATGCAAGAGGTAATTGCTTCCATTCATGTGAAGAGACAATGTCACCGAGTATCACTAGAATATCAAACGAATGGATGAACACAGTCAGTCACAGACGCAGTACGAAACCAGGTGAATGTATTCACTTAATGATCTGGAGAGTCACAAGTGTAATCCAGCAGAGAAGGTAATTAATTGGATGTGTGACTCTGGGCAAGGGTGGAGTACAACCTGGATAGCTCGCCAGGCCATCACACAACCATTCATACTCACACTCACTCCTTGGGGTGATTTGAAACAGTTAATTAGACTACTTTGCTTTGTATTTTGAATGTGAGAGGAAACCAGAGTACCCGGATGAAACCCAACCAAGCATGGGCAGAACATGCAAACTCCACACAAAACCACCATTACAGTCGGCCTTCTACTTACGAAAGCCTCTAAATACGAAAAATCAAGGTTACGAAAAGCATTTTACTAAAGTTTCGTTCTCTGTACACGAAATAACCTCTTCTTATGAAAAGTGCCAAACGCGCCATTCAAAAAGTCAAACAATGCGCAGGTTTCTCTCTCATTGGCTGTCTCCCAACATCCAGCCCTGTTAGCCTCCCATTGGCGAGGAGCGATGATGCAGCTCCCTCCCATTGGTTTTCTCTTAACATCCTGCCCCGCTGGCCTCCTATTGGCTAGGAAGGGATGACGCTGTCGTTCCAACTTTGTTTAATTTGTGTGTGAACTGTGTTCATGTTTGTGTGTCATTCCAACCGTATTTTATGGCTCAAGCTTTTAACCTTCCATAAACATTTGTAAGATTATAACTCTGCTAAGAAGACATGGTCAACACACACGCGCGCACACACACACACACACACACACACACACACACACACACACACACACACACACACACACACACACATACGATTCCCGGTGCCATGGTAATTGTAAGATTATAACTCTGCTAAGAAGACATGGTCAACATGAAGTAAGTACCTTAAAAGGTATGCTTGTATAATTTTTAAAGGGTAGTTTTGGGAGCCTTGGAATGAATCACACGTTTTACATGTAAAATGCACCTTTACTTACAAAAACTCCAAGTTCTGAAAAAGGTGCTGGAACGGATTAATTTCGTAAGAAGAGGGCAGAGTGTTTTTATTATTATGATTATTATGATTATTATGATTATTATTATTGTTACAGTGGTACCTCACCTTACGCAATTAATTTGTTCCAAAGCTTTTTTCGTAACCTGCATTTTTCTTAAGTTGAACCGCATTTTACATGTAAAACGCGTGATTTGTTCCAAGGCTCCCAATACTACCCCCTAAACCCTTTAAAAATTATAAAAGCATACCTTTTAAGACCTGCTTCTGCTTCAATATCGTACCAATGGTAGAGGGATTTGGCCATATCCCTTTGTAATATCACTCGAGCCCGTTTCTTCTTCTCAGTCACACCGGAAATCACACGTGTGCTCGTACGCGCATGCGTGCGTGTGTGTGTGTGTTTGTGTGTGTGTGTTTGTGTGTGTGTGCGCGTGTTCACCATGTCTTCTAAGCAGAGTTAAAATCTTACAAATATGTTTATGGAAAGTTAAAAGCCTGAGTTAAGAAATAAAGCTTAAAACAACAGTAACTCTGTCCTTTACATGAAAAGCATCATGGTGGATACAGCTCTATAATAGGCAATGGGAGGTAGCTGCGTCATTACTCCTAAGCAATGGGATCCCTGTCCAAGATGGCGTCAGGTGGACCTGTCGAAAATGGTGCTTGAGTGAAGGCGACATGACCGACAGCTCAGTTGTTAGCCAATGAGAGGCCAGCGGCACGGGTTGTTTGAACGTCATTGATGGGAGAGCAGCTCGTGCATTGTTTGAATGGTGCGTTTGAATTTTGAAGATTGCGCTTTTGTAACATGGACTTGTTTTGTATCCTGAGACAAAACTTTTAGGAAAATGCTTTTCGTAACTTGAATGTTTCGTTTGGTGAAACTTCCGTAAGGTGAGGTACCACCGTATCATCATCATCATCATCATCATCATCATCATCATCATCATCATCGTTACTTTGTAGTTCATTTGCATTACAACATTGCAAACTATCTCCACAAAATACCAGCTTAATTAAAATGGAAGAGCAAGTACATTATTTAGAATTAAAGTTAAATAATTTGACATGTTTTTTCTCAATTTAAATTTTTCTACAAAAACTACAATTTTGACTGTGCAAATGTTAAAAACATTGTGAAAATAATTTAAATAGAAAAATTATATTTTCATTGTTTTTTAAATTTTATACCTGAATCTTAATTATCACTAGATTATTTTTCAGCTGATGTATACTTACATTTTTTAAATAAAAACATATGCTCAACTGAGATATGACTAGATTTATTTTTTTATATTTCACACATTTCAGTTCCTAAAATTAGACATAAAGTCCTTTACCATAACTTTAATCTTTGTGACATTAAATGGCAAGCAAGGTTTTGAATTTGCAGAATAAAAGTCATATTCAATTAAAATAATCAAGACAGATCCCTTCATTACACAATGACTGCTGGAGAGGTCTGATGATGTAGAATAGTTGAAAGAGACCATATCCCATTGGTACGTCCTCAGGTCTATCCATTTCAGTAGACAGTTAGATGCCTAATTTTAATTAGCACTAGGTAAACAACCGTCTGGACGCTTGATGACAGCAAAAACAAACAGATCTTGGTTCTATGTGCTGAGGGAAAGGAAGCGTGCAAACACTGCCTGTTAAATCATTTTAGAAACAGATGTGGATATTTTGTTTCTCTCCACCGTCCAGTCTGCCCAGTGCTATTAGATTAATTTCAAATGGAACTTGGTCCTGAAAACTGTCCCAAATTGATTGTGTGTGTGTGTGTGTGTGTGTGTGTGTGTGTGTGTGTGGTGGGGGTGGGGGGTGGGGGGGGGGGGGGGCTAAAGGAGTCATTACCTTAGTTACAGATATAGTAAAGTACAACAACAACAAGAACATTAATGTGCATGTATTGTATTTTTTAAACGGCTAAGAACATTACTACAAGGCATTACATCATGACATATAGGCGAAAAACATTTCTACATTCAAATGACAATACAGGGATCCTTCACTTTTTTTTTTTTTTTTTTTTTTTTTAAAGAAGAGTTCGAGCTCGATTAACATTGAAAAAAAAATAACACAAGATGTAAATAAAATATAAATACAGATGCTCTCCAACTTACCAACATTCGTTTTGCAAACATCCGGAGATTACCTACATGTCCAAGGTCGAAAGTGAAAGGAAATTGAAGAACAAGTAGCAATGGAAGAAAATCTACAGAAAGATAGATCATAAATATAAGTATGCAATATGATTAAACATTATCTTGAGGTACACTTATACTAGGCTCCGGCAGAGAGGGGCGTGGCTGCGCAGACGGACACACACAGATGCAACAATGTATCCAGTTTTGATGGGTGATTTTGGGTTGATTTTTGGTTAAGTTTTTTCTTTTTTTTTGCATAATTGCCCTTATTTTTGTGACATTTTGCTTAATTTTCCACCTATTCTTCCTTAATTTGCTTATTTTTTAATGAATATTTATTTATTTATTAAAAAAACAAAACAACAACAACAACAACAAAAAAAAAATGCTTGAAGCGCGGAGTAGCGAGGAATCCCTGTATACACCGTGCTGAGTAAGAAATCCACATGAGCCACATCACAGACATTTAGAATTTCAACTTTAAAAAACATCACCCATTTCACACAATGGTACCAACAAAAACAACAGGAGTGTAGAATGGTATTAAGTATAATAACAGATGAGTTAACAGTAATATTATTATTCAGAATAGTGAATGAGAAGAAGAAGAATAAGAACCAGAGTTAATTGAATATTGAAAAATAAAAGTAAAGCTTTTAATTACAATAATACCAATTGAAAGAGGAAACAGAAAAGAAGTGAATAATAAGACAGAAAAGTTCAGTTTTAAATATGATCAAAAAAGATAATGTGAATATTGACACATGAACAGAATACTTTAACTGCAACATTCTTGTATAACTTGTTCATAAATTACTAATTCTAATTACTAACATTTGATGAACAAAACTGTTACTTTACTGACTTAGTCGCTAACATTTCACATCTAGTGAGGGAAATAACATGTTTTTATTTAGTATGACCAGTTAAGTCATGTGTTGTTAGATCAACACGGAGACAGTAGTTTGCATGTGTGGAGTGATTATGCGTCTTGATGTTTCATGAGTGAGAATGACCAGAGTCTTCTGGTGGAGCATCAGAATCCAGTTGAACAATTGGGTTAGAGTAAGCGTGGTGTTTCTTATTCTGAATTTATATTCTTTACATGCCGATATCTGCACTATTGTTTCATCTTCTCCAAGCAACCAGGCTACTCTGCAAACTATAAGAACTGTATTGGCCGGAAAAAGCACACAGAGGTCAGAGACCGCGAACAGTGATTGGTGCCATAGGAGCTTTTGCCACAGTAAGGCGGAGCTAATATGGCAAGAAACAGTTGTGACACAGAATCATCCTAAAATATATTGACTTAAGGATTCTTTTTAATTATTATTAATTATTTACAGTTTTTCTTTTTTTTTAAATGAAAAAAAAATAGAATAGCCAAACAAAGTGTCTTACACTTGGGCAGCCCAGCTCTTAACACCCCCCCCCCTTTTTTTTTCTTTGTGTGGGTGTGTTTGTGTACTTAATTGTTTCTGTATATTAATTGCGGAAAGTACTTGATTGTTCTCTCTATGCCACGAGTTAAGGTTCATTATTGTCTCAACATTATTGTCAGAATACATACATACACACACACCCACACACACACACACACACACAGTGTTATATTGCAACAACAACAACAACAACAACAGCAACAACAGCAACAAGAAATTCAGAGAAGTACTGGTTAGTGGTGTGTTGACATGCTTCTGGCATCACTGGCCTTTGCATGTATCCGCTCTCTCTTAGTGAGGGCAGAATCCTTCCTGGACAGCTCAGCCATCACAGGGCAAAAACACGCTGATGGCTATGCAGCCTACCCTTGATGAAAGTCAGCAATGGTTCTTTTCCATGCCTCTCACCATAGCCAGTGAAAGACATGGCCAGCTATTGATAACCCAGTTAGCTGCACTGGGGGGGACAGTGACAACCTGTGGGGAGTTGGGCTTGAACCCTAAACCTTGGGATCACTGATCCAGCACCTTTTACCACCAGGCCACCACTGCTTCAAATTCAGAGAAGTAGGTCTAGCTACTAGACCCCATGGCCTTCCTGATGACATAGATGCTACTAAATTAAGTTGAACTTACTTCACAAGTGCTTCAGTGAATAAATATACAAAACTCAAATTGTTATGGTTCGAACTTTCAAACCTGTTGCCCGACCTTATAGACCGGTGCCGGTGTCTAGTGGCGATCAGTGATTCACTGATTCAGGCTGCTGACCTCTCCAGAGCAGCACGTGCTTCTTTCCGGACCCAGTGTGCTCGGACTGAGGGGACAGCCACTTCGGTCTCCTGACTGGGGAACAGAGTGGGTTGGAAACCATTCACCACCATGAAGGGGGACATTCCAGTAGCAACGCAGACCAGGGAATTATGGGAGTATTTGATCCACGGTAAGTATATGGACCAGGAGACTGGGAGACAGTATGTGGACCAGGAGACTGGGAGACAACACAATGCAAGGAGGATTCCATGCTCTGATTAGCTCATTCCGCTTGACCATTAGATTGTGGGTGGTAGCCGGAGGTCAAGCTGCTGAAAACTCCTAGGGTATCGCAAAATGCTTTCCATACCCTGGATGCGAACTCGGGGCCTCATTCTGGGCCCTGGGAAACAGGGTCCTGGGGATCCCATGGAGGCGGAAAACATTTTGGACCAGCAGGCCGGCGGTCTCCAGTGCTAATGGGAGCTTGTGTAGGTGGATGAAATGGGCCACCTTTGAGAAACGGTCTACTATGGTCAGGATGACTGTGTTGCCTTTGTATGGGGGTAAACCAGTGACAAAGTCTAAGACAATGTGTGACCAGGGGTGATGAGGTATAGACAAGGGTTGGAGGAAACCTGATAGTGCATGGTGAGACGACTTGTTTTGGGAACAGGTGGCATAGACTGCGATGACCACCCTGATGTCGGCTACTATGGTTGAAGTAGGAAATGGTTCCGTGAACCCTGGGGTGGCAGGCCAATTTGGACTCATGTTCGCACTAGATCACTGGAGTTCCAGCAGGTTGAGGAACATATAATTGTCCCTGCGGACACCCTTCGGGCTCTGGTTCCCTCTGATGGGTGTTATGGACCAGGCGCTCCACCTCCCACCGAGCAGCTCCAAGCACACAGGTGGTGGGCAAGATAGTTTCTGTGGCAACATCTTGCCCTGGGGAGTACTGCCAGGAGAGAGCATCTGGTTTGGTATTTCGAGAGCTGGGATGGTACATGAGGGTAAAATTAAACATTCCCAGGTAGATGGACCATCGTGCTTTCCAGGAGTTCAACCTCTTAGCCAAATGGAGGTAGGACAGATTTTTGTGGTCCATTCAGACCGTAAAGGGGTGGGAAGCTCATTCAAACCAATGCCGCCACTCTTGCAGTGCCAGGACCGCTACCAGCAGCTCACAGTTTCCCACGTCATAATTCCGTCCCACCAGAGTCAGGCGGCGGGAGAAGAATGCGCATGGGTAAAGTTTATGGTCTGCAGGGGAGCACTGGGAGACGGCAGACCTCACTCCCGAATCAGAGGTACCCACCTCAACCATGAACTGCAGTGTGGGGTCGAGGTGGATCAGTACGGATGCATTGATAAATCTGGTTTTCAATCTGTCAAATGCTGTCTGAACACTAGGGGACCATTTGAAGGTATCTTGACTGATGTTAGCTGCTTGGGGGGTTCTCCCAGTCTTCCTCCAGACTCTGGCACCTTGATTTCCGAATGACATGCAAAATTTGCTTTCATCCGAAAAAAGTACTTTCTTCTGCCGCTGTTTCTGGTTCAAAAGTGTCTTGACCTGGGGAATGCGGCACCTGTAGCCCATTTCCTGCACACGCCTGTGCACGGTGGCTCTGGATGTTTCTACTCCAGAGTCAGTCCACTGCTTCCACAGGTCCTCCAAGGTCTGGAATCGGCCCTTCTCCACAATCTTCCTCAGGGTCCGGTCACCTCTTCTGGTTGTGCAGCGTTTTCTGCCACACTTTTTCCTTCCCACAGACGTCCCACTGAGGTGCCTTGATACAGCACTCTGGGAACAGCCTATTCGCTCAGAGATTTCTTTCTGTCTTACCCTCTTGCTTGAGGGTGTCAATGATGGTCTTCTGGACAGCAGTCAGGTCGGCAGTCTTACCCATGATTGCGGTTTTGAGTAATGAACCAGGCTGGGAGTTTTTAAAAGCCTCAGGAATCTTTTGCAGGTGTTGAGAGTTAATTGGTTGATTCAGATGATTAGGTGAATAGCTCGTTTAGAGTACCTTTTCATGATATTCTAATTTTTTGAGATAGGAATTTTGGGTTTTCATGAGCTGTATGCCAAAATCATCAGTATTAAAACAAAGACCTGAAATATTTCAGTTGGTGTGCAATGAATCTAAAGTATATGAACGTTTAATTACAGAAAATAATGAGCTTTATCACAAAATTTTTAACTTATTTTATAGGTGTCTTTTAAGGAGTGTTCTTACGTGGTGAATATGTTCATCGTGATCCTTAGAGAAGATCAGGATGTTGTCTAGGAAAACAAAAATGAATTGGTTCAAACCGAAAGGCATCACCAGTTATTCAAAGTGCCCCAGGTGTGTGTTAAAAGTGGTTTTCCATTCGTCTCCTTCCCGAATTCGAACTAGGTGGTAATCATTCCTTAAGTCTAAGTTTGAGAAGGTAGAGGCAGCGTGGAGAGGAGTAAAAGCCGAGTCAATGAGAGGGAGGGGGTATTTGTTTTTTTTTTTGTTTTTTTGTGATACTGTTGAGTACTGTGTACTCTATGCAGGGTCTTAGAGTTTTGTCCTTTTTGACGAAGAAAAGCCCACGCCTACCAGAGATGAGGGTCAGATAAGGTCTGCCGCCAGCGAGTCAGTGATGTTTCTTTCCATTGCCTCTTCTCAGATTTTGAGAGGTTATATAGTCTTAGTGAGGCATGTAGCACCAGGGAGCAACTCGATCAAACAGTCACAGTGGCAGTGAAAGGGCTCGGTCCTTACTAAATGCCTCTTTTAGGGCATGATACTCCTTAGGGACACCAGTCAAATCGATCTTCTTCGGCGTGACAGGGGTTTGGGAAACTTGGGGAGGAATGGTGGCGAGCAGGCAGTGTTGGTGGCATTAGTCACTCCAATTAGGTATTGTGAGCGTGGAGAAGTTTATATGTGGATTATGGGTTTGTAACCAAGGCAACCCCAACACTATGGGGGTGATTGTAACTGTTCAGCATTTTGGTCCCCAATATTTGTGGTGGTTGCCCAATAGGCTGAGCTTGACAGGCTCCATTTTGTGAGTAACGGGATCAATGAGTCGGCCGTCTATGGCTACCACCTCTTTAAGGAATTTGAGTTTGTACACTGAGAGATGATGGAGCTTAACCAGCTCCGTGTCAATAAAATTGCCATTGGCACCTGAGTCACTTAAAACTTGAACTGGCAGGGTTTGACGTGTGGAGTGTAGCATACCTTTAATCTGAAGTGGTTTCTGGGGAGTTGAGGAGGCACGGCTCACCACCACCCTCCTCCTTACTGGCAAGCTCGGCACTACAGGACACCGGGCGAGGTCATGTCCCTTCTCGGCACAGTAGATTCAAATGCACAGGCGGTTGGTCAGTCTCCATGCTCTTTCTTCTGGCATCAGCTTGGCACAGCCAAGCTGCATGGGCTCATGGTGGTCCCCTCGGGCCGGTGGAAAGGAGTCCAAGGAGGTTGGGGATGAGGTGGGAGGGGTGGTGTTGGAAATCACGGGGCCACTTGGAGGCGGGACGATGGGGCCAGCCCACTCTCTCAGGGATCTTTCCCTGCCTCTCTCTCTCTCTCAACCTATTGTCCAATCAGGTAGCCAGAGAAATCAGCTTCTGGAGAGTAGCTGTCTCATCCTACGTAGCTAGCTCATCTTTGAGTCTATCAGTCAGACCTTTTAAAAATACTCCACTAACCACTAACACACAAGACGAGGCTTGATCACTGAGCAAGCTCATAAAGAACAGTCTTTGTTTGGTCCATGGCATACCCGAGCAGCTGCTGACTGAAGATGAACGAGCACTGGTGGAGGAATTGAGCATATGTACCTATCATACCTGAATACCTTGTTTGTGTGGGGATGTGCAGATTTCGGCGCATGGCGAGCATGCCTGGTGCTGCTACCAACGCGGAAAGGGGTGGGTCGTTGAGAGGAGTCCGGGTGGCAAGCTGGATTTCAATGGTGCCCATCCTTTCGCCAAGCTGAGCCATGCTGGTGGCCAATCATCGCGGATTATCCAATACCGGGTTCAGGGTAATGTCGTGTTGGCCAACAGGAGTCCATGGCTGGACAATGCCTGCTTGAGGTGCTCGATCTCTGTGAGTCCATGTGGCCAGAACATTCTGTTGTGGTTCGAACTTTCAGCTGGATCCAGAAATGGAGACGGGACAGGAACAGGAACAATTTATTTACTCAAGGGCAACACTGAAGATGGGAGACAACGCAAACACTGGTGTTGATGGAGAGAAAATAACAAACAATAAACACTGGTGACTGCGGCACAGAAAACTGGCTATACACAGGGGTGACTAGGGGCCAGAGAGAAACACAGGGTATCATCTGCCTGATTCAGGACAATCTTCTGGCATAGAGGTGAATGTGCAGCTTGCCTTTATGGGGAGTAGATTGGGGAGTGGAATCAGGTGCACGCTGCTGCAATCAGCCGAGTAGGTCAGCCGGAGCCTGCACTGCTGTGGAGAAACAGAGTTAGAAACAGAGCCGCCAAATTCAAAGTTCCCCAAAACACATACCACAACGAGAAGACATTTAAGGAACATGGGGGCTTTAAATCCAGCCCCATTAACTTGGCATTATGCTATTTGGGCAAAATTTCAACAGTATGCCCTGACTTGAAAGAGCTTGATTAACTAAACATACAGAAAATATGGGTATTAGAGCAGCTTTTATGTAAGTTATGACAGAAGTTTAAATGGCATGGTTACCATCAAGAATGCAAAAAATGTACAAAAAATTAAGATTTAAAAGCAAATGCAAAAAATTGCAAGCAGTAGGATGAAATTTTGGACACCTTTGGTATACCTAGATAAGCTCAGTCATGCATTAAAACATGTCTGCTAAAAATTGTAGTAAGAGTCCAGATGATTACATCAAAAACTCCATTACGACTCATAGCTAGAAATGTCTGCTTCAGCATAAGCTGTACATCATATTATTTCTTGCAAAGTCACCAAAGAGCCAGTCATGCCTGAAAATGAATCATTATTGTTTAAGGTAACCTCCGGCACATTGCTTTTACACAAAGCTATGTAAGATAGCTGAGCGAATTACCAGACACAAATATCAACAGATTATTGCTTCCTATTATGTTTCAAACCTCCAGGTGGTTCAGATTTCTCACTATAAGCTTGATAACAGACTCTTTTCTGACCATTTGTTGAATGAGCTGCCTACTAAAATAGCTTACTTGTGTATCAAAAATGGATTACAAGTGTCTTGGGCCTCAAGAATTTTTAGTAGCACTTGAAAATTCTTATTATTTGTAATTTGAACATTTGGAAGCTGTCTGATCCCTTTAATATGATAGTTATTCATCATGACAAGCACTTTGGTGTCTAGTACGATAATGGCCATTTGTGTAGAGGTAGTATTGACTGATGCTTTTAAAATTTGAATATTATATTTTGGAGACAAAAAAAATATGGTTTTGGAGACAAAGTCAGAGAGTCTAGATTGAGATGGTTTGGACATGTACAGAGGAGGGATAGTGAATATATTGGTAGTAGGATTCTGAGATTCGAATTACCAGGCAGAAGGCCCAAAGGAAGACCAAAGAGAACATTTATGGATGTGGTGAAGGAGGACATGAAGGTTGTAGGCATAAGAGAAGATGCAGAGGATAGGCTGAGATGGAGCAGATGATTTGCTGTGGCAGCCCCTGAAGGGAACAGCCAAAAGGAAATGAAAAAAGATTTATGACAGTATTATATATTTAGTTCTTCATTTTCATCTTCTCGGCTTGATTCTGGGTCAGGTTGTAAGAGGCAGAAGCCTAAACAATGAGGTCCAGATGTTCCTCTTACCAGCCACTTGTTCCAGCTCTTCTGGGTGACACGGCGGCCAAAACAGGCATGTTCATATTTAAGAAGCTGTAAAGATTTGAAGAGATTTCTTTCGAATACTGCTGCTAGAACATAATATTCAGTACAAAAAGGGTTTAAATCATAGGTGATTAAAACTTTTATATATATATATATATATACACATACATATATACATATATATATATACAAATATATATATATATATATATATATATATATATAAAATATATATATATATATATATTTATATATATATATATATATATATATATATATATATATATATATATATATATATATATATATATATATGTATATGTATACATATTGTCTTGCCAATTGCCTTTAGCCTTATTTACAGCGCATAAACATCATGCCATTGTTTCAACAACCTTAAGCAACATAAGACTTATTTTCAAGGAGTGTTAAGTTCATTTTTCACCGATGTCTTGAAATTAAAAAAAAAAAAAAAAAAAAAAAAAAAAAAAAAACGCTTCCTAAGTTTTTTCTAGTCGGGCAGTGGTGGTCTAGTGGTTATGGCGCAGGATCGCTGATCCTAAGGTTGGGGGTTTGAGTCCCCACAAGGTTGTCACTGTCCATTGGTGAGAGGCATGTAAAAGAACCATTGATGACTTTCGTAAAGAGGAGGCTGCAAAGCCGTCAGCGTGTTTCTACGACCTGGAGAGGGATGGGCTCCGCCAGGCCAAATCAGCCCAAGTCTCGCCATGAAGGCACCCCAACGACATCCTCGGATGTTAAGGGATAAGGGAAGTGAAGTTTTCTCTAGCGGATCCTGAAAATGTACATTGGAGTTAGGGCCTGGACATTGGGCTGTCAATGCATATGGGAAAATAATTCCTCATGCTTCCTGAACCACATTTCATAATTTAAGTCCCCATTTAATAGCTGTGCTATCAGTGAAGAAAAGGACTACTGATGTGATAACTTGGTCATTCAGTATATTTAAGTAATCAGCTGAGTTTATTTTATTGTCACATATTCATGTTGCTGAGCCTCAACCAGACAAACTTGAGTAACAAACTCATGAAGATTACATGCTGTGGTTAAGGTTAAATGCACTCCATGAAGTTAAAAAATAATATATATATATATATATATATATATATATATATATGGGGTTGCAGGTTGCAGGGAGGCTGGCGCCCATCTCAGCTAACTCTGGGTGAGAGTAGACTACACCCTGAACAGCTCTCCAGGGCATCATGGGGTAGAAACACACTGACTGCTATGCAGCCTACTCTTGACAAAAGTCAGCAATGGTTCTTTTATATGCCTCTCACCATAGACAGTGAGAGACATGGCCGGCCTTAGCTGCAATAGAGGTACAGTGACAACCCATTGATAGTGGGGCTTGAACCCCTACCTTGAGAGCAATGATCCAACACCTTACCACTAGTCCACCACTGCCTGGGTTTTATGTGTGTGTATGTGTGTGTGTATACATGGTGATATTAATCATTAATTTCATCAGTTAATTTTCTGTAACCAGTTAATCCTAAGTAGGGTTAATTCAACTTTATTTCTATATTACAATTTTTTAAATAAAATATACACACACACACACACACACACACACACACACACACACACACACACACACACACACACACACACACGACACAGGGGTGACCCTTGTAATCCACTGTGATGCCTGACATCATTCTGTCAAACATTTCAAATTGTGTTACATGCATCTCTGTGGCACTCACATGTGTGCATTTATAATTTTACTCTGGATTGGGGAGCAAACATCCAATTCCCCTTATTTTGTTCCTCCCTGAGATAATGCTTTTTGATATGTTTGGAAGTTAGATTATGTCCAGATTTGTTTCTGGCACCTGTTACTCTTAAACAGTTGACAAATCTGCATATTGTGTGTATACGCAATCTATTAAAAGAGAGAGAGAGAGAGCGAGATGGGCAGTAGTGGCTGGTGATAATGTTATTGATCCAAGGGTTGGGCGTTCAAGCTAACTGGTTATCAAACGCCGGCCATGTCTCTCACTGTCGATGGTGCGAGGCATGTAAAGGAACCATTGCTGACTTTTGTCAAGTGTAGACTGCATAGCCGTCAGCGTATTTCTACCTTGTGATGGCCTGGTGATCTGTCCAGTGTGTACTCTGCCCTCGCCCAGAGTCGGCTGAGATGGGTGCCAGTCTCACTGTGACCCGAATTAGGATGACGCGGTTCAGAAAATTAATGAATGAAAAGAGTTTTTTGTTTTTGAAAAGACTTTGTTGTTTTCTTTAAAAGTGGGTCAGCTGGTTACAATATGACTTATTAGGTTTAGGCAATTTGCTTACTCCCATTTTAATTTAGAGCAACAAATATTGTTTTGCAATATATACAATGAAATTTGCTTTTCACCTGTAAATAAATTCGCAATTTGATAAATGCAATGAATGTACAGGTCATCTGGTAGAAAATAATCAGCAAATCAGGCATTAGTGTAATCTCTGATATTGGCTAACACTTGTGCTCACTTTGTTTAATTAATCAAAAAAATAAGAAATTAATAATGAATGGACTTTTGTATATCAACGTAGTTTCCTCCCACAGTTGCCATTAAAACACTTGCTGTAATGTTAAACTGTAAATCATGTCTTGAAAGGTGAACATCTCTAATCAGAGTTCATGACCTTTAGAAATCAAGGATCATATCTATGAAGCGCTGTGTATGGGATCGTATCATCATGCAGTTTTTATTTTTTCAATCGTTTGCCTCAGAGAAAGAGGAGTTTCTAAATTGATGAAAAAGCCTGGCATTTAGCATAGTAAACACATTCATCATCAGAGACAGATAATTATCTCTTTAATTCCAGAGATGTGTGAGGCCTCCCATGCTGGTTGTCATGGATATTAAAGTGTAGATAGAGGAGAATATGAATAGTCTTGAATGAGACTGGACTGCTTGTTGACTTCTGTTTTTCCACAGAACAAAAAAATTGTTTTATTTCAAAGATGATTTTTATTTCATAAGGCAATTAACAAACAAACAAATGACTAAGAGTGTTAGAAAATCGAATGATTAATATGGTGAATGGGACAGAAAGCACCAAACAGAAACAAAATTCACATGATATTTACTTTCTGTCACACTTTAAACAATGATATTGACTTCTCTTTCCTTCTGTCTCTGTCTGACACTGTGGGTAAGGGCTTTGCCTCTGGCTGCTGATAGCTACATGTAAAAACAATACATTCAAAAGCAGAATGTCTTGTTTCGAAATGAAGCTACAGCAATCATAGACAGAACTTATCATTAAGTGGCTTCAGCTCCGGAAAATCCAAATTAAACATTTACTGAACCTTCCCCCTCACAGTTCTACAGTTTCCATAAGTACAATAACATTAATCTATGGAACATGAGTAAAGAGTAATATTAAAGATACAAAGAAGACACTGATAATTAAATAATTATCAATCAAGATAATCCGCAAGTTCTGTACCAGGAAGTAAAACCCTATGTATCATATTACATGTGCGAATGATCAATCGGAAGTAAAACCCTATGTATTATATTACATGTGCGAATGATCAACCGGAAGTAAAACCCTATGTATTATATTACATTCGATAAAATATGCTTCTCAAACATATTCTATAGACAGTCTTATAGACACCACCTGCCCACCCCTGACTGACGTATACATACATGTATATGTGTATATAATATCAATAAATACATAGCCAATGCTATAAATGCTTATAATTACAATTAAACATTGAAAGAATAACATAAGATGGAAATAAAATATAAATACAGACGCTCTCCAATTTACCAACATTCATTCAACTCTTACTAATCTTTGCTACTTTCTGCCTCAACAGTCACCTCTTCTACTCTTTTTTCTCTCTCATTTTCCTCATTCATCAGCTCTTCAAAGTACTCTTTCCATCTTCCCAGCACACTTCTGTCATCAGTCAATACATTTACCTCTCTGTCCTTAATCACTCTAACTCACTGCATGTACTGCACCTTCCCATCTCTATTTCTCTGCTGTGCCAACCTGTATATATTTTCTTCCTCTTTACTTTCCAATCGGGCATAAAAGTCATCATACGCCCTCTGTTTGGCCTTTGACACTACTACCTTCGCCTTACACTGCATCTCCATGTACTCCAGTTTACTCTCGCCAGTCCTCTCAATGTCCCACTTCTTCTTAGCTAACCTCTTCCTTTGTACACACTCCTGCACTTCCTCATTCCACCACCAAGTCTCCTTATCTCCTCTCTTTCCAGATGACACACCAAGTATTCTCCTACCTGTCTCCCTGATCACATTTGCTGTAGTTGTCCAGTCATCTGGAAGCACTGCCTCATCACCCAAAGCCATTTTCAACTCCTCCTTGAAGACAACACGACACTCTTCCTTTTTCAACTTCCACCACTTTGTCTTCTGCTTTGCCTTTGCCTTCTTCACCTTCATTACCATCAGCGTCATCCTTCACACCACCATCCTATGCTGTTTGGCTACACCTTCACCTGCTACTACTTTGTCGTTACTGACTTCCTTCAAATTACATTGTCAACACAAGATGTAGTCCACCTGTATGCTCCTACCTCTGCTTTTATAAGTCACCATATGCTCCTGTCTATCTTACACCAGAATCTCTCCTTCTCTTCTAGCTCACATCCTGCCTGTGCGGCATAAGCACTAACAACACTGAACATCACACCTTCAATTTCTAACTTGAGACTCATCACTCTGTCTGACACCCTTTTCACTTCTAGAACATTCCTGACAAACTTCTCCTTCAAGATGACTCCTACTCCATTTCTCTTCCCATCCACACCATGAAAGCAACAGCTTAAACCTTGCTCCTAAGCTTCTAGCCTTGCTACCTTTCCACCTGGTCTCTTGAACACACAGTATGTCCACCTTCCTCCTCTGCATCATGTCAACCAGCTCTCGACCATTTCCTGTCATAGGTCCAACATTCAAAGTTCCCACTTTGAGGCCTAGACTCATGCCTCCTGCCTCTCCTTCTCCGAAGTCTTCGACCAACAGTAGTCCAATTTCCACCAGCACCCTGTTGGTTGACAGCAGTGATGGCGGGTTTTTTTAACCCGGGCCTCGACCGATCTGGTATGAGATTTTTTGTTGTGACTCGGATATTTTATTTAGCATTTGTTTTACGCCGGATGCCCTTCCTGACACAACCCTCTGCATTTATCCGGGCTTGGGATGGGCGTGAGGGAGAGACACTGGCTTGTGCCCCTCCCTCACGACTGCATTATAAAATAAAGGACAGAGTAGAGAGACTAACTGTATATTTGATGAACATATATATATGAAGGTAAAAGTCATCATACGCCCTCTGTTTGGCCTATTATATATTATATATATATATATATATATATATATATATATATATATATATATATATATATATGTACTTAATCATTAATCCATTATATATAAAGAACATAAAAGTATAACGTAATGACATGATAAACTTTCAGCCAGACCCAGAATGCAGGAGGCAGTGTGAGATTCTCTGCGAGAAGGGGAAGCACTTAAGCAGAGCGCTTCAACTGCTGTACTGATGATGAAGAAAAACACAAACAACATTAAACACTGGAACCAGGAGCCAGTGAGAACACATGGAGGCAGGGACATGATGTGAGATAATCCTCTGGCGCAGAGGTGAGCATGAGGTTTTTGTTTATAGGGAGTAGATGAGAGGACTGAATTCAGGTGTGAACTGCATTCAGCCCGAGCAGCTCGCCTCAGCCAGAGCCGGGAGAAATCAGAGTTAGAGAATACAAAGAAGCAGCGACATTATGTGAGTTAATCCTCTGATGCAGAGGTGAGCGTGCTTGTGTTTTTTGGGAGTAGATGAGAGGAGTGAATTCAGGTGTGAACTACTGCCATCTGAGCAGGTCAGTATTTTCCATCCAAATACACTCACGCCAAACAAAAACAGATGAATAAATCTTGTGCATTTAAATCTATGCATCTATTTTCAATTCCATGTCACTGTGACACGCAGCAGAGAGCCAATCCTTTCTGTACTCCACTGTGTGGGCGGGTCCGATAGCTTCAAACTCACAACTTCAAAATTTTATTGGATTATAACAAAGCCACAGACTGTGTGTGTTGTTTTTGAGTAAAGAGATAAATTTCCATCGTTTTGATTGGCTCATTTCCATGAAGCCAAGCACAGCTGGCAAGCAAACACAAATGGACAGACATGGAAAAACTTCAACCCGCAGACCAACTGATTGCCAAAACTTGGGACACGCTTTCTGTCACATAAACACTTCAGCGTGTGAGTCCAATAAAATTAGAGTTGCAAGGTATCGGACCCACCCACACAGAAAGGATTGGCTCTCCACTTCGCGCCACAGTGATGTGGCATTGCAAGTAGATGAATAGATTTGCTCTGAGCTCTGAGCAGTTAGAAAGTGAAGCTGCATCATCTCCTGCTTGGCCTTTTATGATGCTGGCGCTGCCGGCAGCGCAAACAACTGCCGTTCGCAACACTCGCACTGCACTGCCATGAATCATGCTTCACGACTTTTGCGGTCGTAAAGTCAATCAGACGTAACTCGCATAGGTGAGTCAACGACTCACTGTATATGTAGTAATATATATACTGGTCTTTCTCAAATCTCACAGATTGAGAAGCAGATTCTCAGCTCCATGCTCTATCAGTTCTCGCTTTAGTTTGATTTCCGTGTTTCTCCACATCTCTATTACAGTGACTATGAGTTCCCGTTTCATCTATGAAAACTGGTGCGCTTTATCGTTCACAGGGAAGGCACTAGAGCATGGGCACCAGAGCACTAGAAACACGGAAATCAAACTAAATCGGGCACTGGTGGAGCCCGGAGAGATCATGGGGAAGAGAAACAGTCTTCTTACATCTTTAGAACAGAACTTAACAGTACCGTAACTCATACCATAGGTCCCCAAATTAAGTGAAAAAAAATATTGAATTCAGTATGTTATGGTCTGTGTTGTGAGAGACTCTTTAACTTTTCTGTGGTTTTTGCTTTAGTGTGTTATGGTCTCTATGACAAAAGAGTTGCATGTTGAAATGCGCATTGGAGAGGGGAGTGGCTTTCCCACACAGGGTGGAGTGATAAACACACAGACCTAATTCCATTTAATTAATGGCTATAAAGACTAGCAGCGCTCTTCCCGGTGCTCGAAGAGTGTTCCATTTCCCCATGATCTCGCTGGCTCTCAGCTCTGTGCTCCACCAGATTCCGCTTTAGTTCGATTTCTCTGTTTCTCCGCATCTCTATTACAGTGACCACGATTTCCTTATTTCATCTATGAAAACATGTGCTTTATTGTTCACAAGGAAGGCACTAGAACACTAGAAACTTGGTTCATTTTCCTATGCTAAACAGTTGAAGTACTTGCTCTTTAAATATTTTTCTTTCTCAGCTCTAATCTGTTTTAATTATTATAAATGATCTGTTCTTGAATTCTTTCTTTTGATTATAGTTTAATACTTACAGATTATTGCCTTTTATGTGTGATGTATGTGTGCATATGTGTGTTTTGTGCTGCTTTGCTTCACTGCGTGTAGCTGCTAACTGCTTTGCTATGATTGGTAATATGCGATTTGTATAATACAGTCGGCCCCCTTCTTACGAAAACCCCTGAATACAAAAAATCCAGTATACGAAAAACATTTTCCTACATTTTTGTCCTCTGTGTACGAAAAAACTTCTTCTTGTGAAAAGCATCATACGCGCCAATCAAACATTCAAACGCACCATTCAAACATTCAAACAATTTGCGAGTTGCTCTCGCATTGGCTGTCTCCCAACATCCTGCCCCACTGGCCTCTTATTGGCCTCCCATTGGCCAGGAGGGAGCTGAATCTCCATAGTACTGTACATATAATGCTTGTTTGCCACACGCGTAAAGGAGAGATGTACTGTTAGTTCGTGAGTTTCGTGACTTTTGAGTCATTCGTGACAATGCAGCTTATTTTTTGTTTTTTTAAGTTGTTTAATTCAGTAAATGTTTAATAAATGTGGCGCGCGCCGCCGAATGTGGGCAAAACGGACCTCTGATCCCTCAAGCAAACAGGTGAATGTTGAGTACTAAACAAGTATTCAAAGCGCGCTTACCTGCTTGACAGATTGGCGGTCCGGATGAGCCGCGCCCCGTCTCAAAAGCTCCGGCGTCAGCTGCGATGCCACCCGCATTCGGCGGAGCGTGCCATGGAGCTCGCCACAAATGTTTAATAATGAATGTAAAAATGAATAACAAATGTTTAATAATGGTTTAATTAATAAATATGTTAATAAAATGGTTTAATATGTTAATAAATGTTTAAATGGTTTAATAAATAATTTTCTTTTACTTTTAACACATATTTCATACATCGTGCGTAGGCCTCCGTCAGTCCCGAAGGACTATGGCTGCGCTCTGGCCAGTATCCCGACTGGTGATACTCCCCAGTGCGCAGAGCCTGGGTAGGGAGTAATGAGGGACAGGCTGTTACCCAAGCAGCAAGTCCCCCCCTGTCTCGGCGCCACCGGAAGGATCCAATGGAAAGGCAAGTGCCGATACGACTGGGTTCCAGTGCCGCTGCAGGAGAGAAACTACGGTCAATTTAGAACGGCCAATTAACCTACAGTGCACGTCTTTGGATTGCGGGGGAAACCGGAGCACCCGGAGGAAACCCGCACAAGCACGGGGAGAACATGCAAACTCCACACAGAAACGCCCAGGCCGGGAATCGAGCCTTCTTGCTGTGAGGCGGACGTGCTAACCACTACGCCACCGTGCCGCCAATTGTGTAGCTTTTGTATAAAACCAAGAATGGAAGAAATGGTCCAAAATCAAGCTTTTTTTTTATCATTTCATACATATTTCATACAAAATTGGTATACTTTTATCATTTTTAAAGGGTTTATGGGGTAGTCTTAAGAGCCTTGGAACGAATCACACATTTTACATGTAAAATGCACCTCTACTTACGAAAACTTTAGGTTCCGAAAAAGGCGCTGGAACAGATTAATTTTGTAAGAAGGGGACCAACTGTATATGATTTGTACGTTGCTGTGTTTTAAGCAAGCTGCACTTACTTTCCTCTCTTTATCTATCTAGTGTCTATCTTGGAAACCCTTTACGGTTAAATTAGACTCTAGGCATTTCCTGATAATTCATATATATGTAGATAGTTAATGTTTTAACTATGAATCTCAAGCTTTTCCTCTGAATATTGTAATTCTATTGCGTAAAACATGTAGCGTGAACTGCAAATAAATTTGTATTGTATTGTATTGTATTGTATTGTACTGTGAAGTCCCTCCATTTAGCCATGATCTTCAGTCAGTATAACATAGATACTGAATTCCATTGCCAATGGACAGCATGAATTCAGCACGATGGAGAGCAACTGGCTATTACGAGTAGCATTAAATCCTATGTGTGTCCATATGTGTCTGTGATTGTGCAAGGGTCTGCCTGCTATGGTTCACGTGATACACATTTTATCATTAGAGGGTGTGTGTGACACTGTACAGATGTACAAGTACCCTTCGTTTTTTTTTGTTTTTTTTTTTGTGAGTCTACATAGTCCAAGGGCAACAGCTGTCAATGTGAGCTGTATTTCAAAAAAGGCTGTGTGAGAAAGTCCGCGTTACATACACTTCTGTTTAACAATACAGTGACACACAAATATGGAGTAATTCATTGCATTGAGAGAAATTGACCAAAGTTAGCAAAGAAGAAAGTGCGCACTGGCAGCAGTGGCAGTAAAAGAGACACAGTTGTTTTAAAAAAAAAATTACATGAACTTTGTATTTGATGGCCCATAAAATTTCCTGCCTAATGATTCCGTAGCATTTTCAGCGTCTTAAATCCCAAACTTCATCAACCCCACTGACAAACAAACAGATGACATTAAATACAAACAGGTGTTTATTTTCAAATGCACTATGAAAAAGTCACAAGCAATGTACTGGGATACTATGACTTTTGCCTCACATTGAAAGGGCTTGGTGCAATTGTGAATAGTTGTGTGTGGGGGGGAAGGGTGTGTGTGTGTGTGTGGGGGGCGGGTCTGTCTGTATGTTTGTTGGCTGTGCAGGGGATTGGTGAGCTGTTCAGGGTATAGGTATTCTGCTTTCTCCCAAAGTTGACAAAAATAGGATCAAGCCTGTCCGCAAACCTAGTAAGATTGATTGAATGAATGATGAAACAGATTTATATTTTTTGGTATTGTGTGACACTTTTTATAAGACACACTGTAGACAAAAAATAGTCTGTACTGAATAATTTATAGAGTGAAAAGGGTGAACAGAAACTAAAGCATTTATTTCAAAATGTTTGAATCATAACAGGTCAAAACCATTGAATGGAAAGTCTCCTTAAATACCCATAGAATGATTTTCTTTTGTGTGATCAGCAAATGTGACTAAATAATTAAGTTAGCTTTTTTTTTTTTTTCATTGGTGACTGGCTGGGTGTCCTTGAAGGTGGCCCTCAAGAACTTTGGATTGGAGACCTAATACAGCTCTTAACACATTAAGTGGCATTCTCTGTTCATATTATTGCAAAAACTTGCATATTTTACTTTGCATCCCATAATTTCTCCACCCTCATGTAGCCAATTATTCAGATAGTAAGCAAGCTCTGAGATCGTCTACCCACTTACACAGTTTGATACAAAGCATGAAGAAGATGTTTAAATGAGTAGATTTACTCTGTCTGCACTTAGTGAGACACTCCTGATTGAGAAACAACTTGGTGTCATGATAATATAAGCATCATAGAGCAGCAAGAGCATGCCTAGTGCATCATGTCCTTGCAACAGCCACAGGCCAGAAGGAGCTAAATTAGTAGATTCAGTCCTGAGTGAGATGGAATGGTTTCATAGTGGTTAGCATTTATTCCTTACAGCAAGAATGCCCTGAGCCCGAGCCTCTTGCCGGGTAAAGGCATTTCTGTGTGGAATTTGCATATTCTCAATGTAGTTGTTTGAGTTCTCTCTTGATATTCCAGTTTCATCCTACAGTCCAAAGACATGCACATTGAGTAAATTGGATACTTTACATTGCTCACAGGTGTCAATGTGATTATGAATGGTTGTGCATTTCTGTTCCACTGTAATGGTCTGGCAATATGTTCAGGGTGATATTGAGACGGGTTCCAGGTTTCCTATGACTCTAATAAAGCATAAACACTGAAGAAAATGAGCCATGGATCATTAGCCAAGTACCATATTGATTGCGATTAGTTTTTTTGGACAAAATTGACTGATGCCAAGGGGGTGCATTCTACTCCAGTAGCCTAATGCTGTGTTATATCAAAAATCAGTATGGCAGCTACAACTATACCGTTGGGTTGTTTGCGTTTGCCATACCATGCTGGAGATGAACAGCAAAATGGGGTGTTCTTTCACCCACTCATTTACCTCAAAGCCTCCACAGAGTACAAACAGGTCACACAGAAGTGCGTGGCAGTGTGGGAGCATTCATGTGATGTTGAATGCTGGAAGTCATACTTTCATGCTCTATCTCTGCATCCTGGGAAACATGGCTACTCAGGAAATGAGATATGTCAAAGAACTATGTTGATGTACAGCATAACCTTTTGTTTCAGTGCTGGGTACATGCCAGTGGACATTTGGCTCTGTCTCCAGGGGAATCATGACCTGTTATCCATAGTAAAACAGTGCTCATGGATGAGTGGATTCAATGAGCCATAGCTTAGTGAGTGCTAGTTTGGTTCCACTTCATGTACAGTACATACTCAAATACCGTGAACAAAATTCTGCTGTTGAACATATTTCATGCAGTTTGTCCCAAGGTTCACTTTCTTAAAGAACACTACTTTTACTGATTTTTGTGATGTTTTACTTCTGAAATAGTTGGTGTAAACCAATAAGAGATATTTTTATTGTTACACTCCACTATTATTTTCTTTTTAAATATATATTCTGTAGGGGAATACAGATAGGTTTTACCCATTTTAACACACACATAGGAGGAAAATAAAGTGTTTACCAAATGTTGATTAATCCAAAATAGAATGCCACATGGTGTGTGATTGCAGTGGCTCCTCTGTCCTTATACAGATGTTTTGGCAGCGCACTTCCATGTGAGCAAAGGCCTTCTGTTTTTTCCTCCACTATATTCACTGTAGGAGTAATTGCCATTGTCATGTACCATATTTTGTTAGACATTTATCCAGTGTACGTTTCTAGAGTTATTGAATAAAAATGTATCATTGAAGTAATGATTTACTGCTTTGTTCCATTTTTTTTTAATTATTGCTCATTATTTGAATGAAATATCAGGTTCATAACAAAAATATGGAAGGGTGAGATTTTGTGAAGTTTCTGTCTTGGAAGATTATTATTATTTTTGTTGTTGTTGTTGTTGTTGTTGTTGTTGTTGTTGTTTTGTTTTGGTTTTTTGTGTTTTTTATTTATTTTTTTGTCAACGATTTCTTTTTCAAATTCAAATTTTCTTTTTCTTAATTCATTCCTTAGTGTCTGCTAAATTACACCTCTTCACCTCGATTTATATAATTTTTATTTCTCTGTTAATGTTTATAAATCTATTAGATATATTTATTTGAAGCTATAAGCTGACATTTGTTATTTACTTTTTTTTTTCTGAATGATTTCTTTTTTTCTCATAAATGACATGACTTTTCTTGTATGCTCTGATCCAACAGATCTATCAAGGCCTGAGGCATCACTAGCATCAATCTGGATAAGTGAATCAAAGCTGCTTCTCATCCTGAGCAAGAAGCGTAGCAGGATTTGGCCCACATAAGAAGATATTTCTTGATTATCCAATTGAGGCAATTAACTTCAAGACACAGGTGCAAGACAAACTGTTTTGGACCAGCATATGTGACCATGATATCCAAAGTCTTGAGGACCTCTCCATTTTCATTGCAGTTCCCCCCTCTCCTTTTACTGTTGTGGCTGGGTGGTCTCGGTCTCAATGCTGCACCTTCCGGCCCAGAGTCACACACCTGCTCCACACTAATCCAAAATCGCTTCTTTGGCTTCTTCTTTTCCTCATTTGCCTTTCCCAATGCCCCTTGCTCCTGGACACTACAAAATCCTGACCCAAGGCGCTACACCATTTTCATCAAAGTCACTAAGCCTACAGAAGACTGTGTGCCCCGGCAGCATCGCACCTTTCAGTACGACTCCTTCCTGGAGACGACACGTACCTATCTGGGCATGGAAAGTTTTGATGAAGTAATGAAACTGTGTGATGCCTCTACCCCCATGGCATTTTTAGAGGCAGGAAAGCAATTTTTACAGATTTGGAAAGGTCCAACAAGAGAGGGTTCAGTTCAAGTAGAGGGAGATGGGGAGTTTAAGGTGGAGTATTTGGTGGTGGGCAAGCGAAATCCCAGCATGGCAGCCTGCCAGATACTGTGCCAGTGGCTGGAGGACTGTTTGACTTACAGCACTTCCAACCGTCCCTGTGGTATCATGCAGATTCCTTGTCAGTGCGGAAATGCTCCACTGCTTGACAAAGAGGGTAATGCATGCTACAGAGATGGAGTCTATCTAGAGAATTGTTTTCTCACTGTGAAAGAGGCACCATTTCACACAGATACTTTTGGTGAGTTGGAAGTTAATGGCTCCAGTTCTTTTTAATTAAGATGGCATTGTTGTCATCAAATACAGCTGCACATTAATTTCATTTACTCTATGCCTCATTTTACCTCCTGAAAGATGTTCACAAATTAAAAGAAAATGAAGGCTTGCTTAATAAACGTTTAATACCTTTCAGTGATTTAACTTGTATTTTTATATAACAACTTAAGATATGTAGATGTTTCACTGCAATTCTTGAATATATTACAGCACAATAAATGAAAGTTGAATACTGATGATACATATGGTAAGTAAATATTCCACTGAGAGCTGACCATGTTTTCTACCCCAAAATCTATTCTTATCCAAAAACTATGAACCTGCTCTTTGATACATGTAAAGAGGGAAGGTAAATGGCTACTCTCAATAGAATTTTGCCATATATAAAATGAAAGAAATATGTGTGAATGTGTTGTTGTTGTTGTTGTTGTTTGTTTGTTTGTTTGTTTGTTTGTTTTCTGTTTCTTTTTTTTGTTTTGTTTTGTTTTGTTCCCCCATGTTTTTTTAAATGTAGTTGTATTTCTGTCCCTCGCTAAAAAGGGTTGTGACAGGAAGGGCATCCGACGTAAAAACCGCTGCCAAATCAAACGTGCAAATCAGATGATTCACTGTGGCGACTCCCGAGTAAAAGGGAAAAAGCCAAAAGGAAGACAGACAGTTGTATCCAATTCCCACCCATTGCCAATCAGGCATTGCCTTCCCTATCACACGACCTCCACCGACCAAGGAGGGACAAAAGCATGCACATACCACCATCTGTGACATGCAATGCCAACCACCCGCTTGTTTTCGAACTGTGTCACATGCGCATTTGAGGACGGTCTTCTAACAGATGCAGAGGGAAAATCCACCCCTCATATGGATGCCCATGATTGGCTTGCAATCGCTGTGAGTGACAGGGAAGTGAGCGTATGCCTTCCCTTCCATGATAGCTCAGCCAGTTACTGGCTCCAATGCCAATGGACTCCCAGTCAATGAACTAAGTCAATAGACTCCCAGCTACGGATGGTTGTGGCATTACCCCAGATTCAAACTTGCAATCTCCCGTTTAATAGTCATGTACCTTGGCGATGTGCCACTCGGGAGCCACCAGAAATGTGTTTATTTCATTTTTTAAACTGATTCATCCTTTATTTGTGTCATGAGCAGATTGAAGCCCATCCAAGTTAACTATGGGCAAAGGTGGGGGTGCACCCTGAGCAGTTTGCCAAATTTTTAGGGCAAACAAACACACACACACACACACACACACACATGAAAGTATTCACACTCAGATTCATATCTAGGGACAGTCCAATTATGAATGAGAGAAGATACAAACTCCTCTCAAAAACTCAGGGCTTGACCCTAGGACCTTCTTATCAGAGTACAAATATTAAAATATTTTAAATATTTGATGTGTCTTGGTTTAATATCCTGCAATATTTTGATCAGAGAACTCCCAGAGAAATGGCAGTCTACTTTAAACAACAAAAAATTATCAGGATGCTGAAAGAATACACTCAATAGAGGGTTGCTCATTTTCAAATTGCAGGTTTTTGTAATATCAATTTTAAAGGGGTTAATTGTGGGATAGTTAGCATACTATAATTTGTATCTCGGCTTTGCAAAATGAAAATGATTTGGTAGAAGCATTCAATAAATATTAAGTTTGCAGGTATTTCAAACATCGATTGTAAAAAACAACAATTTTCTACAAGTTTTACATGATTGCATAGTAGGGTAAATTTAAATCATGAAAAACAGAACATTGTAGAATGAAAAATATTAATAACAAGTACAAAAAACATTCATTCATTCATTTACTTACTGAACCACTTAATCCTGTTTAGGGTTCAGGAAGGCTGGAACTTGTCTCAACTGACTCACACCTTCAACCATTCACACTCACACTTACAGCAAGTAGCAATTTGGTATTGCTATTGGTGCATCTATTGTGAATGTGATTGTACTGTGTGAGGGGACTTGCGTACTCAGAGGAATCCACACAAGCATAGCATGCCAACTTAACACAGAAATTATCTCGCAGAGTTCAGGCCTCAAACCCAGGGCCTCTTTTCAGTACAGCGGATGTATTTACCACTATGCCATTGTGTCCCTCTTCAGAAACTTTCAGTAACTTGGATATTAAAAACATAAATAAGTTGTGATATTAATTATGTTAGCATCCACTGTACAATTTCTCAGATTTTGCCTGATTAACATCCTTTCCAGTGAAACTATTCAAACATGTACCAATGCAGAGAGTCTTCTAGATTGATTTAACATTGAATGCCAATTTTTACCAAAATAAAAATGAACGAGTGAAGCCCATGTCAGTCCAAGTCCATGTTAATATTATTGCAAAGGAGACATACCAAACACTATAAAATCAATAGAAAAAAATGTATAAAAGCAGCACAACATTGGCATAGAGATATGCACTACCACTTTGTAGTAAGAAAATCCTGAGTTAGAGCAATGCACCCAGCAAGGGCTTTCTATGTGGAGCTTTCTATGTTCTCCTCACAGTCACATGGTTTTCCTCTGGGTGCTCTGGTTTCCTTCTACAGTCCAACGACATGGACATTAGGATAATTCGATCTTTCAAATTGCCTGGAAGGTGAGAATGTGTTTGCGAATAACTGTGTGTCTGTATTGTCTCTGTGATGGACATGCTGGCTGCACAGGGTGTACCCCACCTTCACCAAGAGTTGACTGGAAGGGGCTTCAGTCTCCCCTGTGACCATAACAAAGGTTAAAGTAGTTCAGAAAATGAATTGAAGATTTCTAAAAGTTTAATTTTAAGTACTGGCGGTATATATATATATATATTTTTTTTTTTTTTTTTTTTTTGAAGAATTTGATTTGAATTGGGGGAAAACCAAACTACTAGCATTTTTAATTTGTCTACTCATAATTTGAAACCACTTTATGTATTATAGGCCCTCCAGTTTTCCTTGACACAACCTATATTATATAATGAAACACTTATCTGGGTAAAATGTACAGTATTGTCTTTTATTCTCTGCTAAAAGTGCTAGTTGGGCAAATAAGGAGAAACAAAGAGAGGGAAAGTGAGAAGGGCAGAAATAGTGGTTTTACATTTCAGCTGATGTGTCATGGCTGAGTGACCTTGGCTGCTTGGCGCCACATGCTGCCTGTGGAGAGCTCAGCTGGGGATATCAGGTGGACTTGTGGGAGCATCTCTTTGGCAGGCAGCCTCTCAGATTGTTATGGAAGAGGGATGTTGTTGCACTGTGGGATTTGAGGATGGGAAGCAAAGGCTGGACACTGAATCTTTCGCTATGCTCTGATTTCTCCTAAGAGAGTGTAGGCACACTGGAAACTCAAGCCTTCAGTGATACTGAGAACAGATAATATAGGATTGCTGCCCTCTGTGACCTCAAAAAGTTGCTTTTCATTTTCTTACTTTTCTGACCATGTACATTTTATGAAAATGTGATTTTCAGAGGTCAATTTTTTTTGTGAAAAAAATGTATTGTTTCTCTGTGCATAGAAGATGAATGAAGTATGTATGTGACAAGGAGAAGGTCACTTAGAATGTTATATGGATAGATGGATGGATGAATGGATGTCATCTGAGATAGGCAGATACAGAGTGAGTGAGATAGAGCGAATAAATAATTGATTAATGTGGCATATAGGTTCATATTTTGTAGGTGAGAGCTGAGAGAGAGAGAGAGAGAGAGAGAGAGAGAGAGAGAGAGAGAGAGCGAGAGAGAGAGAGAGAGACGAGGGGAGGAGATAACAGATCACTTATGGTAGACAGGTGGTTTATCAGTACAGTGCACCCCCCTTGGCTCTATCTCTCTATGCTGACCCACAAGAGACTTAATGGAACATTGTCTGTCTAACGCTGGCAAAATCAGCCGAGCCTGGACTAAACCCCACAGCATGTTTAGATCAAGAGAGGAAAAAAAAAATTGAGTAGGGTGTGAGTGTGCATGGTCCTCGTTAAAATGCTAAAGGCGTGTCTGTTGTTTGAGTGTGACCCATTGCTCAGAGGCGTCATAGAGGACGAGGAGACTCATTACACACTCAATAGCTCAGAGCAGAAACAGATTATTGCCTGTGCTGGAAAGACTGATTGGAGAAAAAGTAAGTTCACAGGGTTGAGGGTGGCTACGGAGGAATAAAGCGCATTTTGAGGAGGCGGTGATGATAGACCTTCTTCTGTATTCTGGTCAAATGTTTTGCGGAGGTTTTAGTAAAGTAAGATTAATGTGCATTGTGTTAATGGCTTCGCCAGGCAGTGTGAACCTGGTTGTGTTTGATACCACTGAGCTTTGCAAGGGGATTTAAAAAATAAAAATTGTTTAACAACTAAGCATCTAGAATCCTAAGCTAAGAATCCTCAAGCTATTGTATGCTTCGCCATTTCTCTCTCTCTCTCTCTCTCTCTCTCTCTCTCTCTCTCTCTCTCTCTCTCTCTCTCTCTCTCTCTCGTTCCCTTCCTTAAAAACATACAAACAAATTTGGACAAATATAGTGTGGGTGTCTGAAAATGGTTGCAAGGGCACCACTCCGTGTGGAGGTGTGTTGTGGGACCACTTGGCCATCTGGGGCTTTCTTCTTTAGCGCAAGGCGTAGACAGCTCAACTGCCTGTCCTCAACGAGTGATGAACACAGTACTTATCTCAACTAGATGAACAGCCTCTCTCTCTCTTTTATCTCACCCTCTATTTCTCTCTGAGGGACAATGCCTTAGTGCTTACTTTCTATCTCTCTAACCTTCTTCACAACCCGAGGTGCTCATTAAAAATTCATGTTTTAATTAAGCAATTTTACTACTGCTTCTTTACATCTGATAATAAAAACTGACCCAGCCTTGTGTCAGACAACGTATGCGAGTTGCTTAGTGTGTTTCTGATTTTTAATTTTTTTTTTTTTATTCTTTTTCTCTTCTCCGCTGTTCCCTGTTTTTTTCTCAGGGGTCACCAAAGTGAATCATTGCATGTTTGATTTGGCAGAGGTTTTTACGTCGGATGCTCTTCCTGACACATCCCTTTTAGCAAAGGAGAGAAACACGCTGACAGCTTTGCAGCTACTCTTGTCGAAAGTCAGCAATGGTTCTTTTACATGAACTTCTCACAATAGACAGTGAGAGACATGGCCAGCCTTTGATAACCCAGTTAGCTGCACTGGGGGGGACAGCGACAACCTTGTGGGGACTCGAACCCCCAGCCTTAGGATCAGCGATCCAGTGCCGTTTACCACCAGGCCACCACTGCCCTCTTTTTTGTATTATTAAAGAAGCTATTTACATTAAGCTCTAATAACCATCAGTGATCAAATGAAAAGGGTTTTTTTTTGTTTGTTTTTTTTGTTTTTTGTTTTTTTTTTTATGTTTTATATGCACTCTGTGGTGGTCTAGTGGTTAGGGCGCAGGATCACTGATCCTAAGGTTGGGGGTTTGAGTCCCCACAAGGTTGTCGCTGTCCCCCCAGTGCAGCTAACTGGGTTATCAAAGGCAGGCCATGTCTCTCACTGTCCATAGTGAGAGGCATGTAAAAGAACCATTGCTGACTTTCGTAAAGAGTAGCTGCAAAGCCGTCAGTGTGTTTCTACGACCTAGAGAGGGATGGGCACCGCCAGGCCAAAAATCAGCCCAAGTCTCGCCATGAAGGTGCCCCAACGACATTCCTGGATGTTAAGGGATAAGTGAAGAAGAATATATGCACTCCAAGCTGAGCTCAGGAATGTAGGGAAAATTTCTGCCTTTTCTTCATGGGGGTGATTTCTTTTCATAATAAGCCCGCCATATTTTTGATTGTTTCACTCCTTCATTCTCACGCGTATTTTCCACTCCATCAGTTAAAATATTTCACAACACTGTAAGTCTGTCATGCTTACATGAGATATTTTTAGAATAGTATTCAGCTGTTTTTTGTTTGTTTGATTTTTTTTTTTTTTTTTTTTTTTTTTTTTTTGCATGTACAGTGGTACCTCACCTTATGAAATTAATCCATTCCAGAGCCTTTTTTGTAACCTGGATTTTTCGTAAATAGAACCACATTTTACATGTAAAACGTGATTCATTACAAGGCCCCTGATACTACCCTTTAAAAATTATAAAAGCATATCTTTTAGGGTACTATCCTTCGTGTTGACCATGTCTTCTTAGCAGAGTTATAATGTTACAAATGTTTATTCAAGGTTAAAAGCCTGTCTGTCTGTCTTCCTTTCGGCTTTTTCCCTTTTACTCGGGAATCGCCACAGCGAATCATCTGATTCGCACGTTTGATTTGGCAGAGGTTTTTACATCGGATGCCCTTCCTGTCACAACCCTTTTAGCAAGGGACAGAAACACGCTGACGACTTTGCAGCTACTCTTTACGAAAGTCAGCAATGGTTCTTTTACATGCCTCTCACCTTAGACAGTGAGAGACATGGCCCACCTTTGATAACCCAGTTAGCCGCACTGTGGGGGGGGCAGTGACAACCTTGTGGAGAGTGGGACTCGAACCCCCAACCTTTGGATCAGCGATCCAGCGCCCTATACCACTAGACCACCATTGCCCCAAAAAATAAACTTGCAATGAGCACACTCGAAAAACGCATGAAACAAACTGCTGCTCAAGAGAGCTGCGCCATCCATCCTAGCCAATAGGAGGCCAGCGGGGCAGGATGTTGGGAGATAGCCAATGGGAGGGAGCTGTGTCATCCCTCCTAGCCAATGGGAGGCCAGCGGGGCAGGATGTTGGGAGATAGCCAATGGGAGGCCAGCGGGGCAGGATGTTGGGAGATGTAGTCAATGGGAGAGCAACTCATACATTGTTTGAATGTTTGAATGGCACATTTAAATGTTTGAATGGCACATTTGGTGTGTTTCGTAGGGAGAACTTGTTTTGAATACAGAGACAAAAACTTTAGGAAAATGGTTTTCGTAAACTGGATTTTTCATATTCTGGGACTATCGTAAGGTGAGGCACCACTGTACTTTTATTCTGTAGACCATGCATTATTAGTGGTAAGATGTAAGACTAAATAAACAAGTATTCGAAAAGGTCACCTTGCACTTCCAGTAGCCATTTCAGTTGGTTGATTAAATAAGATTCCCAATAAGGTAAACTTATTTAATTTTGTTCATCAGGACAGATGATATGAGTCATAAAAAGAAAAAAAAAATCATGAACTCATGCAACATGGTGCAACAAAGCATCCATTTGTTGCTTGCTTTACTCATTATAAACCCAATGCTTTATAAATATAAATACATTTATTAACTAAATATAAGACACAATTACTGTATATTAAAATGTCATTGCGAACAGGCGACAGGGACAGAGAGAGCAGTATCACTAAGAAGAGATCATTAGAGCACTCGCATGCGTGCGCGCGCGCGCGTGTGTGTGTGTGTGTGTGTGTGTGTGTGTGTGTGTGTGTGTGTGTGTGTGTGTGTGTTTGCATGTTTGAAAATACAGTTTAAAACCCTGACTCACACACTCATGATGGAACAGCTTTTGACACTTCATGAATCAATCTCAGACAAATGGCCTGGTGGTATAAGGCGCTAGATCGCTGATCCTAAGGTTGGGGGTTTGAGTCCCACTCTCCACAAGGTTGTCACTGTCCCCCCCAGTGCAGCTAACTGGGTTATCAAAGGCTGGCGATGTCTCTCACTGTCTATTGTGAGAGGCATGTAAAAGAACCATTGCTGACTTTCGTAAAGAGGAGCTGCAAAGCCGTCAGCTTTTTCTGTCCCTTGCTTAAAGGGTTGTGTCAGGAAGGGCAGCCGATGTAAAAACCTCTGCCAAATCAAATGTGTGAATCATTTGCTGCGGCGACCCATGATAAAGGGAAAAAGCCGAAAGGAAATCTCATTCAGCATATATCTACCAGTAGGATTTCAAAATCTCAGAATTTCACCAACTGTACATAAGTATTTCTTTACATAGATTGGACAGTGGTTCTGTTGTGTTTATGGAGTCTACCGGTTTGCAAAAAGGATGAGGGGAATAGTTTTGTGTGTGTGTGTGTGTGTGTGTGTGTGTGCGCGTGTGTGTGTGTGTGTGTGTGTACGTGTGTGTGTGTGTGTGT
>CM045728.1:25874849-25917349 GCA_024760905.1 Plotosus lineatus | reverse complement strand
GCGGGATGTTGGAAGAAAGTCAATGGGAGAGCAGCTCGTGCATTGTTTGAATGTTTGAATGGCGCGTTTGGATGTTGAATGTTTCGCTTGAAAGTTTGAATGGCGTATTTGGCACATTTCGTAAGGAGAACTTGTTTCATATACAGAGACAAAAAAAATTGGAAATTTTGTTTATTTTGTAACCTGAATTTTTTGTTTCCTGGGACAATTGTAAGGTGAGGTACCACTGTACAGTCAGACCCCAACTTACGAAGACCCCTATGCACGAAACACCGGTGTTACAAAAAACATTTCCTGAGTTTCCGTCCCCGAGATACGAAACAAACCCCTCTTACGAAAAGAAATTCAAATGCGCCAATCAAAATTTCACACGACGCGCGAGTTGCTCTCTCATTGGCTGTTTCTCAACATCCCGCCCCGCTGGTCTCTCAGATAGAGACAGAAGGAAGCTTCACTCTTTAGTTTTTAATATAGTTTTTTAAGTTGTTTTAATTCAGTAAATGTTTAATAAATGTGGGCGCATTTGAGCTCATCTGGAATTCCGATCCCTCAAAGGAATCAAATTGAAGTTGAGTTTGTCAAGCAGGGAATACGAATTGCAATCACGTCTTGTGGGCCAGGCCCGCAGCGCACGGCGAGAGAGAAACAGAGAGAGAGAGAGAGAGAGAGAGAGAGAGAGAGAGAGAGAGAGAGAGAGAATAATGCTTTATTTTTTAGTTTAGTTTTTTTAAGTTGTTTCAATTCAGTAAATGGTCAAGCAGGGAATGCACTTTGAAGTCACATCTTGTGAGCGTTTTATGCCCCAATTTCACTGGAGAGTGGCAGACTCACAGAAGCAAAAATTTAGTCATGGTTGCAGATAGCAAGGAATACTTGCGGAACACTCATGGAAGTCACTTCCACTATAAATACAGGCGCACAAGACAAAGAGCCATTCAATTCGAGAGACCCCATGATGCCCAAAGCCAAGCGAAAGACATCCACCAAGAGGCCATAGTCTCCAACGCCAGAAACCCCACTGGAAGAGCCTTCTCAGGAAGCCAAGGTCCACGCTGAGCTGGATGTCGCTTCTGCCGAAATCGCCGCTGAGAACAAGAAGGCACGCATCTACATAAAGCTCACCGACGATGAGGATCAGGCCATGGTAGAGTTCATCCAGGTGATCAAGTGCTTGTACAACAAGAAACTCTGGTCCTGGATGGACAATACAAACAAGGCCAAGCACTGACAATTATCTCAACAACAACAGAAACCAGCATATAATATGATAGTTCAATTAAAGTACCCATTATTCATTGTCACACATACATTTTTTGTAGTCTGGAATGATTTATTGAAGGTGCAAATAATAGGAACATATTGGCAGAATGAGATTCCTTGGTCAAATACATGTATTTATAGGCGGAATCAAGAGCAAATCCTTTGATCTTTCCAGATTTCCCCGCGTTGAAACATGGTTACGCCGGGTATTCCTCAGTCATTCCATGTTGAACGTAAACGTTCCGCATGTTCCGCAATCATTCCGAACGTCTTCCTCCTAAAAATGGAGTAGTGCTGTAGTCATTCCTCGAGTATTCCATGCTTTCCGCCAACGTTCCTTGAATTATCCGAAGGTCTTCCTTTGCAATCCGCACTGTTTCCGAAGGTAATCCATGCGCTTTTACGCATGTATTCCTACATTGTACCACACTCCAGTGCAGCTAACTGGGTTATCACTGTCTATGGTGAGAGGCATGTAAAAGAACCATTGCTGAGTTTCGTAAAAAGTAGCTGCAAAGTCGTCAGTGTGTTTCTGTTCTTTGCTAAAGGATTGTGTCAGGAAGGGCAGCTGACGTAAAAACCTATGCCAAATCAAACTGCGACCCCTGATAAAGGGAAAAAGCCAAAAGGAAATCCCTCTCTTCTACATTGTCCCGTGGTCTTTCCGTGTCTGTTCCACACATGCCATGAACGTTCCGAAGGTGTTCCAAAGGTACGATTTTCCATAGTTTTTGACCCATATTCCGTGTAAAAATGCCGAAGCTCCTCCATAGACTGCGTTGCGCGCTTTTCCGCCACGATCATTGCATTCCACACTCCAGTGAAATGGGGCATAACCTATTCTGCATGTTTTTTGACTGTTGGAGGAAACCGAAGTACCCAGATGAAACACAACCACAGAGAGAACATGCAAACTCCAGTCAGAAACACCAGAGCTGGGAATCAAACCCAGGACCTGCTTACTGTGAGGCGGATGTGCTAACCACAATGCTACCATGCCGCCCTTATATTAAATTATTTCTGTAAAATGTAACTGAATATTACAATACTGCTAGATTTTGAATGTTCCTCTTTTTGTCCTTAAAAGTGACATTTTCCATCAGTGGCTCATATGATTTGAATGCAGCATTATTAATAATGTCTATGCTGTCTGTACCAGTATAAAATTATAGTGCATTTGAATTTTAAAGGAATATGACATCCTTGGTAGAGATGTGCGGTTTTCATATCCTTTAGTGCTTACTGTATGCAGTAATTTGGATTCCAGCTGCCCTGCCTTCCACACTAATGCCTGAATTATGAACACTTTCGGCCTGATTGACTCTGCACATTGTGTGGCACAAATCAGAAACACAAAGATTCAGTGCAGTGATTTTCACCTTATTACATACCACTATTTCTTTCCAGTTGATATGATCACCTGACAATCAAAAGTATATTTTACTGAAAAAATATTCCGCTTTTTATGTGGACAAAGAGTGAATGTGTATATTTATTCTTGCGGCAAATAATATATGTATGTTACAGTCGCAAAAACAACTGATAATGACAAATATTTTTCTGATAAAGATCAAGCCATGCAACAAAAATAAGACAGCCCTGTTATTTTGTTGCTTATCTCTGCCATCTCATCTGATCCCTTTGCGAACATGCATTTGATTTTAGCTGCTTTTTTCCTTTTCATTTTTGCTGAGGAGAGGCATCCATCTTCGAAATTGAAACGTCGACTTGCCTGACCCACAGCTGCAACCAAAGAACGCTCTACCAAATACATGTTTTTATTGCCATCACATTCTTTATCCATTTGACTTCATTCTCATTTTTATTCAACATCACTGCTCTTACTAATGTGTTTCTTGCTATGCATCATAATCTACTCTCTCTTAGGAAGTGAGCTAAGTGCATTGTTCATTTTTGAAGAAAAGACAGATTAAATAATTTTGTTTAAATTTGCTCATGTAGTAATGTGGAAAATATAATTAAGAAAAAACCCATTAATACAATTTAAAGCTTTGTAACTCATCTAGAAAAAAAAAAAACTATTCTGGTAATAGACTGATGAGTGGGGTGTTTCCACAATAGCACAACAATGCATCATTGCTACACAGTGACAATTTCTATAGCTATATCTGATTAGCGCTCCAAAAATCTAAATAATATCTGAGCTCAGGAGCCCCATAGGCATTAAACATGAGTTGATTGGTCATCTTGTGTCTGTGCTACCACAAGCAAAACCCAGTAAGGCTGCTGTGTCACATTAGATTTATTATAAATGCCAAAACAAAAACCCGGGGCAGTGGTGGCCTGGTTGTAAGGTACTGGATCACTGATCCCAAGATTGGGGGTCCAAGTCTCACTCTCAATGGGTTGTCACTGTCCCCACAGTGCAGCTAACTGGGTTAGCAAAGGCTGGCTGACTGACTGTGTGACGCATGTAAAAAAACATTCCTGATTTTCGTCAAGAGTAGCTGCATAGCTGTCAGCGTGTTTCTGCCCTGCAGTGGCCTGGTGAGTTGTCCAGAGTGTACTCTGCCCTCACCCGGAGCCAGCTGAGATGGGCACCAGCGTCCCTGTGACCCTAATTAGGATTAAGTGGTTCAGAAAATGAATGAAAATGAAAACTGCAAAAACAGAGTTTCATAGAGAACCACTACGGCCCGCACAGAATGGGGGGACGACACACCACAAAATCTAACTCAGGTAAGCAGATAGACTTTTGCTGAACAAAACAACACAAAACATTCAGCTGGTAAAAGGTGATGAAATAAAAGCCCCAAACCTTTCCTGCTTTTGCTCCAGGCAGTAGTTGGGAAATGCAGGGGATACTTATTTATTTCCTTCTGGATTGAAGCTAATTTAGCCCTTAAAGGAGTCACACTATTCTTATATCACCAGCCTAAGACACCTATCAACTGAGATATCTATTGAAAAGTTTACCATTCGGCAGTGTGTAAATTTATAATTATTTATATCTAGATTATTTTTATTTATTTTGATATACTGTATTAATCTCATAAAGGAAATTATTTCTTCTGAATTTAAACTATCCAACGTGAGCACACACACACACACACACACACACACACTCACACACACACACACACACACACACACACACACACATAAACAGTGAGCACACACACATTCGGAGCAGTGGGCTGGCACACAGATAGTGGTGGTCTCGCTCAAGGGCACTTCAGTCATTTATGTGAAGGAAGCAAAGGTGCTACTCACTCCCCCACTGCCACACATTTTCCTGCTGATTCAGGAATCGAACCAGCGATCTTTCAGTCCTAAAGCCACTTCTCTAACCTTTAGGTTGTGGCTGCCCCAATATGTTAAATAAGTTATACTGTATGATTATCTGCTTGCTTGCTTCAGGTGTTCTAACTGTCCTTCCACAGTCCAAAGAAATTCACAAATTACACCTGAGTGAGAGTACGAATGGCTGCATCAATATTAACCCTGCAATGAACAAATGAGCTGTTCAGGGTGTACCCTACCTTCACCCAGTGTTGAGATCCACATGCATAATGGTGTTAATTGGTTTGGTATATGAATTAATGAACTTGTCTCATTCATTGATTTTTGTCTCAGATCACATGTTAGACTTTCATTTCTCAGATTCTCAGATGTTGTGAAAGAGTGAGGAGTCTTCTAGTTGTTGGAAAATTTTAGTGACTTAAACTGGGGAAGAACCAGGGTAAAAATGTGTTCATCGAGTTTATAATATTTGTGGCAGAAAGCAAAGAGCAAGAGGGAGACATGTAGACATGGGAGCAGCACTGAGATTTACTTCCTCCCCCTGGAGTGAGATTAATCGACAGCTGCGATTGTGCGGGTGCAACTGTTCAAATATTTATCCTGAGCAGGATAGAGACCACAGACACACATACAAAGAAAACAGTGGATTAGACCTGGATTTTTTTTTTTTTTTTTTTTTTCACAAAAAGGAGAAAAATTGTAAAAGAAAGAGCGATTTTAGGAGAGAGTGAGAGAGAGGGAGAGAGTGAGAGAGAGGGAGAGAGGGAGAGAGAGAGAGAGAGAGAGAATGGTTTCTCACCATGAAAGGTTTCTTCATTCAGGTTATCTACTTCTGCAGAAAGGAATAAATGAAAAGATATGATAGTTCCTTGTCTATTTTTATTAAAAGTTATGAAATTGCTCATGATGCAAAAATATTGTGTGTTGCATTTATTTTGCATTTCATCTAGTGTAGGCATCTGTGATTCATTCTGTTCCTCTTCTTTTCCCATCATAGCTCATCTTGCTCCCACTTCACCGCCTTCTCCTTTCTCTCTTTCAGCCACTTGTGCGATTTCTTTTTCTAAGTTAATGGTGTGTGTGTGTGTGTGTGTGTGTGTGTGTGTGTGTGTGTGTGTGTGTGTGTGTGTGTGTGTGTGTGTGTGTGTGCACTCGCAGTAGACTGTGACTGTCCTCTGGGTGTCAGCAGTAGCCGTGTGTTTGGGAATCTGTGGCTGTCACTGTGCTTTTCATTTCTAAAATCAGAAAAACAATATAATGTGATTAACATCAGATCTTATCATGTAGCACATTTGAGGTAGAATGTGCCAATGATCGAAGAATGATATGGGAATAAGTACGGAAGATACCAGAACGATATGTAACCAGATTCTCTGCTCAATTCCTGCCAGACGCCATACGGGAAGCAGAGGTGACTTTGAAGCTCATTTGAGCAGGATGGACACACACATGCACAAAAGGACACAAGTGCCAAAATGATGAGCAGCATGACCCACATGGTCCCTGCAGCATGGTGCGAATAAAACAGAGAAGGACGGACACTGGGAAAAAATGCACAGATGGAGTGGAAATGCAAGAGAAAGCGAGTTTAAAAGATGATCAAAAGTACCACAGAAAGCCAGAATTTACAGGAGATACCACTGGGCAAGAGAGGCACAGTGAATTATTGAAGGCATAATAAAATGTCCTTGGGGTGAGAAAAAGAAAACATTACATTATTCTTCCTCCCTTTTCATGCCGAGTCTGTGATTACTGAGCCGAAAAAAAGTTCATATTCGAAGACCATTTTTCACCGGAGGAGAGAATCTTATCTCCAAATGGAGTTTGTTTTTTCCTTCTTATTTCTCCGGAGAGCTTTCATTTGACAGAAAGCCTTCCCCTCTTCATCCTTGCTGTATTAGCCAACTCTCTCTTGCTATTCATAAGACCCATTTGTTTTAAATAAGCTTGAAATCATTCTGAAGGGAAGCTGAAGGTTACTTCACTCAGATTTTACTTCATTAGCGTCCCCTGTGAAGATGTGACAACCCTCGAAATTATTCCTAAAATCCACAAGTGATTGGCCGAGCTTGCTGTTTATTTCGTTTACTTATGGTTTATCAGCAGAAAGAACAATCTAATTGCTGGCATCGCTCACAGATGAGGTTAAGCAGGCTGCGGCTGGAAGTCTTCAGGGTTCATTTTTGGCTCATAATTGTCACTGGCTGTATGGATTAGACGTTTTGTTGTGCATTCAAAGCTGGTACTTTATGGATTGAGATCAATTATGTTGTTTGACAGGTAAATTTTCCTTCAGCAAAACCAATTCCAGTATCATGGGCGAGCAGTGTGCATTTAATCGCTCAATCTGCACACAAATAAATATTGATGTGCCAAGTCAGTGTGTGTGTTTACCAGCCATAGGCCAGTTTTCAGAACATAAGGATCATTCACGTAATAAAATAGAATATTTTCATCAGTTGTAAAGCTGTTATGTCCAGTAGTCATGAACAATAACTTGAACTACAATAATTCTGAATTTGTAAAGTAACAAAAATTACATCTGTACTTCTACTCTGGCTCATCTTGAAATCTGTAAATAATTTGTACTCACACCACAAACACATTCATCTCTCTCTCTCTCTCTCTCTCTCTCTCTCTCTCTCTCTCTCTCTCTTTCTCTCTCTCTCTCTCTCTCTCTCTCTCTCTCTCTCTCTCTCTCTCTCTCTCGCTCTCTCTCTCTCTCTCTCTCTGTCTTTGCTCATTGAGGGTGCATTATGATATCAGCTCCTGTCCTCCCACGTAGTTGATTTGTGAGTAATTAAAATTGTCTGTGCCAGAGCACAGGCCAGCTTCATGTTCTATTCATGCAGATTAATACATATTTGTCGGGGCCTGTGGGACCAGACAGGCGGCACTGTCTGCAATTAAACATTCATGAGAGGACAGGACACAGAGAGTCACATTTTACTGGTATTTATGGGCCCATTCTCACATCCTTATGCTATCATAATGGGATCACGAAACAGGGGACATCAAAGTTGGACAGAGACTTTTGAATGACATTACAATTTAATTCATATAAATTAGAAAGGGAAAATGAATTGCTCCATGAAAACTACAACAGCCAGCTAATTTTAAGTTGTATGTGTACGTGTGTGTGTGTGTGTGTGTGTGTGTGTGTGTGTGTGTGTGTGTGTGTGTGTGTGTGTGTGTGTGCGTGCGCGCGTTTCAGGAGGCTGGAGTAGGTGGGGAAACTGGAGAGAATGCAGCAGTGAATGTGGTGGTGGAGTTCAGACACGCGAGCGGGTATGCCAGTCACCCCTGGAGGAGGCGTTCCTGTGTGCTGGAGTGCTGGAAGAGGGCCGGCCCTGTAACCCAAAACCCTGCATGGGTGAGTTCCGCTCTCTCTCTCTCTCTCTCTCTCTCTCTCTCTCTCTCTCTCTCTCTCTCTCAAGATAATATACACTATAACATTTTTGACCACATATATATATTTTTTTTAAAAAGGGAAGAAAAAATCTTTAAATTTTAATTGAGGTCCCAGATCAGAGTAATTGGGACATTACTTTCCAACTGCATACTAGTGTTCTAATGCAGTGAGTTGCAAAGCTACCTGGAATACATAAATGAATGAATGAACGAATGAATGAATGAATGAATGAATGAATGAATGGTGCAGTCTTGTTTCATCACAGCATAAATATTAATCCAAGCTTCATGAACATGTCACATTGTCCTCCTCTATTCATTTTCAAATTGCTCCAACCTCTCCTTCATCACCATTTAGTATTTTCCCATGTCTTACCTTATAAAAAATGTATAGTTGTGCAATACAAGCTTAGCTTACACTAATCAAAACTTTCTTGAACTGCATGTCCATCAGTAGAGGGTCCTCACTGTGACACGTTGAACCAATGTGGTATGCATGTTGATGAAAATCTTATTGGGTTTATCTACTACAGTTTGGCAAGTAGAAAAAAAAAATCCAGCTACACCTTCTGTTTCCCCTCTTTTTAATACATATCTTCCTCCTTTTCGGGTTTTCATACTTTATTACAGACTAGCTATGTTTGCTTAGCTGGTATGAGCTCATATAGAATTCTCTCTCTGTGAGTCTGTCTCTGTCTGTCTGTCTGTCTGTCTGTCTCTCTCTCTCTCTCTCTCTCTCTCTCTCTCTCTCTCTCTCTATGTCGCTCTCTCTCACACACTCTCTCTTTCTGCCTATTGTTTTACTTAGATTACAGCCTTTACTCATCTAAAGCGAAGGTTTTAAGCACTTTAAAATTTTCTGGCCTGGAGGACTCGAAATTTGGTAAGAAAAGTTCTAACATTATGAATGAGATAGTGTGAAATTGGCACACACTTCAAAGTGAAATAAAGTTCATGAGTTAGTTGACAGCTTCATGTTTGGGGTCATCAGCTATAAATGTCTTAATTTATATGTGTTCCATTCATGCATGATCCAAGTTTGCATTTATCCCACTTCCACGTCGACTTCATTTCACCATCTCACCCTCTCAGCCTTCCAACACACCAACATGCTAAAACCGCCTAACACACTTCCCCTGTCATTCTCAAATAATTATATTAAGATTTTCCTCATCATTTGATTTCTACTAATCACCACACACACACACACACACACACACACACACACACACACACACACACACACTGAGAATATCTACTCAACATTGTTAAACAACAGAGTAAAGAAATTATTTGGAATGAGCATCGCCCCAACAATCAGCATTTCTTTATTTCCGTATTTCCCAAGCATGGCAGATGCTGTTGAACAGTTAAGCACAGCTCTGTCCAATAGGAAATACAGTATAGTCTCTAACCCCACCCCATCCTGCAGGCAAAGGCCAATACAGCTCTCGTAGCCAATCTCTGCGATCGGCGGATAGCCGCAAACGAGAGGATGTGGACAAGAGCCGAGTGGGACAGCAGTCTCCTCAGACAGGTAAGAATACAGGCATCAGCTTTCTTCACAAATTGGGCACATGCACCCACATGCAAACACGCACGCATACAATCAAATGCATATGCACAAATCCAATTTTATTCTGCTCGGCTATAATAACGTAGTATAAGTAACACTGATGCTAAAGAAACAATAACACACCAGTATGCATGAAGGAGAAGTAATTATCGAAAGATTATGGAGATTGAATTGAAAAGCTCAATTCTATGTCGAATATTAAGTTAGATACAAGTGAACTGAGTCCTAGTCAGATTTTAACTCATGAGAATCATGACTCCTGTCACACTTACCATGTTTAACATGAAATGGTACAACAAATCAGATTAACACACACTTATTTGTAGATATTTACGACACACAGATACACAAAGGGGTGTAGATTGGATGTGCATGTGGCTATGGCCTCATCTCGTCTGAATATATGTGGAATGTGTGTCTTGTCTTGGCATGGTTCACAGTGAGGCATCAGTTTGTTGATGAATCATGAACTCAATGTGTATTTTTTGTTTTATTTATTTATTTATTTTTTGAGTATTTGAGAAACTATTGAGTCAACAAGCTCTCTTTAAAATTTGATTAAATCAACATATGGTTTGGGTTTAGTCGCGCTGTCTTTTGTCCTTGCATGACTATATATTATGTATGGAGTGTAGGCTTGACAAATCAAATTGGACACTGAATCACAGTGAAATAAAAGCATGGGGTTGTTTCAAACATCGCATGCACTACTCGTGTTTTAAAATGCCCAATGTAGCCAGGGTAGGTGTATGCTTTTTAAATTACATGAAAATAAAATGCTCTCTCAATGTCTTTCAATAGTTCAGTTTTATTTTATTTCAAACATTTTCAGTTTATCTGAAATCATTTGAGACAGGACCTCCCACTCCCTTTCTTCTGCTGAATACCTTTCACTAGATTAGCTATAGGAATCAGATTTGGCTTTATTTAAGTGAAGCTTTATTGCTAATACATCCTGAAACCTTGCTATGACAGTTCATATCATTTTATTGGCTAGCCATGACAGCTCAACACGTCTAACTTAACTTACCCAAAAGCTCATATTTCTGCTCCTCAAGCACAACATCCACATCTGCTAAGTGGACAGTGATGAAAGCTTTCAACAATTTAGTCTTCTCCTTTGCATGATTACCATAATTTCCCATGCTCCATCAGTTGTGCTTTTTCAAACTGCTCTGCTTTCCTACTGGCTGCAAATCACAGGTGTCAAAGTCATCCGCTGAATAGACATTTCAAAATACCACGTGACATATCCTGAAAAGAAGCATTCACCTTGTTTGGAGATGGATGCTCTGGATATGTAAAGAGGCCTGAGGCTGTTGATGCCTCTTAATGAAAACAGTATTAGAAAAGCTGTAAGCTGTTCCTGCATGTCGAATTCCTGAATTCTTTTTGGCCCTTTCTTCCTGCCCCTTATGAACCCGCCTCTTCCTGACTCCTACTCCCTTTCCTCTACCCCCCACCCTGCCCTGGTAGACTCTGCTGTGGGTGAGGAGTGGTCCCCGTGGAGTGTATGTTCAGCTACATGTGGCGAAGGCTGGCAAAGTCGCACACGGTTCTGTGTTTCTGCCTCATACAGCACTCAGTGCAGTGGGCCACTGCGTGAGCAGAGACCCTGCAACAACACCGCCGTGTGTCCAGGTAAGAGACGACTGCCCTGCCCTGTCCAGTAGCATCGGCTTCTATCTTGCATAAGTTCCAAACACCAACTATCCAGTCGAGGCACCCTCACCCTGAGCTCCTGTGTCCGGCACGATAGTAATGAGTTTTAGTAGAGCATAGCATGACATGTACCAACAGAGCCAAACTTTTTTTTTTCCCCCATGGCATGATGATCAATGTATCCCTCTCCATCCACTCCTCTTTCTCCTTCTCCCACTCTCTACTCCCCTTCACTCTGTCTCCAGCTTTTTAGAAGAAGTGCACATCAGACCATACCCACATGTTAACACCTCTGGGATATACATGAATATGCAGAGTGATCCTTGTACAACCGCTTACATATGAAATACACAGAAGAACTCCCAGCGCACACATATTCATGCCTCATATTACTAAAGCATTCAAAAGCACAGATTACATCATATGTGGTGGGTTGCATTCTTACGAGTTTCAGCAAAATAGATGACACCAATAATTGTTTGCTCAATTTGAATTTTTTTTAAGTAGTTTTTTTTTTTTCTTTCTTTTTTTTTTCTTTTTTTTTTTTATCAATATGTTTTTTGTGTGGACCAGTGTTTTTCTCTCTATAAATCATCCCCTAGCCGCTCTGATTGCAGTGCACGGTGCGTGGGATGAGTGGTCTCCCTGGAGCCTGTGTTCTTCTACCTGTGGCCGTGGATATAGGGACCGCACACGCACTTGCAAGCCACCACAGTTCGGAGGTGATGAGTGCGTGGGCCCAGAGAAACAGACCAAATTCTGCAACATTGCTGTCTGCCCAGGTGAAGATCTTTAAATAAAGAGCAGCTCATTTAACTTTAATGACTTCCATCAAGTGTCACAATTAAAGGCAGATGAGAGGCTGTGTGGGAGGGCAGATATTAAAAGGCGGCTTCGTCAGCCTCATTCACAGAGATAGTGACTAGGGGAGCTTTTAAACCACTCTATAATGGACTAAAGGCTTAGAAAAAAAAAACTTTCTCTCTCTCTCTCTCTCTCTCTCTCTCTCTCTCTCTCTCTCTCTCTCTCTCTTAGTGGATGGAGTGTGGAATGAGTGGTCTAGTTGGAGCTCTTGCTCAGTTTCATGCTCAAATGGTACTATGCAGCGCACACGTGAGTGTAATGGCCCATCATACGGTGGCTCAGAATGTCAGGGTGAGTGGCTGCAGATGCGTGACTGCTTCCTAAGGGAGTGCCCTGTGGATGGACAATGGCAGCAATGGAGTACCTGGTCAAGCTGTACTAAGACTTGTGGAGGGGGAAGCCAGCAGAGACAGAGAGCATGTTATGGACCTTTCTTTGCAGGGGAGCCATGCCCAGGAGACCGCGTGGAAATACAACGTTGTAATGAGAAAAGATGCCCAGGTGAAATTCTAGTAATGTTTGTCAAAGTTTTACTTATATATACTAGTCCTTCTAAAAAAATTAGCATATTGTGATGAAGTTCATTATTTTCTGTTATGTACTGATAAAAATTAAACTTTCATATATTTTAGATTCATTGCACACCAACTGAAATATTTCAGGTCTTTTATTGTTTTAATACTGATCATTTTGGCATACAGCTCATGAAAACCCAAAATTCCTATCTCAAAAAATTAGCATATCATGAAGAGGTAGTCTAAACGAGCTATTAACCTAATCATCTGAATCAACCAATTAACTCTAAACACCTGCAAAAGATTCCTGAGGCTTTTAAAAACTCCCAGCCTGGTTCATTACTCAAAACCGCAATCATGGGTAAGACTGCCGACCTGACTGCTGTCCAGAAGGCCATCATTGACACCCTCAAGCAAGAGGGTAAGACACAGAAAGAAATCTCTGAGCGAATAGGCTGTTCCTAGAGTGCTGTATCAAGCCACCTCAGTGGGACGTCTGTGGGAAGGAAAAAGTGTGGCAGAAAACGCTGCACAACCAGAAGAGGTGACCGGACCCTGAGGAAGATTGTGGAGAAGGGCCAATTTCAAACTTTGGGGGACCTGTGGAAGCAGTGGAATAGAAACATCCAGAGCCACTGTGCACAGGCGTGTGCAGGAAATGGGCTACAGATGCCACATTCCCCAGGTCAAGACACTTTTGAACCAGAAACAGCGGCAGAGGAAAAAACTTTTTTCCGTCTGAAAGCAAATTTTGTATGTCATTCGGAAATCAAGGTGCCAGAGTCTGGAGGAAGACTGGGGAGAAGGAAATGCCAAAATGCCTGAAGTCCAGTGTCAAGTAGCCACAGTCAGTGATGGTCTGGGGTGCCATGTCAGTTGCCGGTGTTGGTCCACTGTGTTTTATCAAGGGCAGGGTCAGTGCAGCGAGCTATCAGGAGATTTTGGAGCACTTCATGCTTCCATCTGCTGAAAAGCTTTATGGAGATGAAGATTCATTTTTCAGCACGACCTGGCACCTGCTCACAGTGCCAAAACCACTGCTAAATGGTTTACTGACCATGGTATTACTGTGCTCAATTGGCCTGCCAACTCTCCTGACCTGAAGCCCATAGAGAATCTGTGGGATATTGTGAAGAGAAAGTTGAGAGACACCAGACCCAACACTGTGGATGAGCTTAAGGCCGCTATCGAAGCATCCTGGGCCTCCATAACACCTCAGCAGTGCCACAGGCTGATTGCCTCCATGCCACGCCGCATTGAAGCAGTCATTTCTGCAAAAGGATTCCCGACCAAGTATTGAGTGCATAACTGAACATAATTATTTGAAGATTGACTTTTTTGTATTAAAAAACACTTTTTTTCTTTAATGGTCAGATGAAATATGCTAATTTTTTGAGATAGGGATTTTTGGTTTTTCTTTACTTTTTTGCCAGAATTATCAATATTAAAACAATAAAAGGCTTGAACTACTCCAGATGTGTGTAATGAATCTAAAATATATGAAAGTCTAATGTTTATCAGTACATTACAGAAAATAATGAACTTATGAAAATATATCTATATATTTTTTCTTTTTTTTTTTTTTTTTTTTTTACATAAAATGAATTTATATATATATTTGTTTTTATTTAATATAGAACCCCATGAAATTTGTGATGAGGAAAATTTTTCAAATGTAGTGTGGAAGAGAACCCCTGCTGGAGACACAGCAGCTGTACGTTGCCCCCCAAATGCTGCTGGTAAGAGACCAAAGTCATACAAGCAAGTATTTTGAGCATCAGTCAGACTCAGCCCTATCAGTTTCAGTGAAGTAAAGTGTAACACATAATAAATAACACTATTTGCTTCAATAATTAACATTATAAGTTGAAATAATCAGTTTCAGCAATAGGGGGCATGGTGGCGTAGTGGTTAGCACTTCTACCTCAGAGTAAGGATGCTTTTTCAGGCTCTGTGGCTGGCCAGGGTGCTTGTGTAGGTTTTCTCTTGGTGCTTTGATTTCCTCCCACAAGTCTAAAAACAAGCATATTAGGCTAATGGGATCTACATTAGGTGTTGTACTTGTCTGGTAAGCTGTTCAGGGTGTACCCTGCCTTTAACATGTTGGTTCATGTAGGCTTATTCTGACTTAGAAATCGACAAATTAAAAAAAAATAAATAAATAAATGACATGCTATTGTGATGATGATAAAGCTCACAAGTTGAACATTATCCTTCGACAACGTATCCCAAATTGTTTTATTCTGTACTATGTGGCATTCATTATACGTCGACAGTTTGGTAATCGGGTCAGTGGTGATCTAGTGGGATAAGGCGCCGGATCGCTGATCCAAAGGTTGGGGGTTCGAGTCCCACTCTCCACAAGGTTGTCATTGTCCCCCCCAGTGCAGCTAACTGGGTTATCAAAGGCCGGCCATGTCTCTCTCACTGTCTATGGTGTGAGGCATGTAAAAGAACCATTGCTGACTTTCGTAAAAAGAGTAGGCTGCAAAGCCGTCAGCGTGTTTCCGCCCTGCAATGGCCTGGCGAGCTGTCCAGGGTGTACTCTGCCCTCGCCCTGAGTTGGCTGGGATGGGCACCAGCCTCCCCGTGACCCTAATTAGGATGAAGCGGTTACAGAAAATGAACTGATGAACAGTTTGATAATCATTTTTTTTAATTATTCAGTAATTACTTGTATTTCTTATTTATCCATTGATACTTATGCTAAATGCTGTGTAACAACCGTGAGACAAGGTATTTTTTGTTATCATTTGGATGTTAGTAGGTGTAAACAGCCTTTTTGTCAGTCTTTTGTCCTCTCTCTTAAGTTAATAACAGGCAAATAAAAATCCAGTTCATAATGTTACCAAGAAATCCTTCTTAAAACTGCCTGTTGCAGAGCATTCTTCTTCTTTTCCTTTCGGCTTTTCCCTTCAGGGGTCGCCACAGCGAATCATCTGCCTCCATCTCACCCTATCCTTTGCATCTTCTTCTCTTACACCAACGACCTTCATGTCCTCCTTCACCACATCCATGAATCGTCTCTTTGGTCTTCCTCGAGGCCTTCTGCCTGGTAGTTCCAGCCTCAGCATCCTATTGCCAATATACTCACTATCCCTCCTCTGTACATGTCCAAACCATCTCAATCTAGTCTCTCTGACTTTGTCTCCAAAACATCTTACATGGGCTGTCCCGCTGATATACTCATTCCTCATCCTATCCATCCTCGTTACTCCCAAAGAGAACCTCAACAGAGGTTTTTTTTTTTTTTTGCAGAGCATTTTTTTTTTTCAGAGCATATTTTTTTTTACAGAGCATTGACATGGACAACTCATCCAGATATTATATACTCCAATCAACCATACCAATAATTATTTACATTTACTAGTTGTAAGATTAAAGCCATCTGCCTACACACACACACACACACACACACACACACACACACACACACACACACACACACGCACGCACGTGAGTGTTTGGGATACAGTTGTAACTCATCGATGCATCAACTCCACCAGATGATGTGATGTGTATCTAGCACTAAGCAGTTCACACCACATTCTTTAATGCTTTCAACTAAAAGTTGAAGTTCAAAACTTTCATAGTTTTGATTTGTTTATCTAGCACATCACCCAGATGGAGGAGTTGGAAGACATCTGTCCTCAAACTATTACCAAAGGTTTTTGCAGTATGACAGGGCACATGATCATACTGAATGAACCTACTGTGGTTAGGGGACACCATTTCTATAATGGGTTGTATTTCATCTGCAACAATATTTTTATTGTATTGTCAATATTTTAATTGTTTTATATTTGTTGTCGGTTTGCTGATAATTTAATAAATTTTCATTAAATCAATTTATAGAATTTTAATGCCTCTCTCTCTCTCTCTCTCTCTCTCTCTCTCTCTCTCTCTCTCTCTCTCTCTCTCTCTCTCCGTGTGTGGGTGTGTGTGTGTGGGGGTGTGTGTGTGTCTGTGTGTGCTTCAGGCACCATATTCCGACGCTGCTCTTTGGATGAAGAGGGAATTGCCTACTGGGAAAGCCCCTCTTATATGAAGTGTATCTCTAATGATTACCGAAGCATCCAGACCCTGGTGAGCTTTCCAGTGAAAGTACACCGACCAGAACATTGTGTGTTATTATGAAAACTAGGGAACTTTTGAATGATAATCCTTGTTTTAGACTCGTGACCACCTATCAAAGGCTCAGAGAGGGCTTGTGGGAGATGGTGTTTCAGAGGTTATGAACAAGCTGAGGGTAACTTCCAGTGAGGGGACCAGCTACAGTGGAGACTTGCTGGCTATAATCGACATCCTGAAGAATATGACAGAGATATTTAGGAGGTCCTACTACAGTCCCAGTAGTGCTGACATGAAGGTTAGTGCAGCAGAATATTTCGTTCAAAAAAAAAAAAAAAAAAAAGATACCAGTAAGAGAGCATACTGAATGCTGGAGAGCATATGCACTGGAGAATTATATACAAGATATATCATTGCATTACATATGAAACCTTATAATGCACTTGTTTCCTCTGCAGAACTTTGTTCAATCAGTTAGTAACTTGCTGATGGAAGAAAACAGAGAGAGATGGGAAGAAGCACAGCTGGTGAGTTATGCCTCCTACGTTTAGGTAGATATACATAACCAGGAATAAGCGTGCAATGATTCATTTGCTATATTTCAGGGTGTTTCATTTAAAAGTAATACGAAGACTCTTGGTATCAGAAAAAAGTATTATATCAATAGTGTTGATACTTCTAAAGAAGAGTCTTGAGATAAGTAAATACTGACAGAGATGAGAAAGAGCAGGAAACAAGCAGATGAGTGTTTCTTTTTGTGTATGTGTTACTTTCTTTTCAGAACACTTAAACTATAGCCACTTGCTTAATCCTAATTAGAGTCACTGGGAGGTTGGTGTCCATCCTAGCCGACTCCAGGCGAGTGCAGAGTACACCCTGGACAGCTCACCAGGCCATCGCAGGGCAGATACACACTGATGGCTTTGCAGCCTACTCTTATCAAAAGTCAGCAATGGTTCTTTTACATGTCTCACACCATAGACCAGGGGTGGGCAAATATTTTGGCTCAGGGGGGCACATTGACTTTTAAAATTTGACAAATGGGTTGGGTCAGCACAAGATATGATAAAAACTGTATTTTTTAACAGTATGTATCAAACATAAACAGAAAAAACATTCATGTATCAACATACTTTTGAGTGGGAACAGTGTTGTTGATAACCCAGTGGGGCAGTGGTGGTCTAGTGGTATAGGGCACGGGATCGCTGATCCAAAGGTTGGGGGTTCGAGTCCCACTCTCCACAAGGTTGTCACTGCCCCCCCCCCCCCCCCTGTGCAGCTAACTGGGTTATCAAAGGCAGCTCATGTCTCTCACTGTCTATGGTGAGAGGCATGTAAAAGAACCATTGCTGACTTTCGTAAAGAGTAGCTGCAAAGCCGTCAGCGTGTTTCTGTCCCTTGCTAAAAAGGGTTGTGACAGGAAGGGCAGCCGACGTAAAAACCTCTGCCAAAGCAAACGTGCGAATCGGATGATTTGCTGTGGCGACTCCCAAGTAAAAGGGAAAAAGCCGAAAGGAAGACAGACAGACAGACAGTGTTGTTGATAACCCATTATTGCCAGTGCATCAAAGTCTGGTGGTAATTTCTTTTGTCGTGATTCTCAGAACAAATTTGAGGTGTTCATCACTAAACTGGGATCTGTGGGGTGATTTCTTGGTGTTCATCACACTAAAAGCCTGTTCACACACATATGTACAGCCAAACAGTATCCTCTGTGCCATCTTCTGGATGTTTGGAAATTTGGCTGCACTTAATGCACGTCACATTGGAGATCAATCAGTTCCAACTGCAACTTCTGTGGTACCGTTTCAGGGTCTTGTGAGAAGGGACATGACACCAGCGGAAGTGCCATGTCAATTTCTCCAAAATCACAAAACCGACAGCAGAATTCTTCATGCAAGTCCTCCAGTGCTTTCCTGGATTTGTTCACATGTGCAGGGCTTCTTTAAACGTGGCCAGTATGGGAGAAATGAGCAAATGACTTGTCTTAGATTTGCTCAGAAAATAAAACTAGCCTGGTTTTGAAGTCTTTACCATTTGCTTGCATTTCATGCACAAATAGTTTTTTTTGTTTGTTTGTTTGTTTGTTTTTTTCCTTTGTAGCTTTACATTCAGCTTGTTCATGTGTGTCGGTATGTTTACAGCAAAAGCCAAATCACAAAGCCAATCTGTGTCTTCCAGCTCAGGAAAATTGTCAGTGTTTTCAAGTAGCTCCAAAAATGAAATAATCTCCTGTTGGTACTCCCACACTCATTGACATGCCTTCCCCAAACTGAACCAGTGGACATTGGAATGGTAAAGCAAGTCCCTGTGATCAACATCAGTTTCTTCAAGAAAATCAATAAACTGACAATGAAGTCCCCTCACTCGAATAAAGTTAACGAGTTTCACAACTGGCTTCACAACATGGTCAAGCTGCAGCGTGGATTTACACAGTGCTTCCTGCTGCATTTATCCTTTTGCTTAATTCTTGGATGGAAGTTGCCCAGATGAAGGTGTTTTGCTGAGCCTGCAAGCTTGCAACCAACTTCCTGTACGTTCTTGCGTTGACAAGTTGTTGGTGTAATTAGCATGCTTGATGGAAAAGTGGCGGGTGATGATGTATTCTTTTAAAACCGCAATGGTTTCTTGGCAAATAAGTCATTCAGCCTTTGACCAAACTTCAGTAAAAACATATTTGCCCATTCCTTATGAACCACCCGGCACTCACTGTCGATTTTTCTTTTCTTTGACATTGCGGCTGATGGGCTCTGTGCAGCAGACGAGTGATAACCGGACGTGGCTCGAGCTCTGCAAAATGAACTGACTATGCCTAATGCGCCACTGATGTTGAAATACTGTCATAACAAGTCAAAGTCAAATGAATGCAATCGATCAATCATTCACATCAAATACGGATTCTGTACTAATTAATCTTTGGCAAGCCGGATTAAAAGACCAACGGGTCAGATGTGGGCCCCAGGTCATAGTTTGCCCACCCCTGCCATAGACAGTGAGAGACATGGCCGACCTTTGATAACTCAGTTAGCTGCACTGGGGGGGGACAGTGGCAACCTGCTGAGAGTGGCGCTTGAACCCCAACCTTAGGATCAGTGATCCAGCACCTTTACCACCAGCTCACCACTGCCCACGATAATAATGGTCATGACTTAGAAAGTGATGAAGGAAATTAGACCTTGGTGAAGGTTTAAATGTCCTAAGTGCTTTTAGTTTGTTTATTTAAAAAATTATGTGTTTGTTTTTAAGCTGATCTCCTTTGGCATTCACACCTATTACTAATTAGAAGTATGTACCTAAAATAGACATGGCAAAATAATGGTCTTTATCAGCACATTATTTACCTTGGACTATATGACTAATGCATTATTACATTTATTTTCTGAAGGTGGTCTTATCAGTTATTAAACTTTTGTTCTGGGACACATTTGTAAATGTCAGAAGTAGAGAAAAAATAGTACAGCAGGTATGACTCAGTGAGTTGTGTGTTTGGAAGAGTGCATTTGTAGGAGCATTACAGAAAGGTGATTTTTCTCTCCCGTATACACTGCCCTCCATAATTATTGGCAACTTTGGTTAAGATGTCTTAAAAGTCTCAAAATAAATTCAGGTTTTATTGCAGACGTGTGCTCACACTAAAACGTAACCTTCAACTCAAGTGAATTTTAAGGGGGGTGGGGTGGTGGTGGTGGTCCCTGACTAAGAAGTTTTATATATATATATATATATATATATATATATATATATATATATATATATATATATATATATATATATATATATATATATATACACATACACAACATCGCTGGCCTCATCACCGTCTTGTACACTTTTCCCTTCATTCTTGCCGATACTCTCCTATCACACATCACACCGGACACTTTTCTCCATCCATTCCAACCTGCCCGCATGCGCTTCTTCACCTCTTTTCCACACTCTCCATTGCTCTGGATTGTTGAGCCTAAGTACTTAAAATCCTCCACCTTCTATATCTCTGCCCCCTGTAACCTCAACGTTCCTCTTGGGTCCTTGTCATTCACACACATGTATTCTGTCTTACTGAGACTAACCTTCATTCCCCTCCTTTCCAGGGCATACCTCCACATCTCTAGATTTTCCTCCACTTGTTCTCTGCTCTCACTACAGATCACAATGTCATCTGCAAACATCATAGTCCATGGAGATTCTTGTCTAACCTCGTCTGTCAGCCTGTCCATCACCATAGCAAACTTTCCTGCACGTTCTCATTCCACCACCAAGTTTCCTTATCTACTTTCCTTCCAGAGGACACACCAAGTACTCTCCTACCGGTCTCCCTGATCATATTTGCTATGGTTGTCCAGTCATCTGGAAGCACTTCCTGACCACCCAAAGCCTGTTTCAACTCCTCTTTGAAGACAACACAACACTCTTCCTTTTTCAGCTTCCACCACTTTGTCTTCTGCTCTGCCTTTGCCTTCTTCACCCTCCTCACCATCAGAGTCATCCTGCACACCACCATCATATGCTGTCTGGCAACACTCTCACCCACTACTACTTTGCAGTCACTGACTTCCTTCAAATTACATCGCCTACACAAGATGTAGTCTACCTGTGTGCTCTTACCTCTGCTTTCATAAGTCACCCTATTCTCCTGTTTCTTCTTGAAGAAAGTATTCACCACAGCCATTTCCATCCTTTTTGCAAAATCGATCAACATCTGTCCTTCTGTGTTCCTGTCCTGGATACCAAACCTGCCCATCACTTCCTCGTCCCCTCTGTTTCCTGCACCAACATGTCCACTGAAGTCTGCACCAATGACCACTATTTCACCTCTGGGTGTACTCTGCATCACTTCATCTAACTCACTCCAGAATCTCTCCTTCTCTTCCAGCTCACACCCTGCCTGTGGGACATAAGCATTAACAACATTGAGCATCACACCTTCAATTTCTAACTTGAGACTCATCACTCTGTCTGACACTCTTTTCACTTCTAGAACATTCCTGACAAACTCCTCCTTCAAGATGACTCCTACTCCATTTCTCTTCCCATCCACACCATGATAAAACAGCTTAAACCCTGCTCCTAAGCTTCTAGCCTTGCTACCTTTCCACCTGGTCTCCTGTGTGGAACACACAATATGTCCACCTTCCTCCTCTGCATCATGCCAGCCAGCTCGTTATCTTTTCCTGTCATAGTTCCAACATTCAAAGTCCCTACTCTCAGTCCTAGGCTCATGTATTTCCTCTTCTCTCTCTGCCTATGGACACGCCTCCAGCCTCTCCTTCTTCAACGTCTTCGACCAAGAGTAGTCCAATTTCCATCAGCACCCTGTTGGTTGACAGCACTGATGGCAGTCGTTGTTAACCCGGGCCTCGACTGATCCGGTATAAATTTTGTTTTGACCATTTGCATTTTTAATGTGGCAGAAGTTTTACACCGGATGCCCTTCCTGTCGCAACCCTCTGCATTTATCCAGGCTTGGGACCGGCATAAGCGGGAGAGACACTGGTTAGTGCCCTCCCGCCTCATGGCTGCATTTTATATATATATATATATATATATATATATATATATATATATATATATATATATATATAAAATGCAACCGTGAGGGGGGCACAAACCAGTGTCTCTCCCTCATGCCGGTCCCAAGCCCGGATAAATGCAGAGGGTTGCGTCAGGAAGGGCATCCGGCGTAAAACAAATGCCAAATAAACTATGCGAATCACAAGAAAGAATAACATACCGGATCGGTCGAGGCCCGGGTTAACATTTGACTGGACAACTACAGCTAATGTGATCAGGGAGACAGGTAGGAGAATACTTGGTGTGTCATCTGGAAGGAAAGTAGATAAGGAGACTTGGTGGTGGAATGAGGAAATGCAGGAGTGTGTACAAAGGAAGAGGTTAGCTAAGAAGAAGTGGGACATTGAGAAAACCGAAGAGAGTAAACAGGAGTACAGGGAGACACAGCGTAAGGCAAAGGTAGCAGTGTCAAAGGCCAAACAGAGCGCGTTTGATGACTTGTATGCTCGGTTGGAAAGTAAAGAGGGAGAAAATGATTTATACAGGTTGGCACAGCAGAGAAATAGAGATGGGAAGGACGTGCAGCAAGTTAGATTGATAAAGGACAGAGAGGGAAATGTACTGACTGATGACAGAAGTGTGCTGGGAAGATGGAAAGAGTACTTTGAAGAGCTGATGAATGAGGAAAATGAGAGAGAAAAAAGAGAAGAAGAGGTGACTGTTGAGGAGCAGGAAGTAGCAAAGATTACTAAGGGTGAAGTGAGGAGGGCATTGAAGAGGATGAAGAATGGAAAGGCAGTTGGTCCTGATGACATACCGGTGGAGGTATGGTGTGGTATGGTGGTATGGTGTCTAGGAGAGGTAGCAGTAGATTTTCTGACAAGAACATTTAACAGGGTCTTGGAGAGTGAGAGGATGCCAGAGGAATGGAGGAGAAGTGTGCTGGTGCCCATTTTTAAGAACAAGGGAGACGTGCAGAGTTGTGGCAACTACAGAGGGATAAAGTTGATGAGCCATACGATGAAGTTATGGGAAAGAATAGTGGAAGCAAGACTAAGGGCAGAGGTCAGCATTTGTGAACAACAGTTTGGTTTCATGCCAAGAAAGAGCACCACAGATGCAGTGTTTGCCTTGAGGATGTTAATGGAGAAGTACAGAGAAGGTCAGAGGGAGCTGCATTGTGCCTTTGTGGATCTGGAGAAAGCATATGACAGGGTGCCGAGAGAAGAACTGTGGTATTGCATGAGGAAGTCTGGAGTGACAGAGAAGTATGTTAGAGTGGTGCAGGACATATATGAGAGATGTAAGACAGTGGTGAAGTGTGCTGTCGGTGTGACCCAAGAGTTCAAGGTGGAGGTGGGACTGCATCAAGGGTCAGCTCTCAGCCCCTTCTTGTTTGCTATGGTGATGGACAGGCTGACAGATGAGGTTAGACAAGATTCTCCATGGACTATGATGTTTGCAGATGACATTGTGATCTGTAGTGAGAGCAGAGAACAAGTGCAGGAAAATCTAGAGAGGTGGAGGTATGCCCTGGAAAGGAGGGGAATGAAGATTAGCCTCAGTAAGACAGAATACATGTGCATGAATGACAAGGACCCAGGAGGAACGGTGAGATTACAGGGAGCAGAGATAAGAAAGGTGGAGGATTTTAAATACTTAGGCTCAACAATCCAGAGCAATGGAGAGTGTGGAAAAGAGGTCAAGAAGCGTGTGCAGGCAGGTTGGAATGGTTGGAGAAAAGTGTCCGGTGTGATGTGTGATAGGAGGGTATCGGCAAGAATGAAAGGAAAAGTGTACAAGACGGTGTTGAGGCCAACGATGTTGTATGGGTTAGAAACAGTGGCCCTGGGGAAAAGACAGGAGGCAGAGCTGGAGGTAGCAGAGATGAAAATGTTGAGGTTCTCTTTGGGAGTTACGAGGATGGATAGGATTAGGAATGAGCACATCAGAGGGACAGCACATGTAAGACGTTTTGGAGACAAAGTCAGAGAGGCTAGATTGAGATGGTTTGGACATGTACAGAGGAGGGATAGTGAGTATATTGGTAATAGGATGCTGAGGCTGGAACGACCAGGCAAAAGGCCTAGAGGAAGACCAAAGAGACGATTCATGGATGTGGTGAAGGAGGACATGAAGGTCGTTAGTGTAAGAGAAGAAGATGCAAAGGACAGGTTGAGATGGAGGCAGATGATTCGCTGTGGCGACCCCTGAAGGGAAAAGCCAAAAGGAAAAGAAGAAGAAGAAGAAGATATATATATATATATATATATATATATATATATATATATATATATATTTTTTTTTTTTTTTTTTTGTAAAATCATCTGTCCCACAATTATTGACATCCCTAACAATTCCTAGGAAATAAATCTTCTTCTTCTTTTTTCTTTTGGCTGTTACCTTCAGGGGTCGCCACAGCAATTCATCTGCCTCCATCTCAATCTGTTCTCTAATCAGGACCGTGTGCTTTGGTCAGCTGTGACCAAGATAGAACCTTTTGGCAACTAAAACTCTAAATGGGTCTGGTGGAACACAAAAGATGAGTATGCAGAAAAGCACCTCATGCCCACTGTGAAGTTTATGGGAGGATCGGTGATGCTGTGGGCCTGTTTCTCTTTCAGAGGCCCTGGGAACCTTGTTAGGGTGCATGGCATCATGAACATTTCGAAATACCTGGACATTTTAAATCAAATTCTGGTGGCCTCTGCCGGAAAACTGAAGGAGTGTCGTCACTGTGTCTTTCAACAAAATAATGACCATAAACAATTCTACACAGAAATGGTTCACCAGACAAAGAAACAAGCTCCTCCCATGGTAATCTCATCCCCACACCTCAACCCCACTGAAAACCTGTGGGGTGAGCTAAAGAGGAGAGTGCAAAGAAGAGCACCCAGTTCACTGGATGATTTAGCGATATTATGCAGAGAGAAATTTTTGAAGATCCCTCATTCTGTATTCTTCCATCTTGAGAAACATTATAGAAGATTAGATGCTGTTTTGTTGGCAGCAAAATGGGTTTTATTAACACCAGGGATGCTAATAATTGTGCTAATAAACACATGACTTGATGTAAAAGATTTATTTCTTAAGATGGGACACCCCCCCCCCCCCCCCATTGAATAAATACAGTTGAAATAAAGGTTGGTTTCCTCTTTTTTTATTGTGGTCTGATATTATTTCAAGAAAAAAAATGAATATATTAGAAGCTAAAGAACACATTTTAACCAGGGGTGCCAATAATTATGGACGGAACTGTATAAGAGAATCATTAAACTTAAGCATTCAGCATCATCACTAATCAACTGTGGAGTAAGACCAACAACCACATGATAAGAATGAGTACTAGAAACCCACAGATTTTTTTTTTGACTCTGGAAATCTATGATATTGACATATGCTTAATAAAGTCAGGGATTTAATATAAATGTCTGAATTTATATAATCAATCCTGTGATTGCCCAGAGGCATGTCTTTGTCATTTTTCTGGAATACTTCTTCCTGTTCTTGGACTGCTTCATCTTTTTCTTGACATCTTTATCTTTCAGCTAGGTCCGAACATTAAGGAGCTGTTTCGTCTGGTAGAAGAATTTGTTGACGTCATCAGCCTTCGAATGAACGATTTTCAAGATAACTATGAGGTCACGGAGAACCTTGGTCAGTCATATCCTTTAACTATATTGTTTCAAAAGCATGCAGTATGTCAGCGTAAACATTCGTGAATATATTGTATGAACTCCACATAATTTTATGAAGTATGAAATGAATACTCTTTCAGAAAATCCTCTCTGAGAAAGAAAACATTCCCCTGAGATGTTTATGCATCTTCTGGGAAATGCAGGTGTATGTACATTTACCCATATCCTGTAGCAGGGCAGTCATATTTCACTGTGATCCACCCACAATTCCTCAGTACATGGCCCACATGGGAGATGTGCTTTACTCACACACAAACTGGCAGACAGGCAGGAGATGAGCTGTTTCTCACTAGGACATTCAGGGGGACCGAAAATGGCAGATTGGTGAGAAGCAGGTGGGGGTGTGTGGGCTGAGAGAAGTTCTCTACCATAACCTGTCAAAAATGCATGTCCAGCTATGGAACTGTCATCTGTCCCTTTTTGCAAATGTTTCCTTACTCCCACACTTAATAACATGCATGCAAACACAGGCAGCAAATGAAGATTCTTTAAATTCTTCTGAACATTTTATATTTATTTTGTCGAAAAAAGCTTAAGAATTATCTCGATATACTCGACAAGGTCAGCTCTACTAAAGATCTTAGCCTGTTTAATTTAGTTCTAAACGCTATCTGTTTGTCTTCCCACAGTGTTGAGCCTTCACAAGCGTCCAGTTGCAGGCAATGCTGATATCAGCTTTCCAAAAAAAGGTTGGATGGGCATGGAAGACTGGGCTCGCAACACTGAGGACAAGGTCATCATCTCAAAGAGCATTGTCTCTTCTGGTAACCCAGGTGAGTAGTTTGGAGACATGTTTACAGTGGTATGAAAAAGTATCTGAACGTTTTGGAATTTCTCACATTTCTGCATAAAATCACCATCAAATGTGATCTGATCTTTGTCAAAATCACACAGATGAAAAAACAGTGTCTGCTTTAACTAAAACCACCCAAACATTTATAGGTTTTCATATTTTAATGAGGATAGCATGCAAACAATGGCAGAAGGAGGAGGAATAAGTAACTGACCCCTCTGCCTAAGAAGACTTAAAGAGCAATTGAAACAAATTTTTACCAAACAATTTAAGTCAGGTGTGTGCCCAATCACTGATTAGTGGCTTAAAGCTGCCTTGCCCACCCCACTATAAAACACACACCTGGTAAAAATTGTCTTGATGAGAAGCATTGTCTGATGTGCACCATGGCTCGCTCAAAAGAGCTGTCTGAAGACCTGCGATCAAGAATTATTGATTTGTATAAAGCTGGGAAAGGATACAAAACCATCTCTAAAAGTCTGGATGTTCATCAATCGACAGTCAGAGAAGTTGTCTACAAATTGAGAGAGTTTGGCACTGTTGCTTCTCTCCCATGGAGTGGCCGTCCACCAAAGATGACGCCAAGAGTTCAGCGCAGAATACTCAGAGAGGTAAGAAAAACCCTAGAATGTCTGCTAAAGACTTACAGAAATCACTGTCACAGTCCAATATCTCTGTGCATCAACTATATGTAAAACAATGGCCAAAAATGGTGTTCATGGGAGGACTCCAAGGAGGAAGCCACGGCTGTCTAAAAAAAAACATTGTTGCTCATTTAATGTTCACAAAAAGGCACTTGGATACTCCACAGAAGTTTTGGCAAAATATTTTGTGGACTGATGAAACCAAAGTTGAATTGTTTGGGAGGAACACAGAACGTTATGTGTGGAGGAAAAATGGAACAGCTCACCAACATCAACACCTCATCCCCACCGTGAAGCATGGTGGAGGGTGCATCATGGTTTGGGGCTGTTTTGCTGCCTCGAGGCCAGGACAACTTGCAATCATTAATGAAAAAATGAATTCAAAAGTTTATCTGGATGTTTTTCAGGAAAACATGAGGCTGCCTGTCAGACAGTTGAAGCTAAAAAGTGGATGGATGCTGCAACAAGACAATGATCCAAGACACAGAAGTGAATCAACTTCAGAATGGTTTCAGAAGAACAAAACACACGTTCTGAAGTAGCCAAGTCAAAGTCCAGACTTGAACCCCATTGAAATGCTGTGGCATGACCTCACGACAGCGATTCATGCCAGACATCCCAGGAATCTGACTGAACTACAGCAGTTTTGTAAAGAAGAATGCGCCAAGATTAGTACTGATCGATGTGCCAGACTGATCTGCAGCTACAGGAAGTGTCTGGTTGAAGTTATTGCTGCCAAAGGGGGGGCCACGGAATTAAATGTGATGGTTCAGTTACTTATTCCTCCCCCTTCTGCCATTGTTTGCATGTTATCCTCATTAAAATATGAAAACATATAAATGTTTGGGTGGTTCTAGTTAAAGCAGACACTTTTTTTTTCATCTGTGTGATTTTGACAAAGATTAGATCACATTTGATGGTGATTTTATGCAGAAATGTGAGAAATTCCAAAAGGTTCAGATACTTTTTCATACCGCTGTACATAGATACTACTTATCAGAGATTATGGTTTATTTTGGAGAGAAGCTCAAAATCACATTTTTCACATTAAATACCTTATGATTTGTGGATTGATTACAGAATTCCATGCCTCATGTGTGACTGTATACATTTCCACAGGAGGATACACAAATTCATTTATTTATTGTTTTGCTTTATTTAATCTCACTTTTCTTGGATGCATCGATGCATGGCACAGGAATATTTGCAAACACAGAGCTGTTATTATGCATTCAATTTTTGATCATGCTTTCTTCTCTAACTGTGAACCAATTACGCTGCTCTAATCAAATAAAAATCTGGTTAAGATAAAGAGACTTTTATTATCAATCGTTACATGAACAATGAAAATAAGTTTAGCAGCTATACACTAAGCTATACATACTGTATATAGTATATACACCTATATATCTATTCACATTATTCACACATTTACAGACCTATACATATTCATGCATAAACAGAAGGGTATATAGTCAAGTGTGTATGATATACACTGGGTAAGACATAGAGCTTTTTAATTATAAAGTGCTTGGTGCTATAATGTTATGATATTTGAGACCTGCTCTAAACATCAGTATTCCACTTAAAGCTTGACATGAGTATTGTACTGACCAAGAAGATGTTCTGAATAATGTTTATTTAGTCAGTGTATGTGACCGTGGTGGTGTTGTTGTTACATGTTTAACAGTTTGTGGATAAAAGATGTTTTTGAGTCTATTATGCTTTGTTTTTAGTGCCTTGTACCCTTTTCTGGATGGCAGAGGAGAGAAAAGGGGTGTTCAGGGTGTGTGGGTTCCCCGAGTTTTATGTATAGCTATAAGGCATTCCAACTCTTTCCATGCTATCGTCAAATTTTATACAGGAAGTAACCATATTAAATTACAGCATTGGAATAAATATAGATATAGTACAACAGTTTGGTGGAACCATGCTTCAGACAACCATTATTAAGAGGACTATGAGTAGGTCTGCTCCAGGGCTCAAAAACATGTGGAAAGTTGCCTTGAGTCTGGAAAAATATGCAAATGTGAACATGACTTAAAGACATTTGAAGGAAAGAATAAAAAATAAAATAAAATACACAGACACATCAAACAAATGCACCTACTATGCTGTTAGAAGTTTACATAAACTTGCCATTGACATAAATGTTGTGGCATATCCCTTTCGTGGTTAAATGATTGTGTGACATCTCTGTACTCCGTTTGGACATAGAAACAACTGGTGAATTACTATTAATATAACAATACGTTAGGCGGCACCATTGTAAACTTTCAGTTGTTATTCTGAATTAATAAGTGAATTAATGGTGCTATCCTCCCTGCGACTCTAATTAGGATGCAGCAGTTCAGAAAAATTAAATGGATGGATCATGATAATAATTGACTTAATATTTATTAATTTAATCATTCATTTATTGATCTGCTTAATCCAACTATGGACACTGGAAGGATGGCACCTAACTCAATCAACTCTTGATACACCCTGCACAGCTCACAAGTCCACCACAGGGTCCACACACACACACACACACACACACACACACACACACACACACACACACACACACACACACACACACACACACACACACACACGCACACACAAAGACACACAAAAAAAAAAAAAAAAAAAAAAAAACAAACCCTAATTCACACTTACACACAGAGGCAATTTTAAACAGACATTTATATTAATTTACATAATAGAGAGTGAGCAGATACCGGAAGAGTGGAGGAGAAGTGTGCTGGTGCCCATTTTTAAGAACAAGGGAGACGTGCAGAGTTGCAGCAACTACAGAGGGATAAAGTTGATGAGCCATACGATGAAGTTATGGGAAAGAATAGTGGAAGCTAGACTAAGGGCAGAGGTCAGCATTTGTGAACAACAGTTTGGTTTCATGCCAAGAAAGAGCACTACAGATGCAATGTTTGCTTTGAGGATGTTAATGGAGAAGTACAGAGAAGGTCAGAGGGAGCTTATGCAGGGAAAGCATATGACAGGGTGCCAAGAGAAGAACTGTGGTATTGCATGAGGAAGTCTGGAGTGGCAGAGAAGTATGTTAGAGTGGTGCAGGACATGTATGAGAGATGTAAGACAGCGGTGAGGTGTGCTGTCGGTGTGACCGACGAATTCAAGGTGGAGGTGGGACTGCATGAAGGGTCAGCTCTGAGCCCCTTCTTGTTTGCTATGGTGATGGACAGGCTGACAGATGAGGTGAGACAAGAATCTCCATGGACTATGATGTTTGCAGATGACATCGTGATCTGTAGTGAGAGCAGAGAACAAGTACAGGAAAATCTAGAGAGGTGGAGGTATGCCCTGGAAAGGAGAGGAATGAAGGTTAGCCTCAGAAAATCAGAATACATGTGTGTGAATGAGAAGGACCCAGGAGGAACGGTGAGGTTACAGGGGGCAGAGATAACGAAGGGGGAGGATTTTAAGTACTTAGGCTCAACAATCCACAGCAATGGAGAGTGTGGAAAAGAGGTGAAGAAACGTGTGCAGGCAGGCTGGAATGGTTGGAGAAAAGTGTCTGGTGTGATGTGCAATAGGAGAGTGTCAGCAAGAATGAAAGGAAAAGTGTACAAGACGGTGGTGAGGCCAGCGATGTTGTATGGATTAGAAACAGTGGCGCTGAGGAAAAGGCAGGAGGCAGAGCTGGAGGTAGCGGAGATGAAAATGTTGAGGTTCTCTCTGGGAGTAACGAGGATGGATAGGATCAGAAATGAGTATATCAGAGGGACAGCCCACGTAAGATGTTTTGGAGACAAAGTCAGAGAGGCTAGATTAAGATGGTTTGGACATGTACAGAGGAGGGATAGTGAGTATATTGGCAGTAGGATGCTGAGGTTGGAACTACCAGGCAGAAGGCCTCGAGGAAGACCGAAGAAGAGATTTTTGGATGTGGTGAAGGAAGACATGAAGGTCGTTGGAGTCAGAAAAGAAGATGCGGAGGACAGGGTGAGGTGGAGGCGGATGATTTGCTGTGGCGACCCCTGAAGGGAGCAGCCGAAAGTAAAAGAAGAAGATGTTTCCTCTCACAATCCACATACATGCACATTCACACTTAGACCTAGGGGAAATTTTAAACAGCCAGTTAGATTAATGTGCAAGTATGTGGAGTGTGTGAGGAAACAATGACAGTGGAACCTCGGTGGTCGAACACAATTCATTCCAAAGGTATGGTTAATTACCGATTTGTTCGAAGATTGAAACAATATTTCCCATAATAAATAGTTAAAAGTCGATGAATGCGTTCAGATGAATGTCTCCTTCCGTCAATGCAGTGTTATATAATTTGAAAACGAGGTGTATTTTTGAAACATATTAATATACAATGCGTACATTATTGTACAAAAGAGTGAAGCATAATAGTGCATAATAATTAACCTAATTATGTACTGTATTTCTTTACAGTACAGACGCTCCCCGACTTACGTTTGTCCGTATTACGTTTTTTTTGATTTTACGTTTTTCCCCCAAAATAAAACAAGTCAAATTTTGAGTTTAGACGTAGTATGCTGACGTAATGACGCAATGACGCTGCATTCATTGTTTACAAACTGCAGACTGAGTGTGTGTGTGTATATATATATATATATATATATATATATATATATATATATATATATATATATATAGTGTGTTACCCTTGTGTTAAGACGTCATCTCTGTGATCTTTGTGTTTTGTTTTTACACTATTTTGCGGACTTTCGTAACCCTAAGCAAATATGGTTGTTCAGAAGCGTAAGCCTACTAGCATGGGTGCAAGTCTCATACACAGAGATGAATTAAGTATCTGCTCGGATCGGCACAATCTACCATGCATACTCAGTAAAGCAAAGAAAGTTGTAATATGAAAACCCAAATCCACAAATTACAGAACAATTACAGATATTTATTGTCTTTTAGCAGAATCCTAAGAGTATATACTTATTTTTATATTATTATTCATTAGGATTTGTACTTGTTCTTTGTATGCATCTCTTGAATAAAGTTTACTCACTTACTTACACAAAAGAAAGAACTCTCTGCTTTGGATTCACATCAGTGCAGGCTGTGTTCTAAACGAGTTCAATGGCACCCTTGTGACTTGAAAGACCAGAAGTCTGTATAACCCACAACAGGTACAGTGATACCTCAGCTCACGAACATAATTGGTTCCCAGAAAGTGTGTGTAAGGCGAAAAGTTCGTCTTCCGAACATTTATTTCCCATAAGAAACCATTAAAATAAGAATAATCCGTTCCCAGGTCCCCATAAAACATAATTTTCTACTAAATAAGCCTTAAAACTACACAAAAATATACCTTATTTTATGTATAATAAATGTGCTATTGTATTGTAATTAAAGAAATAAACTGTACTGTATAATAAAGTCGTTTTATTTACCTTTGTGATGGTAGTTGATGGCTTGATGGAATGGAGTGGGAGGAGGAGGAGGGAGGGAGGGAGTTACTGTTTGGAAGGAGTGTTTGGAAACGCCTACTGTTTAGAAACACCCTTAGCCACACACGCACCCTTAATAGCTTCCTTGTTCTTAAGGATGGTATACTTAGCAACTTAACAATATTAACTTATACGTAGCAATGGTAGACTTAGCGTACTGGTACTGGGACGCTAAGTCACACAAACGCACACCTCGTTTGTGTTTTTCAGTCAATACATTTCCCTCTCTGTCCTTAATCACTCTAACTTGCTGCATGTCCTTCCCATCTCTTTTTCTCTGCTGTGCCAAGCTGTATGAATCAGTTTCTTCCTCTTTACTTTCCAACCGAGCATACAAGTCATCATACGCCCTCTGTTTGGCCTTTGACTCCGCTACCTTCGCCTTACGCTGTGTCTCACTGTTCTCCTGTTTACTCTCTTTAGTCCTCTCTGGGTCCCACTTCTTCTTAGCTAGCCTCTTCTTTTGTACATACTCCTGCACTTCCTCATTCCACCATCAAGTCTCCTTATCTCCTCTCTTTCCAGATGACACACCAAGTATTCTCCTACCTGTCTCCCTGATCACATTAGTTGTATTTGTCCAGTCATCTGGAAGCACTTCCTGACCACCCAAAGCCATTTTCAACTCCTCTTTGAAGACAACCTCACACTTCCTTTTTCGGCTTACACCACTTTGTCTTCTGCTCTGCCTTTGCCTTCTTCACCTTCCTCACCATCAGCATCATCCTGCCCACCACCATCCTATGCTGTTTGGCAACACTCTCACTCACTACTACTTTGCAGTCACTGACTTCCTTCAAATTACATTGCCTACACAAGAGTGTAGTCTACCTGAGTGCTCCTACTTCTGCTTTTATAAGTCACCATATTCTCCTGTCTCTTCTGGAAGAAAGTATTTACCATAGCCATTTCCATCCTTTTTGCAAAATCTACCAAAATCAAAAAAATACCAAAATCTGTTCTTCTGCATTCCTGTCCTGGATGCCAAACCTGCCCATCACTTCCTCGTCCCCTCTGTTTCCTGCACCAACATGTCCATTGAAGTCTGCCCTGATGACCACTCTTTCACCTCTGCGGGTACTCTGCATCACTTCATCTAACTCACTCCAGAATCTCTCCTTCTCTTCTCACTCACATCCTGCCCGCGGGGCATAAGCACTGACAACATTGAACATCATGCCTTCAATTTCTAACTTGAGACTCATCACTCTGTCTGACACTCTTTTCACTTCTAGAACATTCCTGACAAACTCCTCCTTCAAGATGACTCCGACTCCATTTCTCTTCCCATCTACACCATGAAAAAAGAGTTTAAACCTTGCTCCTAAGCTTCTAGCCTTACTACCTTTCCACCTGGTCTCCTGAACACACAGTATGTCCACCTTCCTCCTCTGCATCATGTCAGCCAGCTCTCTACCTTTTCCTTGTCATAGTTCCAACATTCAAAGTCCCTACTTTCAGTCCTAGACTCATGCCTTTCCTCTTCTCTCTCTGCCTACGGACACGCCTCCCGCCTCTTCTTCTTCGACGTCTTCGACCAAGAGTAGTCCAATTTCCACCAGCACCCTGTTGGTTAACAGCACTGATGGCGGTCATTGTTAATCCGGGCCTCGGCCGATCCGGTATGAAATTTTTTGTTGTGACTCACATATTTTATTTGGCATTTGTTTTACACCGGATGCCCTTCCTGATGCAACCCTCTGCATTTATCCGGACTTGGGACCGGCATGAGGGAGAGACACTGGCTTGTGCCCCTCCCTCATGGCTGTATTTAACTCAAAGTAATAACTGACAGTCTAATATTGCAATGAAGGTAGTATGCATACTCTTATACTGAAAGACATTGGTGACTTTGTCTTTCATTTGTTTTGCATAAACAGGACTGAGATTTGATAGTTCAAACATATGCATCACTGGAGAAGTTCCCTCCCCTGGGACTATGCTAATAGGGCAGTTGCTGCTTAATCAGGAATCAACAGGAGCCAATCAAGAGCAATTATGCCTAATTTACACTCCCTCTGGGGGCTCAGTTTCCATGACACTCATAGCAGATTGATCACAAGTCAAGTCTAGGGCATGCTGAGATTGATGCTCGCATTAAATAAACTTTGAAGTCTTTTGCTAAGAGGAAAAAACTCTGGAGGATATTTTCTCCATGGTTCGACTTTTGTTCCCATCGAAGCTGTAGCTTGTTTGTACTAACGTATTGAAGGAATGGATGTCGACAGCAATAAAAGTGTCTCCAGGGATCAGAGGAAAGTAGCTCACCCTCTTTTGACTCTCCACCCCTTCATACTCATGCAGGCTCAGCTGCAGCCCCAGAGGTGTAGTCTGTGCACGCACTGCCTGGCTGCCCCCCCCCCCCCCCCCCACTTACTCTCTCTGTCTTTGCCAGACCCACACACATGTGTGTGTTTGTGTTTGAATATATTCAAGCCCTGGGCTCTGTCCAGTTCCACTCCTTCCTTTCCAGCTGTGAAGCATGTCTGCACTGTTGCACGTGTTTTCCCACGCTTCATCTGTCTGCTGTTTCATCAAAGCTTCAACAAAGCCTTGACATTTCAGAGCTAGTACACTAATATGTGTCACCATTGCAGTCAACATGAAAGAGCACTTGTGTGAATTAGGAGTCACTGTGTGTGACAGGCATATGTGCATGTTCATATATTCTGTGTGCATGTTAATTACAGTACATGTGCTGAACAGGATGCAATAGATGAATTCTACCTTGTAGAGAAACTTCCATAATTTTTAGCTTTCTTTTATCTAAAAAAAAGCTTTTAGTAATGTATTATATTGTTGCTTTTATGATTTAATTTTTATCGTTCAAGTTTTACATCCATTTAATTTGAATGAATAATGAATTCTGGGTGGCTTGGTGGCATAATGATTAGCATGTTTGCCTCACAACAAGAACGTCTGAAGTTTAAGTCATGGGGTCAGCGAATGCCTGTCTATGTCGAATTTTCATTTTCTCCTTGTGATTCTGTGAGTTTCCTCTGGGCACTCCAGTTTCCTCCCACATTCCAAAAACATGTACACTAGTCTAATTTCCGGCGGCATGGTGGCATAGTGGTTAGCACGTCCACCTCATAGCAAGAAGGTCCTTGGTTTAATTCCCAGCTTGGTCGTCTCTGTGTGGAGTTTGCATGTTCTCCCCGTGCTTGCGCAACTTTCCTCCGGGTACTCCGATTTCTGCCAGAGTCCAAAAACATGCACAGGAGGTTAATTGGCAATTCGAAATCTCCCATAGGGTGTCAGTGAGAGTACGAATGGCTCTGTGATGGCCTGGCTAGCTAACCAGGGTGTACCCCGGCCTCACCCGGAGTCGGCTGAGATGGGCGTCAGCCTCCCCACCACCCTAATTAGGATTAAGTTGTTCATAAAATAAATTAATGAATGAATAGTCCAATTGGCTGTTTTAAATCTCTCCTTGGTGACCATAGTAGGATTAAGTGGCTCAATAAATGAATGCAGTCTGGTGTGGGTCATGATAGATCTGATGGGATCAGCATGTGTTTGGAAAGCTGGACAACCTGAGGGTCAAAGGAAAATATATGAAAATCTACAAAGCCAGAAACCTGAATTCAAAATTGAATTAAGAATCCTACAGCTTTGACATAGCAATGGTACCTTGTGCACCTCACCACCCTTCTCACCCCCTTCTCACACACACACACACACACACACACACACACACACACACACACACACACACACACACTAAATTTATGTACACACGTGTGTGTGTGTGTGTGTGTGTGTGTGTGTGTGTGTGTGTGTGTGTGTGTGTGTGTGTGTGTGTGTGTGTGTTTCAGCTGAAGATGAAGCTTCAGCATTTGTAACTGGCATTGTCCTCTACCGAAACCTTGGCAGTATCCTGGCTCTTCAGAGGTAAGGGTTACATCAGTCTGCCTTCTCCTCACAATTTACTTTATTTTGCCATTTCATACTTCTGCTAATTCAGGCTAAAATGAAATGAGCAGGAACTAATTGCAGTCTGTTAGTTAATAATTCACTTAGTATGTTTCTATATGTAATTGTAATACGTACATGATTATAGAAGGCAGTGCTTCAGGATTAATAGTTGGGGAAGTAGAACTATATGTACAAATATTTATGATTTATTTATTTTAAATTTTGATGAGCATTGGGTATTCAATGTGTTGTCTTATTTTTATTATTATTTTTTGTAATCATTTTAAATGTGATCATGTGGGGTTCTGAGAGACAGTAGCTGACAAAAACACTCATTTTGACTGATTGTATGTGTGTGTGGGGGGGGGGGGTGCGCGCACTCGCAGGGGCAGAAATATTAATGAATAATGATATTGTGATATTTTCAGATGGCTGTGGTGCATGTTTTACACATGAAGTTTCAATACTGATAGTGGTGCTTGGGTTGAGGCTCTCAGCTTCTCCTTTGTCTCCTCCCCTTTCTCTCACTTTCTTTGCTTTTTATCCTTTTAGAAACAGCACTGTGTTGAATTCCAAGGTGATCTCTGTGACAATCAAGCCCACTCCCATTTCTCTTTCTGCACCAGTGGAGATTGAGTTCTCACACCTTTACAATGTAAGCAACTGACCTCTGAACTTTGTCAAATGAAATGTACACAGAATAAAAGAAAGTAAATAATGACTGAACAATTTGTCTTCTGGTGCTTTTGTTAATGGTATAAAAACAACTATTTTTATTATACATTATTTTATTTTTATTAACAATTTTTTAAAAATGTTAAAAATTTTACAACAAAAAGAACTAAAATTGAAATGCCTGGTCAGTAATTTCATGTACAAATACAGCATAAAATGGAATATAGTCATTTGGTTTTAAAAGGTTTCCTTTTTTTGACTGCTTGCCAAAAGTGGAAATATACCAGTCATTAATTTCTTTTCAAACAATCAAGGTGTAGCCTTAAAAGACAGAGGAAAAATCTTTGCTTCTGAGTTTTTTTAAGAAACAAGCCAACCTACTGTTTTAAGTAATTGTTCTTTTTTTTCAAGGAAGAAAAATAATTTCTGCTTCTACTTTGCATTCGATATGCATTAGTCCAAGTTTTTTCCCTTTTTTAAAAATTCTTAAAAGTCAAATTTCTACTTCATTTTATGTTGTTAAACTGATTTATACAACAAACAGTTTCAGTCTACTAATTTGATTAGTATACAGTCATGGAGTTTTTAGAATTACTCATCTGTTCACAACATTCAGTCCACTTCCTGTTTCCAAACAGCTAATACATAAGGAATAGTGATGTCATTCATGGCCATTAATGGCAGGCCAACACATTAGCATACTGTGTCATGTTTATATTACATAGGAATAAGACATGACGAGATTGAAATAAGACTTTAGCTTCTTTGTGTAGTTCATTGACACAGGGTAATAGCTGTCTCTCTCTCTGTCTCTCTCTTTTGTTCACACAGGGCACAACCAACCAAACATGCATTTCCTGGGACGAGAGTGACAGGTGAGAGGCTTGCTCTCATTGATCCAATCTCACAAACCATTATTTTCTCTCTTTGCCTTGTCTGCTGTGAGAGACTTGCACTCAAATGGGAGACAAGAGTGAGTGATTTTAAGAGGCTTGTCTCAGAGGACAAAAAAGTGTCATAGTGGAAAAGTTCAGGAGGCACTGTCTCTGTACTGCTAGTGATCGGACAGCGAGAACACAGCTGAATGTTACAATCATTGCCATCGTTCTTCCGCAATCACACGTTCACTTGGAATTAGGAGACTGTGCCTATCACATGCGGAGGCAGGGGGAGGGGGTGGGGGGGGAGAAAGAGTGAGACAGGGGTGGGGGTGGGTGGGGGAAGAAACTGACATAGTGGGAGGAAGTGAAAAGGACAATGAAAATCAAGAGGTGAAATGGTAGTATCATTAGGTGCAATCATGTGGCTTATATAGCCCACTCTCAGGCCTGTTTTTACTTGAGGCCCTACACTTTCATCCCTACGCTTTCTCTTTTTAAATCTTTTGATTGAAACAGAAAGAGTGCATATATTGTATTGGCTGGAGCATTTGCATTTAAATGGATAAAGTGCATAAAACCTACAAGCAAAATGTTTTTTTTTTTATTTTCTTTTTTTTTTTTGAATTGTTCCTAAACAAGTGAAGTAAAAAAAAGTACAGTCTGACAAGACAGAAAAGGGCAAGAGAAAGAGTACAGGGAACAAGGACAGTCACGATGGGATAATACAATCAAGGTGTATATTGAAGAGAAGGGCAGTAGGGTAAGGAGTGGGGTTGGTGCAAAATTAAAATCCAACTTGGACAGCTGCTATGATTAATGCATTAATATTTGGGAAAGAAATTGGAATCTGAAGAGGCTCCCTTGTCACTGTGTGTTTTCCTGCTAACAGCTTGAAGGGGAGTTGTGGTCCTTTGTGCTGTGTCACACTCAATGTGTATACTCTGTACGACTATCAGTATGACTGCTACCAATACATCTCTCCTGGCAGAAACAATGCACATTTATACTTGTTAAATATCTATATGTGTATGAGCTAATTACAAATTATCATCAGGTGAAATATATTTTTTGTTACTACAATATTTATTATATGTGGTCTTTTATTAAGCCTATGGACATTTTTATTACAAATGTCTCCCTCTCCATCTGTATGCATGTGACAGAAATATGCTATGATGTGAGGTTTATGTTCTGGCAAAGCTTTCTTTAAAAAGCTTTATATTATTACTGCAGTTGTTTTTAACCATGCACTGACTTTTTGTAGTGTCTCTATTTAATGTGTGACTGTGTATACGGAAACATAATATGCAACCACTCATGTAAGATTTTTCTCCATTCTCACACATAGTGAAAAATAATTTTAAAAACTTCATGACTTGTTTACCTGGAGCCAATTTCCCCAGCTTTTTTGGGGTAAACACGGACTATTTCTAATGTTGGCATTATTCTGGATATAATTCAATTCTGTATTTGTATTGGGAGGCATGGTGACATAGTGGCTCAGATGTCCACCTCACACAAGAAGTCTCTAATTTCAAGTCCCAGGATCTTCTATGTTAAGTTTGTATGTTCCCATGCTTGCTCGGGTTTTCTATGTTCTTTTATCAACATTAAAAACAGCTCCCATTTGTTAATCAATTGAACTGAATAGGATGCTGTGTTCAGACTATAAAAATATGTAAACATAATGAGTATACGAGTAGTCATTCTCTTCAGGTTCTTTACAATTATTAAAGTGAACAAACACAGGTGTATCTGTGTTGGTGTGCATTTCATGTGGCCAGACACTGATAATAGCATTAAGAGTATCCCAGTGGCAAAAAGAAGTGGTTTATTTTGGCATGATTTTTGTTTTAATTTTTATAGTATTATTTTTTTTGATATACTGCATTTGTTCCACAAAGGAAATTTTTTGGCTCTACATTTACCCATCCAAAGTGAGCACAAGCACACACATACACAGAGCAGTGGGCTGCCACAGATTAGAGCACCCAGGGAACAGTTGGAGTTTAGTTACCTTGCTCAAAGGGACTTCAGTCATAAAGGCAGGGGAAGGGAAGGTGTAGCTCACTTTCCCAAACGCCACATATTTTACTGCTGGTTTGGGTATCGAACTAGCGATCTTCATTTTATGTTTCATGTTATAACCCGCTCTGTTAACCATTAGTTCATGACTACCTCACAGGGTAACAATGTTATATATATATATATATATATATATATATATATATATATATATATATATATATTACCTATAAACTCAGCTGATTTAGATCATTTCTGTTCCTATTAAAAAAATAATAATAAGATGTAAACAGTACTCAGTGTGAGTAAGCCTCCCCCAAGTCCAGCAATTCCCAGTATAAACCAAAATTTCAAAAACTGGCCTATTCCACAATCTTAAAGATTCCTTTAAACATTCTAGATATTTCCTTGATCCACAATTTGATCCAGCTCATTTACAAAATTTTATGGAATCTTTTCTGCCCAAAGCCTATTCTCGGACAAATACAATGGAAACTTTTTTGTATAATTCTTCAAACAATCAAACACACAAAGAGACTAAGTATATGAATGGTAAAACAGGGCCCAATTCTCAAAGTTTCCTTTAAGTGCTGGTTGTAACTATAGTAATTGAGAAAAGTAAAAAATGCAGCGGTGATAATCGATGTGCAGCCTGTTTCAGCTGCTCCAAAATTTCCTTCAGGATCAATAAAGTATTCTAAGCTTCAACAGTTGACACAACCCGACGGTTGTCCGTGAGACCAGTCGGTGGTCTTTCGAAACCCGTGAACGACAAAACAGTCACTTACATATTTCACTTCCGTAATGCAGTGCATGTTTCCAAGCACTACCAAGAATTGGTCTGCATGTCGTAAACAAAACCAAAAATGGCTGACATGGTGTGTATTCATGCCTCTCAGCGATTTTTCTTTTTCTTTATGACATATGAACCTGTTTTTGGCAGTGCATGATACTATTTCATTCAAATGGCAGATAAACCTTGATAATTCTTGGTTGAGGAGATAATGACAGCACTTCAAACTTGATGGTGTGTGTGTGTGTGTGTGTGTGTGTGTGTGTGTGTGTGTGTGTGTGTGTGTGTGTGTGTGTGTGTGTGTGTGTGTGTGTGTTTTGAATGCTTCGGAGGATGAACCAAATGTGGAGCTTAACATCCCCACCCCCCACCCCCTCGCCCATGGGAAGAATTATGTATCTAAAATAATTCATATGAAATCTTGAGCTAATAAATAGTTCAATGCTAACATGGCTGCCAGGGTCTTGGGAAGGCTTGAGTAGTGAGAGGTGGTGTACACTCTGGGCAGATTAGTAGCAATTAGCATAGTACCTAGCAGCGGTATGACAGCACACTACTGCATCCAAAATAAACTATCCAAATGGCAGAAAATATAAAGTTAATTTACGTAATTTAAAAAATGTATTCATATATAGTAATAATTATGACTGTGTATATTGTTGTGCAGCAATAATTTGTTTGCAGCAGTTTACTTACTTATGAATTACCAAGACAGGAATCAAAATGATCTCATTTCACACTGTTAACTGTATCAGAAAACTTCTAAAACAGCTGAAATAGCTTCAGAATCATCCCTAGACAAGTGATACTTGTCACTGCAGTCCGTCATCATAGTTTCATGTTGTGCATGGCCATGATCACATAAGTACTTTGTTGAACATCAGCGGGCCGCTATTGTTGAGCGCCTTTAAATTTTGTTTGGTTTCCTAACCATCACCCTCTACTATGTTTAAATAAATTGTTTGTGTTTGTTGCTTCATAGCATCATATCTAATTTGAATATAATACAGAAAAGTTCCATGCCTGTCATGATGACACTTTAAAGCTTGACACTTCACTGAAATTGAAAATAAATGGTTGCCTGCTGCTTTGTTGTTCAGTATTGTAAAGCTAGACACATATATCACTTCACATACATTTATATGCACAGCACACCGCAGTACTATTGGCCCAATGATCCAAAAGTCTAGTGGAGCTCGGCTGAGTATATATGTCTTTGTGGTAGACAGAATTAATCACATCATCCACACAGACTCTGCTGGGGGTAATAATATATTGGATTTCTAAGAAAATGCTGTTAACACCGAGCCTTTACTTGGAGCAACAGACATGACCCTTATTGCCATTCCATTTGCCCTAGGCTGTTCTCAAAGCCACATTGCACCATGGGTAATGTGGGGTCAGGTTATTTGCAGTTACTACATGAAATCATGTTTGGAGCTGTGTGGTATGCCATGGTCTCAGCTGCCCACAGTGTTTGACATAT
>CM045728.1:25849849-25872349 GCA_024760905.1 Plotosus lineatus | reverse complement strand
CCGCCTCGGCAGTGCTGAACAGTGCGGATATACGCGGATGAAATTGGAACAGCTGAGGGTTTTTTGTTTTGTCCTTTTGTGTGTTTGAGCTGATTCTCTCTCTCTCTCTCTCTCTCTCTCTCTCTCTCACACTCTCTCTCTCTCTCTGGCTCAGCTCGTCGCCGCTGGGCTCGTGGTCGGCGCGCGCCTGCAGAGCTGTGCCCGTGCACGCCTTCAGGACCAAGTGTGTGTGCGAGCGTCTCTCCGCCTTCGCCATTTTGGCCCGCCTGAGTCCCGACGCGGTAAGTGCATTTCCTCTGCTTATCTGTTCGACGCCGCAGGAAGCGTTTGTGTGAATGTGTCAGTTGTTCTTTTGGTTGTTTTAGGCGCCCTCGTTACGTATCCACACATTCCTGTGACAGCTCAGCTCTCCCACCCCTTTCTTCTAACTCTCCCTCCCCTCTCTCCATTAATCGCATTCTCCAACTTCTTCTTCTTCTTCTTCTTCTTCATCCTCCTCTTCCTCCTCCTCCTCTTATTATTATTATTATTATTATTATTATTATTATTAATATAAGTAGCAACATTAGGTAATAGCCTTATAAACAGTAGCCTGTTTTAAAATAGACTGTATATTTTAACAAGCTCTTTAGTACCATAGCATGCAGCACTGAACGAAGCCATTGTGGAAGGATGTCTGTGATGACAGGAAATTTGCTTGTTTAAAAGATTAGGTTCACTGTATGGAGGTGACATGTTATATTGAAGCTGATGGGCATATATTTGATGCTGGATAAAAATGTGGATGTTTAAATGAAGTATGCATTAAATAATGATCTTCATTTTGGATGCTACATAATTTATTTGCTTTATGCAGCCTGGTGTGAAAACACATACAGCTGAAAACGGACTATACAGTTATAAACAACTGCATTTTTTATTGTTTGGTTGTTCCTCTTTTTATTTATTTTCTTTTAAATGTGAGCAAAGAACCCCTTCTATAAAATGAAAGGTTAAAAAAAAAAAAAAAATCTATCCAGATGTGTCGTTTGATACACAGTCCTATTTAATAGACAGAATTTTACCCCGAATGTCCATATTTTATTTGAAAGAATTGGATTTGCATTCAAGTTGATGAGCAGTATATTTTGGTGGATTTTTAATTCAGCGTGATTAGATATTATTAGACTGGAAACTGCCTCTAAAGCAGTTTGTTCACCAGTTGCCCTGGTAACAGGATGGGCCGCCAAGGCTCTTAAAGCTATACAAGGCACAGTAACATTCCCTTTATGCTGCTTGGCCCACATAGCTGTTAGGCTACACAGCCTTGATGGGGAGAGAAACCCCACACATCACTTCCCAAAACAATTCCCCTGTACTTCATGAACCCAGGATGATGTTTTTATTTTTATTGATTTATTTATTTTTATTGCCATCATCATCAAAAGGTTTCTGTAGTAACAGTAGCACATTTGTCAAGCACATGGTCATCTAATTCTGAACATGATCCCGCCCCCCACCCCATGACGATTTACTGCATTACTTAGGAGTTTGGACTGAATTAATTCCACATTGCTTTAGTGTGTGTTTAGTTGAGTAAAAGTTGTGCCAGTATTCAATTTGCAGCTAATGAAACTTTCAAAGGTTACATATATCTATGTTGCATATACAGTGATACCTCAGCTCACGAACATAATTGGTTCCCAGGAAGTGTGTGTAAGGCGAAAAGTTCGTCTTCTGAACATTTATTTCCCATAAGAAACCATTAAAATGAGAATAATCCGTTCCCAGGTCCCCATAAAACATAATTTTCTACTAAATAAGCCTTAAAACTACACAAAAATATACCTTATTTTATGTATAATAAATGTGCTATTGTATTGTAATTAAAGAAATAAAGTGTACTGTATAATAAAGTGGTTTTATTTACCTTTGTGATGGTAGTTGATGGCTTGATGGAATGGAGTGGGAGGAGGAGGGAGGGAGGGACTTACTGTTTGGAAGGAGTGTTTGGAAACGCCTACTGTTTGGAAACGCCCTTAGCCACACACGCACCCTTAATAGCTACCTTGTTCTTAAGGATGGGAGCAATGGTAGACTTAGCGTACTGGTACTGGGACGCTGAGTCACACAAATGCACACCTCGTTCGTGTTTTTCAATGATCTCCGCCTGTGGTGGGGTCTTTTTCGGTCCCATAATAGCAAAAGTACACTCAATATGGTCCAAAATGTCTAGCAAACACAAACCACTTCCACACTCAAAGAAAGGGGTGTGACGAACTGTGACGCCGTGAGCGTGCGTCAGCTTCTCGTGGCCGCCACCGTGGCGCTGTTCGACCGCGTGGTTTGGTTCGTCCGCCGAAAACTAGTTCGTCAGCAGAGACTATATGCTCGCAAATTTAATGTTCTTGAGGCGAAAAGTTCGTGAGCTTAAGCGTTCGTCAGCGGAGGTTTTACTGTACTATACATTAATATATGATTATGTGATATGATGCTGTGATCCAGCACCTTGACCACCAGGCCACCACTGCCCAGTTTTTAATATCTAAGAGGTAAATATTACGGTATATTGTGTGCATGTGTTTTAGTTCAGTGTTTCTGTATTGCATACTCGCGTGTTTCCGAATCAGAGGTGCATGATTTCTTTAGCATGTCTCCAAGCACAAATGTATATTATATTATATTATGTTATATTATAAAGTATAACTTCGGTTTTGGCTTAGCAGATCACAATGTGCATGGAACAAAGTTCAGAATACACATTTTATAAATAGAAAATATGGTTACGCACAGACCTGAGTTTTAATGGCTTTTTTGAATGGACTTTTGTCTGTCCATGAGTCTATTTGTATCTCCATTCAGATATGTAACACCAAGGACTCCTATTCTTTGGCTTTGGGTGTGCTTGTTGACACACAAATCAGAAAAATGCTGTAAAAAAAGTAAATCCTCTCCATACAGGAATTTGTTTTTGTTAATGCGTCCCTAATCGTCTAATATACAGTATTGTTAGGCGAAATACCCATTTCATCCCAAAACAATGGATGATAGTTTTTAGTCAATAAAGAAGTGCACGCTTACCTGCCTTCATTACATGAAATACTATTTCTGTATACAGTCGTATGCTAATGTCTGTAATGCTATATGCTAATGTCTGTAAACCAACCATATTGTACCATTCCCATATGGTACATCGTACGGTACTTAATTTTGAAGTAGAAAAACATCAATTGTTAAAACTATTTTGCAGGGCTTCACTTTATGCTATGCCTAAATACAGTGTACTGTATATATTTAACTCAGACCCTATATAAGACACAAAATTTTTTTTTTTTTTTTGTTTTCGGGTTTTTTTTTATCTGTTTACTGATTTGTAATTTCCAGTTGACTGCTTATGTTTTAACTTTGCATCTCAGAAATTTAGATTTTTTTTCTCTGTCTTTTACCAGGTGCTATATAAGTACCTCTCAATCCATGTATAAAGCTTGCCCTGTTTTGGAACAAGCTTATTGACCACTGCAGGTATCTTGGCCTACCTGGACAGATGGCAGCAGACTCAGTAAATGTGGCACTTAGCTTGTTACATTCCTCATGGCGAAGCATATTGGGCCATTTTTATTGGTCATGCAGCATGCCAATGAAGGAGCTTGTCCTCTTTCCCTGTTCACTTCCGTTTTGGCTCTCTGTCCTGCCCCCCACTGCTGCACTGCTAATTATTCCTGCCACTACACTAACCACCTTCTGAATGTTCCAAACGATGGTCCCTCTGTCTGCAACTAACCTCCTACAGCTTCAGAATGAAAATGAGCCAAAGGAAATGGACCATAGATGTTCTTAATTCATGTCTTTCTCGTGTATTCGTTTTATTATTGAAATTGTGTATGCATCATGTAGAAATTATAGCGCAAAATCAGACTTTGGTGCAGGGAGTTATTCTTTGTAACCAGTTACTTAGTAGTGTGTGTTTGCTGCTTTTTTGAGATGTGATAGAGTTAATAAGCTATTTTACCCTGTAGCTTAGCCTTTATAATTGCAGCTGCAGGGGTGATCATATGATAAATCTACTAGAAAGCCCAATAAGTGGGTGTTCCAATGCGCTTGATCCTTTTTGTTTTGGGAGTTGATCAAACTTGTACCAAAGTTTTTCTTTATAGGCCAGGACAATTAAACAATTGTGATATGTATGTAACAGCAATGGATAATTTATCAGTAATTAGCAAAAAAATGTCTGTGGATTATTCTATAATCTCATCAATACATTCAATGCAAACAACTAGGAAAGTACATAAAGAACCACCCAAATTCTGGTCTGCTTTAAAGAAAGAAAAAAAAGCCAGCTGCATCCCTAGTTCATATTATTTTAATGTAAAGATTTAGGCTCGACCTACAGGCAGAGGTCTCAATAGATAGCTCATGATAGGTCTCTAAAGCTGGTGTTATGGGAGTACTCTTCAAAGAGGAAATAATAATAATAATACTACTCCACAGTGTTTCCTAAATTTGGCCTGGAGCAAGTATGGAATGGTTAACACCAAGTCTTCTACTCACAGCCTTTTCATTTGCTTAATTTATTTATTTATTTATTATTATTATTATTTTTTTCTTGTTAGTTTAATTGTCCATTTATGTTCATGTACTGTGTTGCCAAAATATTGTGTGTACGGGCGAGTGTCATGGCGGTCACAAAGGAATCACTTCATCTCACTATTAGAACCAATTAGAACACCATCATTCTCAAATGTCCATACTCCCATTTACATTTAAATTTAGATGAATATGACATCTGTCCACTACACTTTGTGTTTGCTTTCAGATTTGTTATTCCATGAGACATACATAACAGCTAATCACCCCCTTCATCAAGTCAGTGACCTGGCATAGATAAGAACAGCCATCAGTGTCATGCTCCATGCCTTTGGGGCTTTGCTTAGGATCTCTGCTAAAGCCAAATGCTAATAGCCAATGCATTAAACAGGTGTAATGTTCACTTGCACTATCAACGTGGAACACAACAGAAACAGCATGGAGTGAAATGAGGAGCATTTCACACAAGTCTGAAACGTAATAGTGGTAGGCAGCAGATACAGTCAGCACTTGCATGGACAAAAAAAAAAAAAAAAAATGGACATGCATGTGGGTTCAGATCAGATTTAAAGTCTGTGAAACAGAACTGACCCATATTATTACATATTTCAGGTAATGGAAAGCTGATAAGGTGTTCTGTGTGGATACTGAATGCCGATTATAGCAGAGAATGTGCATCAAACACCCACCCTTGTCCAAACTAGGTAGCTAGTGACTAAACATGCAAAGTCATGAGCGCAGTCACGAAGCATTTCTGGCTCCATGAACACATACATGTGTGGGGCGAAGAGTGTAGGAGCTCTAAGTAAAGCAGAGCTGAAAAGTAGAAACTCCTAGGACCTAGAGCCTAAGAAAATTTGACGAATACTGTCTCACAGGAGTCAGTAACAGTAAACTTGCTGAATAGCCTGAAAGTTAGTGTGAAAGAAATTAATTAGATGAAAAATTACTAAAGTTTTTTTTAGTAAATTTGCACGAAAGCGTTGTATGAGTCATTAGACATCTGACAAGAAAGCAAAAGGGCAGAGACTTTTTTAACATGTATTTTGCATATAGCTGAAGATAAATGTCCAATTAATAAAGGAATAAAACTTGCAAAATGTATTTTTATTTTTTATGCTTCAGGAAAAAAAAAAAAGATTAATATTATTATTATTTTTTTTTTTGTATTTTTTGTGTAATTTAGTTTGAAAAAAGGAGAAGAACAAAATGGAAGCAAAATGAACAAATGTACACGATAGTTATTGCCTTATTAGCCGTTAGTTAAATAATACTATGGGGAGTGAAGATGCTTCTACCATACTAAATGCACTACCTCTGCTCACCTGCTGTATGTTGTCATGGTAGTGCTGATGCCCTCTTGTTTGTCATTCTTGTTTGTATCAATCACCAAATTGAAGTCCTGTCGACCCAAAATAAACCCTATGTTGCAAACCGTGTGACTTTAAATAGAGGGGTTAATTGAAACCTTTTTAGTGTCCCTAGTAGCTAATAAAAATAGATCATTATAGATTAATAATTATCAATAAATATTGCAGTTAAAATCAGGATGCATTACTTTTAACCTCTGTTGGTAAGCTCTAATATATCATTTTAGTAGCTTCCATGCCTTTATTATTTTCATATCTTACCAGTATTTTTCACTAAAAGACATATTTACCTTTAGTAGAGTCCTTCCTCTAAACTGTTTTTAGTTGCACTCTCTCTCTTATCCTCTGTTGTCACTAGTCAATTTGTGCCAAGCCTTAGACAAGGTGGAGACATGTCCAGCTGACACACAAAATGAGTATATAGTATGAGTGAGACTGGCTCACCGTGTTTTCATCAGAATTTTCAATAAAAATTTCCCTCTGGCTGTTTAATCCGGGGGACCAATGGGATTTCAATATAAAGATTGACTAATGCTGGACCCTTCGTGAGCCACTTGAGAATTATCATTGAAGCTGAATGTGCATATATATATATATATATATATATATATATATATATACACACACACACACACACACACACACACACACACACACACACATATATATATATATATATATATATATATATATATATATATATATATATATATATATATATATATATATATACACACACACACACACACACACACACACACACACACACACACACACACATATATATATATATATATATATATATATGCGTGCAGCTAACTGGGTTATCAAAGGTGGGCCTTGTCTCTCACCGTCTATGGTGAGAGGCATGTAAAAGAACCATTGCTGACTTTCGTAAAGAGTAGCTGCAAAGCCGTCAGCGTGTTTCTGTCCCTTGCTAAAAGGGTTGTGACAGGAAGGGCATCCGATGTAAAAAAACCTATGCCAAATCAAATGTGCGAATCAGATGATTCGCTGTGGCGACTCACAAGAAAAGGGAAAAAGCCGAAAAGAAAAGAAGAACACATACGTGTGTGTGTGTGTGTGTGTGTGTGTATGTGTGTGTGTGTGTGTGTGTGTATGTGTGTATGTGTGTGTGTGTGTGCATGTGTTTGGCAGAATCACCAGACTCACAAAGTGACTAAATACATTTTTATAATAGAACGTGTGCAAGATGGCCAAAGGCATGTTGCTTGGGGGAAATATGGAGACTTTTTTTCTTTTGAAAATGAAAGTGAGATGAATCCTGTTGACTTCATTTGAAAGCCATATACAGGGATCCCTCACTTTCCATGGTTAATTGGGACCGAGATCCCCACGTGACCATCGAAATCCGCGAAGTAGGATCACCACCCACCCCCAACCCCTCCGACTGACGTATATGTACATGCATATGTATATAATATCAATACATACATATTCAATGCTATAAATGCTAATAATAACAATTAAACATTAAAAAAAATAAGAATAAAATATAAATACAGACGCTCCCCAACTTACCAACATTCGTTTTGCAAACATCTGGAGATCAAGGTTGAAAGTGAAAGTGAAATGAAATTGAAGAACAAGTAGAAATAGAAATGGAATGAAACCTATAGTAAGATCATAAATATAAGTATGGAATATGATTAAACATTATCCTGAGGAACACTTAATACTAGGCTCAGGCAGAGGGGCGTGGCTGTGGTTCAATACATTTCTGAACTCCTGCCAAAAGTTTCAAAGAAGAAACAAATTGACTCCTGTATTACAATGAACTGGATAAGAGTGAAACTCTTTTTAAATCTGATCAGATCTGCTGTGCTGTGCTTGAGAGGAACCAGGAGTTTAAACATGGGACATATTAATAATGTACATATGATTATGGGTAGAGAGATAGAGAGAGAGAGAGAGAGAGAGAGAGAGAGAGAGAGAGAGTACAAACTCATATAGGTTACTGTGCAAGGTTTAAGTTCCCCTCTAAAGAATGCCCTGTAATGACTTATAAACAAATTCATCTCAGAACGGACGTCTGGAACATAACTCGTTAGTAAACTGGGGAGCGTCTGTACACACACATACAAACGGTATTGCATGAGATGAAGACGACATACATACATACACGCGTGCAGATGCGTGCACACACAGATGCAACAATGTATCCAGTTTTGATGTAAGATTTTGCGGGGTTTTTTGTTTTGTTTTGTTTTGTTTTGTGCTTGTTTTGTGTTTGTGAGATTTTCCATAACTTTTCCCACTATTCTTCCTTTACTTCCTTATTTTTTAATTCGATGAATATTTATTTATTTATTTATTTATTTTAAAAACCGCGATGCATTAAAGCCGCATTACGTAATTGAAGCGCGAAGTAGAGGGGGATCCCTGTATATGATGTGTCCAATTAAAAAATAACAATAATAATAGGAAGGTAGAAAAGAGTGAGTAACAAGATCTCTTAGTACAACAGTTAAACAGTGAAAGGAAAGGGCAGGAAATCGGGAAAACCACTTCCTAATCATGACTCTAATGATTATGCACCATAAATTATGCAGGATGGTAATCTAAATCTAATCTACTCTCTAGATCCAGGTTCTATTACTTAGGCTTATCTTGTCAAGTGAAAACTGCTAAAATAAATACTAAGCATACACCATTTGACTTGACTATATGTTTTCGAAAATGGTGCTGGAGTTCCGATGCACACATCTCTCTGCACTCGTCTGCCTAGCTGAGGGGAGGATTCCAACAAGTTATTGGGAAGATAATGGAACAGGAAGTAAATTTTATACTTTCAATGCTTTATCTGTAAATCAAGTTTAAAAAAACAAACAAACAAACAAACAAAAAACCAAACAAGTTTAAAATATGTTAAAAGACACTTGAGAGTTTTGTTTACCCAAAGCAGGCACTTTCGAAAGCAAAAACCTAAACCATGAATAGCCATGATAATACACATTCACATAAGAAATCTCCCCAAGAGGACAGGTGGAGCTTGGGATTTGTTTGTTTAACTTATTATTTGATAATAATGGTTTATCCAGTCAAAGTCCATAAGTTACATTTAAAAAGATAAATAAAATATATGAAACCGTTGTCTAAGATTTGCTTTACCAATATGATGAAACATGTACTGGCATTTACACTCTGATTTCAATCACCACGATGTCACATTGCTTTGATCTCACTACAAAAGCAGAAAGCTTTTTTTTTTCCTCTTTATGATCTATTTGATTAAAGCTTATAGAAGTGGAAAAAAGAAAAAAAAGCAAAACAAACAAAATAAAACAAAACGTGCACAGGGGAGAATATTGAAAAACCTTGCCTGTCTTTCCTCTAGAAGTCCAGTAATAAGTCGAATAAATGCTTCCTGTTGTGAATTCAGCACTTAAAACACTTTGCAAACGTAATAAAAAATAAATAAAGCAAATTTTAGAGCAATTTTTAAAGCTCTTGCTATGAAAATTTAAAAAATAGTTTAGCAAATAAACAAAAAAAAAAAATTCTCAATTATCCATTGTTTACATTTTACTTAATTATAACATTTCAGAATATGGCTGTCTGTTTTAAACCATTTAAATAATATATACAGTATATTATATACTAGTCCTCAGAAAATTAGCATACTGAGCAATATATATATATATATATATATATATATATATATATATATATATATATATATGTATATGTATATATATATAAATATATATATATATATTTATATATATATCAGTTCAAAATTAAAGTTTTTACTTAATCATTACTACATTATATATAAAGAACATAAAAGTGTGACGTAATGATATGATAAACTTTCAGCCAGACCCAGAATGCAGGAGGCAGTGTGAGATGGCACAGAGTGGATTTATTATTCAGAGGGGAAGCACTTAAGCAGAGCGCTTCAACTACAGTACTGATGACGATGAAAAACACAAACAACGTTAAACACTGGAACCAGGAGCCAGAGAGAACACATGGAAGCAGGGAAGTGATGTGAGATAATCCTCTGGCGCAGAGGTGAGCATGAGGTTTGTGTTTATAGGGAGTAGATGAGAGGACTGAATTCAGGTGTGAACTGCATTCAGTCCAAGCAGCATGCCACACCCCTCAGCCAAAGTGGGGAGAAAGCAGAGTTAGAGAATACAAAGAAGCAGGGGCATTATGTGAGTTAATCCTCTGAAGCAGAGGTGAGTGTGCTTGTGTTTTTTGGGAGTAGATGAGAGGAGTGAGTTCAGGTGTGAACTACTGCCATCTGAGCAGGTCAGTACTTTCTATCCAAATACACTCACGCCAAACAAAAACAGATGAATAAATCTCGCGCATTTATATCTATACATCTATTTTCAATTCCACGTCACAGTGACACGCAGCGGAGAGCCAAGCCTTTCTGTACTCCACTGTGTGGGCGGGTCCGATAGCTTCAAACTCCAATTTTATTGGATTATAACAACAGCCACAGACTGTGCGTGTTGTTTTTGAGTAAAGAGATAAATTTCCCTCGTTTCGATTGGCTCATTTCCACAAAGCCAAGCACAGCTGGCAAGCAAACACAAATGGACAGACGTGGAAAAACTTCAACCCGCAGACCAGCTGATTGCCAAAACTTGGGACACGCTTCCTGTCACATAAACACTGCAGCGTGTGAGTACAATAAAATTAGAGTTTCAAGGTATCGGACCCGCCCACACAGAAAGGATTGGCTTTCCACTTCGTGCCACAGTGACGTGGCATTGAAAGTAGATGAAAAGATTTGCTCTGAGCTCTGAGCAGATAGAAAGTGAAGCTGCATCATCTCCTGCTTGGCCTTTTAAGATGCTGGTGCTGCTGGCAGCGCAAACAACTGTAGTTCGCAACACTCGCCATGAATCATGCTTCACAATTTTTGCGGTTGTAAAGTCGATCAGACGTAACTCGCGTAGGTGAGTCAATGACTGCACTGTATATACATATATATATACAGTATATCATGTACTGTAACTGCTTAATCCTAATTAGTGTCGTGGGGAGGCTGGCACCCATCCCAGCCGACCCATTGCGAGGGTAGAGTCGACCCTGGACAGCTCGCCTGGCCATCGCAGGGCAATAACACGCTGTCATCTTTGCAGCCTACTTTTGTCGAAAGTCAGCAATGGTTCTTTTACATGCCTCACACCATAGACAGTGAGAGACATGGCTACTCTATTACTGTTTACTGCTTTAAACTGCTTTACTTCATTTGCTATTGCGGTTGTAAACGATTATTGATTCATAAGAAGGCCTGAGTCATCAAATATTCTTGGCCGTATTGTTACAAGTGTTCTAGTAATTAATTAACTGACAGTTTATAATTTCTTTGCAGTTCGACTGCATTGGTCCATTAAAATGTTACAGCTGTATTGAATGCCCCCTGAAAAATTGCATGTCTGTACCCATCTGTCCCAGCTATGTTTTGCTGAAATTCACAAACAGTAAATTTAAATCTGAAAAATGTTCTGCATCACTGTGGTGTCAGTCTGAGGATCCTTTTTGATATGTTTAAATGTGGCATTACAATGGTGCAAATTACTTTTGCTCTTAACTATATATTATTTCCCTATTTTTATTCAGGATCTTTTTTTTTCTATTTAAATTTAAATTTCCATTTACTGTATTAATCTCTCAAGGGAAATTATTCCTTCTGCATTTAGCCCATCCTAACTGAGCATACACACATACAAGCAGTGAGCACACACGCTTGGAGCAGTGGGCTGCAACACACACATTGGGGGTGCCTGGAGAGCAGTTGAGGGTTTTGGTGTCTTGCTCACGGGCACTTCAGCCATTTATGTGCAGAAAGGGAAGGGGCTACTCACTCTCCCACTGCCACACATTTTTCCTGCTGGTTCAGGAATGATCAGTTCAGGCTGCCCCCAAATCGCATGAAACAGTTTACAGTGTAGCATAAATGTGACATATGTTTTTCAATTTTATGCCAAGAATTCCTCATTGTAACCAAACATTAATTCACAGAAAGGTATTTCTATATTTATGGCTCTGTATTATACCCCCATTTCACTGGAGCATGGCAGACTTACGAAAGCAAAAATGTTGTCATCCGCAAACGTTCCTCAATTATTCCCTCATCTTCCGTGTCATTCCGTGTGATTCCGAATTTACTGTATTCCTCAAATCTTTCTCCACTTCCGTATGCTTCCGGCAGGCCAAACTATTCCATGAACGTGCTTTTGAACGTGTTCAAAAGCACGTTCATGGAAAAAAAAAATCTGTGAGTGTTCCGTGGGGTCACTTTGGCGTACTTTGCCGTATCTGTTCCGCACATGCTGTGAACGTTCCCAGAGTGTAAGAATTTCCACTTTTCTGTAGGATTTTCACCCATTGCCTGTGTAAAAATGCCGAAATTCTTCTGTAGACTGCGTTCCGCGCCTTTCCACTACACGATCCTTGCATGCCGTAGTCCAGTGAAATGGGGGTATAAGAATTTCCACTTTTACGTAGTATTTGAACCCGTTTTCCATGTAAAAATGCCAAAGCTCTTCCATAGACTGCGTTCCGCACCTTTCCGCTACGATGCTTGCATGCCATAGTCCAGTGAAATGAGGGTACAGTATTACTGATCTGAAGGTTGGTGGGTCAAGCTTCAGTACCACCAAGCAGCCATTGTTGTGTCCTTGAGCAAGACCCTTTAACCTTGAATTGCTAAGTTATATAAAAATGTAAGTTCTTCTGGATAAGGGTGTCTGTGAAATGCCATAAATGTAATTCCAAGTGTACTTATACACTGCATCACCTGCTCAGTCAAAGTACCCGATCCGCAGCACACTGCACAAAATAATGTAGCTTCGGGGCAAGTGCTTCAGTTTACATTAAATATAAGAATGGGGAAATTGGGCTCCCGAGTGGCACATCGACAAGGTGCATGACTATTAACCCGGAGATCACAAGTTCGAATTTGGTTTAATGCACACAGTCATCCGTGCCCAGGAGTCCATGGGAGCTAATTTGTTAAGCTCTCACGGAAGTGAGGGATGTCGTACGCACACTTCCCTGTCAGTTGCAGTGATCACTAGCCAATCGTGGGCATCTGTGAATTCATTCGTACAAGCGGGCAGATTACACTTTCCCCTCAGAGTGTGGTAGACTAAATACACATGGTACCGCAGATCGAAAAGAGATGGTTGGCTAACAGTGCATGTCATGGAGGGAGCATGTGCACTTTGCCCCTCCCTGGTTGATGGTGGTTGTGTGATAGAGAAGGCAATTGAATATGACTGAATTATGGAGAAAATGTGGAAAAATTAAAAAAAGAAAAGGAAATGGGGAAATTGTAACCTTAGAGATTTTGACCATAACACATACTTTTTTGATGTTAGAAGGGCTGCTTTGACTATTTCAGAAAGGGATGATCCTTCATTTAATTGAGGTTTTTCAACTTCTGAGGTTTATGTACAATACAATGGTAAAAAAAATCAACAACAAATCCTGTGAGTTAAGGTTCAATAAGTGAAAACATATTGTTGATGTGACAGGTCAGATGAAAAACCCTGATTAGACTGAGAAAACAGAAATGCTACAGTAATTCAAATTAGCACTCAGTGCAACCATGGTGAGCAGAAATACAGTTCAGAACATAAACATTTCAGGCTTTGTTGCAGATGAACTAGAATAGATCCCATAGAGGGTTCTACTGGAAATCACGAACAGGAATTCCAGATAACTGTAGACAAAGTCTCCTTTTTCAGTCTTTGTAAGACAAAAAGTGTAATGCTTGTTGAAAAATCACAGCATCCTCTGGCCTGATATTCTGTCGGTAAAAGGTTTACCTTGGATCGTTACAAAATCTTAACCTCCAAAACTTCTTTCAAAAATTATAAATAAACATCTCTTCAGAGAAACTTGACAATCAAAGAATTACACATTTTAAATTAATTTGTGGAGCGTTCACAATTCAGAAAGCATAAGTAGTTGCTAATATACATGATAATATATTGCAATGTAGATAACAGGGATCCCAGATATCCGCTATTTAGTGGAATTCCGCTATTTTTATTCGCAAAAGTGATAATTATTTTTATTCTTGTATAATTTTACGAAAAAAAAATTGCATAGACGGTTCATAGAACAGTGGAATGTGGTCTAATCAAGTTGACTTGTTTTCAATATGTTTTCATCAATGTCAGTTGTTTCAGTTGACATTTGATAACACTCGGAAGTAATGTACCATGAGAATGTATGCGGAATAATGAGAAAACATATATGGTGGCTTCCTTGCCAGATTTCTGGTGGATTTCTTGCCGGATTTCTCGATTTCAACATATCGTGGAAGAGAGATATTCCCCATTAGAGAGATAGCGGAACGGTTATCGGGGTTAGATGCTGGGATCAAAAATTCATGGAAGTGGTTGTGGCTGGAAAAAGTAGTAGGCGGTTGCCCGCTATCGCAATTAATTTGCAAACATAAAGATACGGGGAAAGCACTTTGCAGTCGGTCCGACGGGAAAGTGATCAATTATGGAGGTAAAGGTTGGTTGGCATTGAAACAGCATTGTGAGGGGAGTAAACATGCTGAAAAGAAAAAAAAAAGTGAGAAAACAAAACTACAAACTGCCTGGTGAGACATTTTTTATAAATTTATGCAATAAGTACAGTGTAAGACTGTTTACTAGTGTCGAGTAAATGTTGTGACATTTTGAATCACAGTGTTATACTATTAACATACTAACTTGTAGCAGGTATGCTCACTAGTTGAACACAAATGTTCGTTGTGATAATGCATGCCATGTGTTATTTGATCATTCTTCAAATTAGTTCATAATTATTTCATAATTATGTTACACATGAATGACGAGTCATAGGGCTATGCTACTTGAATTATGTGTATTTATCTACACTGAGATAACCTTTTAGTATTTTTTACATTATCAAAACTGTTTTGTTTAGTGTTTATGCATGTTACAAAACGATGATTAACTTGTTTGCATGAATTTTTTACATGACATGCTCTGCCCCTGTTTCCTGCAAGGGGTCCTGCAGCCCCCTTGACCCCCGGCTGAAATATTTCATTTCCTCTATTTCTAAACCCATTTCCTCTATTTTTTTCTAAACCTCACTAGGATCTCTGAGATAAACATTGATAATATATAGTAAACACTGCAGCCAAATTAATGTCGGAGCTGCAGTTATAGAAAATGAATCAACAATTTCTGACCAATTACAATTGTGCATTCAACAGTACTGTACTGTGCTCTAACCCACAATAACTATTAATAGACTCTATATTATACGATTAGGCCAGGTGTCACGATAATGTAGTGATTCGTTCTTCCACATCACAGCATTAAGGTCCTGAGTTTGAGTTCCGTTTTTGGCAAGAATATTTATATTGTGATGTTTGTATGTTCTAGCTCTGCTCTCTGCTTGGGTGGGTTTTCATCAGGTACTCCTGTTTCCTGCTACCATCCAAAGATGATTGAATATTCCCAGTTGCCCCTTGCTGTGAATGGGTATAGTGGTCCTATGATCGTCTGCAGATCTGTAGCCCGCCCACTGTTGCCTGGAATCAAGTGGGATAGGCTACTCTTTACAAAAGTCAGCAATGGTTCTTTTACATGAACCTCTCACCATAGACAGTGAGAGACATGGCCCGCCTTTGATAACCCATTTAGCCGCACCGGGGGGGGGGGGGGGGGTTGCAGGGCAGTGACAACTTTGTGGAGAGTGACTCGAACCCCCAACCTTTGGATCAGCGATCCAGCACCCTATACCACTAGACCACCACTGCACCCATCAGATATGGCTCCTGTAATCCTAAGAAAATAGATTGAAAAGTAAAATTAAATGAAAACTTTTTTTTAATTAAAATTCATAATATTTATAATTCACTAATTCATGGAAATAAATAAACAAACAACAAACAATCTGAATGCTGAAACATCACACTGCCTGCAAATCTACAAAAAAGTATCAGTTCTCCTATTTCTGAATAATAAACATGTTCAAGCAAGTCATTTTTATCAAGTGAAGCATGTAATTAAAGATGTGCTTAGGTGGGATTTGCTGTCTTTTTTATTTTGGCATGGAACTGAATAATAGTTGTCTATTACAAACATTGATTTCACATGTCACTGAGGACTCTTTGAGAGAATCTTTCATTCATACTTCAGATGGGTACATACAAATATAGTGTTTGGAATTTTATGTAGGGATTCAACAAAATTGTTCAAAAATTGTACAGTTGGTAGAAGTTTCTAAAATTCCTGTATGTAAACTTGAGTAATAATGAGAATATTACAGAGAAACTGTAAACTATATTACCAACACCAAGAACTGAGTCACTCTGGTCTTTGAAGGTTTCTGTGATTAACTCGCCTATGAGTCTTTGTATCTTATGTAAACTGTAAATAATCCTATATCAAATAATACAGCGTTTTACGCAACTCAATAGATATGTATTTCTGTACATTATCTGTGAATGTATTTTTTTTCAGGGCAAAGAGAAGGACTTGCCTCAGTGTTGATTAATCTGAAGAATTTAATTAACTTCGTTCTGCTTGGCCATCAGACCTGGAGATGAGACAGGCTATACACTTAGCCAATTATTTTTGTGTTTGTATGTGTGTGTGTGTGTGTGTGTGTGTGTGTGTGTGTGTGTGTGTGTGTGTGTGTGTGTCTGTGTTTGTGTGTGAGAGTGAGTGGGAGAGAGAGAGAGAGAGAGAGAGAGAGAGAGAGAGAGAGAGAGAGATGTGATTTGCATAGCACTGATGTGTCCTCTGTCCTTCATGCCACATGTCTGACTGCACACAGCATGACGATGATCACAGTCCTCCTTGAAAGCACACGTAGGACACAGTAGCAGATTTTCCTAAAGTCCGCGTCCTTAGGACATTTTCCATGACTTCTTCTGTCGAGTTCTTGTAAATATCTCTTCATTTAAAGACATATGTTATTTTTTTTTAATTGGAAGCATCTTTTAACTTAAAGGTCATGAATTAAATATTCATTCATTCATTCATTCATTCTCTAAGCTGCTTTTCTCTAATTAGAGTACAGAGCATGGGGAGGCTGTCACCCATTTCAGCTGAGTCTGGGTGAGGGCGGCGTATACCTTGGACAGCTCACTAGACCGTCACAGTGTCTGAATTAAACATATAATCGCACACACACACACACACACACACACACACACACACACACACACACACACACACACACACACACACACACACAAAACATTGCATCATTACACTGGCCCCTGCCAAATAGTGGGCATGTTTTAGGCAGAAATGAATGAAATGAAATGAAGAATGAATTGTCTGTTGTTGAAGCATAAAAAACGAGAAACAACTCTGTGCTAAACAACTCTGCCTATTTAGCTCCAAAATGTCAGGTCTTGCTGGGCATTCCTGTGATATGTATACTGTCATAACTACATATGGGTAGGTATAAGGACCAAAGTAGGATAACCAGTGAAGTGGCAAGAGTGTCATAGCTGCTCAAATAAGGCTCACTGATCCACAACTACATATAATGAAATTGTAAATTCTGGACAGAAGACATATGTCAGAACATATTGTGCGTTGCAGCCTGATGTGTTTGGGGCTGCCTGGCTGCTGACCATTCATGTGTTGTTAATGTTATGGCTGATTGTACCCAGCAGTTCTTTTCTCATCCCACAATTTGTTAATTTTCAATTTGCCACCCACAGAGTGGATCTCCCCAGTATTAGACAGATACCAATAAGAGATGGTAAAAGGCTACCACATGCTTTCTCATTCAATCTGCTTCCCCTGCCTTGTTACAGCAATGCAGAGCTCATGCTGCGAAACACACCTTTCTTTTCAGTATATGTGACCTCACGAACACTCTTGATGGTTAGTGACTCGGAGTTATTCAATACCCCACGAGCATGTATTATTATGCATGCAAGTGAATAATTTAAATCACATTGAGATAATATTGTGGCATTCAGGGTCTACCCAGCCTTTGCCCAGTGTCAGCTGAGATGCAGCCTTTCCTTGACCTTAGTAGGATTGAACAGTTTGTAAAAATGAGAGTGAATGAGTTACTGTCAGTGATGGGATTAAAGTGTCTCAGTAATAAAGAAGACTCCATACTAAATAATTTCAGATTTAAAGGGACTGCATATATGTAAATAATGTGTCTATAATACAGGATTTATTATTATTTTTGTTTGTTTTATCAACCTATATTTTTTTGCCCCAATGCTCTATTTAACATCACTTTGTTTTGTATTTTTTATTTTGTATAACTCTGTAGAAACACACATATGGATGCATATACACACCGGCATAAAAAGACACACTCACACACACTGCACAGAGTGTAGCCCATGTTGAGCGCAGAAATAGCCACCTTTAGTCGGGTTAATGCTGCATCCACCACTGCAGTGGCCGCTGTTTCTCAACTCCATCACCATGGAAACTGGAGCATCGGCTGCACCAGCATGGAAATGGCGAGATTCGTCTCACAAGGGTGACTGTATCAGTCTGTTTACTAAATTTTACTTGCATAGCAGTGTTATGGGCATTTGCAGCAGGATTGCGAGGACTGCCGTGAAGGTTTTGCATTTTGGGTTTAGCGTGTGTGGCCCTTCAGTAAACAGCTCCATACTGAATCACCTTGATTTGACCTTGTTCCTCAGCCAGTGCTTCGTGGACAGCACTAATCTCACTGCAGCTGTCTGAAGAGGAGAAGAGACAAACTCGTGCTATGCAAGCACTCCATTAGCTCTAACACAACCGCTTTTTTTCTTACTGACAGAACATGGATCCATCCAAGAGCCAGCTTCCATCCGTGACGCTGATTGTGGGCTGTGGGGTCTCATCGCTCACACTCCTGCTCCTCATAATCATCTACGTCTCTGTGTGGAGGTATGTTTTAATCTTGGAAAATGGCAGAAAAGGAGCTTATTTACAGCATGACATATTACAGCATAAATGTGAATTAAGTATGCATGTACTCATAAGAGATATCCGTGCTTAATTATATATCATCATGTTCACATCATCAATGGAGTTGGCAAGAAGATGGCCAAAGCAAATTAATAAAATTATTACAATTATTATAGAATGTTTAACAATAATATCTTTTTAATGGAAAGTTACCAAGCAATATGTATTTGTCTTTTTTGTGTATATAATATGTTTTAAAGGTTGAAGAGGATATATTACAAAGTGCATATTAAATAATGATTGTTACAGTGGTGCTCTTCCATAAAGATTTAGTGCATGGATATTCAACAGGCAACAAAGGCAAGAGAGGACACGATTTCCGATTATTATAATCAGTATGGTAGGGGGTAATATTAAGTATTGAACAGATAAAAATATTATTTTCTACAATGTCTCATTTTACTGGAAACTGTACATTGCTACACTTTTACTAAATTTCTAAATGTAATCAGATTCACTCGGTCAGGCCAAACCACGGGTCTCAGGAAGGCTTGTGCTTATCTATGCTGACACTGGGCGAAGGTGGGGTACATTTTGAATAGCTTCCCACACCATCGTAGACCAACACACTCAACCATTCATACTCACACCTAGGGACAATTTGGAAAAAAAAAAAAAAACAGTTAGCCTAATGTGCATGTTTGTGGACTGGGAGGACTCCAGAGTTCCTGGTTTAAGCCCACATAAGTGCCGGGAATTCATAGCAGGATCTTGTTGCTTTGAAGAAGATACACTAACCACTATCCCAGCACGCCACCCATTATAGCAAATTGCACTGCCATTAAATCTTGTATTGTTCCTCTGATTTATAAACTATTTATATATAAGATAGTCCACCTGCTAAGAAAGTTAAATATCCCTGACTTATTCATCAAAGCCAAATATTTCTAATTGACAGTTCCAGTCAACCAAAAAGCAATCAAATAGCTCCTACACACCATATGGAGACCACATGCCAATTTCTGATTGCTGCTGAGTGCAGTGGAAGTGCGCATGTGAATCATAGGTACTCACGTAGTTTAACAAATGTAAAATTGTTCTGCAGCCATACTTTGAATCAAGTCATAAAAACAAATGTCACCAAAACAGATTTTACTGCTGACCAAATTGCCAAGTACTTGCCCTGAAGGCTTTAAATGAAAGACAAAAATGCAGAATGATTTATAAAATGAGCTCCAGGTCTTGCATGACAAAAACACACCACTTTTGTCATCTATGCATAAATTGCCAAAGAGTTTATGTCTATATTATCACAAGACAATTTAAGTATTAATTATTTAATACACATCTCTCAATATGGCTGTTTATGAATTTCATCATGATATCTTCCGACTGGATGAGTCACTGTGTGGAGGCTGTAGATTTTTCTAAACAGTTTCTCTGTTCTCCTGAAGGTACATCCGCTCCGAACGCTCTGTAATTCTCATCAACTTCTGCCTGTCTATCATCTCTTCTAATGCACTAATCCTCATTGGTCAGACTCAGACGCGAAACAAGGTAAATAATAGAGGATTGAGGTGCGCACACACGTGCACGCACGCACACACGCACGCACGCACGCACGCACACACACACACACACACACTCTCTCTCTCTCTCTCTCTCTCTCTCTCTCTCTCTCTCTTACAAAGCATGTTGTCTAACTTATTTTTTCCACCCCTCTACCTTTTGTCTGATCTCTCAACTCTCTCTCTCTCTCTCTCTCTCTCTCTCTCTCTCTCTCTCTCTCTCTCTCTCTCTCTCTCTCTCTCTTTTTCTCTCTCCTCCCCATATCAGATTGCTTGTACTCTTGTGGCTGCTTTTCTACACTTCTTCTTTCTCTCCTCCTTTTGTTGGGTTCTGACAGAGGCCTGGCAGTCTTATATGGCTGTTACCGGCCGTTTGAGAAACCGCATCATACGCAAACGCTTTCTCTGTCTTGGATGGGGTGAGCCCTTCATATCTACACTATATGTATCTGTCTTTTAATCTGTGTTTACTGTTATCTACAACTCATTTTCCTCGGCACTAAGTAGCCACTCCAAACGTGGTCCGGACTGTCAAGCAAGCCAGCCTGAGAGACTCTTTTTTTTTTTTTTTTTTTTTTTTTTTTTTTTTAAGTTTACTGACTGCTTAAAACAATATGCACAGGAGTCACTAGGGAACTACCGGTATGGTGTTACCAGTTAAAGTGTGACCCAACAATCCAACATTAAACTAAGAAGAAGAATAGTAGCCAGTACAGTGTTCTGTAGGAATTCTTTCCATTTTTTTTTTCTCTCACCCACTATCTATTGCTCACTTGAGAAAGCACTGCCTACTCTTTTCAGCATATATGAGCTTACTGATGTTCACGATTGGCCATTTTTTCTCCGAGAGTACACCATCTCTCCCACACAGAGAGCATGGCTAATTTTTGCCTTCTTCTATTGTGGGAAATCAAACTCTCCATTTCTCAAAAGTAGTGCACTATTTTGATAAATTCTGCCTTAAAAATTGCCTGCTCTACTCTTGGCCTAGATTTCTTAAATCTACACAGTCCACTGAGATTGAAATATTCAGAAAGTGAGATTTGGTTGGATGAAGAAAACAAGTTATGTGACTAATGCTTCTGACAGCATGGTATTAGATTATGAATGACTTTATTAGTCTTTACTAAATGTTTGTCTTTAAACTGTAGGTAATATATTCATTCAGTAAACCTTGTATGTCTAGTAACTCTTGTATAATTTGTAAAATTCTGTCTTTCGTTTCTAAAGGCTTACCTGCTCTTGTTGTGGCTATCTCTGTTGGCTTTACCAAGGCTAAAGGATATGGTACTGTTAATTAGTAAGTCTACTTTTCAAATAGCGTTTGCAGCCCATCACACTTACTTTATAACATGAAGGGGCAGTGGTGGTCTAGTGGTATAGGGCACTGGATTGCTGATCCAAAGGTTGGGGGTTCGAGTCCCACTCTCCACAAGGTTGTCACTGCCCCCCCCACAGTGCGGCTAACTGGGTTATCAAAGGCGGGCCATGTCTCTCACTGTCTATGGTGAGAGGCATGTAAAAGAACCATTGCTGACTTTCGTAAAGAGTAGCTGCAAAGCCGTCAGCGTGTTTCTGTCCCTTGCTAAAAGGGTTGTGACAGGAAGGGCATCCGACGTAAAAACCTCTGCCAAATCAAACGTGCGAATCAGATGATTCGCTGTGGCGACTCCCAAGTAAAAGGGAAAAAAGCCGAAAGGAAGACAAGACACTTACTTTATAACATGAAATGCATCACTGTATTTACTCATCACTCCTCTGACTCATTTGGCAAACTGCTTAATCCTCAATTAAGGGTTTCAGGGAGGCTGGAGCCTATCTCGACTAACACTGGGCAAAGACAGGTTACACCCTGAATAGTTCAGCAGACCATTGCAGAGAAACATGCAAACGACCTTTTATTGACATTCTCACCTCGTGGTAGCTTGAAACAGCCAATTAGCCTAATGTACATGTCTTTCGACTGTGGGGGAAAAAACCCCAGATCAAGTCCATGCAAGCACAGTGAGAACATGCAAACTCCACACAGAAATGGCAGAGCTCAGGAATCAAACCTAGGACCTTCTTGAAGTGAGGTGGATATGCTAACCA
>CM045728.1:25539849-25844849 GCA_024760905.1 Plotosus lineatus | reverse complement strand
AAATGTAGGAAATCTGACCGTTTTGTCCTTTTTGAACAAATCACTTCAGATATCTCCTTTTGCAGTTATAATTCGAAGCCATGATTAAAACTCTGTGTGGTTATGTCCCAGACTTGTAGTGGTCAGTCAGTTGATAATGATGTCACAGACTGTGTAGGTCATGTAACACACTGGAAGGAGCTAACACTGAACACAAAGAGATGCTGAGTTTGGCCCCAGTGGTGTACCACTAAGTGCTCTGAGATTACAATATGGATATGGATATTCCACAATAACTCACTCACTTGCTCATTTGCCAAACCTCTTAGTCCTAATAGGGTTACAGGGAGGCAGGGGGCTATCGTAGCCAACACTTATCAAAGGCTTGGTACCCTAAACAGCTTGCAGGCTATTTCAGGACAAACACACAAACCTTTAAGACCCCCACCAACACCTGAGGCAATTTGGAACAGCCACTTCACCTAATGTGTCTTTGGACTATATAGGAAATTGGAATACCTGCTGGAAACCTACACAAGGGTGCAAAGACCTTAAATTTTGAGTTGTGGCTAAAATAATTTCCCCATTTAGTCTCAACAGAACTATGAGATAAAATATTGATGTTGGAAGAGATCTGGCTCTTCCACTGAACCTTGTCAAACCATATTTTTGTATAGTCCTGTTTATATACAGTGGAATAGTCAAGCAGGAACAGACTGACAACAATTTGAGAAAGACCTGCATATGGGTGTGTTGGTTAGGTGTCCACAAACTCTTGGCTATGCATTTCCGTGCATCAAATACAAAATAATTGCTCTTCATCACTTAAGTGTTTGTGATTCTCAAGTAGGAAATGCCAATATAAAGTATAAAAGTATAATTATAAATTATTATCCATTTAAAATGTTCTCATTTATAGATATAACCTAGTTATATATTTTAAGCATTGGAAGGTAACTCAGTCATGTTATTTTCTTGTTTTAGTTGTTATATGCAATGTTGATGTTCTCTTTGGGAGTAACGAGGATGGATAGAATCAGGAATGAGAACATCAGAGGGACAGCACATGTTAGAGGTTTTGGAGACAAAGTCAGAGAGGCTAGATTGAGATGGTTTGGACATGTACAGAGGAGGGATAGTGAGTATATTGGTAGTAGGATGCTGAGGTTGGAACTACCAGGCAGAAGGTCTAGAGGAAGACCAAAGGGAAGATTTATGGATGTGGTGAAGGAGGACATGAAGGTAGTTGGAGTAAGAGTAGAAGATGCAGAGGGTGAGATGGAGGCAGATGATTCGCTGTGGCGACCCCTGAAGGGAACAGCCGAAAGGCAAAGAAGAAGAAGAAGAAGAAGAAGAAGAAGAAGAAGAAGACCATTTACAAATGTTATTAGAATAATTCTGGACTAGAGAAAAGTCTATTCATTATTACGCCAGGTGTAGTCCTTTCATCTCATGGTAAAAGTTTGTTAATTTGTTTGTTTGTTTCTTTGTTTTTTATATGTCTGGCAATATTCCCAATGCTTGTTTGCAAATTTCAAATACAAGTAGTAATAATCTTAATATAATTAGGTTTTTTGGGGTTTTTTTTTTTTTTATCATTTTTGGACTATAAGGCCTGCTAGCAGCTGAAGGTAGTAGTGGAAAGCAGTTACCTCAATCTCAGACTGATTCACTTGCCTTCAGGCAGATGAGGCTCCTGTTGGTTTCTTTAAAGCTGAGCTTGAACAGATACAAGGTAGAGGGAGGATGTGTATACTGTCTAACTGAAAAACGTGATGAGAGAAGCTAAAGCCAGGAGGTGTACTGTGTATTAGAGTTGATCAGCAGTGTGCCCCTGCAGTAAAGCTGTGCCTCTGAAGTGCCTGTAGCCTTCACCATAAAGACTAGTAAAATGACCTTGTAATTCACAAAAACACTGATTGCTTTTTAATATCAGCGCCTGCAGCCAGCTTTTATTGGTTGGATTGGCCTTTAGCGTGGAATTGGATTTTTATATTATGTGGGGTTTAATCTACATGTCTGCCAGCTGCAGGATCGATTCGCTGGCCGTGAGGCCAGCTGTGTCGTGCTGGTGGCTTTAATTGCTATTTCACAAGTAGCCATTTTGTGTCTGTGGACAACATTATGCATCACAACTGAGGAGAAGTTTTCAGAAAAAAGATGAACACAAACACATAGTGTTCATTGTTTAGTTCAGTTTGAAACAGTCTCTGTAGATGTTTGGAGTTTCTGGTGTTACCTCGTTGTGTTACACCCATGTATACATGGTATCTCGATTTGTATGCAACATTCTGAGAATAGCAACAGAAATGAAAATATTCATAAAAAGACGCAGGCTACATTTTAAAAGACATTTTAATGCTCATTTGTTAATACTTTATGAGACAGTTCAGAAGTTGATGCAATGTCAGTGTATCGTAGATTTAATGACAGGCATTATTTTTTTTTAAAAAAGGTGTGTGTGCGTGTGTGTGTGTGTGTGTGTGTGTGTGTGTGTGTGTGTGTGTGTGTGTGTGTGTGTGTGTGTGTGAGTGTGTGCACGCGCATGTGTGATATTAGACTAGCTTTGACTGTGTGCATGTATGAGATATTGTTGACAGCTTATGTATTCAGAGTGTAATGCAGGCAGCCTCATTGTTGTCTGTACAGCTGCTTTGAAATATGGCTAAATTGTGTAGAAATGGAAACACTATAGGATTCAATATGACATTAACGTTAAATAATTGATGTCTAATAAAAGCTATGCAACAATAAAACTCGGAAGTTGCACAGTTATGAAAACATAATTTCTTCATTGTAGTTGACCACCTCTCCGATCTGCCACATCTGGAATTGGGCCAACTAATACACAAAAATTGACACTAGCATTTCCTCCATCCACTAAAGACACCCCATAGCCCTGACAGAGAGTTGTGAAGGGGATTCTGTGGCCAAAGGTCCAGTGTGTGTATGTATGTTAGTGAATGTGTGTATTTTCAGTGTGTTGATTTGACTTTGCAGTCAGATGACAGTGCCACTGTACAATATGACGCTCAAATGTGCCAAGTGTGGAGTTATCTCGTCGGCTGACCTTTCCACCACAGCTACCAGTAACGCCATGTTAGTCCTGCTAATTATTTACCAATTTTCTGTCGCTCGACCTTCAGTTCTCCTTTTCTTTCCTGCTTATTTCTTGCCTCACTCTTCTTTGGTTCCGGTTTTCTCCTGATACATTTTCCACTCCCTGTTGGTTCATCTCCTCGGGGGAGCTAGCAAGAAACACCTCATGTTTCACATTAGGAAATACTTTAAAAATAGAATGTAGAACAAGAGGTTATCAGAATGTTAAGAACTAAACACAAATGTGTTTATGTGCATGACCATGTTTGCAATATGATGTAGCATAATAGATAGAAATGTGAAATAGATATTTTCTTTTAAAGCTGATACAACACATAATGTATAGTCAAAATCATAGCATAATTTACAAAGCTTTCAGTGAAACAGGAGGTGTCCAAAAACAATGTCTTTTTTGTACAAGTTATTTATTTCGATCAAGGAGTCTTCTCTTTCCTGTTTCTATGGAACATTGTGTTCTCCATTGGCATTTTACTACCTTAAGACTTTTCTTAGAAGTACTCAGTTGTCATATAGAGGTAATACAGAAAATGATCATTGTATGAAAAACAATCTTGTAAAAATGTTTAGATATTGTGTAGTAGTGGCAGCAATAGTAGTAGTAGTAGTAGTAGTAGTAGTAGTCGTAGTTGGCGCGTGTGTGTGTGTGTGTGTGTGTGTGTGTGTGTGTGTGTGTGTGTGTGTGTGTGTGTGTGTGTGTGTGTGTGTGTGGTGTATACGTACATGCAAAATAGAGGCAAATAATGAGCTGTTTACGTGTACAATTTTATCAGTTCTGTGATATGAATGGTGTTATATTGATGTTAGAATTATTTAAACTCAGAACCATAATAAGGTTGTACAATAAATAATAAATAAATTCAAAAAGGTCTCCAAATGTAATTCAAACTTTAATGTAAAAGTTAGAAAATTACTGACTAGGGTCATAATAACAATAACAATAATAATAATAATAATAATAATAATAATAATAATAATAATAATAAATAGATAAATAAAAGTCATGAAAAAACTGAAGACAATTTGCTGAACATGCTATGGATGAGAGCAGGGAGCTGTGTAAAATCTTCATCATGTTTTCATTCACCTTTTCATTCATCTTTTACCTTTAAAATTGTATTGATATTGTATTGACCTATTTTACCTATGTTCCTCATCATGTCTTCATTCATATTTTGAATAATGTATGATTTACACAAATATAAGGATATCTTCATGATGTATGCCTGTCTTTATTATTTGTGTGTGTGTGTGTGTGTGTGTGTGTGTGTGTGTGTGTGTGTGTGTGTGTGTGTGTGTGTGTGTGTGTGTGTAACACAGGCTTATGCTGAAGTAAAAAACAGAGTACTTCATGCAGATTAAATATAAAATACCAAAAGCTTGGTAGATCGAAATACTAAAATAGGAAAATGTAATACATAATTAAGCTCTCACATGCTAGAGTCATTTAACAGTGAGAGAGGAATGTTCTAATGCAACCTTTTTGAAAGGTTTAACTTTATTTCTCCATCCTTTCCTGCAGGGCATCTCTGTGGAGCTCCTGTGTAGTTCTGCCACTGTTAGCACTCACCTGGATGTCCGCGGTGTTGGCCATTACTGATCGCCGCTCAGCTCTCTTCCAGATCCTCTTTGCCATCTTCGATTCCCTTGAGGGCTTTGTCATTGTGATGGTTCACTGCATCCTGCGTAGAGAGGTGTGGAAATATTGATGAAACTTTACCTATGACTAACTGTATTTTTCACACAGTAGGTAAAATATATCTTTTGAAAAATATGTGTCTTGTGAAAAATAACAATATGTGACCGTTTTATTTTTTATTTTTGGTGCTTTAGGTTCAAGAAGCAGTGAAGTGTCGAGTTGTTGACCGTCAAGAAGATGGAAACGGCGACTCGGGTGGATCTTTCCAAAATGGTCATGCGCAGCTCATGGTATTTAAATCAGTCATATTTCACAGTTAGAATAACATTATACTCATTATACTCACTATCACTGTTGTCACTTCCCACTAAAACTGCTCTCTTGCTTTCTCCTCAGACTGACTTTGAGAAGGATGTTGACATTGCTTGCAGATCAGGTACAATATCATACTACATATTTCAGTGCTTCTTTTCTTTTCTTTTTTTAAACTGCTTCACATACTGAGCACAATTGCAGTTGTGACAGCCTCGTGAGGGTGCGGCTGGCTGTTTTGACAAGAAACAAAGCACATTACACACCGATAATGCAATTTCTTCCTTGTGAGCTTCAGTCTGCTTGCTACCGAGTTGTAATGTTCAGGTAAATAGGGTTGGCTGTCCCTTGTTGCGTCTCAGATCCATCGCTCCTAATTAAGTCCCTCTCGACATCTTGCCATCAAACAGCACTCTGATATCCATCAGTGCTACGGATCTGATTATCTCTACACATATCACATAGCATGGCTAAAACACATAGCAAGGAAGAATGTTTTTACAGAGGTTTTTTTTGTGTGTGTGTGTGTGTGTGTGTGTGTGTGTGTGTGTGTGTGTGTGTGTGTGTGTGTGTGTGTGTCTCCATTATCAAGGAGGTCTGGCCAGTTACACTTTACACTGAAGATGGCTGTATCAGGAATATATTTATAGTCACAGCACTAGCACCTGCCTATACTGTTATTGTTGTCATTGGCAGTATTGCTTTCACTCACAAGCTTTTAGTACACAATGATTATTTCTAAAAAGACATATCTTATAACTTGCCTTAATTGAGTTCACACAGTGAGCAAATTCCATTGTACGCTATTACACAACAAGCTACAGTCATCCCTTGCCACTTCGCGATTTGAACTTCACGGTCTTGGCCCATCGCGGTATTTTAATAAAAAAATATGCCTTTAAATGTCACTTTCTCGCAGTCATATTACCTGAACTCCCAGTCAAGAAATACAGCTTGGATGGTTAGCCAGGGTACATGTGTGTCCACCAGAGGAAACCCAATAAGACTGCACATTGCTAAATTGATGCTCGTTGGCATTTATGTATTGAATTACCTGACAATGGCCAGCAATTAAAATAAATTAATAAATAAAATAAAATAAAATAAAATACAATAAAAAACAGAAAAGTTTATTATAGGTAATGAAACTGAAACCCGAAAAGCAGACGTCCATACACCACTGCTTAGACTCAAGCAAAATAAAAAGCACACGGTGTAACCTAGGTAGTCATAAATGTTTGTGGAGCAAAAGCCAAAATCAGAAGCTTGATAGAACACGTACATGATAAACGGTAAAATAAAAAGATAGGTGATTTAAATCAGTGGTCCCCAACCCTCGGGCCCTGAACTGGTACCGGTCCATGGATCAATTGGTATCGGGCTACTTACTTACTTACTTAAGCCCTTTGCCCCAATAGGAGCATAGGCCATCAATGACAACTCTCCATCTAACATGGCTCAGGGCTATCTGCTCTAACTCCCTCCAGCTATTTCCGGTCAGCTTTGCTTCAGCTTCCGTGTCTCGTCTCCAGCTGTTTCTGGGCTTTCCTCTCTTTTGCTTCCCCTGCCGGTTCCAGGTCAGTGCTTGGCAGGTGAAACTGGATGTTGGCCTGAGGGTATGTCCAATCCAGCTCCATTTCCTCTTTAGCATCTGCTGTTTCACTTGTTCTTGCCCTGCCCTTTGCCAAAGTTCCTCAATTGTGATCTTTTCCGACCATCTGATCTTGTAGATGGGTCTGAGGTATGTGTTGATGCATGTCTGCACTTTGCTTTGTGTTGCCTTGGTCATTCTCCATGTCTCAGAGCCCTAGAGCAGCACAGACTTCACACTGGAGTCGAAGATGGGCATACTTGTGGCCATCCTGATATGGTTGGAGCTCCAGATGTTCTTTAGCATGATGAAGGTTGCTCGAGCCTTGCTAATCCTTGTCATAACGTCTCTGTCAGTGCCTCCCTGTTTGTCAATCGCGCTTCCTAAATAGGTAAACGCCTCTACTTCTTTGATGGGTTGGTATCCTATTGTGACTGGGCATGGGTAGTGGTGTTTATTCTCAGTACCTCTGTTTTGCTCTTATTGGCCTTCAGCCCTGTACTGCTAGATGTTGTTGCAATGCAGTCTGTCTTGTCTTGCATCTGCCGATAGCTGGTGGCAAGAAGTGCCAGGTTGTCTGCGAAGTCTAGATCATCTACTTCATGGGTCGGGAACCTTTTTGACTAAGAGAGCCAAAACAAGACATTTTAAAAGCTAATCCTCTGAGAGCCATATATATATATACATATATATATATATATATATATATATATATATATATATATATATATATATATATATATATCAGGGGTCAAGAACCTATGGCTCGCGAGCCAGATGTGGCTGTTTTGATGACTGTATCTGGCTCTCAGATAAATCAGGTGGCCTTTCTTAACAGAATAACAAATATATAACTTCACTGTCATTTAAATAAAAATACAAAAATGCCATCAAGTAAAACAAAAACAGATTAATAAATCTCGCGCATTTAAATATATACATCTATTTTCAATGCCACGTCACTGTGGTGCACAGCGGAGAGCCAATCCTTTCTGTACTCCAGTATGCGGGCGGGTCTGATAACTTCAAACTAATTTTATTGAATTATAACAACAGCCACAGACTGCGCGAGCTGTTTTTTCAGTAAAGAGGTAAATGTCCCTCGTTTTTGATCAGCACATTTCCACAAAGCCAAGCACAGCTGGCAAGCTAACACAAATGAACTCTTCTTCTTTTCCTTTCGGCTTTTCCCTTCAGGGGTCGCCACAGCGAATCATCTGCCTCCATCTCACCCTATCCTTTGCATCTTCTTCTCTTACACCAACGACCTTCATGTCCTCCTTTACCACATCCATGAATCATCTCTTTGGTCTTCCTCTAGGCCTTTTGCCTGGTAGTTCCAGCCTCAGCATCCTATTACCAATATACTCACTATCCCTCCTCTGTACATGTCCAAACCATCTCAATCTAGCCTCTCTGACTTTGTCTCCAAAACGTCTTACATGTGCTGTCCCTCTGACGTGCTCATTCCTAATCCTATCCATCCTCGTTACTCCCAAAGAGAACCTCAACATTTTCATCTCTGCTACCTCCAACTCTGCCTCCTGTCTTTTCCCCAGGGCCACTGTTTCTAACCCATACAGCATCGTTGGCCTCAACACCGTCTTGTACACTTTTCCTTTCATTTTTGCCGATACTCTCCTATCACACATCACACCGGACACTTTTCTCCAACCATTCCAACCTGCCTGCACACGCTTCTTGACCTCTTTTCCACACTCTCCATTGCTCTGGATTGTTGAGCCTAAGTACTTAAAATCCTCCACCTTTCTTATCTCTGCTCCCTGTAATCTCACCGTTCCTCTTTGGTCCTTGTCATTCATGCACATGTATTCTGTCTTACTGAGGCTAATCTTCATTCCCCTCCTTTCCAGGGCATACCTCCAGCTCTCTAGATTTTCCTGCACTTGTTCTCTGCTCTCACTACAGATTACAATGTCATCTGCAAACATCATAGTCCATGGGGAATCTTGTCTAACCTCGTCTGTCAGCCTGTCCATCACCATAGCGAACAAGAAGGGGCTGAGAGCTGACCCTTGATGCAGTCCCACCTCCACCTTGAACTCTTCTGTCACACCAACAGCACACCTCACCACTGTCTTACATCTCTCATACATGTCCTGCACCACTCTAACATACTTCTCTGCCACTCCAGACTTCCTCATGCAATACCACAGTTCTTCTCTCGGCACCCTGTCATATGCTTTCTCCAGATCCACAAAGGCACAATGCAGCTCCGTCTGACCTTCTCTGTACTTCTCCATTAACGTCCTCAAGGCAAACACTGCATCTGTGGTGCTCTTTCTGGGCATGAAACCAAACTGTTGTTCACAAATGCTGACTTCTGCCCTTAGTCTAGCTTCCACTATTCTTTCCCATAACTTCATCGTATGGCTCATCAACTTTATCCCTCTGTAGTTGCCACAACTCTGCACGTCTCCCTTGTTCTTAAAAATGGGCACCAGCACACTTCTCCTCCATTCCTCTGGCATCCTCTCGCTCTCTAAGACCTTGTTAAATGTTCTTGTCAGAAAATCTACTGCTACCTCTCCTAGACACTTCCATACCTCCACCGGTATGTCATCAGGACCAACTGCCTTTCCATTCTTCATCCTCTTCAATGCCCTCCTCACTTCACCCTTACTAATCTTTGCTACTTCCTGGTCCTCAACAGTCACCTCTTCTGCTCTTTTTCTCTCTCATTTTCCTCATTCATCAGCTCTTCAAAGTACTCTTTCCATCTTCCCAGCACGCTTCTGTCATCAGTCAGTACATTTCCCTGTCTGTCCTTTATCAATCTAACTTGCTGCACGTCCTTCCCATCTCTATTTCTCTGCTGTGCCAACCTGTATAAATCATTTTCTCCCTCCTTACTTTCCAACCGAGCATACAAGTCATCAAACGCGCTCTGTTTGGCCTTTGACACTGCTACCTTTGCCTTACGCTGTGTCTCCCTGTACTCCTGTTTACTCTCTTCGGTTTTGTCAATGTCCCACTTCTTCTTAGCTAATCTCTTCCTTTGTACACACTCCTGCACTTCCTCATTCCACCACCAAGTCTCCTTATCTACTTTCCTTCCAGATGACACACCAAGTATTCTCCTACCTGTCTCCCTGATCACATTCGCTGTAGTTGTCCAGTCATCTGGAAGCACTTCCTGACCACCCAAAGCCTGTTTCAACTCCTCCTTGAAGACAACCCGACACTCTTCTTTTTTCAACTTCCACCACTTTGTCTTCTGCTCTGCCTTTGCCTTCTTCGCCTTCCTCACCATCAGCATCATCCTGCACACCTATGCTGTTTGGCAACACTCTCACCCGCTACTACTTTGCAGTCACTGACTTCCTTTAAATTACATCGCCTGCACAAGATGTAGTCTACCTGTGTGCTCCTACCTCCACTTTTATAAGTCACCCTATGCTCCTCTCTCTTCTGGAAGAAAGTATTCACCACAGCCATTTCCATCCTTTTTGCAAAATCTACCAACATCTGTCCTTCTGCGTTCCTGTCCTGGATACCAAACCTACCCATCACTTCCTCGTCCCCTCTGTTTCCTGCACCAACATGTCCATTGAAGTCTGCCCCAATGACCACTCTTTCACCTCTGCGGGTACTCTGCATCACTTCATCTAACTCACTCCAGAATCTCTCCTTCTCTTCTCGCTCACATCCTGTCTGTGGGGCATAAGCACTAACAACATTGACCATCACACCTTTAATTTCTAACTTGAGACTCATCACTCTGTCTGACACTCTTTTCACTTCTAGAACATTCCTGGCAAACTCCTCCTTCAAGATGACTCCGACTCCATTTCTCTTCCCATCCACACCGTGATAAAACAGCTTAAACCCTGCTCCTATGCTTCTAGCCTTGCGACCTTTCCACCTGGTCTCCTGAACACACAGTATGTCCACCTTCCTCCTCTGCATCATGTCAGCCAGCTCTCTACCTTTTCCTGTCATAGTTCCAATATTCAAAGTCCCTACTTTCAGTCCTAGACTCATGCCTTTCCTCTTCTCTCTCTGGAAACGGACGCGCCTCCCGCCTCTCCTTCTTCGACGTCTTCGACCAACAGTAGTCCAATTTCCATCTGCACCCTGTTGGTTGACGGCACTGATGGCGGTCGTTGTTAACCCGGGCCTCGACCGATCCGGTATGTCATTCTTTCTTGTGATTCGCATAGTTTATTTGGCATTTGTTTTACGCCGGATGCCCTTCCTGACGCAACCCTCTGCATTTATCCGGGCTTGGGACCGGCGTGAGGGAGAGACACTGGTTTGTGCCCCCCCCCTCACGGCTGCATTAAGCTAACACAAATGAACAGACATGGAAAAACTTCAGCCTGCAGACCAGCTGATTGCCAAAACTTGGGACGCGCTTCCTGTCATATAAACACTGCAGCGTGTGGGTCCAATAATATTAGAGTTTTAAGGTATCGGACCCAGCCACATACAGAAAGGATTGGCTCTCCGCTTCGTGACGTGGCATTGAAAATAGATGAATAGATTTAAATGTGCAAGATTTATTCATCTGTTTTTGTTTCATTTGATGGCTTTTTTCAATTTATATTCAAATGACAGTGAAATTATGTTTTCGTTATTCTGTTAAGAAAGACCACCTGATTTATCTTAGCACCAAATACAGTCATCAAAAGAGCCACATCTTGTAGTTTGTAGTTGTTCCCAGAGGGTTCACTGTATCCCATTATTTCTGTTGGCTGTTGTTGTCTTCATGATCCAGTCAATGACCAGGAGAAAAAGGAAGGGCGATAGCAGACATCCCTGGTGCACAACCGTCTCTACATCAAATGGATCTGAGACCTGGCCAGCATGTCTTACTCTGCAAGTCATATGATCAAATGTGGACTTGACTAGGGTGACAATTTTGTCCGGTATCCCAGAATGCCTCATCAGCTTCCAGAGGGTATTCCTGTTCATGCTGTCAAAAGCCTTTTCATAGTCAATGAAGCTGACATACAGTGAGGATCCCCACTCCAGCGAATGTTCCACAATGATGTGTAAGCTGGCAATTTGGTCAGCACATGATCTGTTCTTGCTGAAACCTGCTTGTTGGTTGCGGAGTTTGTTGTCGACTGCCTCCCGCATTTTTGACAAGAGCACTCTGTTTAGTACTTCCCCAGGGACTGACAGGAGGATGATTCCTCTGTAGTTATTACAGTCTCGAAGTTCTCTCTTCTTGGGAAGCTTGATGAGGTGTCCTTCTCTCCACTCCTCCGACACTTCTTCCATCTCCCAGATCTTGTTGAAGAGGCTATACAGCATGGTTGTAGCGGTCTCCATGTCAGCTTTTATGGCTTCTGCTGTACATTGTCTAGTCCTGCTGCTTTTTCATTCTTCAGGTCTTTGATAGCCCTCTTGATTTCTGCTTTTGGTGGCTTGTCAATTGGCTGATCTTTCTCAGCTGGAAGGATTTCTAGTGGATCTTCTGGAGCTGGTCTGTTGAGAAGTTCTGACATTGAGATTGACATTTTTGTCCTTGACTGGCTTGTCTGTTTGCTGGAACTTTGTTTGCTAGCTTTATTGTCACCATATACAGCTTTCTCAAATTTCCCTGTCCTGCTGTTTCCTCTGCTTGACTGGCAAGGCTGTCAATGTGAGCTCTCTTGTCTCTCTTGAAGCTCTTTTTGACTTCCTTGTCTGCGATGATATACTCTCCCCATGCTCTTGCCTCAGCTGACTTGGTTTTACTTGTGTTCACCACATCTTTCTTCCGCTTCCTGATTTACACTTTTTTCAATGTATCGACAGAGATCCATTCTTTGTGTTGAGTCTTGTTAATTCCCAGTATTTCTTGATAGGTGTCATGCCAGAGTTTCTTGGTGTGTTCCCAGTGGGTCTCTACACTTATACTGTTGTCCTCTAGAATATCTTGGAGAGGTTGGAATCTGTTGGAGAGGTTGAGCTGGAACTTGGTTTGTGTGTTGCGGTTCCTTAGCATGTTGGTGTTGTATCTTGGGCTTGTCTTGTTGTTAGTGGTGAGCTTCTTGAGCTTGAGTTGTACTGCCATCATAAGGAGATGGTGATCTGATGATATATCTGCTCCTTGTCTCACTCTTACATCCTGGCAAGATCTTCTGAACTTCTGGTTAATGCAGATATGGTCTATTTGGTTCTTCTATGATGTAATCTGGAGATCACCATGTGGCTTTGTTGATCTTCTTTTGAGGGAAAATACTTCCTCCTATCACCAGTCTGTTCAGGGAGCACAGGTTAGCAAAGCGTTCTCCGTTTTCATTAATTTGTCCCAGTCCATGTGTTCCCATTACTTCCTCATATTGGGTGTTGTCACTCCCTATCTTTCCATTCACGTCGCCCATAAGCACTGTGATGTCTTTTGCCTTGCGTTTGTCCAGCACGGTCTGCAGTTGTCGGTAAAAGATCTCTTTGCTGTCATTGTCTGCATCATTGGTAGGGGCAAAACATTGGATGATACTCATGTTGATGTTTTTCCTCTTTGTGGCAAATTTGGCTGTGATAATTCTTGGGCTTACTAGTTCCCATCCTACAAGGGCTTGTCGTGCCTGTGGTGTTAACATCAAGGCAACTCCCTGGGTGTGTGGTGAACCTTCCTCAGTATGTCCTGAGTACAGTACTGTTTCTCCCGATGTTAACTTTACTTGGCCTGTTTGGAGCCATCTTGTCTCACTCAGTCCTAGGATGGAGATGCTGTATTTTCTCATTTCCTTTGCAATCTAGAACGACCTGCCTGTCTCATACATTGTTCCAGTGTTCCATGTAGCTAATCTTGTTGGTTTCTTGGGGCTAATAAGGGGAGTCAGCAATCCAGCTCCCATGTGGTTTTCACTGCACTGCGTCATAATCCTCCTGTGTTGAGGCATTTCTGTTCCCAAGTCATGATGATTTTGATTTGTCGTTGATGTTTTTGTAACAGTTGATTTTCCGGGTAGAGTTGTTATCCCTACGCCAACCTGTTATACTCTAGGAAAGTTGTCGTCCAGATTAGTCTGACCTCTACCCTTTGACCTGTCCCACTTGGGTGACCCTACCAGGAACTAGTTTTCTGGCTGGCATAGCTCTCCGGGTCATAGAGGTGCATAAGCTACTATCCCACAACAAGGATTGGACATGTACTAGGTACCGGGCTGCACCCGAAATAATTAATTAATTGCTTTATTTATTATCTGAGTCTGATCAATCTTCTATTTTTGAAAAATCTTTTATATTGAAAAATGACCAGATTCCCTCGGTTACATGTCGGTCATGTATCACTAAAATGTAACCCACAAGGAGACAGCGTGTGAACAGAAGCATGTTGGACATGTTTCAAACATTAGTAGCGATTTTCGGTGAGACTGAGCCTGAGCCTTCATTCTCCCAGCTGGTGCATGATCAACTGTCTTTTTTTTTTTTTTTAAGAAGCGTTCGAGCTCTACTTACCAACCAACTTTATTTGAGCTGTTAAAAAATAACATTAATGGAGTGTTTAATAATAATAATAATAATAATAATAATAATAATAATAATAATAAATGTTGTCTAGGTATATTTACATAATATTCATTTTGACAGACACACGCTCACACACAGATAGACACGCGCTCAAAAAGACTGTACTTGCGGTTAGTATATCGCAGTTTATCATAATTAAATGCTCAAGGTAATTGTTATTATTTAAAACTTGGATAGATAGACGGGTTGTGTTTAGCTAGCATTGGGTTTTCTTAATTGTAATTTTTTGCTAGCAAACAGCTAGCGTGCTTACAGCTGTACACGAGCTGTTATTGCTGATTTGTGTAGCCGTAAAATCGGCTTTATAGAGTTTAATATTCTGTTTGTTTTAAACATTGTTTTTTTTTTTAATCAAAGATTGTACCCGTTTTGTGGATTACTGAGGTAAGGTGTGTGTGTGTGTGTGTGTGTGTGTGTGTGTGTGTGTGTGTGTGTGTGTGTGAATCTCCCGAACTGTAAGTACAACGAACATTATTAGCGTTAGCGTGTTAGCGTGTCTACACAGTACCGGAGTAAAACCCACATTGATTGGCCTGGTTAATTTAGAGGGGCGGACGAGAAGATGACCGGAGACAGAAAGGGTACGTGTGTTCGTTGCAAGAAAGGGAAGGCTCGAAGGCTGAATAAAGACGGCATTTGCGTCTTGGGAGTGTGCCCCGACCCAAGGAACGGCCAAACAAAATGGCGTCGGACGTAGAGGAACTCTCGTTAACGATGCAAGAAACAACAGGGCAGACGATTCTAAAGATGAAATGGTTCCAGAAGGTGAGGATATACCGTGTGGGAAATGTACCAAAGCCATTGGAGACATAGACAAGAGCATGCAGTGTGAGTCATGCCTTAAATCAGGGGTGTCAAACTCGTGCCAGAAAGGGCCATGTGGCTGCAGGTTTTTGTTTCAACCAAGCAGCAGCACACCTGACTTTGCTCATTTAATCAACTCATCTGAGTGTTCAGGCAGCTGATTGGTCAATCTGTGTGCTCTGTACAGAGACTGACCAAGCAACTGCCTGAACACTCAGCTCAGTTGATTAAATGAGCAAAGTCAGGTGTGCTGCTGCTTGGTTAAAACAAAAACCTGCAGCCACATGGCCCTTTCTGGCACGAGTTTGACACCCCTGTCTTAAATGGTTTCATTTCGTCACTTGCTGCAATATGAATTACCGCCAATATCAAGCCCTTATTGACTTTGGAATGAGAGGGATTGTGAGATGGTTCTGTAAAAGTTGTGACAGAGACATTCTGAAGACTCCTAGTAGTTATGGAAAGGGCGACAGAGATCTGGCTGAGGTCAAACAACGTTTGCCAGCACTAGAAGACTCCAGAAACATCAAGAAGATGATTGAACGTCAAGTGAAGAGATACATGGAAGAACAATCTGAGCTGGAGAAACGCCGACTCAATATTATTATACACGGTGTCCCAGAAGCCCCCCCAGGAGATCGAGGATGATGAGGGGGAGATGAGAGATACCACAATGGCTGAGAATCACGACCTCAAGAAACTCACTCAATTAAAATTGGTACACAAAGATCTAGAGATAGAGGAGGCAGATGTTGTAAATGCCTTCCGTATTGGTGCCAGAAAGGAGGACGGTAAACCTTGTATGTTGTGTGTCAAGCTATGTGACCGCGAAGTGAAGAAGAGGCTTCTTGATAGTGCCTGCTACCTGAGGAAGGTGGAGGGAGGATGGCAACGAAGGGTCGACATCAATCCGGATCTCACCAGTTTACAACGCCAACGTAGTCAAGAAGCCAGAGTTGAACTCAAACGTAGAAAAGACAATGGAGAGACCAACCTCGTAATCAGGAACTATGAAGTTGTAATAAGGAAAGATCTGAGACAAAACACAAGACCTCGCAAATCTACATAGGATCACGGCACACTTCGCGACCAGAGACTCGAGTATAATGAATACGTTAGTATTCATTTTTTAAAATGTATTGCTACTAATTTTGAAATTTTGTTGAGTAAAATAGAGGAGTTTAGAAATATCGTTTATGATATCAAACCAGATATAGTATTAGGTAGTGAAACATGGTTAAAAGAGGAAATTGACAATGCATATATTGATATACCTGGATTTAGTGTTTATAGGAGAGATACGAATGATGTTAAAGGAGGTGTTTTATTTTATGTTAAAGAAGATTTATTTGTTGAACCCTGTGAGGAACTAAATGTTATGAATGTAAAGGACACTCTATGGTTACAGTTAAAAAGTGTGAACGCCCCTGATAATATTTTAGGAGTAGTGTGTAGAAAAGGTGACAGTGATGTTACACTCAACACCAATTTGATTGAACAAATTGAACTAGCCACAAAGTTCAGCAAATAAATGGAGATTTCAATTTGCCTAATATAGCGTGGAAGGATAATTATGTAAGTGATTCCATTACTTCTTTTTCACATGTATTTTTTGACAAAATGAATGATCTATTCTTATATCAGCATATACTGGTCCTTCTCAAAAAATTAGCATATTGTGAAAAAGTTCATTATTTTCTGTAATGTACTGATAAAAATTAAACTTTCATATATTTTAGATTCATTGCACACCAACTGAAATATTTCAGGTCTTTTATTGTTTTAATACTGATGATTTTGGCATACAGCTCACGAAAGCCCAAAATTTCTATCTCAAAAAATTAGTATATCATGAAAAGGTAGTCTAAACGAGCTATTAACCTAATCATCTGAATCAACCAATTAACTCTAAATGCCTGCAACAGATTCCTGAGGCTTTTAAAAACTCCCAGCCTGGTTCATTACTCAAAACCACAATCATGGGTAAGACTGCCGACCTGACTGCTGTCCAGAAGGCCATCATTGACACCCTCAAGCAAGAGGATAAGACACAGAAAGAAATCTCTGAGTGAATAGGCTGTTGCCAGAGTGCTGTATCAAGGCACCTCAGTGGGATGTCTGTGAGAAGGAAAAGGTGTGGCAGAAAACGCTGCACAACCAGAAGAGGTGACCGGACCCTGAGGAAGATTGTGGAGAAGGGCCGATTCCAGACCTTGGGGGACCTGTGGAAGCAGCGGACTGGGCTACAGGTGCCGCATTCCCCAGGTCAAGCCACTTTTGTAACAGAAACAGCGGCAGAAGCGCCTGACCTGGGCTACAGAGAAGCAACACTGGACTGTTGCTCAGTGGTCCAAAGTACTTCTTTTGAATTAAATCAAATTTTGCATGTCATTCGGAAATCAAGGTGCCAGAGTCTGGAGGAAGACTGGGGAGAAGGAAATGCCAAAATGCCTGAAGTCCCGTGTCAAGTACCCACAGTCAGTAATGGTCTGGGGTGCCATGTCAGCTGCTGGTGTTGGTTCACTGTGTTTTATCAAGGGCAGGGTCAATGCAGCTAGCTATCAGGAGATTTTGAAGCACTTCATGCTTCCATCTGCTGAAAAGCTTTATGGAGATGATGATTTCATTTTTCTGAACGACCTGGCACCTGCTCACAGTGCCAAAACCACTGCTAAATGGTTTACTGACCATGGTATTACTGTGCTCAATTGGCCTGGCAACTCTCCTGACCTGAACCCCATAGAGAATCTGTGGGATATTGTGAAGAGAAAGTTGAGAGACACCAGACCCAACACTGTGGATGAGCTTAAGGCCGTTATCGAAGCATGCTGGGTCTCCATAACACCTCAGCAGTGCCACGGGCTGATTGCCTCCATGCCACGCCGCATTGAAGCAGGCATTTCTGCAAAAGGATTCCCGACCAAGTATTGTGTGCATAACTGAACATAATTATTTGAAGGTTGACTTTTTTGTATTAAAAACACTTTTTTTTTTTTTTTTATTGGTCGGATGATATATGCTAATTTTTTGAGATAGGGATTTTTGGTTTTCATGAGCTATATGCCAAAATCATCAGTATTAAAACAATAAAAGAGCTGAAATATTTCAGTTGGTGTGCAATGAATCTAAAATATATGAAACTTTCATTTTTATCAGTACATTCCAGAAAATAATGAACTTTATCACAATATGCTAATTTTTTTAAGAAGGACTAGTATATGAACCTACTAGACAAAGGGGGCATGATACCCCAAACTGTCTAGATTTAGTTATATCCTCTAGCGAGTGTAATGTGTCTAATATTGAAATAAGGAGTCCTGTAGGTAAAGGGGACCACTGTGTTTTAGTTTGGGACTACCAAGTAAGCATGGAAAGAATATCTGTAAATGAGTTGTTTAGGTATGATTATCAGAAAACAGATTATAATAAGTTGAGAGAGATGGTGTCAAAAGTAGATCACTGTCACTGATTGTAGAAATGTAGAAATTTCTTGGAATTATTTTCAAGAAAAACTATCTGGAGCAGTTCATGAATGTGTACCTAAGATTAAGATTACAAATGGAAACAGAATCAACCTACCATGGTTCAATGTAAAAGCTAGAAGAGCAGTTAGGAGGAAATATTATGCATGAGTAAGGTATAAAGAAACACGTTCTTTTACCTGGTATCAAGCCTATGTTCAAGTAAGAAATAGAGTAGCCAAAAGTTTGAGGAGGATTAAAAGATAGTATGAGAAGAATTTGTGTAAAGAAGCACGCAAAAACTCTAAAGCATTCTATATTTATATAAACAGTAAAATCAAGAATAGATCCCCAGTACTACGAGTAAAGGGTAGGGATGGACTTGCAACAAGTAATGACCTCGAGACAGCACATGAAGTGAACAAATTCTTTCAGTCTGTATATGTAAAAGAGGATGACATGGAATTGATCTATTTTAATGATTTTGTACACTGTGTTTTTGACAGAGAGGCTCCTGAGCCTTTTGATTTTCTGAGTATACCAAGTGATACTAGTATTGATGATGTTCACTTTACTCCTGAGGATGTCAAAAAGTTACTATTGAATGTTAATCCTAATAAGGCTATGGGCCCTGATGATGTGCACCCTAGAGTGCAAGGGGAACTTGCAAATGAATTGTGCCTACCTTTGTATAGCATTTTCAGACAATCACTTGATAGCAGATTGTTGCCCACAATGTGGAATATAGCCAATATAACTCCAATTTTTTAAAAAGGTGACAAATGTTTATCAGAGAACTACAGACCTGTTAGTCTTACGTCTCAAGTGTGTAAACTCTTAGAGAAAATAGTTAAAGAGAAAATTGTTCAATTTCTTTAGAATAATATTATATTTTGCGATGAACAGCATGGCTTCCGTAAGGGAAGGTCATGTCTTACCAGCTTGTTGTCTACCCTGGAGAAATGGACAAGGTTATACGATGAGGGTTTACCATTTGACACTTTGTATTTAGACTACCATAAAGCTTTCGACTCAGTTCCAGGCACTAGATTGATTTATAAGCTTAATAAGTATGGCATAGTACGGAAACTTAATTACTGGATTGAAGGCTTTCTTAGAGGCAGGAAACAATGTGTGTGTGTCAATGGTAGCAATTCATCTTTATTGAGAGTAACAAGTGGTGTCCCTCAAGGCTCGGTCTTAGGACCTGTCTTATTTTTAGTCTTTGTTAATGATTTGCCTGATATGCTGACAGCAAAAAGTAAAATCTTTGCTGACGATATAAAAAATTTTTATCCAATACTCTCTTTGGTAGACTATGATTGTGTTAAAAATGACTTGAAAAAATTAGATTCATAGTCCAAAGAGTGGTTACTTTGCTTTAATAGCAAAAAATGTAAGGTGATGCACTTTGGGACAAAAAAAACCCTGTTATGATTACAATATGAATGGAGAAAAAAATTGAAACAGTGTCAGAGGGAAAAGACCTAGGTATATTATTTACAAACAAATTGTCATTTTCAAAGCACATTAGCAATGCAGCTGCAAAAGCTAATAGAGTTTTAGGACTCATTAAAAGGTCCTTCAATTATATTATCAAGGAGTCTTTTTTAGCATTGTATAAAAGCTATGTCAGACCACACTTAGAGTATTGTGTTCAGGTATGGTCCCTGTTCTTGCAGAAGGACAGGGACATTTTGGAAAAAGTCCAGAGAAGGGCTACTAAGATGGTCCCTGGACTCGAGAATTTGGATTATGAAGACAGGTTGAGGGAACTTGGACTGACTACTTTAGAGAATAGACGCATCAGAGGAGATCTCATTGAAGTTTTCAAATTTTTGAATGGTTTTGAGAATATTCACAGTTGTGCTTTCTTTGAGATGAGGTAATATAGTGTCCTTAGGGGACATTCCCATATGATACAAGTTAAAAGGTCAAGATTGGATGGTAGAAAATACTTTTTTAGTAACCGTGCAGTCACCATGTGGAACAGCTTATCACAGTATGTAGTCAGTTCATCAACAGTAAACGAATTTGAGTTGTTATAAGTTAAGTTGCTATTAATCAATGATGTGTGCTTTTATGTACAACTTTGTACAAATTTCTTTTTTCACATAATAAAATGTTTTCATGTTTTGTGTTTTTTTTTTTTCATTCATTTTCTGAACCACTTAATCCTAATTAAGGTCGCGAGGAGCCTGGCGCACATCTCAGGGTGAAGGTGGGGTACACCCTGGACAACGTGCCAGGCCATCGCAGTATTTACATAATAGAGAAAGAAATGTGGAATTGCAGGTTCTTGTCAATTCACATGATTATATATATATATATATATATATATATATATATATATATATATATATATATATATATATATATATATATATATATAGATATATATATATATATATATATATATATATATAGATATATATATATGTGTATGTATATATATATATATATATATATATATATATGTGTATGTATGTATATATATATATATATATATATATATATGTGTATGTATGTATATATATATATGTATATATATATATATATGTATGTATATATATATATATATATATATATATATATATATATATATATATATATATATATATATATATATATAAATTTATTTTTGGGACAAAGAGAGTGTTACCAGGGATTTGGATATTATATTCTTGTTATTTTGTTGGCACAATGTTACGAGGAAGATGATAATAAAGTTGCATACAAGCACACAGTGGATTTTTACTATTATATTTACAATATAAACAATCTATGCCCCCCCACCCCCGGCCTGCTGTAAAATTGTGAGGCATTGACCGGTCCGCGATGATAAAAAGGTCGGGGACCACAGCAAACAAAAAGGCACTAAAATGTAAACCCAGGCTCAGACACTCATCAGTAGGCGTATTTATTTTGAGTTCTGCCGAAAAGTGGAGTGTGTTCAAAATAATACCAGTGGGGTTTTTTTTAAGTGAATAAAGCTCAAAATCCTTATAATAACTTTTATTTTAAATTAATAAATGCATTAAGAATATTACACATTCTATTCCAAATAAAAACATGAAAAAAAAAAATCAAATTTGTGTTATTCCTTTAAATAAATTGAAGAACAGGGAATAGTATACTGTTTAAAAATAGCAGTAAACAGAAAAATGGTTTAAGATTTTGTCTCCTTTGAATCACTGAACTAATACTTGGTTGTATAATCACTGTTTCTGAGAAGTGCCATACATCAGTGTTATATGGAGTCAACCAACTTCTGGCACCTATTCCAACCCAGGATGATTGAACTACATTCCACAGTTCTTCTGTATTTCTTGGTTTTGCCTCAGAAACTGCATTTTTGATGTCATACCACAATTTTTCTATTGGATTAAGGTCTGAGGATTGGGCCGGCCGCTCCATAATGTCAATCTTATTGGTCTGTAACCAAGATTTTGCCTGTTTACTGGTGTGTTTGGGGTCGTTGTCTTGCTGGAGCGCCCGTTTCATGGGTATGTCCTCTACAGCATAAGGCTGCACGACCTCTTCCGGTATTCTGATGTAATCAAACTGATCCATGATACCTGGTATGTGATAGAATGAGCACCGTAGTATGAGAAATAGCCCCATATCCTGATGTTTGCACCACCATGCATCACTGTCTTAACAGTGTACTGTGGCTTCTATTCAGTGTTGGGGGGTCGTCTGACAAACTGTGTCCAGCAACTGGACCCAAAAAGAACAATCTTACTTTCATCAATCCACAAAATGTTGCCCTATTTCTCTTTAGGCCAGTCAGTGTGCTCTCTGGAAAATTGTAACCTTGTCAGCACTTGTCCTTTTTTCAACAGTGGAACTTTGCGAGACTTCTTGTCGATTGCTTGGCTTCACATAGGTGCCTTATAATTGTAACAGTACTTATAGGTAACTTTCAACCTTTGATCTACCTGGAGCAGATTGTTGGCTAAGCCTTTGCCATTTTGACTATTCTTCAATCCATTCAAATGAATTTTTTTTCTTCTTCTTTCTTTCATGTTTTTCTGGGTTTTGGTTTCCATTGTAAAGTATTTGTGATCATTTTGGCTGACCAGCCTATCATCTTCTGCACTTCTTTATGGTTCCCCCTCTCCAATCACCTTTTTAATCAAGCGACACTTCTTCTGAACAATGCCTGGAATTACCCATTTTCCTCAGAATTTCGAAGATAAATGCTCTAAAACTAACATGTACAGCATTTGCTGTGTTCCTTCCTTAAATAAGGGCGATAAGTGGCACCTGTTTTTCAAAGAATGAATGACCTCACTAATTGAACTCCACAATGCTATTATTTTGAACACGCCCTTTTCAATTAGTGATTCAATTACACAGAATCAGCAGCATAAATGTGATGACCGTTGGATCTGTTGGGAGTGTTGGATTTCTATTACTTTTCTAGTCATTTCTACCAAAAACAATGATTGATCTAGTTATTGATGTCTCTGTGCTATTATTTTGATAAACTCAGCGGTTTTAATCCAACATTCCCCATCCATATTTAGTGCAATAGCACATGAAGTTCTGTTAGATGACTTTACAGAGCTGAGCCGAATGCACACATTCACACCTTATGAAGTGTCGAGATGTCATTTTTCTATATTGTCCTGGGTTTACACTGGGTCACAACATCTACGATTCCCATGATTTGAGAGAATCATGGAGAGCGTACAGGGCCGTGGGATCAAATTGTACTGATCTTTTGGAACCTGGTAGATTTATTAAAATCATGCTGAGCAGTGCAAAAGTTTTGCCTGTCAAAATTTTTCCCACGTTTATTGTTGAGATTTAATGTCAATCGTGGTAGAACGTGGGAAGTGCAATAGAGCGTAACAGACCTTAACAGTCCTTAATGGGCCTTAACAGGGCATAACAGACCTTGATCATAGGGGCTATTGATGAACTGGCAGCACAATTCCTTCAAGTTTAATCTCTTGAATGCAAGCTTCCACTTTTAATACCCAAATCATAGAGCTCCACTCTTTTGTGAAGTGTAAACCTAGAGTTAACCATTGAAAACTTACATTTTAAAGGTTTTTATTTTGGATCTCAGACTATAGTGGTGCATACTGGGAGTATAGACATTTGTGAACTGATGTCCTGATTGGTTCTTTATTTGATGAGGTAATCACTCATTTTTTGCTCATCATTGCCCACCACCATCCTCAATACACACGCACACACACACACACACACGCCCGCGCGCGCACACACAATCAGCAACACGAGGCATGAACTCATAAAATGGATAATTAAACTAACAAGACAAGGATACAAATAAACACAGAAATCAGCTAGTGAAAGGAGGCGAGAAAACACATTTTCTCTTTTTTTGGTTCAGATAGAATTCTGGAAATGTAGGGGAGACTGATTTATGTCTTTATGTATTTATATAAAGCACCCCCGGTACTCTAGTAACATTAACCTCTGACACCTATCAAGAGATATATGTACTCAAAGTACTACCTTTAAGCCTAAATGTTTCATTCATTCATTCATCTTTTGAACCGCTTAATTCTAAGTAAGGTCACAGGGAGGCTGGCACCCATTTCAGCCTACTCTGTATGAGGGCAGAGTACACCCTGGACAGCTTGCCAGGTCATCAACACACTGACGGCTATGCAGCAGTTACGTCAGCAATGGTTCTTTTACTTGCCTCTCACCATAAACAGTGAGAGACATGGTCCGCCTTTGATAGCCCAGTTAGCTGCACTTGGGGGACAGTAACAACCCATTGAAAGTGGGGCTTGAAACCCCAACCTTGGGATCAGTGATCTAGCACCTTAGCACCAGGCCACCACTGCTTGACTAAATGTTTTTTTTATTAAATAGTCCCTATCTCAAAGGTTCCAGGCCTGCATGGGGTGTCCCTCATATATCATGTAAAGATAAAGGTACCATGTGGAAAAAAAAAGGAATATTGTTAACCTTTTATATTTACCTTTGAAGTGTGAGAATTTTTTCTGGTCATCCTGTACTTACACTCTACTAAATTTCCTCAAGTTTGTGCATGCATGCATGCATGCATGTCTGTGTGTGTGTGTGTGTGTGTGTGTGTGTGTGTGTGTGTGTGTGTGTGTGTGTGTGTGTGTGTGTGTGTGTGAGAGAGCGAGAGAGAGAGAGAGAGAGAGAGAGAGAGAGAGAGAGAGAGAGAGAGCTCCCGCGCACCTACACGCATGCACGAGGTAATGATGCAGTGATCATGTCACTGCAAGGTGACTACATGAACCATGCAGAAATTATGATTTATTAAATAGATTCTAATTAACTTTTATCTTTGATACTGCATTGTACAACTATGATATCATTGTAATGGTGGAAGGGACATCAATGTAAGTCCACTCCTTAAGCAAGTGTAGGATATGTTTTGGTGTGAAAGGTCAGCAGTGTTAATGGAAGATTAAAATGTTGATGACTGTTTGAATTTATGACTTAATCTATTTAATCTTGAAATAATTATTTCATGCTCCAGCCTCCCTAGATTAAGTGGTTAAGCAAATGAGTGAGTAAGGGATGATAACTATTTCATGTTTATTTAAGGTGGCCTGTTGGCTTAGTGGTGAGTACTTCCACCTTACATTAAGAAGGTCCTGGGTTTGAGTCCTGTTTCTGTGTAGAGTTTGCATGTTCTTCCGATTGTATGTGTTTTCTCCAAGTGATCCGGTTTCCTCCCTTAGTCCACAGACGTGCACAAGCTGTACAAGGTTTATCTTGCGTCCGCCGATAGTTGGCTGGAATGTGATCCTAATAAAAACATAAAACAACTCGTAAAATTACTGAGTGAATGTTTATTTAGATTTATTTGCATATTGTTGATTTTGCTAAAATGCAAATGCAAAACATACAAGCATGAGTGACATGTTTCATAACTAGATAATCCATATAGAGCCCCGGTCAGGTGAGCCTCCAAGCTACATCTCTGCAATATAAAGGATGCAGCCAAAAGTTATGCGTGTTAATTGCACCCCCTAGTGAAAAAAATGTACAAACTGTTGTTGTTTGTTGATTTCTTAGTGTTATTCTACTTCAAGCTATTCTATATTCTTTTACTTAAAATTGTCATGTTTAAATAAAATTATTTTGATCTGCACAAAACCAAAAGACCATTGGGCAGAGTAAGAATTAATTTAGCCCCTCTTACCTGGGCAGAGTCAAAGCAAAAATCCAAGGATAGCAACTGCTTTGTGCCTTTTTGTGCTATTATGTTTGCTCTAGCATCTTGTATGATAGGATTAGGGGTTGTGGTTAAGTTCATAAGAGAAATTTAATTTGACAAAGCTACACCCTCTAGCCATCTTGAACTTGATCCTGATGGTCTTTTTTTTTTTTTTTTTCTGTCCTAGGTCCTGGTAAACGTTCTTCCCTGCAGGGTGAGGAAAAGTTGGCCTCTCAGCAGCTCACAGTACAAAAAGGTTCCAACTTCAACACGATGCCTGCCAGCATGGCCAAAGTGCACCTGCAGAATGTGGCAGAATATGGCAGTCACACGCTCACACTGCGCCGTGACAAAGGAGCTACAGCGGGCATCAGTACTGAGCTGCCCGGTGCTAAGGCCATCTACGTATGTGATGGAGAGCTTTTTAAACAGCTGGAGGGGGACAATCTGGGATCTGAGGGAGGTGGAGTGAAGCCAGGCTACAATAACAATACAATCACTGCTACCACCCTCAGGACAACAAAGCCAACCAAAGATGACTCCAAGTACAACATCAGCATTGAACATGTGCCACAGACCAGACTCATCCATCTGAGCAACACAGCTACAGAGCCTGTGCCAGGGTATGGGTTAAAGAATTTTCCTGCTGAAAGGGTGAATGCGCCAAACACGGAAAAGGATTCCCCCTTGCAGAACATCTCCAGTGAGACACACAGAACTAACAGCGCATTAGAGCCAGTGGACTCAGGAAATTCTGGCGTGATGTCAAAGAGCGAGACCATCTCCACACTGTCCATGAGCTCCTTAGAGGTAAGCCAGTAAGGCTATTGTTTAGAAGGCTGTATAATGAAGGTAATCTGGGATTGCCATTTACTATTTTATCAATTTTACTTTATAGTTTATAAAAGCATTTTAGAATTATCAGAAGTACAAACCCTGAGTTTAATTGCATAACATGAGTAAGAATGTGTATAAAATCACGTTCTTCTGTATAATGATGATATTTTGTACACATTCATGATTGCAACTTAATATGTAGCTATGTACATATTAAACTTCATTCTTTAACTTAGACTTACCAATAATTGTGGGTTAGGTAATATTATCTGAGCCCTCATTGCAAGTCATTGCAAACAAATGTCAAAGCAACTACCTCACTGATTTTTTTTTTTTCTTCACATAAACTCGTGTTCAGGGATATACAAAATGTGAAATGGTAGCTGTTTCATGTTCTTAAAGAATAAAAGTAGTATTAAATGCAAGGTATGTATTAAATTGAGTTGCATTTTTGATTTAGTGTTGAAAGGATTAAATCAAGCCCAAATTATTGGCTATTGGTTTCTTAAAATCTACAAACCAAAACCCAGTCATATCATTGATTTTGTGTTACACTTTGCATAGGCGGGGCAGTGGTGGTCTAGTGGTATAAGGTGCCGGATTGCTGATCCAAAGGTTGGGTGTTCGAGTCCCACTCTCCACAAGGTTGGCACTACCCCCCCCCCCCCCCCCCACTGCAGCTAACTGGGTTATCAAAGGCCGGCCATGTCTTTCACTGTCTATGGTGTGAGGCATGTAAAAGAACCATTGCTGACTTTCGACAAGAGTAGCTGCAAAGCCGTCAGTGTGTTTCCGCCCTGCGATGGCCTGGCGAGCTGTCCAGGGTGTACTCTGCCCTTGCCCTGTGTTGGCTGGGATGGGCACCAGCCTCCCCGCGACCCTAATTAGGATGAAGCGGTTACAGAAAATGAACTGAACTGAACTTTGCATAGGAATTTGAGCACATTTTACCAAGTCTGAAAAATAGCGAAAACTTACACAACACAAATCATTTACTCAGGCGATATTAATGGGGGTTTGAGGCAATACCGTTTTGGTTATTTAAAATTTTCAGCATTTTTCACAATGAATCCTGATTGCATCCCTGAATCATGTGTCTGTCTGATCAACACTGTCTTTTCCCCCAAGTCATTCAAAATAAGTTTATAATATGACATATATCAGCTGTTTGTTACAATACGTTACATTTTTGTGAGAAAGGACAAATATGACTAAAAGAAAATTATTGGAAAAAAATCTAACTGAATACCGAGTATGATCCCTATCATATGAAACAAGAAGTGTTGAATTTTAGCCAGGTTTGGATCTTGAATCGTTGAATTCTTTACCCAGGTTTGTCATTCATATAGTTTGTTAACATTCCAGAGCCACAAAAAAAAAAAAAAAAAAAAAAAAAGATATATTGGTTCAGGAAACTTTTAGTTGTATGAAATATTTTTTATTGTTTTTTTTTTTTTTTCCCCCAAACAAGTCACAACCTGTAACTCCTTCATTAAGTTCTCTATCTTCCACAGTGAAATTTAAAGTGTCAGGTTTAGTGTACCTTAATGCACACACTGCATTACATGCTTTATGGAAAAAAATTGGCTTATTTTACTTTCAGCTTGTTTTCATAAATGATAAACGAAGAACTGAAATACATTTAGACTTTTCCCTGCTATAATGTAATAATTATTTAAAGTTCATGAATAGGCAGCACAGTGGGGCAGTGATGGTCTAGTGGATAGGGTGCAGGATCGCTGATCTTATGGTTGGGGGTTCGAGTCCCCACAAGGTTGTCACTGTCCCCCCAGTGCAGCTAACTGGGTTATCAAAGGCTGGCCATGTCTGTCACTGTCTATGGTGCGAGGCATGTAAAAGAACCATTGCTGACTTTCGTAAAGAGTAGCTGCAAAGCCGTCAGCGTGTTTCTGTCCCTTGCTAAAAAGGGTTGTGACGGGAAGGGCATCCGACGTAAAAACCTCTGCCAAATTAAATGTGCGAATCAGATTATTCACTGTGGCGACTCTCGAGAACGGGAAAAAGCCAAAAGAAAAGAAGAATAGAAGAATAGACAGCACAGTAGCATGGTGCTTCTGCCTCACACTAAGAAGGTCCTGTGTTGCATTGGTTTCTTCTGAGTACCCTGGTTTTGTTCCACAGTCTATCTAGAATATGCATATTAAGCTAATTAGAATGCTTCATTGCGTGTGTGTTGGCCCTGTGGAGGTTTGGCGAGCTGTTCTGGGTGTAGCCTGCCTCCACCTAGAGGTGGCAGGGATGGGCTTCAGCCACCCCGTGACCCTAATAAACCATAAAGCGAGAACAGAAGATGAAATAGAATGAGTATTAGAAGAACGTGCAACATAATCTTCATCCAAGTGTTACCTGATTTGAATATAATTGATGTGCATCTGTTGCATGAAATAGTATTAACAGTCATGCCACATAATTTCAATCCTTGTGGCATTTTATCAGTTACTAGAAGTTTATTGTGGCCTTTAGCTTAACCAGGCAGAAAAGTGAATGAGTGTTAATCAAACTCTGTGTATCAGTGTGAGCCTACCTGCAGGCTGTATGAGGATGAAACTTAGCTACTGCGACACTTTTTGTGTGCAGCTTAATTAAGAGAGGATGCGCAGCCTGAATTATTCATGATGCCAGTGACAGGGTTGTTTTCTAAATGCCTGTGTATTCGCACTACATGCCAAAAGGCACCATCATGAACTCTCCTGGTGTTCAGATTGAACATGAAGTTTGTTTAATTGTTGTTAATTCACTGCATGGCTGTTTTATTTTCACATTCTTCTTTAATCATGGTTTATCTTTTTCAGTTCATCATCTTAAATGTACCATAATTCCCTTTCTTAATTATACCTTTGAAGATGTAATATGGATATTTGTATGAAGGATAATGCTAAAAGAACATGTCTAAGCAGGAACTCTAAAAACAAGAATCAATAGTCTTATAGAACTAATATATAATATAATATATGCCCCTGAAGGGAGCAGCCGGAAGGAAAGTTCGCCAGGTCAAATCATCCGCCTGCATCTCACCCTGTCCTCTGCATCTTCTTTTTTGACTCCAACGACCTCCATGTCTTCCTTCACCACATCCATAAATCTCTTATTTGGTCTTCCTCGAGGCCTTCTGGCCATCTAGGTCTTCCTCTAGGCCTTCTGCCTGGTAGTTCCAACCTCAGCATCCTACTGCCAATATACTCACTATCCCTCTTCTGTCCATGTCCAAACCATCTCAATCTAGCCTCTCTGACTTTGTCTCCAAAACATCTTACATGGGCTGTCCCTCTGATATACTCATTTCTGATCCTATCCATCCTCGTTACTCCCAGAGAGAACCTCAACATTTTCATCTCCGCTACCTCCAGCTCTGCCTCCTGTCTTTTCCCCAGCGCCACTGTTTCTAAGCCATACATCATTGCTGGCCTCACCACCGTCTTGTACACTTTTCCCTTCATTCTTGCTGACACTCTCCTATCGCACATCACACCGGACACTTTCTCCAACCATTCCAGCCTGCCTGCACAGCTTCTTCACCTCTTTTCCACACTCTCCATTGCTCTCGATTGTTGAGCCTAAGTACTTAAAATTCTCCACCTTTGTTATCTCTGTTCCCTGTAACATCACTGTTCCTCCTGGGTCCTTCTCATTCACACACACATGTATTCTTTTTTCTGAGGCTGACCTTCATTCCCCTCCTTTCCAGGGCATACCTCCACCTCTCTAGATTTTCCTGCACTTGTTCTCTGCTCTCACTACAGATCACAATGTCATCTGCAAACATCATATCAGAAGTATATATATATATATATATACATATATACATATATATACATATAAAGTGATTTCAGTTCAGTTCATTTTCTGTAACCGCTTCATCCTAATTAGGGTCGCGCGGAGGCTGGTGCCCATCCCTGCCAACTCAGGGCGAGGGCAGAGTACACCCTGGACAGCTCGCCAGGCCATCGCAGGGCAGAAACACGCTGACGGCTTTGCAGATACTCTTGTCGAAAGTCAGCAATGGTTCTTTTACATGCCTCACACGATAGACAGTGAGAGACATGGCCGGCCTTTGATAACCCAGTTAGCTGCACTGAAGGGGGGGGCAGTGACAACCTTGTGGAGAGTGGGACTCGAACCCCCAACCTTTGGATCAGCGATCCAGCGCCTTATACCACTAGACCACCACTGCCCCGGACTATAAAGTGATTTATTGAGGTATTAAATAGCAGAACAAAAAAAATAATGAAAATAAAAATAGCTCATAACTAGACGAGACACAGTCACCCAGATTTAGCTTCTTCAGCATTAAGGATGTTCTAAAAAGGTCAGTGTTTGTTCACATTTTTGAATGTTAGCCAGTGGATAGCGTGGACAGCAGAGTGACCACAGAGCCCAGGGTGCTTTTTTTTTCTGACCTCAAGCCAAATATGTTCACAAAATGCAGTGCCAGGTTGCAGCTTCAAGCAGAAGGTCAAGCTCTCCTCTGACACTATGAGACAGACTAACGAAAGGCTATGAGGTCACAAGCTGTTTACTGTGTGCTCATGCCAAGTTCTCAGTAAAAAAGATATTCTTCTGTGGTCTTCTCGTTGAACTAAAAAAAATGGTAACAGTGAACATCCTAACATATTTGTTGTTTTATATTTTCTCATTGCAGAGACGAAAATCACGTTACGCAGAGTTGGATTTTGAGGTACCTGTTGCATACTTTTATATCAGCATTCACTTTTAATCTCATAGAATGGACTACATTTTCATGTAAGAATTGTGCATATGGCGATGTTTGCATCATCCTATTTACTTGTGCACAGAAGATCATGCATACGAGAAAACGTCACCAGGACATGTTCCAGGATCTGAATAGAAAATTGCAGCATGCCGAGAAAGACAGAGAATCTCCACCAGTGGACAGCAAGCCTGGGAAGAGGTGGAGTGTGTCATCTGGAGGCAGTGACAAGACCAACCTAAGTGTAGGTTTAATTCTTTTTTTTTTTTTTTTTTTCATCTCAGTAATTTCTTAGAAGAAATATCAGGCGATTATCAGCATTTCTAGTGTGATATGTTTTCGAAGGAAACTTCTGGTTCAGCAAGCAGTTAACTTTAGTAAGATACCGAGTTTGTTTTTGTGTGTGATAAGACATGCTGTAACTGAAAACCAGAAAAGGCTTCTTGTTGAGAAGAAATGGGGAGGCATTGCTTCCATTTTTAGTTTTCTTGGAGGGCTCAACATGACTTCCTATTCCTGTGCTCATTTCTGTTGGGCCATGGATATAAAATTAATAGTTACACAGGCTTGAACACAGAGGAGGTGTGTTTTTTTTTTTGTTTGTTTGTTTGTTTATGTATCACATTCTCTCCAATTCAAATTAATGAATTATATTAGTAGCATTTTATTTCTTACCTTATTTATTGATTAGTTGATTGATTTGGTTGCTGTAAATGTTTTTCTCTCTTTTTTGTTGCTTTCCTGCTTTAATTATATGATTGTGGTTTTAGGATAACGTGACAATTCTACAATGTATTGGGACACTTTTTAATGCAAAGTACCTCATGGATCTGGCTTTGAAGCAGTAAATCAATATATAATGTACTCATTCATACAGTCAGGCACTTGCTCACTCAAAGGGCATGCACACAAAAGCGATGAGTGAACAGTGAAAAGTCTCTAATTGAAGTAACCATGTAGCTAGCAAGATAACTGATGAATAGAGTATGTTGTTTTAGTTTATATTATAATAATGATTATATTATCTATGATTAATCTGGAAACAGGGATTACATTTTTAGTTAATAGTCTGTAAAATGACTGTATGTAGTTATAAAGCACAGCATATTTAGAAACAGCAATAATGCGCTGCTTTTACATAACTGATGTTGGCAAAATGCACACGTTCATTGTTTGTTTATAGAAAATATTATGGTGAATGCAGATTCAAACAAATTACCATTAAACTGTTAGGTTTCTTTTTTTCATAATTTCTAAATATATATGAAAAAGAAAGATGATTTGGTGGCATCTGTCAATCAACAGTACCTTTGATAGGTAGTAGTTCAAATCATATCATGTGAAAGTTGAGCTCTGTTTAACTCTGTGCCTGAACAGTTTCAGGCTTCACAAAGAACTGTTTCAATTAGTTAGCCAATTTCACTCAGCTACTCTTTTCGTCACTCATTCAGTGTTAGATTTGAATTTGTAATTCCTAAATTAAAAGATGTTTATGTGCAGACAACTAAAGCACCCACATGGATTGAGGATCGACTTCCCCAAGCAAGAACCAAAACAAATTACCATTAAACTGTTAGGTTTCTTTTTTTCATAATTTCTAAATATATATGAAAAAGAAAGATGATCGCAGTCAGACAAACAAAGTGAGTTGATGATACCCTCCCACAGCTACCTCTGGATGAGGAATTACCTTTCCCTATAAAAAAGGCCTGGGAGAAACAGACACAAACAGACACAAGCTTGTTCAGGAGTGCTTTTTTTCATTTATTCGAAAGTGAACTTGGTATTCACATAAGCATGTCCATGGTGTGATGAAGTAAAACATGAACGGTCAGTTTAAATAAAGTGCTATATATTAAGATAAGATAAGATAAGATAAGATAAGATACAGCTTTATTAATCTCACAATGGAGAAATTCACTGTTACAGGCTCTTGAGGTACTATCAGTAGGGGGTGCAAAAATAGATACAAGTACGAACATACACACATACATATATAAGTAAATAAATAAATAGATACATAAATAGTATAAATTACTAAACAATAAAAGAAAAGAAAAGAATGGAGCAACTTTATAGATTGGCCTATATTAAAGTGTAATGTATCTGAGTGCAGAGTAGATGGGTTGATATGGTTGACAGTCAGTGGGGTAGATGTGGTTGATTAAAGTGCACGGGGTCTTTATTGCACAAAACCCGTATTTTCACAGACAGTTACAAAGTGGCGTCGTACAGTCTGATAGCGGTGGGAATGAACGACCTGCGGTAGCGCTCCTTCCTGCACTGAGGATGCCTCAGTCGCCCACTGAAGGAGCTGCTCAGCTCCTCGACAGTCTGGTGCAGTGGGTGAGAGCTGTTGGACAGGATGGATGTGAGCTTTGCTACCATCCTCCTCTCACTCACCTCCTCCACAGAGTCCAGTGGGCAGCCGAGGACAGAGCTGGCCCTCCTGACCAGCTTGTTCAGTCTCTTTCTGTCCCGCTCTGTGCTGCCCGGGGCCCAGCAGATGGCAGCGTAGAGGATTGCAGAGGCTACCACAGAGTCATAAAATGTCCTGAGCAGAGGTCTGCATATGCCGAAGGACCTGAGTCTCCTCAGAAGGTGGAGGCGACTCTGGCCCTTCTTGTACAGGGGGCCCTTCTTGTACAGACATTACTGGACTAGGATAGATTCGATTCAAGGCAGACCACTGGGCAAGCCTAGCAGGGTAAGAATAAGAAAATAATATAAATAAAAAGAATGGTGAAGTGCACAGAAGGGGAACTATGTGAGTCTTTCCGGTCATCAGGGAACATTTTTATGTTGTTTAAAAAAGAATATAGAAAAGCAAGGGGAGGCTGTGCCATTCAGTCGGTCAGTCAGTGACTCTGTCATTCACTCGCTCAGTCACATTGTTAATGTCATTCATTTACACAGTCAGCCAGCTACTCAGTTTTCAGTCAGGCAGAATCAGAACACACACACACACACACACACACACACACACACACACACACACACACACACACACACACACACACACACATACAGATACATACATACATACATACATACATACATACATGCATGTCGTACTGCATGCGTATTTGTGTGTGCGTGTATACATATATACATACAAACTGTATATATAGATACATTCATTTTAAGTATTTTTCGATTTTACGTAAAAAAATGTATATATATATATATATATATATGTAGGGACAGAAACATGCTGACGGCTTTGCAGCCTCTCTTTACTCTACTTTACTCTACAAAAGTCAGCATTGGTTCTTTTACATGCCTCTCCCCATAGACAGTGGGAGACATGGCCCACCTTTGATAACCCATTTAGCTGCACCGGGGGGTCTGAATATATATATATATATATATATATATATATATATATATATATATATATATATATATATATATATTACAAGTACGGATATCCATATAAACAGATACAGAATTAATCCTTGATCGAGTAATATATACATTATTATCAATATGATAAACAGTAGAATGTAAATGTAGTGCAAAATGTAAATGTGGATGTCAGTGCTATATGGAGGAGTTGTACAGTTTAATGGTCACAGGTTGGAATCGTTTCCTGTGTTGTTTCAGTGGACCATTTAGGTGGTTTCAGTCTCTCACTGAACATGCTTCTGTGATTATTCAGGAGGTTGTGATGCAGGTGTTAGGTATTGTTCAATATTGTCCTTATTTTGGATCTTCTCCTCTCCAACACAAGTGTCAAAAGGTCCAGCTCTATCCCCACAATGTTACTGGCCTTGCAGCTCAGTTTGTTCAGTCTGGTGGCATCTGCAACTCTCAGCCTGCTGCACCAGTATGCAACAGCAAAGAGGATAACGCTGGCCACAACATATAAAAGATCTCTTAACACATCCTAGGCATGGCTTGGTAGATGTTAAAACAACCTTAGTCACTGCAAAAAAAATCTTGGAAAGTGTGATATTGTTTTTAACCCAGTCAAGTTTATTGCCAATATGAACTCCAAGGTATTTTTAATTCTCTACCATTTCCACATTGACACCCAAGATGGAAACATGTGTCACTGGTGTTTTGTAGCTCCTAAAATCTACAATCAGTTCCTTGGTCTTTGTCACATTAAGCTGCAAATGATTCTGCTCACACCATGTAACTAAGGAATCCACAGCAGCCCGCTGATACATCCAACTAGTTCGTTATTTTTTAGTCAGGATTCTATGTACAGTGAGAGAAACAAAAGTCTCCCGAAAGCTAAGTTGAGGAGGTATGATGAAACGTATGTAGCACTCGGCTTCACTGTGACTACGGTGAGAAACGAGGGAAGACTGGTGTGATTACTGTGTCTGAAAACATTGGCAGCAGACAGCATGAAGACAAATAAATTACGGCGTCACTTAATGCCATTACACCCGATCACGCTGATAAGCCGCTTGAGTTTTTTTCAATGAAAACATGCCGAATATTGCCAACAACCATCCCGCTTTGTGAATGCTACTTCAACAAAACAGCGAGCTCTGTTAGCATCATGTGGTGGTGTACCAAATTGCTCAGTGCAAAAACCCCCACATCATAGCAGAGGAACTGATAGTATCTGCAGCAGACAGGGTCTCTGTCATGCTGGATGATGATAGTACTGCGGAAATAAGTCCAGGTTCCAGTTCAGAATTGAGCAGGAGCTGAGAGTTGCAGTATCGTGCTTTAAACCCGGCTTCGAAAAGCTGTGCACTGCGAAAGGTGCTCATTGTAGCCTTTAATCTTGACTTAATGATTTTTACAAAATAAATAAATAAATAAATAAATAATAATAATAATAATAATAATAATAATAATTGTTTTATTCTTTTTTTTTTGCAGATTAAAGTGTTTTATATATTGTGTTCCTGAGTTAATGTTGCTGATCAATTTTAATTGATTTTATTTAATTTTATTTTTCAGTATCGAATGGTTCAAATTGTTGGTCAAAAATGTTTACAGTTTAAATGAGGAAACTTTTTTTTTAATTTCAGGCAAATTGATGCACTTTAAATCTTTTTGTTTACAGACTAAACACTTGTTAATAAAGTTATTTTTTATTGGAAGTTGATCTATATTTCTTCCTTTTTGTATTCCATAATGTTAATAAGGATACAGTGTTATTCAGAGGATTATTAACAGATTCAGATCTGTTACTTTTCAATCAGCTAGTCACTCTGTTGGTTGGCCAGTAACTCTGTCAGTTACTTATTTAATGTGTCAGTCAGTCAGCCTGTCACTCCATCAATCAGTTTGTCAGTTACTCTCAGGCATTCAAATGTATCAGTCAGTTACTCTGTCATTCAGTCAGACAGTACACACACACACACACACACACACACACACACACACACACACACACGCAGTAGCAAATTAAAGTGATATGAAATAAATGTATTGTTTGTTTGTTTGTTTGTTTGTTTTGACACTTCCTTATTCTTATGTATTATTTATGTGTGGGTAAATGATTCTGAATGTCAGTTTTCATGACACTTATTTATCCATAGTATGATCGACATAAATATATGTTCTCATGATCTGATATGTATTTTGTTTGTTCCTTGTATAGGATAAGCAGCAGACACCCAGCAAGCGTGCATGGGAGGGTATCAGAAAGTCTCATTCTCCCCCCTCATGGGTGAGGAAGGAGCTGGAGCCACTACAAGCTTCTCCACTAGAGCTTCAAACTGTGGAGTGGGAGAAAACCAGTGCTACCATTCCACTGGTGGGCCAGGAGATTATGGACCTGCAGACAGAAGTCTGAACAGCCTACAGCTCCATACAGAGGTGTAGAAAAAACTCAACTGTCAGGGAAAAAGAAAGAAATAGACATGCAGGGAGAGGGACATGTGAAAGAGCGATGAAACAGACGTTTTGCTGGTGTAAAATTAGTTTTATTTTGATGCAGGAATGGCAATCACAAGACTTAAAAAAGTGGCCTGAACATGTCATATAAACGGCCTGGCATTGCTCAGACTTTTGGGACTGAGAAAGTGTAGTGTTGGCATTTTGGGGTGTTTCTACAGGGAAAAAACAGAGAACAAAATTTTGTGTGGTTGGATGGAGGATCCTGAATGTGTGGCCTTCGCTTTCCTACTCCCCTTTTTTATTTTTATTTTTTAAATTTTATTTATTTATTTATTTATTTTTGCTCACGCACATGCATATATGCACACTTATTTCAGACCATTTTGGATAAATGCTATTTTGATTATTAACCACAGGGAGCCTTTTAGCCAAGGTATCTTGAATCCACAAAACCTCATGAGCATTTCATATCCCTAGACTGGTGCCATGAATGTATTATTATTATTATTATTATTATTATTATTATTATTATTATTATTATTATTATTATTATTATTATTATTAATTATAATGATTAATAATAATAAATACTACTACTACTACTACTACTAATAATAATAATAATAATAATTCATTCTTTCATTCATTTTCTGAACTGCTTAATACTAATTAGGGTCACGGGAAGGCTGACAGCCATCTCAGCTGACTCTAGGCGAGGACAGAGGATACTCTGGACAGCTTGCTAGGCCATCGTAGGACAGAAACATGCTGATGTCAATGCAGCCTACTCTTTACAAAAGTCAGCAATGGTTCTTTTAGATGCCTTTCTTCCAGTTAGCTGATCTGAAGGGACAGCAGTGACAACTCGATGGTAGTGGGGGTTGAACCCCTGACCTTGGGATCAGGAATCCAGCACCCCACCACCGAGCCACCATTGCCTCTATTATTATTATTATTATTATTATTATTATTATTATTATTATTATTATAGCTCATGTGCCACATAAGATTCTATGCTAATTTTAGTGTGATTGTTGGCATGATGGTAAACTGTCCATTACCCAAATGCAGAGCCTGAAGCCATCAGAATATGACTGTTAATAAGAGGAACAGCTGTCCATACCCCCCCCCCCCCATAACAAAATTTGACCATACAACTCTTTTCAACCCAAGTCATTCATTTTAATGCCACTCCTATTTCTAAATGAACTAGTGAGCCATCAAATACATGCCAACCATCCATGGATGCTTTACAAACATCTGTGCAATTCTGCCAATTTGCTCAGCAGCATCTCATTGAGTGACTCCTCAGTCTATATGTGAAAAGGAAAGGCATGTCATGGTAAATGAGGACATATTACCATCTGTTCTGTGCCCATGGCATGTAAGCATGATGTTGTTCACTTTGTGATGATGATTTGACACACTTGACAGAACTTTTAAAAGTGTCAATCAACAAGAGAAGTCAGATCAACGCACTCAGAGAATACGTTGTGAAGGTCAAAGGAAGAAATATACAATATATGTTCAATGTATCTTATAATTAGATATGAAGAGTATATGAATTTGCAGATAGTTTATGTGATGAAATGATTATGGTTGCACACAGAGAAAGCACAAGGCTCACTCGACAGAGTCCTGTTGTACAGTATTGTAATTATTTCCAAAAGAGTTCTACACAATGAATTTTAGCCTATAAATATCTTTCTTACTGTGTTTGGGGAATATTGTTATTCTTATTATAAAATTCATTATAATATCCCCAACTTGTCAAGTTACTGGACTATATGAGTGTTCTGTAACTTTATGTATCAGTGTGTGTTTTAATATCACTGACTGTCACTGAAGATCTGTACTTGTCTAAACTCCCTGCTCCCTGTTCCCACCATCTCCTGCCCACTCGCTCTTCTTTAGTTCACTGGGTCTTTTTTGTTTTGTTTTGTTAATGTACAGTTTTCAGAGCACAAAATGAATGTGTCATATTTCTAATAAAATGTCTATATAATCATTTGTAATGTGGTATACACCTCGTGCTTGTTTGTTACTCTTGACAATTGCATCTCAATGCATTTGTGCTCCGAAACATATGTCATTAAGTAAATAAACTAACAGAGGCAGACAATCATCAGGGAGATTTTTTAAGGTCTAGAGTTGCTGATTTGTGTAATTAGTGGAGACAGAGAATGATTTGAGTTGCCTTGGAATTATTTACACTCTGTGATCAGAAATCCAATCTGAACAGCACAGCAGTGCGCTGATTTTACTGGTCATAAATACATTTTTTAATGGGTTGTTATTATTAGACCATAATAATGTACTCTATTATGAACACATAAATGGTGCATTATTTTTTTTTTCTTTGCCAGATTATTTAATGCCCTATCTTTAATTATTCAACCATTATTTATTTTACCTAATTGTTCACATTAAAAAAAGGATGAAGACATAAAACATGCAGTGGAATTCTCTCGCAGTACTCCACATGGTCAGTTCAATTTCAACAGACTAGTTGAAATAGCAGTTTTTCGTAAATTCAGAAAATCTTTACGATTGATTATGTACTACTGTGATACCAAAAAAAAAAAACTGTTGTGAATGATATTACTTTATGTATATCGCCTGACTATCCTCTCACTATTGTTGGTCTCTGTTAATGCAGTTCCATCATAAATTGAGACTGAAGACCTGTTTAACACACACACACACACACACACATACACACACACACACACACACACACACACACACACACACACACACACACACACACACACACACAGCTGGGAGGGCTAAAATCACTGAATGATGTGAAAAAAATAATTAAATGAACACTTTCCCTCTAGCATATTTTATAAGGCAATTTTTCATAGTTGAATTATTAATTCATGAGGACATCTGTTTTCACAGTTTCCTCTTCACTTGGTTGGACAAGATGTAACAGCTAAGTGTTTGCACAAATGAATGTTCTGCCTGCTGAGCTTTTGAACCCTTTGCTATTAGGTTTAACATGGCTTAGACTATTTTGTGGTATTCTGTTCAGAAGATTTGTTTGAATACTAGCAAATTCTTCCAAAATATACATAATGCTGAGAACAAGTATCTATATTAATAGGAACAGTATTTCAGAAATAATTTAAGATATATTCCAGAAAAGCAAAACATGTTTTGATTGTTTAATTTGACCAGAAACACTTGCTATCAAAACACCTGTCTTACAAATATATGGAATGAATTTATGAATAAAAATATTTGTATTATTTTGGAACACACATACGTAGTTATAGGCTCTACCAAAACACATACATAGTGATGACCTATTAATTGGCCTTTTTTTTTTTTTTTACCCATTTCACTTCGCTTATCTCTCATTTATTTTCAGAAAAAAAGTGCTAGTAGAGTGAATATTCTCAAACTACATACAAATAGAAGAATAGGATGATTCTGGTTACCAAATAATCAAATATTGTTATCATTAAACTTTTTAGTAGCAGTTTTTCATTGGTAGATATCTAAAATTTAAATCTTATAAGAACTTTTATTAAGAATGATCAATTGCCTAAAATAACACCCCTGAATTAATTTCACATTCATGTAGTGAAAGTGGAAAGTTTGAAGTATCACCTGAAAAAATCCCCCTCTTTTTATTATTTACTTTTTCAAATGTGACATTGGAGGATCAAGTTGCAGCACCATATTTTGATATGTATAAGTGGGTCTCTAACTCAAATTTTAGCATGAAACATTAAAAAAGTCTAGATTTTATTATTAGTCATGTCTTTATTTGTTTGTTTGTTTGTTTGTTTATATATTTTAACCCAATGCATTAAAAGCAGTATTTAATGAGAAAATAAACATTTTCTGAGCTGCAAAGTCATAGGAGCATTGTATAAACTCATAGCAAGCTTGCCAATGAGCTGGTTGGTAAATTTTAAGATCAATTCAAATTACAACCAACAGCCTTGATTTTTGTAACAACGATTTGAAACAATGATTTTATTAACAACAACCGCCATCAGTGCCGTCAACCAACAGGGTGCTGATGGAAATTGGACTACTGTTGGTCGAAGACGTCGAAGAAGAAGAGGCGGGAGGCGTGTCCGTTGCCAGAGAAGGAGGACATGAAGGTTGTTGGTGTAAGAGAAGAAGATGCAAAGGATAGGGTGAGATGGAGGCAGATGATTCGCTGTGGTGACCCCTGAAGGGAAAAGCCGAAAGGAAAAGAAGAATAAGAAGCCTTGATTTTTGTAACCTTGTATTTGGACGGAAAGTAATGTGAAAAACTACTGGAGACTTGTCCACAAACTGTTTCAAACTGTGTGGAATTCCTGTGAATGGTGAAAAATATTTTGAGCATGACAGAGCTGTTTTGTTGAGAAAAAAAAAAGAAAAAAATCCAAGAAAGGCTAGAAGGAACACTTCTTGTATACAAGTTGCAATAAAGCTATTGGCTACTACTTGGACAGGAGTGAGTTGCTCATCTCAGCTCACACTGTAAAATCTGTCAACATTCTGACTATTCAGATATGTGTGCATGGGCGTAGGCTGGTCTGACCGTGTGGGTGGGGGGTGCACATCTTGGTTGACTGGAACTCAAATCCCAGGGGCTATCATTTTATTCATTATATTACTAAGCACTTTGGGGGAACCAGGTTCACCCATGGGTAGAATTATAAACTTAAAAAATGGATGTCTATACAGGGATGAACTGCAATCAAATATTATAGTTCAACCAAAAACATTCTTAAATAACTACATCTGTAAGTACATGTGCTAAATACATTTACAAATTGAGCTAAAGTTGTTTATCTATTCAAAGGTACAAACAAATATTAATATATATTTACAGCACAAACACATACTATTAATTTTATAAAAGTACTGACCATTAGGCTGCAGATACAGGCCAGGTGGCTTATGATTATTTTAGCCATTCATTCTCTGTGCGTTAATGTTTGTGTTCTAACACATGTGCAGGAACCGGAAGCGATACTAACAAACTGTGCTTTGTTTGACTGACAATGTTCAGCAATTGTTGCTTACTGATAATATGTGAGGCGCTCCACCGAAATAGGCACATGTCGTTGAGTGTTGTTTGGTCAGTTCGGGCAGGCACATGTGCAGTGCCCATTACACGTTAACTTCCGGTGTTAACCTCCGGTTTCTGGTTTACTGCATGGTGAATTTATCTCAGACTTTCTCTTCAGTAACAGTCATTAAGTTTATTTATAAGATTGTGAATACACATAATTTCTAGTCCAGCGGAACTCAACTCCTGCTGTGGGGTGGGGAGGTGCACGTGCACCCTGTGCACACCCCCCCCAGCCCACGCCTTTGGTGTATGTGTGTGTGTGTGTGTGTGTGTGTTAGAGACAGAGAGAAAGAGAGAGAGAGAGAGAGAGAGAGAGAGAGAGAGAGAGAGAGAGAGAGAGAGAGAGAGAGAGGATAAGGTAGTAATGTGTCCTAATCCCTCCAATGAAAAAAAAAAAATAATTCATTCATTCAGGCACTCATTTTCTGAACTGTTTAATCCTAATTAGGGTGTCAGAGGGGCGAACGGCCATCTCAGCTGACTCTGGACTACAGTCAGAGTATACCATGAACAGTTCGCCAGGCGGTTGAAGAGCAGAAACATACCAAAGGGTATGCAGTCTACTCTTGACGGGAGTCAGCAATGGTTCTTTTACATGCCTCTCACCATAGACATTGAGAGTCATGGCTGGCCTTTGGTAACCCACTTAGCTGCACTGGGGGCACAGCAGTGACAACCCGATGATAGTTGGGCTTAAAATCTTGATATTTGGATCAATAATTCAACACTTTACCACCGGGCCAGCACTGACAAATTATTAAATTCTAATCTCTTATTTTACTTGTCCTCATGTTATATGAAGTACGATTTGGGGGGGTTTTACAGATCAAAATATTTTTATTCATTCATTCGTTCTGTTTCATTTTGTCAAGTTGACCGTGTCCTTTTCAACCAAATCATTAAAACTTCAATACAGATTTCAAATCATTTTGCTTCTTACGTTATGATATATCATATCATTGAAAGACAAGTGTAAGGATTAAGCTGTTAGAACAAACTTGTGCATTTTAAATATAGGTGTTTTTGGTTTTGCTGAAAACTACATATCTAATAAATATATAATTTGCGGTTGTATTTGTGTAGATTTTTTTTTATGTAGTTTTGTAGACTCTTGTGTTTTCAGTTAAATGTGTGAAGTCATGCTAGATACAATGACTAATTAAATGTAATCTGAATTCAATTATATGGAAATAAGCCCTCACACTGCATCTGCCATGTAATTATGCCCTGCATGTTTCTGCTCATCATTTGAAATCAACAAGATTACTTTGAAAATTCCCACCCCTGATGACTTGATTAGATCTCATGTCTCAGCCTTAAACACTCAGGAAAGGAAAAAAAAAAAAGACTATAAGAAGCTGCCATGAAAAATAAATGTTGCCTAAAATAAAATGTAAATATGTTAGATTTACAAGGAAAAGGATGTTCCGATGTAAAGGGCTAAATGTGAAATTTCGATATGAATACGCATTTGATTATTTGTATGGGTGTGTTTCACATAAGAACGCAAGGTGTTGCTTTTTTATTATATCATGTACCTCCCTCAGCACTACACAGTGAATAGGTGTGAATAGAAAAAGTTACATTTTGGCCCTGGAGTGAATTGGTGAGTTTTTCAGATTGTACCCACCCTTCGGCCAGAGTAGGTAGCCTCCAGCCTCACTGTGACCCTAGTAAAATTAAAGCTTAGACTTGATATTCACTGTATGTGTTTAATTCTTATTTTACTTTCGGCTTTTCCCTTCAGGGGTCGCCACAGCCAATCATCTGCCTCCAACTCACCCTACCCTTTGCATCTTCTTCTCTTACACCAACTGCCATCATGTCCTCCTTCACCACATCCCTGAATCGTCTCTTTGGTCTTCCTCTAGGCCTTCTGCCTGGTAGTTCCAACCTAAGCATCCTACTACCAATATACTCACTATCCCTCCTCTGTACATGTCCAAACCATCTCAATCTAGCCTCTCTGACTTTGTCTCCAAAACGTGTTAGATGTGCTGTCCCTCTGATGTGCTCATTCCTGATCCTATCCATCCTCGTTACTCCCAAAGAGAACCTCAACATTTTCATCTCTGCTACCTTCAGCTCTGCCTCCTGTCTTTTCGCCAGTGCCACTGTTTCTAAACCATACAACACTGCTGGCCTCAACACCGTCTTGTACACTTTTCCTTTTGTTCTTGCCGATACCTTCCTATGACACATCACACGGGACACTTTTCTCCAACCATTCCAACCTGCCTGTACACGCTTCTTCACCTCTTTTCCACACTCTCCACTTCTCTGGATTGTTGAGACTAAGTACTTAAAATCCTCCACCTTCCTTATCTCTGCTCTCTGTAACCTCACTGTTCCTCTTGGGTCCTTGTCATTCATACACATGTATTCTGTCTTACTGAGGCTAACCTTCATTTCTCTCCTTTCCTGGGCATACCTCCACCTCTCTAGATTTTCCTGCACTTGTTCTCTGCTCTCACTGCAGATCACAATGTCATCTGCAAACATCATAGTCCATGGGGAATCTTGTCTAACTTCATCTGTCAGCCTGTCCATCACCATAGCAAACAAGAATGGGCTCAGAGCTGACCCTTGATGCAGTCCCACCTCCACCTTGAACTCTTCTGTCACACCGGCAGCACACCTCACCACTGTCTTACATCTCTCATACATGTCCTGCACCACTTTAACATACTTCTCCGCTACTGCAGACTTCCTCATCCAATACCACAATTCCTCTCTCAGCACCCTGTCATATGTTTTCTCCAGATCCACAAAGGCACAATGCAGCTCCTTCTGATCTTCTCTGTACTGCGCTGTATGTGTTTAATTAGTGTCTTTCAAATTAATATTAACAAAACAGCTGAAAAAAAACGAGTACAATCGTTGGTTATAAAATGTATGACGTGATTACTGCAAATGTGATTTTTCCACTTGTTGACCTCCAGAACCACTTGAGATATGTTACCGAAACATTTAACTTTCTCTCTCTCTCTCTCTCTTAATATATATATATATATATATATATATATATATATATATATATATATATATATATATAGAGAGAGAGAGAGAGAGAGAGAGAGAGAGAGGATTTTCTGAGTAGATCCTTCCGTAGGAGAGTGCTCAATACTTTTTGGTAGAGCAAATAACAAAAATAAAAGGACAGGACAAAGACTTTCTATTGAAACTCCATTTATCACTGAGATATATATATATATATATATATATATATATATATATATATATATATATATATATATATATATATATTGCAGCCGTGATGGGGGGCAAACAAGCCCGGATAAATGCAGAGGGAGGATTTTGACAGGAAGGGCATCCGGCATAAAACTTTTGCAAGAATACAAAATGCAAACCGTAAAGACAAATTTCATACTGGATCAGTCGAGGCCCGGGTTAACAACGACCACCATCAGTGCTGTTAACCAACAGGGTGCTGGTGGAAATTGGACTACTGTTGGTTGAAGATGTCGAAGAAGGAGAGACGGGAGGTGTTTCCGTAGGCACGTCAGAACGCTGAATGTTGGAACTATGTCAGGAAAAGGTAGAGAGCTGGCTGACATGATGCAGAGGAGGAAGGTGGACATACTGTGTGTTCAGGAGACCAGGTGGAAAGGTAGCAAGGCTAGAAGCTTAGGGACAGGGTTTAAGCTGTTTTTTATGGTGTGGATGGGAAGAGAAATGGAGGAGGAGTCATCTTGAGGGGGGATGGTCAGGAATGTTCTAGAAGTGAAGAGTGTTAGACAGAGGGATCAGCCTCAAGTTAGAATTTGAAGGCGTGATGTTCAATGTTGTTAGTGCTTATGCCCCACAGGCAGGGTGTGAGCTAGAAGAGAAGGAGAGATTCCGGAGTGAGTTAGATGAAGTGATGCAGAGTTCCCCCAGAAGTGAAAGAGTGGCCATTGGAGCAGACTTCAATAGACATGTTGGTGCAGGCAACAGAGGGGACGAGGAGTTGATGGGCAGGTTTGGTATCCAGGACAGAAACACAGAAGGACTATTGATATATTGTGCAAAAAGGATGGAAATGACTGTGGTGAATACTTTTTTCCAGAAGAGAGAGGACCATGGGGTGACTTATAAAAGTGGAGGTAGGAGCACACAGGTAGGCTACATCTTGTGTAGGCGATGACATCTGAAGGAAGTCAGTGACTGCAAAGTAGTAGTGGGTGAGCGTATTGCCAGACAGCATAGGATGGTGGTGTGCAGGATGATGCTGATGGTAAGAAAGGTGAAGAAGGCAAAGGCAGAGCAGAAGACAAAGTGGTGGAAGCTGAAAAAGGAAGAGTGTCGTGTTGTCTTCAAGGAGGAGTTGAAACAGGTTTTTGTTGATCAGGAAGTGCTTCCAGATGACTGGACACCTACAGCTCATGTGATCAGGGAGACAGGTAGGAGAGTACTTGGCATGTCCTCTGGAAGGACAGTAGATAAGGAGACTTGGTGGTGGAATGAGAAAGTGCAGGAGTGTGTACAAAGGAAGAGGTTAGCTAAGAAGAAATGGGACATAGAGCGGACCGAAGAGAGTAAACCGGGAGAAAATGATTTCTATAGGTTGGCACAGCAGAGAAATAGAGATGGGAAGGATGTGCAGCAAGTTAGAGTGATTAAGGATATAGTGGGAAACGTGTTGACTGATGACAGAAGTGTGCTGGGAAGATGGGAAGAGTACTTTGAAGAGCTGATGAATGAGGAAAATGAGAGAGAAAAAAGACTTGACGAAGTAACTGTTGAGGAGCAGGAAGTAGCAAAGATTAGTAAGGGAGAAGTGAGGAGGGCACTGAAGAGGATGAAGAGTGGAAAGGCAGTTGGTTCTGATGATATACCGGTGGAGGTCTGAAAGTGTCTAGGAGAGGTAGCAGTAGATTTTCTGACAAGAACATTCAACAACGTCTCAGAGAGTGGAAGGATGCTGGAGGAATGGAGGAGAAGTGTGCTTGTGCTCATTTTTAAGAACAAGAGAGACGTGCAGAGTTGTGGCAACTCTTCTTCTTTTTCTTTCGACTGTTCCCTTCAGGGGTCGCCACAGCAAACGATCTGCCTCCATCTCTCCCTATCCTCTGCATCTTCTACTCTTACTCCAATGACCTTCATTTCCGCCTTCACCACAGTTGATGAGCCATATGATGAAGCTATGGAAAAAAACAGTGGAAGCTAGACTAAGGGCAGAGGTCAGCATTTGTGAACAACAGTTTGGTTTTAATGCCAAGAAAGAGCACCTCAGATGCAGAGAAGTATGTTAGAGTGGTGCAGGACATGTATGAGAGATGTAAGACAGTGGTGAGATGTGCTGTCGGTGTGACAGAAGAGTTAAAGGTGGACATGGGACTGCATCAAGGGTCAGCTCTGAGCCCCTTCTTGTTTTCTATGGCGATGGACAGGCTGATAGACAAGGTTAGACAAGAATCTCCATGGACTATGATGTTTGCAGATAACATTGTGATCTGTAGTGAGAGCAGTGAACAAGTGCAGGAAAATCTAGAGCGGTGGAGGTATGCCCTGGAAAGGAGGGGAGTGAAGGTTAGCCTCAGTAAGACAGAATACATGTGTGTGAACGACAAGGACCCAAGAGGAACTGTGTGGTTACAGGGAGCAAAGATAAAGAAGGTGGAGAATTTCAAGTACTTAGGCCCAACAATCCAGAACAATGGAGAGTGTGGAAAAGAGGTGAAGAGGCGTGTCCTTGCAGGTTGGAATGGTTGGAGAAAAGTATTTGGTGTGATGTGTGATAGGAAGGTATCGACAAGAATGAAAGGAAAAGTATACAAGACGGTGATGCGGCCAGCGATGTTGTATAGTTTAGAAACAATGGCCTTGGGGAAAAAGACAGGCGGCTGAGCTCGAGGTAGCAGAGATGAAAATGTTGAGGTTCTCTTTGGGAGTAACGAGGATAGATAGGCTCAGGAATGAGTACATCAGGGGGACAGCACATGTTTGAGATTTTGGAGACAAAGTCAGAGAGGCTAGATTGAATTGGTTTAGACATGTACAGAGGAGGGATAGTGAGTATATTGGTAGCAGGATGCTGAGGTTCGAACTACCAGGCAGAAGGTCTAGAGGAAAACCAAAGAGAAGATTTATGGATGTGGTGAAGGAGGACATGAAGGTAGTTGGAGTAAAAGTAGAAGATGCAGGGGATAGGGTGAGATGGAGGCGGATGGTTTGCTGTGGCGACCCCTGAAAGGAAAAGCTGAAAGGATATTAAAAAAAATAATAATAATAAAAAAAAAAAATTAAAAAAAAAAAAAAAAAAATATATATATATATATATATATATATAATGTGTGTGTGTGTGTGTGTGTGTGTGTGTAGAATGTGTAAGTACACATTATGCATACCACATACGTACTGGGAAAAAAACAATGTTCCTCGAAAACAAAGTTTAATCTTATCCTGAAGATTTTTGATTTCTTTATCTGTAATAGTTGTATTCTGTTGTTCCCTCATATCTCTGGTTCTACGTTTGTGGAAAAGCCAGTTTAGATCCGTCTATTGTGAAAGCAGACAAACTCTAATTTACACACTTGCTCTTCCCTGCAGTGCTCCAACAAGGCCTGGGCTATACCCATCCAAAATAATCTGTGTCTGCTCTAGTCAGTGATTAATGCTCCCCCATTTTAGACACAAATCCAACACACACACACACACACACACACACACACACACACACACACACACACACACACACACACACACAGCAGTCGCAGCAGCGGCAGCAGGTGTTTGTATAACTGATGTCTGCGAGTTTCATTTTTAGTTTTTTTTTTTTTTTTTTTTTTTTTACTTCACTGACAGAATATTCATCTGTATTCAGAAAGACCAATACACTATTGCGGAGGTATCATTCATAATTCAATGGATTTGGTTTAGTATGCATTCCTTTTATGATGTACATGTTTTGTCTTAGTAATCTTCTCTTTTCCTATGATTACATGCATAAACACTGATCATCAATAACGTTAATGCCACTGAGAGGTGAAGTGAATAACAGTCATTAATCCATTACAGTGACATCTATCTAGCATGGGGTGGGGTATATTATGCAGCAAGAAAACAATCAGTTTTCAGAGTTCATATGGTGTAAGCAGAAAAAGTGGATAAGTTAAAGGAAGTAAGTGACACAGACAAGTGCCAGGAACAGATTAACAGCCACTTAGAGCTCACTGATGCACATAGGGGGTAAAGACTCTAATGTGACCTGATGTACAGAAGAACACAAACTGCTAAAAAACTTAATGTTGGCTATAGTAGAAAAATGTCAGGACACAGCGCATTGCAGATTGCTGCATATAAGTGTACGTAATTGCAGACCATCAGATTGTCCACCACTGAAAGTGCCTACTATTGGCATGTGAGCATTCAAACTGGACTCCCAAGCAATGGTAATAGGTCGCCTGGTCTGTTGAATTACATTTTCTTTTAAATAATATGAACAGCTCGGAAGACACACCACCAGAAGCACTGTAATTTTCTGGGAAATATTCTGCTGGGAAACCTTGGGCTGTTACTTTGACACATACTATCTAATTAAAGATGCCCTCAGCCAAAATTCAACCTCTAAGTCGAGTGAGGTGACAGGGTTAACCAATGAGCCATCGTGCCCCCATGAATAAATCACTCATTCATCCATTCAATTTATGGACCGCTTAATTCAAAGTAGGGTTGCGGCGAGGTTGCCGCCCATCTCAGCCAACTCTGGGTGAGGGCAAAGTACACCCTGGACAGCTTGTGAGGTCATCTCAGCGTAGAAACACACTGACAGCAACCCAATTACCTACTCTTTATGAATGACAGCAGTGGTTATTTTACATGCCTCTCATTACAGATAGTGAGAAAGATGGCTGGTCTTTGATAACCCAGTTAGGGGCACTGCGAGGACAGCAGTGACACCTCAGTGATTGTAGGGTTTACATGCCCAAAATTCATATCAGTAATCCAGCATCCTACTACCAGGCCACCACTGCCCCATAACTAAACCACTGGGTGAATTTTTAGTTCTCACTCATTCATTGCTGAGTACTTTTCTCTCTCTCTTTTAATTTAAATGTGACTGTTACAAGCATATTTGTGTGAATGTAAATTTAAAAATACTTATATAATATATGTTTGCTGTATCTACTCACTGGTACACATTGGTGAGTCAGGGCTATTGATAGTTTCACACATAGATGCAATATGTTTAAGGACACATGTACTTTAAGGTAGTAGTGGTGTGAGACCTGGGTGCACGTGTACTGGTGGTATTGTACAATGCTTTGGGGTGTTGCGAAATCACAGAGGGGGTGCTGCATCCTATAGCAAACGGTGGAAAGGACTGGAGTTGCACAATCCAACGGAGGTGAGGAGCAACACAGACATGTCGGGGCTTGTCTGGGCTCGCCTGGGCTTGTTCAGGCTTGTACCAGAGAGAAAACAACTTGTTGGGGGAAATCTATATTAAGGACCTGCTGCCGACTGGCTACAGGCTCTTACAGTCTCCTCCAATCTTTTCCAGTCTCCTCGTGGCTCTTCGGGCGGATCACGGATCAGCTCATCCAAGGTGAACCATTGAACGTGCTTCACCTAAGTTTTGTTGTTTGGGACTTCATCGTTGAAGTCCATCATCCACGTCCACACACAGCCCACGCGAGGATGGTCATCATTTGTTTCGTCCGACACTCGGGATGGCAAGCCTTTCCCCGTCAGCACATGAGACATCTCTCAATTTACCCTGCTGTGGGTGCTTGGTGACTATGGGACCCTTGGTTATTTTGTATGTGGTTTAGCTTTAAGATGTCAGTTGTGAATTTTGTCTTATTTTGTTCATATTATTAAAGTATACATAGTTTATGTCATGGTCTGTCGTGCTTTGCTGGTTTCACAGGGCAATTTCAATCCTCTAAATTTACCTATCCGTAACAAGTGGGGGCTCGTCTGATAGAATTCCTTAGGCATACATAACAGTTACTAATTTTATATTTTTTTCAAATCTCAGCTACAACATATGCACTAATTATAGCTCTCACTAAACTAACATGATTTCTTTATATATTTTATTAACTTCACTGATCTCCTGCTGTTTCCATCATTCCAAAGTAAATATACTGTATTTTCAGTAGCAGAAAAAAAATAAAATGGACTAATTCATGACCACTATTGTTCAAGTGGTATATTTGGCTGTCTGAATATAGATCTGGTGTTACTGATTCATAGCAGCACAGTAGCCAGAGATAATCAAAGTGATGACAAAGCTAACCACAGCACAGCATTCCAATTGCGCAAGCATACATCAACAATAACTTCTAATGGATACTGTTGCTTTCATAATTGGAAAACCCATTAAAAATAAATCAACAATTGTGTTTAGCTTCTGAGCTGTAATATCCAACCCATCAGCCACTCCTTCATTTGAGACGCAATATTGGAAGAATGTGCAGTCATTTTACAAGACAAACAATGGGTTGTTTAATTAAAGGATATATAGAAAAAAGGGGAGGGGGCAGTGGTGGCCTGGTGGTAAAGGTGCTGGATTGCTGATCCTAGGATTGGGGGTTTGAGTCCCATTCTCTACAAGGTTGTCACTGTCCCCCCAATGCAACTAACTGGGTTATCAAAGGCTGGCCATGTCTCTCACTGTCTATGGTGAGAGGTTCATGTAAAAGAACCGTTGCTGACTTTTGTCAAGAGGAGCTGCATAGCTGTCAGCATGTTTCTGCCCATTTGCAAAAGGGTTGCGTCAGGAAGGGCATCCGAAATAAAAACCTATGCCAAATCAAACATGTTGAATCATTAATATGACTTCCATGAAGATGGAGGGAGATCATTCGCTGTGGTGACCCCTGAAAGGGAACAGCTGACAAGAAAAGAAGATATACAAAAAACAAACAAACAAACAAAAACAAAAAACAAAAACAAAACAACAACAACAAAAACTGACGGTATCTTTTCACAAAAACAAATAAATAAATAAATATATGACAATATGCTCCATATCATATCGGTAGCTACATGCAAATTGTAAGAAAATACTTTTATGATGTTGTATCGCAAAATCATATCATTGTTGTTTGTCATTCATGCTATCTTTTTAGCTAAACACACACACACACACACACACACACATATATATATATATATATATATATATATATATATATATATATATATATATATATATATATATGTATATATATATATATATATATATATATATATATATATATATATATATATATATATATATATATATATATATATATATATATATATATATATATATATATATATATATATATATATATATATATATATATATATTGGCCAATATATGCTTTTTTCAATGCAGCTCTTTGAAGAGTACAAGGTGCCAGAAACCCTTTCATGCTAATAAAGAAAAGTGGAGCCTGATTTGACTTACAAGCACTGAGGCTTCAATGAAGCAGTAATAAGGAAAGGCAGAGTCGTTTTACTCATAATGTATTCTTTCTCTGTAAAACTCCATTTTGTACCTGGAAAATGGAGGCAACCTAAAAGGAAATTCATAAAGACAGAGGCATACTTCATTACATGCCATTCTCAAGTCAACAGTGAAGCAGAAATGTGCTCATAATCATCCTGGTGAAATGCTATTTACATGTGACTATGCCCTCTAAAACATACTTTCTTTTCTTCTGTTACAATTGTACGTATAAGTACCTATAATATTTCACACTAAATTTAAAGCTATGGTTAATTTTATAAAAAGTTGAATTTAAAAAGAGACACATCTGTGTTTTGAAATATTGCATAATACATTGCGTGTATTTTTTTATTATTATTTATTTATTTTTTTGCTTGACACAAGAAGATAGATTTTAACAAAATGCTTGGCTGCATATTTTAGTCATACATGCTCACTGCTTCTGGAAACCGATTTAGTCTGAAATAATTAAGCCATAAGGGTTTCTGGCTTCAGGAGAATGTTAATTATGTTTTGCTTAAGGTATGGTATGTAAGTATATTGTGTTAATCAACCTGAGGAAATGTATTGTTAAGCTGTGTCCCTGACTGATAGTAATTAAATATATGGGGTTTATTCATAGCTGGGCTACATAGCATGCTCATGCTCAGTTTGCCCTTTATAGACCGCTGCATTTACAGACAAAGCCCCTGTTTGTGGCAAACTCATACACGCTATCACTTATATGTATTAGAAGTTTGTGTCATTTCTTATACCTGAGGTAGTAGTCTGTTATTATGCATGTGCAGGGCGACGTTGAATACAGTTTTGACAGCAACTCTGAGTACAGTTGATGTCATTTAAAGGGCTCTTAAGGTGATGGGGCTTTTTATTATATATTTTGTTCATGCTCCTTCTCCTCTTCCACTCCCAGACTCCGAGTACACACCATCCCCAGGGTAGGCTGGCAAAATACCATGTTTGCTCAAAGGGAGCTTGCTGGAAAACAGCACTAATATCTGGATAAGCGAGAGACCAAAATTAATTCGCTCGTCATTGCCTTCTCCCAAACCCTTGGGTTTCTTCTTAACCGGATTGCATCGCTCGAGTCTCAAATTAACTATTTAAAAATTTTGAGGTGGCACTATGAAGTGAAAGATTTTCTGCGTCAGTGTGCCTTGTATTTTTATGTCAAGTTAATGTCCATGACCATCAAACAATGATGCAGCTCCTTATTTTGTTCATTGGAAAAACCCTTTGAGCTACCACTATGTATGAGCAAGGTAATGAGTCTATGTTTTCCTGTGACCGCTTTATGGAATTGTGTTGAAGGGTTGCTAACCACACTCTAAGCAAAGGCAAGGAAATCTGATAGCAGATGTTCAGATGCTGAGTTTTACACACACTATTGATGGTATGTGGATGTAACTAGTTAACTTTGAAAGTGTGACGCTGGAAGCATTCAGTCGGGCCCAAAGATGCAGGAGACAGAGTAGGGTGATATCGATGAGGTTTATTGTACACAAAGCAGGCACTAGAGTATGGAGAAATGTAGTCACCACAGAGGTGAGGGGAAACATGAAAACCAAAATTACTAAGGGGAACCTTAGAGCGGGAACTGGTCAAGCACGGAGCTGAGAACCAGGAGCCAGAGAGATCATGGGGAAAAGGGATTGCTTGGAAGGACAATCTTCTAGTGCTGGAAGGAGCGCACCGCTCGTCTTTATAGCCTGGTGATGACTAAGTGGAATCAGGTGAGCTGCTCCGGACTCCACTGGCGAGTGACAGTCACGCCCCTCATCAGTGTCTACAGTGCATAAAGAGAAAATAAGAGAGTTAAAAGCCGCCGATTTCAGAGCCACTCCCAACACAGACCATAACAGAAAGCCACTTTCTGATGTTGTCAGCAGTCCTTTGACTTTTTTTCAGTGACCTGACTATTTTTTTAATTAAAATTTGATCATAAATCACCAAGTTTACTCGTGTGTAATCAATAACTAAAGCCCACCATTTTCTGTTTTCTCAGTCCAGATTTCTTCAAGAGCCAGAAGCAACTTTACGGACCAAGATAACCTGATGAAAGTCAATTTTGCTCTACTGCCTCGACAGCACTTTCTAAAGAGCCATCCTGTCTGTGGATGTCCCGTTACGACTAGCAGCAAAAGCTTTCTGTCAAGGTTTAAGAGAAAAGGTTGCATTTCAATCGGTCAGATCGCAAATTAATTTTCTTATTGGTTATTTCAATACTAAAACACAATAATTCAAGAACATTTCTGGCATGATACAAAGATTATCAGATGGTATAAGGCAGTATCTCCAGTGTTTACATCTCTAACATTTGATCATTACTTTCACTGGGCATCCATGACACTGTCCCAAGCCCTTCATAAGGTGTTTGACAAAATCATGTTTAGCTGTCTGCATCCCCACAGACCTTATCACTGTGTCACTGATCTCTGACTAGATAGCTTCTTCATTTGTTTGAAATGAAAACTCATGGCTACTTAACAAATATATGGAACAGGAAATCATGAATTGTTGGCTTAAATTTGCAATCAAGAACTGGCAGTATTTGCTACAAGGTGCCAAGTTTCCATTTAGCATATTTGCTGGAAAAAAAAATGCATTATTAGGGCAGCACGGTGACACAGTGGTTAGCATGTCTACCTCACTGCAAGAAAGCCTGGGTTTCATGGCCACTCCACTATTTGGCTATTCCAAATTTCCCATAGGTGTGAAAGTGTTTGTAAATGGCTGTATGTGGTCTTCTTCACCAGGTTGCCTCCTTGTTCCACATGTACCCATCTGAGACCTGTGGTCAAAACCTGACACCATCTTCACCATCTTGCCATCATGTTTTATTTCATGTGATTTCATGTGGATTTCATGTTAACTGAGAAATGACTAAATGACCTCCATGAGACTGTCCTCTTTATGCCTTGTGGATTGTTGTTATACCCCAAACACTCAGAAACAAACCTTCTGGTCACACACAACACCAACTATTGGACATGCTAACACACACTGTACAAATAATGTGCCAAAATCCATATATTGATAGCCTAACATATTGACCAATATCCTCAGTTACATGTCACCCATAAAATTTGCAAATTTAATATGATTAACCAGTATGGAAATGCAAATGCAGCCATGAGGCGGGGGGGGCACTAACCAGTGTCTCTCCCCCTTATGCCGGTCCCAAGCCCGGATAAATGCAGAGGGTTGCGACAGGAAGGGCATCCGGCGTAAAACTTCTGCCACATTTAAAAATGCAAATGATCAAAACAAAATTCATACCGGATCGGTCGAGGCCCGGGTTAACAACGACCGCCATCAGTGCTGTCAACCAACAGGGTGCTGATGGAAATTGGACTACTGTTGGTCGAAGACGTCAAGGAGAGGCGGGAGGCGTGTCCGTGAGGGCAGAGAGAGAAGAGGAAATGCATGAGCCTCGGACTGAGAGTAGGGACTTTGAATGTTGGAACTATGCAAGGAAAAGATAGGGAGCTGGCTGACATGATGCAGAGGAGGAAGGTGGACATACTGTGTGTTCAGGAGACAAGGTGGAAAGGTAGAAAGGCTAAAAGCTTAGGAGCAGGGTTTAAACTGTTTTATAATGGTGTGGATGGGAAGAGAAATGGAGTAGGAGTCATCTTGAAGGAGGGGTTTGTCAGGAATGTCCTAGAAGTGAAAAGAGTGTCAGACAGAGTGATGAGTCTCAAGTTAGAAATTGAAGTGATAGTCAATGTTGTTAGTGCTTATGCCCCACAGGCAGGATGTAAGCTAGAAGAGAAGGAGAGATTCTGGAGTGAGTTAGATGAAGTGATGCAGAGTACCCCAGAGGTGAAAGAGTGGTCATTGAGCAGACTTCAATGGACATGTTGGTGCAGGCAACAGAGGGGACGAGGAAGTGATGGGCAGGTTTGGTATCCAGGACAGGAACACAGAAGGACAGATGTTGATCGATTTTGCAAAAGGATGGAAATGGCTGTGGTGAATACTTTCTTCCAGAAGAAACAGAAGCATAGGGTGACTTATGAAAGCGGAGGTAAGAGCACACAGGTAGACTACATCTTGTGTAGGCGATGTAATTTGAAGGAAGTCAGTGACTGCAAAAGTAGTAGTGGGTGAGAGTGTTGCCAAACAGCATAGGATGGTGGTGTGCAGGATGACACTGATGGTGAGAAAGGTGAAAAGGCAAAGGTAGAGCAGAAGACAAAGTGGTGGAAGCTGAAAAGGAAGAGTGTCGTGGTTGTCTTCAAGGAGGAGTTGAAACAGGCTTTGGGTAGTCAGGAAGTGCTTCCAGAGGACTGGACAACCACAGCCAATGTGATCAGGGAGACCGGTAGGAGAGTATTTGGTGTGTCCTCTGGAAGGAAAGTAGATAAGGAAACTTGGTGGTGGAATGAGGAAGTGCAGGAGTGTGTACAAAAGAAGAGGTTAGCCAAGAAGAAGTGGGACATTGAGAGGACCAAGAGAGTACACAGGAGTACGGGAAACACAGCGTAAGGCGAAGGTAGCAGTGTCAAAGGCCAAACAGAGGGCGTATGATGACTTGTATGATAGGTTGAACAGTAAGGAGGGAGAAAATGATCTATACAGGTTAGCACAGCAGAGAAATAGAGATGGGAAAGACGTGCAGCAAGTTAGAGTGATAAAGGACAGAGAGGGAAATGTATTGACTGATGACAGAAGTGTGCTGGGAAGATGGAAAGAGTACTTTGAAGAGCTGATGAATGAGGAAAATGAGAGAGAAAAAAGAGTAGAAGGGGTGACCAAGTTGAGGAGCAGGAAGTAGCAAAGATTAGTAAGGGAGAAGTGAGGAGGGCATTGAAGAGGATGAAGAGTGGAAAGGCAGTTGGTTCCTGATGACATACCAGTTGAGGTATGGAAGTGTCTAGGGAGGTAGCAGTAGATTTTCTGACAAGAATATTCAACAAGGTCTTAGAAAGTGAGCAGATGCCAGAGGAATGGAGGAGAAGTGTGCTTGTGCCCATTTTAAGAACAAGGGCGATGTACAGAGTTGTGGCAACTACAGAGGGATAAAGTTGATGAGCCATACAATGAAGCTATGGGAAAGAATAGTGGAAGCAAGACTAAGGGCAGAGGTCAGCATTTGTGAACAACAGTTTGGTTTCATGCCAAGAAAGAGCACCACAGATGCAGTGTTTGCTTTGAGGATGTTAATAGAGAAGTACAGAGAAGGTCAGAAGGAGCTGCATTGTGCCTTTGTGGATCTGGAGAAAGCATATGACAGGGTGCCGAGAGAAGAACTGTGGTATTGTATGAGGAAGTCTGGAGTGACAGAGAAGTATGTTAGAGTGGTGCAGGACATGTATGATAGATGTAAGACAGTGGCGAGGTGTGCTGTCGGGTGTGACAGAAGAGTTCAAGGTGGAGGTGGGACTACATCAAGGGTCAGCTCTCAGCCCCCTTTTGTTTGCTATGGTGATGGGCAGGCTAACAGATGAGGTTAGACATGAATCTCAATGGACTATGATGTTTGCAGATGACATTGTGATCTGTAGTGAGAGCAGAGACCAAGTGGAGGAAAATCTAGAGAGGTGGAGGTATGCCCTGGAAAGGAGGGGATTGAAGGTTGGTCTTAGTAAGACAGAATACATGTGTGTGAACGACAAGGACCCAAGAGGAACTTTGAGGTTACAGGGGGCAGAGATAAAGAAGGTGGAGGATTTTAAGTACTTAGGCTCAACAATCCAGAGCAATGGAGAGTGTGGAAAAGAGGTGAAGAAGCGGGTGCAGGCAGGTTGGAATGGATGGAGAAAAGTGTCCGGTGTGATGTGTGATAGGAGAGTTTCGGAAAGAATGAAGGGAAAAGTGTACAAGACGGTGATGAGGCCAGCAATGTTGTATGGTTTAGAGACAGTGGCCCTGGGGAAAAGACAGGAGTCAGAGTTGGAGGTAGCAGAGATGAAAATGTTGAGGTTCTCTTTGGGAGTAACGAGGATGGATAGGATCAGAAATGAGTACATCAGAGGGGACAGCACATGTTAGATGTTTTGGAGACAAAGTCAGAGAGGCTAGATTGAGATGGTTTGGACATGTACAGAGGAGGGATAGTGAGTATATTGGTCGTAGGATGCTGAGGTTGGAACTACCAGGCAAAAGGCCCAGAGGAAGACCAAAGAGAAGATTTATGGATGCAGTGAAGGCGGACATGAAAGTCGTTGGAGTAGGAGTAGAAGATGCAGAGGATAGGGAGAGATGGAGGCAGATCATTTGCTGTGGCGACCCCTGAAGGGAACAGCCGAAAGGAAAAGAAGAAGAAGAGGAGTATGGGCAATTTTTATATTTTGTGTTTCTCCAGATAGGGTTAATTTTGGGGCTGTGGCCTTTTCTATAACTTGTAGGTTAAGGTCAGATGCTTATTTAATTTTAAATCCTTTGATTATGGGCAAAGGAGGAAATATTCTTTTAATCTAAATAACTATTTTTTTTCATAAATAGGATCTTAAAGTGTTAATTTCAATAATCTGAATTTTATCCCAAAATGAAGATGCATGCAACATTATGAATATGTAATAAGAATATAACCTTTCCTGCTTTGTAAGAGATAATCTATATGGTGCAGAATGAGGCTGCTGGAAACTCCAATGATATCGCAAAATGCCTTCCATACCCTGGATGTGAACTGGGGGGTCAGAAACAATGTTCTGTGGGATCCCATGGAGGTGGAACACATGTTGGACCAGTAGGCCAGCTATCTCTATCGCCAATGGGAGCTTGGGTAGGGGGACAAAATTGACTGCCTTTGAGAAGCGGTCCAGTATGGTCAAGATGACAGTGTTGCTTTTGGACAGAGGTAGCCCAGTCCATGGCAATGTGCGACCAGGGACGATGAGGTATGAGGAATGGTTGGAGGAGACCTGCTCGTGCACGGTTGGAGGACTTGTTTCGGGCACAAATGGCACAAGCTCCGACAAACTCCATGGTGTCGGCTGTTATAGTTGGCCACCAGAAACGTTGTCGGAGGAGGAAAACGATTCGGTGGACTACCGATTGGCAGGCCAATATATATATATATATATATATGCATGTCCCCACTGGAGCACTGGAGTTCTAGCTGGCGGAGGAACATATAACCATCTCTGAGGACACCCTTTGGGCTCCGGCTGGGCACCCGGACCAGGTGCTCCACCTTCCACCAAGCAGCTCCAAGCACACAGGAGGTGGGCAGGATCTTTTCCATGGCAGTGTCTTCACATGGGGGTACTGCCAAGAGAGGGCAACTGGTTTAGTATTTTGTGAACCGGGACAGTAAAAAAGGTAAAGTCTGTGGGCTTTTTACACACAAGCCATATTGGCTCATCAGACCAGTACCTATCCTGTTTTTTCTGTAGCAGAAGCAACTAGGAGTTCAACTCCTCCTGGATGGGACGCTAGTCCATCACAGGTTACCTTCCCAGTATATTTTTAATGGTACTCATTTAGACTGCTGGGTGAACAGAGGCACACTTGTGGTTAAGACCTTGCCCAGGGACCTTACCACAGTGAGGGTCTCAGATGGATTCAAACTCACGGCCTTCCAATCCTGAGCACAGCACCCTAACCACTACACCACCTGCCCCGCACGAACCGGGACAGTAGGTTAAAGTTAAACCTCCCTTGGTAAAGGGAATAGGCTTGATTCGTAAGAAGGCTCATAACAAACGGGGTCTTGGCTTGGTTTGTGGTGTATATGAACAGCTGCTGAGTGAAGAAATATAACCATTGATGTAGGAATTGAGGACAACTGCCAATTGTTCCTGAATACTTTGCTGCAGTGGGGATGAGTGTCTCTCGGCACATGGTGAGCAGGGCTGGTGATGCTGCGGGTGCAGACAGCAAAGAGTCGGTGGGTGGGGTCCGGGTGGTAAGTTGGGTAAAAACGGTGTCCATCCTTCCGCCGAGCTGAGCAATGCTGGTGGTCAATTGTTGGAGGCTGTCCAAAACCCATGCAGGAGATGCAGGAGACGAGTGGTGAGATGACAAAGAGCTGATTGATTACTCATAGGGGACACACTCAAGCATGAGACAAGCAGGGTAACTACTGATGATGAAGAGAAATTCAATAAACATTAAGCACTAGGAACTAAGGCGCGGGTAACTGGTTGAGCATGGAGCCGGAACCAGGAGCCAGAGAGAACACAGGGAAGCAGAGCTGTGATGTGAGACAATCTTCTGGCACTGAGGTGAATGTGCTGCTTGTCTTTATAGCACAGTGGTGTAGTAGCATAGTATTTCCTTTAAAAAAAAAAAAAAAAAAAAAAAAAAAAAAATATATATATATATATATATATATATATATATATATAGAGAGAGAGAGAGAGAGAGAGAGAGAGAGATGATTTTCTGAGTAGATCCTTCCGTAGGAGAGTGCTCAATACTTTTTGGTAGAGAAAATAAACAAAAATAAAAGGACAAAGACTTTCTATTGAAACTCCATTTATCACTACAGATCTGTTTCTTCTATAATCACCTGAAGAGAGAGGATGGTTTCACCACCCCTCGAAACAGATCTGTAGTGATAAATGGAGTTTCAATAGAAAGTCTTTGTCCTTTTATTTTTGTGTATATATATATATATATATATATATATATATATATATATATATATATATATATATATATATATATATATATATATATATATGCACACACACACACACACACACACACACACACACACACACACACACACACTAGTCTTTCTCAAAAATTAGCATATTGTGATAAAGTTCATTATTTACTGTAATGTATTGATAAAAATTAAACTTTCATATATTTTAGATTCATTGCAGACCAACTGAACTATTTCAGGTCTTTTATTGTTTTAATACTGATGATTTTGGCATACAGCTCATGAAAACCCAAAATTCCTGTCTTCAAAAATTAGCATATCATGAAAAGTTACTTTGAATGAGCTATTAACCTAATCATCTGAATCAATGAATGAACTCTAAACATCTGCAAAAGATTCCTGAGGCTTTTAAAAACTCCCAGCCTGGTTCATTACTCAAAACTGCAATCATGGGTAAGACTGCTGACCTGAATGCTGAAATATTTCAGGTCTTTTATTGTTTTAATACTGATAATTTTAGCATACAGCTCATGAAAACCCAAAATTCCTATCTAAAAAAATTAGCATATTTCATCCGACCAATAAAAAAGTGCTTTTAATACAAAAAAAGTCAACCTTCAAATAATTATGTTCAGTTATGCACTCAATACTTGGTCGGGAATCCCTTTGCAGAAATGACAGCTTCAATGCGGCCTGGCATGGAGGCAATCAGCCTGTGGCACTGCTGAGGTGTTACGGAGGCCCAGGATGCTTCGATAGCGGCCTTAAGCTCATTCACAGTGTTGGGTCTGGTGTCTCTCAACTTTCTCTTCACAATATCCCATAGATTCTCTATGGGGTTCAGGTAAGGAGAGTTGGCAGGCCAATTGAGCACAGTAATACCATGGTCAGTAAACCATTTACCAGTGGTTTTGGCACTCTGAGCAGGTGCCAGGTCATGCTGAAAAATGAAATATTCATCTCCATAAAGCTTTTCAGCAGATGGAAGAATGAAGTGCTCCAAAATCTCCTGATAGCTAGCTGCATTGACCCTTCCCTTGACAAAACACAGTGGACCAACATCAGCAGCTGACATGGCACCCCAGACCATCACTGACTGTAGGTACTTGACACTGGACTTCAGGCATTTTAGCATTTCCTTCTCCCCAGTCTTCCTCCAGACTCTGGCACCTTGATTTCTGAATTACATGCAAAATTTGCTTTGATCCGAAAAAAGTACTTTGGACCACTGAGCAACAGTCCAGTGCTGCATTTCTGTAGCCCTGGTAAGGCGCTTCTGTCGCTGTTTCTGGTTCAAAAGTGGCTTGACCTGGGGAATGCGGCACCTGTAGCCCAATCCACTGCTTGCACAGGTCCCCAAAGGTCTGGAATCGGCCCTACTCCACAATCTTCCTCAGGGTCCGGTCACCTCTTCTGGTTGTGCAGTGTTTTCTGCCACACTTTTTCCTTCCCACAGACATCCCACTGAGGTGCCTTGATACAGCACTCTGGCAACAGCCTATTCACTCAGAGATTTCTTTCTGTGTCTTACCCTCTTGCTTGAGGGTGTCAATGATGGCCTTCTGGACTGCAGTCAGGTCAGCAGTCATACCCATGATTGCGGTTTTGAGAAATGAACCAGGCTGGGAGTTTTTAAAAGCCTCAGGAATCTTTTGCAGGTGTTTAGATTGAATTGATTGATTCAGATGATTAGGTGAATAGCTCGTTTAGAGTACCTTTTCATGATATGCTAATTTTTTGAGATAGGGATTTTGGGTTTTCATGATTCGTATGCCAAAATCATCAGTTTTAAAACAATAAAAGACCTGAAATATTTCAGTTGGTGTGCAATGAATGTAAAATATATGAAAGTTTAATTTTTATCGGCACATTACAGAAAATAATGAACTTTATCACAATGCATCAATGCTTTCTTTATCACATTTTTTTAGAAGGACTAGTATATATATATATATATATATCTATATATATATATATACACACACACAGTAGGCCCTTGACATTCGTGGGGGTACGGTTCCGGGCCTTCATGCAAATCGAGATAATCCACGAGTTCTGTACGCGAAAGTAAAACCCCATGTATGACATCACATGCGCGAATGAGCAGCCGGCAGTAAAATACTATGTATCTATTGCATGCGCTAAAATTTGCTTCTTAAACACACTCTACAGACAGTCTTACTCATTAATACATTATTAATGTAGTAAAATGTAGTCATGATTCAGAAAAACTTTTCAATTTTGTACTGGGATATTTAGTAATAAAATATATAAACATTATACAGCATATACTGTTGTAAAGCACTCGTTTTAAAGTCTTATTCAATTATTATTTCAGTACAGTACCTAAGTTAATTCTGAGAATGTTTCTGCTTGAGATTTTATGCATGTTTAACAAATGATACCAAAAGGATAAACTTTATTACGCTTCATGTCCTTTTACATTGAACTTGGAGTGACGTCTTGGAGTGACGTGTCCAAGATAGCGCTGCCTAGAGGGCAACGTCTCGGAGTTCTCAGAGTCAAATTGTTTTTTTTTTTCTTTTTAATTTGTTTTATTTGTTTGTTCATGTTTTGCACTATGCTCGTCTATGATCTGTCGACCCTACTACAGCTATGAACAGCTTCAGCTTCGGGCAACTAAGCACGCAACAACTCCTATCGTGAGCTGCAATGCTATGCTATCATTAAGCCCAGGCGGACTTCTCAGATTCTCCTGCGCTTGGTTAGCACTTCTGGCCATACTGCTTTAAAATGTTCAGTCCCTGCAAAACAAGATGGATGAGCTTCATGCTCAGATTGCAGCGCAGAGGGATCTACAAGACTCTGTTTCTGTGAAACATGGCTCTAGGAGAGTACACCCAATAAGATGAACAAACAAAACAACAAATAAAACAAATTAAAATGAACAATAGCATGCTAGCTCTGCTAATAGATGTTAGCTCCGCTAATAGCATGTTCGCTCTGGTTAGTTATACACGCTTGGAGATACTCCGATCTTATCGCTGTAGTACAGTCGACCGGTCGTAGACGAGCATAGTGCAAAACATGGACAAACAAAACAACAAATAACAAAGAAATAATTTGACTCTGAGAACTCCGCGACGTCGCCCTCTGGGCAGCGCCATCTTGGAGACGTCACTCCAAATTAAATGTAAAAGGACATGAAGAGTACTGTAATAAAGTTTATCCTTTTGGTATCGTTTGTTAAACATGCTACAGAACATAAAATCTCACACATAAACATGAACTTAGGTACTGTACTGGAATAATAATTGAAAAAGATTTTAATACAACAGTTCAGAGAAAACCATCGCTTCTCAGGAGAAAGTCTTATTTCTTCAGAAGAGACATCCAGTGTTTGCTTTCGCTTAGCCAGAGAAGACACAGCGTTTGAGTGGTATCATAGAGCTTAACTGGTAATTAAAACACACACAAAAAACAAAAAAGAGGCTCATTGACAACTTGTGCATGAATGAGGAAAAAGGGGCGGGACATCAGCTCAACCAATCAGGAGAAAGGAGGGCAGCCATCAGCTGAATTTGAATCACGTGCTGGTTACTCGGCAGTCAGCGAATCTTCAAACGGTGGGTGCAAAACCGTGAATAGTCAAGGGCCTACTATATATATATATATGTGTGTGTGTGTGTGTGTGTGTGTGTGTGTGTGTATATATATATATATATATATATATAAATATATATATATATATATATATATATATATATATATACATACATATATATATATATATATACACACACACACACACACACACATACACACACACCACATACACACACACACACACCCAAATATAACTCACTGTCTGGAAAAAAGTAGCTCAGCATATTAAAATCCTTTATACTGTTGTCAAATGGCCTAAAGAATGCATGTTACTTTTAATCGACTAGGTCCTGTTTTACTGTGTCCTGAAGTGCAGGCTTGTGCTTTTGGCTGCTGAGAGATTCATTAGTGTTCATTAGCCCCTCTGGCTGCTGTCAGTGTGCTGATGTTGCCGCTGACAAGCAGATAAAATCCCTTTATTCCTTTGATAAGTGCCCTGGCACTGTCAAAGGCTGATAAGTTCATCAAGGAATTTCTGGACAGTGTCTAATTCCCACTGAGACCAGTTGCACAGGTCTCCAGGCATTTTTCATATGTAATCCTGAATTAGACAACACTGTAAAGCATTTATGGATGCTGACCGCTACAGAGCTTACTATAGTGAATGGAATTTAATAGATCTGTTTACATTTTAACACACATCATACATCATAAACTATATGGCCAAAAGTTATAATGCTGTCGCTTTTATTATTTTTTATTATGTTTTATTCATGTTTTTATAAGATTTTGTAGAACGTCTGGAAGGATTTGCTCATTTAAAGGCACAGACGTTGAGCAGAAATTCTGGAGTGCATTTGTGATTTTACTTCATCCAAAGGTGTTCATGGCATTGCGGTAAATGTACAAGCCACTTGACTTCTTTCAGTCCAACTTTGGCAAACCATGTCTTGATGGACTTCAGTTTGTGCAGGTAGTAGTCATGTTGGAACAGGTTTGGCTCCTTTATTTCAGTGATGTGAATTGCAATGTTACAATGGGTCAAGCATTATATACTGTAAAAGAGTATACTTTCAATTTAGCTGATTTTTTTTAGGGAAGTACCACACAAATAAGTGATATAAAGATGTCCACAAAGTTCTGGCTATATAAAGTATAGTATCATACAAAAAAATGATTCATTATTATGAAGTTAAAAGAGTCATGGTGAAATGATTAACTTCAGACAGCATCTATCTTTTAAATAAGTTAGCCATCAGCTCCACGCTAACTTCCACTGAACAGATGGCTGCCACTTGGGAAATTAGGTGTATTCACTAAGAAAACTAGCAAACACAAACACTCCACATATCAACATACACTCTTTGTGGGTTTGTCAGGGTGTGCGTTCATATGTAATTAGGACTGAAGAATCAGACACACAAGCAAAACAATGATGGCAAGCTGGAGGTAAATCCATTTTTTGTCTATGGAGATTGTTCCAGTGTGGTTAGAGCACATCATTCTTTTCTTCTTCTTTCTGTATCAGTTTGCTTTACACATGTAACAGTAGCAGAAAGACAGAATTAAGCAATTGTCCATGCTACTTTTCACTTGTCAACCAATTGAATAGAAACTCGCAGTTTGCACCCTAGCGATTATAAAGATGTGGTGTCAGCTTGGAGCCCCCTCAAAGTGAAGCACCCAGATGGTGTTTGAGCAAAGGCAGTTTTGTTTGCAGTAAGGTCATGGTCAAATAAAGTGTATCTGTACAATTGAATATGCATACACAAAATGCATATTTTACTGAGAGACAAAGACCAGCTTTTGATAACCCAGTTAGCTGCACTGGGGGGGCTTTATACTGTATTTCTTTTTCTTTTCTTCTCTAAATGTGAAATCATTGGACACACACATGCTCTGTCTATCCTGAAGACAAAGATGAACTTGTGAATATCTAGTCAGTAGCTTGATAAACTGAATACCGTATTTTCTGGACCATGAGGCACACTTAAAATCCTTCAATCTTCAAAAAAGTTGACGGTGTGCCTTATAACCCGATGCACTTTATGTATGGATGAAGCCACGTGACTTCATCTCACTATTACCATCAAAACCCAAGTGAAGCAAACTAATTCAGAGTTTACCATCATTCCGGTTGGATGAACCAAAGAACTCCAACCACTACATATTGGTGTCAACAGGTCATAAGTTAGAGGGCTTTATCCGAGCTCAACCACCCACTCAGCTGTGGTGGCTAATTGAGGGGTGTGGCAGCCTACTGCTCCACTGTGCTCAGAGAGAAGGACAGAGTGCGCTTGAGCTCACAGCGAAGTCACACAACGCAAACATGGTGGCAGCTTGCAGCGCTAAACACCACTAAGAGAGATGATAGCACGGTGGAAGAAAGTTTCCACAGATATAAGGCTCTGGCTTATTTTTGCACATCTCCGTGAGCTTGTGGACAAGGTATAACTGGCCGCTGAGAGCTGTGAGTAGTCCCCATGCCGGTGCTCTTTCCCTAAACCATGTAAACAGCTGGTATGTAACTATTACTTCAGACTCATTTCATCTGAGAAGTTTGTGGCTTTGGATTCCTCAGTAACCACCTCTGACTTCATTATGAGCTTTGAGGCAGACACGGAAGTAATTTTTGCACAGCAGGAAAAGAGGGAAATGTTGTAGTTTAGCTGATAAGCTTTGACTTTTAACTTCAGACTCCTAGCTGAACAAACTAAACCAACACATGTGTTGGCACTTAGCATAGTTTCTGTTTTTTTTTTTTTTTTTTTTTTTTTAGCGCCACCAATTTTCTGGCTAAAATTATCTGTGGGGCGACGTCCTGTCGACATTGCCATTAAAGTGGCAAATGAAATGAACATTGAACTGAAACCCGAGGACATATCGATTGCTCACCCCTTACCACACATATAACCAAGAACACAGGTCGGCTGGAAAAAGCATAGTTAAATCCACTAGAAGGGATACAAGGGATAAGTTCTACGGAAATAGAAAGTTGCTGGCAAAAAAAAAAAAAAAAAACATGAAAAGCATGGCATCTTTTCGAGATACAAATGTACAAGGATCAAATTCAAAGCTGAACAAATCAGAATCGCTAACGGCCAAACGGAAGAAACTGTTTGGCCATGTAAACAAGCTGAAGAAAGCACTACAATGGAGGTTTATATGGACTAATAATGGACGGATTTATCTTAAGGAATCTGACAGAAGTGAAACTATCACTTTCAACTTGGTGAACGATGTAGTGGAGTTCGAAAACAAAATGAAGTCAAAACTTCCCCAATCCCAGCCACTGAAATGCCAAACTAGAAATAGTACCACCACACGAAGATAAGTTCAATGTTGTTCAAATTTGTTGAACATGACCAGAAACCTGGCTATGGTGTGACATTAATAAACTTTCCATCAATTTTGACAAAACCAAATTTATGATAATAAAATTGCCAAAAAAGAGAACAACATCAGAAATTAATATAGACTTACCAAACAATGATGGAACAATATGCAAGCTAAAGAGAACTACCCATATAAAATAACTTGGTGGAATGCTTGATGATAACATGAATTGGAGTCAATACTCATTGGTCTCTTCTCAAATTTCAAGAAATACCGGTATAATCTATAAGCTCCGGCATTATGTCTCTCTCTCAACTCAAACAGCCTTATATAACCTTATATACCCATACCTTTCATATGCAATATTGGCTTGGGGGAGTGTAAGTAAGTCACACTTAAAAACTTTGGAAGCAAAACAAAATCATATTACCGTATTTGTATTATTTTTTGCCACCTTATATGGCATCAATACAGATCAATACAGTGCATTTCCACTTATGAACCTCTTAGAAATCCTTAACATCCATAATATTTTTAAGCGTCAAGTCTTGAAATTCATTGATCGCTGGCATGTAAAAATAAACTACCTTCTATATTTACGAATCAAAGGCAGAGCAGAAGACACAAAGGCAGAGCAGAAGACAAAGTGGTGGAAGCTGAAAAAGGAAGAGTGTTGTGTTGTCTTCAAGGAGGAGTTGAAACAGGCTTTGGGTGGTCAGGAAGTGCTTCCGGATGACTGGACAACTACAGCTAATGTGATCAGGGAGACAGGTAGGAGAATACTTGGTATGTCATCTGGAAGGAGAGGAGATAAGGAGACTTGGTGGTGGAATGGGGAAGTGCAGGAGTGTGTACAAAGGAAGAAGTTAGCTAAGAATAAGTGGGACATAGAGAGGACTGAAGAGAGTAAACAGGAGTAAAGGGAGACACAGCATAAGGCAAAGGTAGCGGTGTCAAAAGCCAAACAAACGGCGTATAATGACTTTCATGCTCGGTTGGAAAGTAAAGAGGGAGAAAATGATTTATACAGGTTGGCACAGCAGAGAAATAGAAATGGGAAGGATGTGCAGCAAGTTAGAGTGATTAAGGACAGAGAGGGAAATGTATTGACTGATGACAGAAGTGTGCTGGGAAGATGGAAAGAGTACTTGGAAGAGCTTATGAATGAGGAAAATGAGAGAGAAAAAAGAGTAGAAGAGGTGACTGTTGACCAGGAAAATAGCAAAGAGTAGTAAGGGTGAAGTGAGGAGGGCAATGAAGAGGATGAAGAATGGAAAGGCAGTTGGCCCTGATGACATACCGGTGGAGGTATGGAAGTGTCTAGGAGAGGAAGCAGTAGATTTTCTGACAAGAACATTCAACAAGGTCTTAGAGAGTGAGAGGATGCCAGAGGAATGGAGAAGTGTGCTGGTGCCCATTTTTAAGAACAAGGGAGATGTGCAGAGTTGTGGCAACTACAGAGGGATAAAGTTGATGAGCCATACGATGAAGTTATGGGAAAGAATAATGGAAGCAAGACTAAGGGCAGAGGTCAGCATTTGTGAACAATAGTTTGGTTTCATGCCAAGAAAGAGCACCACAGATGCAGTGTTTGCTTTGAGGATGTTAATAGAGAAGTACAGAGAAGGTCAGAAGGAGCTGCATTGTGCCTTTGTGGATCTGGAGAAAGCATATGACAGGGTGTCGAGAGAGGAACTGTGGTATTGCATGAGAAAGTCTGGAGTGGCAGAGAAGTATGTTAGAGTGGTACAGGACATGTATGAGAGATGTAAGACAGTGGTGAGGTGTGCTGTCAGTGTGACAGAAGAGCTCAAGGTAGAGGTGGGACTGCATCAAGGGTCAGCTCTCAGCCCCTTCTTGTTTTCTATGGTGATGGACAGGCTGACAGATGAGGTGAGACAAGAATCTCCATGAACTATGGTGTTTGCAGATGACATTGTGATCTGCAGTGAGAGCAGAGAACACGTGCAGGAAAACCTAGAGAGGTGGAGGTATGCCCTGGAAAGGAGGGGAATGAAGGTTAGCCTCAGTAAGACAGAATACATGTGTATGAATGCCAAGGACCCAACAGGAACGGTGAGGTTACAAGAAGCAGAGATAAGAAAGGTGGAGGATTTTAAGTACTTAGGCTCAACAATCCAGAGCAATGGAGAGTGTGGAAAAGAGGTGAAGAAGCGTGTGCAGGCTGGTTGGAATGGTTGGAGAAAAGTGTCCGGTGTGATGTGTGATAGGAAGGTATCGGCAAAATTGAAAGGAAAAGTGTACAAGATGGTGTTGAGGCCAGCGATGTTGTATGGTTTAGAAACAGTGGCCCTGGGGAAAAGATAGGAGGCAGAGCTGGAGGTAGCAGAGATGAAAATGTTGAGGTTCTCTTTGGGAGTAACGAGGATGGATAGGATCAGGAATGAGCACATCAGAGGGACAGCACATGTAAGACGTTTTGGAGACAAAGTCAGAGAGGCTAGATTGAGATGGTTTGGACATGTACAGAGGAGGGATAGTGAGTATGTTGATAGTAGGATGCTGAGGTTGGAACTACCAGGCAGAAGGCCTAGAGGAAGACCAAAGAGACGATTCATGGATGTGGTGAAGGAGGACATGAAGGCAGTTGGTGTCAGAGAAGAAGATGCTCGCTGTGGCGATCCCTGAAGGGAAAAGCCGAAAGGACAAGAAGAAGACAAGAAGACTTCTATATTTACGAATTACTTTAATTATGCAAACAAAACATGTACTCCGATAATACAAGATATGCTCCACAAGATAATCTTTCCAATGCACACTTTAAAACTAATACTGTTAAGCAGACCATAACAAGCATGGCAACCGAACTCCGGCTAACCTTACCATCCGAATTAAAACAACTTAGTTTGTTTTCCTATGCTAAACAGTTGAAGAAGTACTTGCTCTTGAAACAATCTATATATATACTAGTCCTTCTCAAAAAATTAGCATATTGTGATAAAGTTCATTATTTTCTGTAATGTACTGATAAAAATTAAACTTTCATATATTTTAGATTCACTGCACGCCAACTGAAATATTTCAGGTGTTTTATTGTTTTAATACTGATGATTTTGGCATACAGCTCATGAAAACCAAAAATCCCTATCTCAAAAAAATAGCATATTTCATCCGACCAATAAAAAAAAAAAAAAAGTGTTTTTAATCAAAAAAAGTCAACCTTCAAATTATAATGTTCAGTTCTGCACTCAATACTTGGTCGGGAATCCTTTTGCAGAAATGACTGCTTCAATGCGGCGTGGCATGGAGGCAATCAGCCTGTGGCACTGCTGGTGTTATGGAGGTCCAGGATGCTTCGATAGCGGCCTGAAAGTCATCCACAGTATTGGGTCTGTTGTCTCTCAACATTCTCTTCACAATAACCCACAGATTCTCTATGGGGTTCAGGTCAGGAGAGTTGGCAGGCCAATTGAGCACAGTAATACCATGGTCAGTAAACCATTTACCAGTGGTTTTGGCACTGTGAGCAGGTGCCAGGTCGTGCTGAAAAATGAAATCTTCATCTCCATAAAGCTTTTCAGCAGATGGAAGCATAAAGTGCTCCAAAATCTCCTGATAGCTAGCTGCATTGACCCTGCCCTTGATAAAACACAGTGGACCAACACCAGCAGCTGACATGGCACCCCAGACCATCACTGACTGTGGGTACTTGACATTGGACTTCAGGCATTTTGGCATTTCCTTCTCCCCGGTCTTCCTCCAGACTCTGGCACCTTGATTTCCGAATGACACGCAAAATTTGCTTTCATCCGAAAAAAGTACTATCATGAGTGATGGAAATATATATATTTATTTATAATAATGGGGCAGTGGTGGACTAGAGGTATAGGAAGCTGGATCGCTGATCCTAAGGATGGGGGTTCGAGTTCCACACTTAACAAGGTTGTCACTGTTTCCCCAGAGCAGCTACATGGGTTATCAAAGGCCAGCCGTGTCTCTCACTGTCTATGGTGTGGGTCATGTAAACGAACCATTCCTGACTTTCGACAAGAGAAGGCTGCAAAGCTGTCAGCATGTTTCTGCTATGCAATGGGCTGGCGAGCTGTCCAGGGTGTACTCTGCCCTTGCCCGGAGTAGGCTGGGATGGGTGCCAGCCTCCCTGTGACCTTAATTAGGATAAAGTGGTTACAGAAAATGAAATGAATGAAATTAATTTTTTTATAATATAATATGTCTGTAATACCTCACTTGAAAGGTACATTGCAATATTAGTTACAGTACAAAGTGTATAATTATTGGAAGGTTGAATGGACTAGATAGACACTCTAACCTCCAGACTAAACACAATGTCATGACTATACAAATTGCTCAGTGATTTGCCTAGTGTTCATAATGAGATTGCAAAGGCTGAAAAGGGCCATTGTTCAGTGAGAATTTGATCAACATTTTCATGATGTTTGAAAAGTGTACACTGGGAGCTGAACCCACACCCCACAGGGTATGGACTGTATGTTTGTGAAAATGTTAATAACAAGAAAATATGGAAAATGTCAAGAGAATGAATACTATACGACACAGAAACATAAAATAAAAATCAAGCACTTCAGGTGAATAAGGCTTGCCCAGAGCAAACGAGCCTAAATGTTTAACAGTGAATGGTATCTGTTTAACCAATTTATTCAGGCAAATGAAAGTAATCTGCACTTCATAAACACGTTATACTATATTAAAACAAAAAACTAATTAAAACGAGATTTGTATGATTTAATATTCTTATTTTCAAGAGTAAGAATAATAACTTAAGCCTAATTTCAGTAACTGTGATCTGCCTTTCCACTCTTCATCCTCTTCAATGCCCTCCTCACTTCATGCTTACCTTTCTTTGCTACTTCCCGGTCATTAACGGTCACCTCTTCTACTCTTTTTTTCTCTCTCATTTTCCTCATTCATGAGCTCGTCCTTAATCACTCTAACTTGCTGAAAGTCATTCCCATCTCTATTTCTCTGCTGTGCCAATCTGTATAAATCATTTTCTCCCTCTTTACTGTTCAACCTAGCCTACAAGTCATCATACACCCTCTATTTGGCCTTTGACACCGCTACCTTCGCCTTATGCTGTCTCGCTGTACTCCTGTTTACTCTCTTCGGTCCTCTCACTGTCCCACTTCTTCTTAGCTAACCTCTTCCTTTGTACACACTCCTGCACTTCCTCATTCCACCAACAAGTCTCCTTATCTCTCCTTCCAGGTGACACACCAAGTACTCTCCTACCTGTCTCCATGATCACATTTGCTGTAATTGTCCAGTCATTCTGGAAGCACTTCCTGACCGCCTGTTTCAACTCCTCTTTGAAGACAGTATTCTTACCTCTGGAAGAAAGTATTCACCACAGCCATTTCCATCCTTTTTGCAAAATCTACCAACATCTGTCCTTCTGCATTCCTATCCCGGATACCAAACCTGCCCATCACTTCCTCGTCCCCTCTGTTGCCTGCACCAACATATCCATTGATGTCTGCTCCAGTGACGACTCTTTCGCCTAACTTTCACCTCTAACTCACTCCAGAATCTCTCCTTCTCTTCTAGTTCACATCCTGCCTGTTGGGCATAAGCATTGACAACATTGACTATCACACCTTCAATTTCTAACTTGAGACTCATCACTCTGTCTGACAATCTTTTCACTTCCAGAACATTCCTGACAAACCCCTCTTTCAAGATGACTCCTACTCCATTTCTCTTCCCATTCACACCATGATAAAACAGCTTAAACCTTGCTCCTAAGCTTCTAGCCTTACTACCCTTCCACCTGGTCTCCTCAACACACAGTATGTCCACCTTCCTCCTCTGCATCATGTCAGCCAGCTCTCTACCTTTTCCTGTCATAGTTCCAGAATTCAAAGTCCCTACTCTCAGTCCTAGACTCATGCCTTTCCTTTTCTCTCTCTGAATACAGACATGCCTCCCACCTCTCCTTTTTCGACCTCTCCTTCTTCAACCAACAGTAGTCCAATTTCCACCAGCACCCTGTTGTTTAATAGCAATGATGTCAGCCATTGTTAACCCGGGCCTCGACCGATCCCGTATCGGATTTGTATTTTTGATTCGCATTATGAACAACAGTTTGGTTTCATGCCAATAAAGAGCACCATAGATGCAGTGTTTGCCTTGAGGATGTTAATAGAGAAGTCCAGAGAAGGTCAGAAGAAGTTGCATTATGCCTTTGTGGATCTGGAGAAAGCATATGACAGGGTGCCGAAAGAGGAACTGTGGTATTGCATGAGGAAGTCTAGAGTGGCAGAGAAGTATGTTAGAGTGGTGCAGGACATGTATAAGAGATGTAAGACAGTGGTGAGGTGTGCTATCGGTATGACAGAAGGGTTCAAGGTGGAGGTGGGACTGCATCAAGGGTCATCTAGAGAGGTGGCGGTATGCCCTGGAAAGGAGGGGAATGAAGGTTAGCCTCAGAAAGACAGAATACATGTGTATGAATGCCAAGGACCCAACAGGAACAGTGAGGTTACAGAGAGCAGAGATAAGAAAGGTGGAGGATTTTAAGTATTTAGGCTCAACAATCCAGAGCAATGGAGAGTGTGGAAAAGAGGGGAAGAAGCGTGTGCAGGCTGGTTGGAATGGTTGGAGAAAATTGTCCGGTGTGATGTGTGATAGGAGGGTATCGGCAAGAATGAAAGGAAAAGTGTAGAAGACTGGAATGATTTATTGAGGTGTGAATATAAGGAGCGTATTGACACTATTGATCTTCAACATATTAACATATTTTAACTTTATTGTAAATTATGAACATATTGCACATTAGAAACATATGGTAAATTATAAGCATATTGTAGATAACAAACATACGTTAAATTTTAAATTTATTGTACATTATAAACATATTATGCATTATAAACATATAGTATGGATGAGAGAATGAGCTTCCTTGGTTGATTCCGCGTATTTATTTGTGGAAGCAGGAGCAAATCCTTTGATCTTTGCTGATTTTTCCTCGTTGAAACATGGTTATAACAGGTGTTTCTCAGTCATTCCTTAGTCACTCATTAGTCATTCCATGTTGAATGTGAATGTTCCGCCTGTTCCATAATCATTCTTGGAGCTCTTCCTTCTGAAATGAAGCAGTGCCATAGTCATTTCTCTAGTGTTCTGTGCTTTCCGTGAACATTCCGTGAATTATCTAAAGGTCTTCCTTTGCAATTTGCACTCTTTCCGAATATAATCCGGGAGCTTTTATGCATGTATTCCGACATTGTACATAGTCTTTCTGTGTTTTTTCTGCACATTCCATGAATGTTCCATTGGTGTTCCGAGGGTACAAATTTCTGTAGATTTTTTACCCATTTTCCGTGTAAAAATGCCAAAGCTCCTCCACAGAGTGTGTTCTGTGCTTTTACACCATAATCATTGCATTCCGCGCTCCAGTGAAATGGGGGTATAAGCAAGCAAGCAACAGCTGTATACCTAAAGCATATTTTTAAAAAATATTATTATTTTTACATTTGTCTTACAAAATTGCAATTGTATTTTATTTCTAAGTGTTGTTGGCCACCAGTTTATGATGGTTCAAATGAAAAATAAATAAATTTAAAAATTCTTAATTAACCTTCAGATGTTCTACACTAACTGGCTTTAAATAATTTTAATGGCATCCTGTACAGTGCAGTTATTGTTTTCCATTATTTTGATTGAGAAAAATCCAGCTTTATATAAATAACTACCAGCTGCCTAAAATGCAGAAGCAGAGTTGGGAAATACAACCACTTTATTCAAGTAATCAGGGCACTGGAAAATAACTTGTTGAGGAAGCGGGAAGCTGATTACCTTAAACTGAATTTTTAAAGAGGGTTTTCGACATATTTTCTATAATTGCCTCTTTTCTGAGCAATTTTTCTACAATAATTTTCTAACATTGTTGCATTAGTAGTAATTCAGAAACTGCATAAAATTATTTGGCTGTGTTCTGGACAGTAGCTGGTCAGAGAAACTTGGATTGTTCAGCAAGTATTTAAATTGAAGATTTACAGAAGTTTGGGTTATTGTAGAGGTATGGAATGGCAATTTACACTCGTACTGGCTGACAGAGAGAGAGAGAGAGAGAGAGAGAGAGAGAGAGAGAGAGAGAGAGAGAGAGAGAGACACACACACACACACACACACACACACACACACACACACACACACACACACACACACACACAGTTGGAACAGGATTGCAGCCACCTTCTTAGCACTTTACAGTCTTTTTTTTTCCCTTATACAGTACTATTTACATCACCAGCAATGAAAAGTCATCTTCAGTCTGTGAGTGCACATCCAAGATCATCTGGATCTTCCTCAGCAGGAACGAGGGCGTTCCGAGATGAAAACTCCAGTCAACATTAGCACACTAGGATAGACCACAGGACTCAGAAAGCAGATGGATCAGCAGGATCCGGATCACTGGCATCCCAGAAGAAGAATGTGTACCTCAGCAGAAACAGAGAGAGAGAGAGAGAGAGAGAGAGAGAGAGAGAGAGAGAGAGAGAGAGAGAGAGAGAGAGAGAGAGAGAGAGAGAGCAGTTGTATTCATAACAGTCTAATGGTAATAGACGTTTTGACTGCTGACTGCAAGTAGGGACTCCAGCATGACTCACTATGGCAGCATGACTAAAAAGATAGAATCAGAAGGAAGGTAGATATGAGGACACCTTGGACACTGAGCAATCAATTACTCCACTGTCAATGGACCTTGTTGAGCAGGTGTCACCAACTTTTTTGAAGCTGAAAAATTGCAAACTTTAACTGAAAATTTAGCAGCGTGATTGCTGAAGTTTCCAGGGTCACGTTTTCGGTGGACGAATCTACGTCAACAGCACTTTGGCCATTTAACAGTGAATGTTCAAGATGGCGCTTCCTAGAAGGTGACGTCGGGGAATTCTCGGAGTCAAATTGTTTCTTTGTTTGTTTTAAATGTTGTTTTTGTTCATTTGTTTTTTTTTCCCACTATACTCGTCTATGACTGTGCTACACTACTACAGCTATGACAGCACTGTCCTTTTGGACATTTAGAGCTGAGCATGCTCATCTGCAATCCTGAGCTAATATGTTACTGCAGCTCAATGCTAGCCGCACCCCAGATAACAATAAACCCAGGCGGAGACGCGGCAGGCAAGGAGGGGCTGAATGACGACTCCGACGCTTGGTTAGCAGTGGAAGGTTAGCACTCTCAGTCATACTGCTTGAAAATGTTCAGTCCCTGCGAAACAATATGGACCAGCTTCATGCTCTGATTGCAGCGCAGAGGGATCTACAGGACTGCTTCATGCTATGTTTCTGTGAAACATGACTCGAGGAGAGTACACCCAATGAGGCGACTACACCAGTCAGCTACACAGCCTTCAGAGAGGACCAGAGCGCAGCAGTTAGCTACAAGAACCGCGGCGGAAGAACTGCGGATTCTCGTTAATAAACCTGGTGTACTGACTGACTGATTATTATTATTATTATTATTATTATTATTATTATTATAATCATCATTTTATTTGTATTACTTTTGTTGTTATTATTGTATTGTTTGCTGGGTCTGTGTGAGGTCCTTTTAGATATAGAATTTTTACGTGCTTATTTTATAGCAGTTTGTGTTGTTGATTTAAGCCTTCTTTTCTGTTTGTAACTTGACTCCTTGAACAACTGCACAAGAATTCCAATGTGTGAAAAAACACAAATGGCTATTAAAAATCCTGAATCCTGAATTCTGAGCTGAGGGTTATTTCATGGGTACTGACAAGTGTGAAGGGCTGCACAGGCCCTTTATGCAACAAACATCTCAAATAACACAACCACGGATCACTATAGTAATAGTAATGATAATAATAATAGCAGTATTTATTACTATGGGAACTGATTGCTCACATATCAATAACAATTATTTTCCACAATTATAATCAATAATTCACACAATAGTAATGATAAGAAAAACATGTACAAACATGAATCATTTATTTATGTTTATCTACTCAAACATTTTAAAGTCAGGAGGGACACCTGTTGCATCTGTAGTGCAAAAGATCACTTCTAACATTTCTTAAGCCAAGGAAATCATGAGTCTTCTTGTCAGAACAAGTTATTCAGTTCTTTGGACATTTCATGAATGAACATTTAACATTTGGTGCAACATTTTTAGCTTAATATTGTTTGTTTTATCAATGAAAATAGTCTCTGTGATTTGTCTGCTCATTTACTGGTGGGAGGCCCTGGCACTGCATTCTGCTCACCATTGTATTATAATCTGGTGAATAATTTGACACTGCAATTCTCAGTGAGTCTTTTAAATGTTTAATAGTCAGGCAGGTTCTGTGTTTGTTCTTGATAAAGTACATGTGGGAAAAGGCTGATTCACAGAGATAGGTTGAACCAAAAAAGAAGGCAATTTTCCTAGCTGCTGTGGATACACAACTGTACTTTTCCTTGTCCACAAGGCACTAAAAAGTTTGGTGCAGACTGATGAGCTTTGAGGTGGAAGTCATTTTGCAGTGTTAAGATTTCTATCACCTGACCAGCATCCAAGTTAAACAAAGCACTTAGCTGCTCAGCAGTGGATGCCATGTCCACGTGCATGAAGGGATTTGTAACGAAAGACACACATGGCTCCATTAGCTCAAAGTCACAAAATCTGTCTTCAAATTTCTATCCTAGTCTGTTTATGATTTGGGAGTACTTTTTTACAGCATCACCCAAAGCTGCAGATGCAGAAGCATTGCCATTTAACACTGCCTGCACAGAGGGTAAATGCTACTCTTTTTTTTCTCTGTACTTGCACAAAAAACATGTTCATCTTAGCTTTGAATGTGTTTACTGAACTTATCATGTGAGTGACAGTCTTATCTTTACTCGCAACTCACGATTCAAATGGTTCAGTTTCTCAGTCAAATCTGTTACAAAACACTAGGTCGAGTATCCACTCCATGTGCTCAAGTAGCGATGCATCTTCCCTCTTTGACTGCATGAACTCTTTGATTTCACCCAGAAGTTACAAAAAAAAAACAAAACACTGCAGAATACATCCCCTACTGAGCAATTGGATTTCTGTGTGTAATAAAAGGTCATTATAGGGATCCCTTGCTACTTCGCGGTTCAATTCATGCGGCTTCAGTGCAGTGTGTGTGTATTTATTTATTTTTTTAATATTCATAAAATAAAAAAATTAAAAAAAGAAAATTAATAAAGAATAGGGGAAAGTTAAAGAAAAGGCCGCAAAACAAGGCCAATTATGCAAAAAAAAAAATACAAAAACAAAAAACAACCCAAAACCCCTCCATCAAAACTATTTACATTTTTATGTGAGGTGCGCATCTGAGTGCATGCATGCACATCTGTGTGTGCATGCGCATGCGTCTATATGTGTATGTGTATTAATGTTTTATTTACATTTTATGCATTATTTTTGAATGTTTAATTGTTATTATAAGCATTTATAGCATTGACTATTGTTATGCCTGGAGTGTATGCGTAGGACCCAGAGATGCAGGAGACCAAAAGAAGGTTCAAACGATTTCTTAAACACTAGGAACTGTTGATCACTGGAATACGAAGTTGAGAGAACTGGTCAAGCATGAAGTAAAAACCAGGGGTCAGAGAGAAAGCCGAGGAGCAGAGTCACGGGAAAAACCAATCTTCTGACATTGGAGGGAAGCGCGCCACTCCCATTTATAGCTGGCTGCTTGCTGATTGATGATTGGGACCAGGTGTGTTTCAGCTTGAAACTCGCCTACCGGCAACCGCCACGCCCCTTTCCAGCGCCTGCAATGATTATGGAAGTGTTAATTCCGCCAGCCAGCACAGACCATAACAGACTATGTATTTATTGATATTATATACATATATACATGTACGGGATTGATCCTACTTTGCAGAATTCAGCGGTCATGGGGGGATCTCGGTCCCAATTAGCCACGGAAAGTGAGGGATCCCTGTATATTCAGTAGGAAGCTCATCCAGTAGCACCTTAAATATTCTGTGGTTTTTAGCTTTGGAACAGATGCTATTGATAATCTTCATGAAACTGCAAGCAGGCTGACTTCTCATCATTACTTTACTGTGTCAGGAAAGAGGTGTGCTTACTGCACACTAATGACCTTTGTGTTATGGTCTGTTATTTGGCGGCTTTTAACTCTCTTTCTCTCTCCTTATGCACTGCAGGCGGTGGCGAGGGGCGTGGCTGTTACATGCAGGTGGAGTCCAGACAGCACACCTGATTCCACTCAGCCATCACCGGGCTATAAAGATGAGTGGTGCGCTTCTACCAGTGCTAGAAGATTGTTCCTCCAAACGACCCCGTTTCCTCGTGATCTCTCTGGCTCCCAGCTCCGTGCTCGACCAGTTCCCACTTTGATAGATTCCCTTAGGGATTTTGGTTCTCGGGTTCCCCTCACCTCTACAGTGATCATGATTACCCATACTCCAGTGACTGCTCTGTGTTCAGTTAAGGTCATTTGTATAATCATAATCGGTCTCCTGCATCTTTGGGTCCGACTGAAAGCTCCCAGCGTCACACTTTGACCTCAAAAGAGGCGACTTCATTATAGCCGATATCAATTTTATTTGTTTTATTTTTTTAATCATATAACATCGGTTAAAAATCTGTCTTAATGAAAGCATTTCTTTAAAAAAAAATGCAACTTTTAAAAAATAAATACATTCTATTGTGACCAGTGCTATTTTTAGGGCATGCCGTGCAAGCATCTTGAGTGGTCCTCGCAGGCCATCATGCCCACGAGCAATGCATTGGTGACCCTTGATGGAGAGGAGTGGAGCGTGAGAATCCCAACATCTCAGTTTCCCAGAAGCTCTCTATGTCTGAAACCCCAAGATCTGCTAGTTTATGTAATAACAGCCTGTTAACTCTTGAAAACACAAGAAATTTTAAGCCTAGTCTTAAAAACAGAGACTTTGTCTGAGTCCTGAAAATTAACTGGAAGTTTATTCAACAACTGTGGTGTTTTGTAAGGAAAAACTACACCCCCTGCAATAATTCCCATTATTTGAGGTCATACAAACCAGATTCCGGAATGCAGCCATGAGGGCAGGAACAAACCAGTGTTCTTTCTCATGTCGGTCTCAAGCCCGGATAAATGCAGAGGCTTGTGTCAGGAATGGCATCTGGCGTAAAACCTATGCCAAATCAAATATGAGAATCATTAATATGACTTGTAACCCGGGTTAACAATTACCACAATCAGTGCTGTTAACCAACAGGGTGCTGGTGGAAACTGGATTACTGTTGGTCGAAGAAGGAGAGGTGGGAGGTGTGTCCATAGGAAGAGAGAGAAGAAAAAAATCATGAGTCTATGAGTGAGAGGAGGGACTTTGAATGTTGGAACTATGACAGGAAAAGCTAGAGAGCAGACTGACATGATGCAGAGGAGGAAGGTGGACATACCGTGTGTTCAGGAGACCAGGTGGAAAGGTAGCAACGCTAGAAGCTTAGGAGCAGGGTTTAAACTGTTTTGTCATGGTGTGGGTGGGAAGAGACATGGAGTAGGAGTCATCTTGAAGGAGGGGTTTGTCAATAATGTTCTAGAACTGAAAAGATTGTCAGACAGAGTGATGAGTCTCAAGTTAGAAATTGAAGGTGTGTTGTTCGATGTTGTTAGTGCTTATGCCCAACAGGCAGGATGTGAGCTAGAAAAGAAGGAGAGATTCTGGAGTGAGTTAGATGAAGTGATGCAGAGTACCCCCAGAGGTGAAACAGTGGTCATTGGAGCAGACTTCAATGGACATGTTTCTGCAAGAAACAGAGGAGGCGATGAAGTGATGGGCAGGTTTGGTATCAAGGATAGGGACACTGAAGGACAAATGTTGATAGATTTTGCAAAAATAATGGAAATGGCTGTGGTGAATACTTTCTTCCAGAAGAGACAGGAGCATAAGGTGACATAAAAGGAGCACCCAGGTAGACTACATCTTGTGTAGGTGGTGTAATTTGAAGGAAATCAGCGACTGCAAAGTATTAGTGAGTGAGAGGGTTGCCAGACAGCATGGGATGGTGGTGTGCAGAATGACGCTGATGGTGATGAAAGTGAAGAAGGCAAAGGCAGAGCAGAAGACAAAGTGGTGGAAGCTAAAAAAAGAAGAGTGTCATGTTGTCTTTGAGGAGGAGTTGGAAAAGGCTTTGGGGTGGTCAGAATATGCTTCGATATGACTGGACAACTACAGCCAATGTGATCAGGGAGACAGGTAGGAGAGTACTTGGTGTGCCCTCTGGAAGTAATGTAGATAAAGAGACTTGGTGGTGAGGAAGTGCAGGAGTGTGCACAAAGGAACAGGTGAGTGAAATAGAAGTGGGGCATTGAGAGGACTAAAGAGAGTAAACAGGAGTAAAGAGAGATGCAACACAAGGCAAAGGTAGCAGAATCAAAATCCAAACAGAGGGCCTATGACTTGTATGCTAAATTGGACAGTATGAAGGGAGAAAATGACTTATACAGGTTGTCACGCAAAGAGGTAGAGATGGGAAGGATGTGCAGCAAGTTAGAGTGATTAAGGTCATAGAGGGAAATGTATTGACTGATGACAGAAGTGTGCTGGGAAGGTGGAAAGAGTACTTTGAAGAGCTGATGAATGAGGAAAATGAGAGCGAGCAAAAAGTAGAAAAGGTGACAACTGAGGACCGGGAAGTAGCAAGGATTAGTAAGGGTGAAGTGAGGAGGGCATTGAAGAGGATGAAGAGTGGAAAGGCAGTTGGTCCTGATGACATACCGGTGGAGGTATAGGGGTGTCTATGAGAGGTAGCAGTAGACATTTTGACAAGAACATTCAATAAGGTCTTAGAGAGTGCGAGGATGACTGAGGAATGGAGGAGAAGTGTGCTTGTGCCCATTTTTAAGAACAAGGGAGTTGTGCAGAGTTGTGGCAACTACAGAGGGATAAAGTTGATGAGCCATATGATGAAGTTATGGGAAAGAATAGTGGAAGTTAGACGAAGGGCAGAGGTCAGCATTTGTGAACAACAGTTTGGTTTCATGCCAAGAAAGAGCACCACAGAGAGCGCAGTGTTTGCTTTGAGGATGTTAATAGAGAAGTACAGAGAAGGTCAGACGGAGCTGCATTGTGCCTTTGTGGATCTGGAGAAAGCATATCACAGAGTGCCGAGAGAGGAACTGTTCTATTGCATTAGGAAGTCTGGAGTGGTAGAGAAGTATGTTAGAGTGGTGCAGGACATGGATGAGAGATGTAAGACAGTGGAGCGGTGTGCTGGTGGCGTGACCGAAGATTTCAAGGTGGAGGTGGGACTGCATCAAGGCTCAGCTCTGAGCCCCTTCTTGTTTCTATGGTGATGGACAGGCTGACAGACAAGGTTAGACAAGAATCTCCATGGACTATGATGTTTGCAGATGACATTGTGATCTGCAGTGAGAGCAGAGAATAAGTGCAGGAAAGTCTAGAGAGGTGGAGGTCTGCCCTGGAAAGGATAGGAATGAAGCATAGCCTCAGTAAGTCAGAATGCATGTGTGTGAATGAGAAGGACCCAAGAGAAACGGTAAGGTTAATTGGAGAAGAGATAAAAAAGGTGGAGGATTTTAAGTACTTCAGCTCAACAATCCAGAGCAATGGAGAGTGTGGAAAAAAGAGGTGAAGAAGTGTGTGCAGACAGGTTGGAATGGTTGGAGAAGTGTCCTGTGTGATGTGTAATAGGAGGGTATTGGCAAGAATGAAAGAAAAATTGTACAAGACGGTGAGGACTTTAGCGATGTTGTATGGTTTAGAAACAGTGGCACTGAAGTAAAGACAGGAGGCATAGCTGCAAGTAGCAGAGACGAAAATGTTGGGGTTCTCTTTGGGAGTAACGACGATGGATAGGATCAGGAATGAGTAAATCAGAGGGACATCACATGTTAGAGGTATTGGAGACAAAGTCAGAGAGGCTAGATTGAGATGGATTGGACATGTACAGAGAAGGGATAGTGAATATATTGGTAGTAGGATGCTGAGGTTGGAACTACCAGGCAGGAGGCCTCGAGGAAGACCAAAGAAGAGATTTATGGCTGTGGTGAAGGAGGACATGAAGGTCGTTGACATGAGAGAAGAATATACAGAGGACAGGGTGAGATGGAGGCAGATGATTTGCTGTGGTGACACCTGAAGGGAACAGCCAAAAGGAAAAGAAGAAGACACAGGCAGTGGTTGCTTCAGGAAGGGCATCCGACATAAAAAGCTATGCCAAATAAAATGTGTGATTCAGATGATTCACTGTGGTGACCCCTGACAAAGGGCAAAAGCCGAAAGGAAAAGATGAAGATCAGAAACTTATACGAGTTTGTACTGTATACAATCACTCTCTCTCTCGCTCTCTCTCTCTCTCTCTCTCTCTCTCTCTTTGCATTGTCATATTATTTAATTCTATTGAATTTACCATTTGGCAGTGGTGGTCTAGTGGTATAGGGCGCTGGATCGCTGACCCCAAGGTTGGGGTTTCGAGTTCCACTCTCCACAAGGTTGTCACTGTCCCCCCCCCAGTGCGGCTAACTGGGTTATCCAAGGCGGGCCATGTCTCTCACTGTCTATGGTGAGAGGCATGTAAAAGAACCATTGCTGACTTTCGTAAAGAGTAGGCTGCAAAGTCGTCAGTGTGTTTCTATCCCTTTCTAAAGGGTTGTGACAGGAAGGGCATCCGACATAAAAAACCTCTGCCAAATCAAACGTGCGAATCAGATGATTCGCTGTGGCGACTCCCAAGTAAAAGGGAAAAAGCCGAAAGGAAGACAGACATTGAATTTACCATTTATTGGTACAAGGTGCAAACCTAAATGCACCATAAATTATCAAGCTAACTCTGACGTCAGGAACTTTCAACCAGTCCTAAAATGCAGGAGACAGAGTAGGACGAACACGGAGAGACTTTATTGTTACAGGGGAGGCACCTGAGCAAGGCGACGAGGAGAAACAAAAACTTTAGATACTGGGAACTACGGAGCATGAACTGTTTGAGTGCAGAGCTGAAACCAGGAGCCAGAGAGATCACAGGAAAACAGGGACATGAAGAAGGACAATCTTCTAGCAATGCGATGAGCGCACTGCTCGTCTTTATAACACGGTAGACTGTTGAGTAGGACCAGATGTGCGCATTGCAATCCGCCCGCATGTGTCAGCCACGCCCCTCTGCCAGGAGCCTAATCAAATATTAAGTGTACCTCAGGATAATGTTGAATCATATTTCATACTTATATTTGCGATATGTTTTTCTATAGATTTTATTCAATTTCTATTTCTACTTGGTCTTCAATTTCATTTCACTTTCACTTTCCACCTCGGACAGCTCTGTTTGTATGACCGGATGTTTGTAAAATGAATGTTTGTAAGTAGGGTAGTGTCTGTACTTCAGCAACCTCAGCTCCAGTGATGGGTCCACCCATTAAGTGCATTTATATAGTGTGGAAAAAATCCCACATTAAGAAATAAATCTTTTTCACCAAATCATTTGTGCCACAATTATCAACCCCACTGTTAATACTTTGTACAAGCCTTGTCCCAACAAAACAGCACCCAATCTTCTCCTATAATGTATTACAAGATAGGAGAATACAGAAAGAGGGGTCTCTGGCAATTCCTCTCTGCACAATATATCTAAATCATCCAGAGACCTGGGTCTTCTCCTCTGCACTCTACTCTTCTCACTCAAGAGGTATTCAGTTGGGTTGAGGTCTGGGAACTGAGGTGGCCACAGGAGGGGATTGATTTTGTCTCTGGTAAACCATTTCTGTGCTGATTAGACACGTTTAGGGTCATTATCTTCCAGAAAGATCCGGTGATGACCCATCTCCAGCTTTTGGGAAGATTCCGGGTTTGACTTATAATGTCCTGGTATTTCAAAGCATTTATGATGCCATGCACCCTAACAAGGTTCCCAGGGCTTCTGGAAGACAAGCAGGCACACCATATCACCGATCTGCCCCCTTACTTTACAGTGGGCATGAGGTGCTTTTCTGCATACATATCTTTTATATTGTACCAGACCCATTTAAAGTGTTTGTTGCCAAAAATCTCTATCTCGGTCTCATCTGACCAAAGCACAGAGTCCCATTTGAAGTCCTAGTACTGCTTAGAAAACTCCAGATGTTTGCCTTTATGATGGTGAGTGAGAAAGGGTTTTTCCGTACATGTCTCCCAAACAGCTTGTTGGCAAGTAGAAAATGACTGATAATTTTTTGGAGACTTTGTCACCCTAAGCTGTTATCATTTGTTGCAGTTCTTCAACAGTGAGCTTTGGAGAACATTTTTATTTCTCTTACCATCCTCATCACTGTGCGTGATGGCAAATAACTTTGCATCCTCGTTCAGGCTTGTTTACCACTGTTCCAGTTGTTTTAAACTTCTTAATGATTCCTCTGACAGTAGATATGGGCAGATGCAGGTGAGTGGGTATTTTCTTGTAGCTATTGCCTGAATTGTGAAGGTTGAAACACATCTACCTTACTTGAATGATGTGTTACTTTGTCTTTTCCATGTTGAAAAGTGGATAACAGAAATGGCCCCTGTGTAATGTCATATTTATACCCCAGGGAAACAGTAAGTGATGAGTTACTAATTATATGTCTATGGATATTCTAATCAACTTTGTATACTACTGTAGAAATGATATGATACTGTACTTCAATTACCTTTATTTAATAAAAAATGGTAGATGTGTTAATAATTGTGAAACAGGTCATTTAATAAAAAAAATAATTATTTCTTAGTCAGGGATTTTCCCCCTTAAAATCCATTTGAGTTGAGGGTTACATTTTCCTACAATTTTCATTGTGGGAGTATGCTTCTGCAATAAAAATTGAATTTATTTTAAGGCATTTAATAAATCCTAACCAGGGGTGCCAATAATTATGGGTGGTGTATGGACAAGATTCCTGATAACAAAATGTGGCTCTAGTTCACACATGGCTGCCATTTGTAACAATGCACACAAATAAGTGGATTAAGTAATTAAATAGACAGAATATAAAGAAGAAACATGCAATGGGAAACATAAAAAGTAAAGTATTTTTCCTGGTCAATAACCCCCTCGCAAATAGACCAAACACAGTATGACCAACTCATTTTTGGTCGTTTACATAGCTACACCAAATAGCCCAAATCCCTCAATTTAGGTTTTTTTTTTAATGTACAAGAATTGTTTTTTTTGTTTGTTTGTTTTTTTTAATTGTGTCTGCTTTATAATATTTTTTTATTTGATTAAATATAGAAACCTTATTAATTGCCTGTTTTGTATTTTTCAACAGTGTCAACCTGAGGGTCAGCTGCTTAGGTGACATTCAGGATATGCTAGTGTGATGGCAAACTGAAAAATGATGAATCTTCCAAAGTCTGAGAACCATAGATCCTAGTAGTGTATTTTTAACCCAATTCTCATTATTGACGTTCTTGTTGGTTGCACCCCAGTGAATACCTCCACAATACATAAAGTCAAGGTAGTGTCTCCAGTAGAACCAACGGAATGGATCCAATATTGTAAAATAATATTAGACTGAAATCTATAGTATGCCACTTTTCTGAGTTTGAGTGCTATTATAATTCTCAGTTGTGAGTTCCACTGATTACTTATCTAATAAGAACATACATAAGACATGTACAGAAAAGATAAAAGTTACAGCTAGGAAATATTACCAGGTTATATATGTGGAATTTTGTGATTGTGATGTTTACAAAGTCCAGAACAGTATATCAGTAATCAGAATATCAAAGAATTCACTGATCAGGACTGTTGTCTGCATTTAAGTTGGCTTTGCAAATCCTTTTGTACTCATTCACTATTTAAAAAGAGACACTTTGTCACTCTGTTGAGGTGAGTTAAAATGTCACTTTGCCATGGCAACAGTAAGGATGTTCGAAACATGCTGAAAGGCCATGGAGATAAACATCTTTGCTACCATGGTCACTAAGAGATTCTCACTTTTGTCCTACACAACCGAAGTGAGCTGATTTGCATTGGTTTTGTGAGTCAATGTTGCCTTTCTTCCTCCCATCTTTTCATAAGGTAAATGCTAGATTAGATAAGAATATGTGCATTAGAGTTTCTTTCTCAGTTCAGTACATTACCTGATAATCATCTACTAAAATCTCTATAAGTTGTGGCTTGTTATGCTGGCACCTCCATTGAAATGAATAGATAAATATACAGTTAATGACCAGAATAGCTTTGAGGCATATGTTCACACGGTGGAGATTTGTACATTCAGCCATGGAAGCTTTAGCAAGGTCATGCCCTAAGTTCAGCAAGAGGGCCTAGTGCACAGTGAGCATTCAAGTTCTCCCTAAAGAGTTGAACATTTTCTAATCATTTTGACAATGTATGTGCTTACTCACAGTCAATAATTTGTGGAATAATGTTGGCAAGAGGGATAAAGGAACAGTCCAAACAGCCAAGTTTTAAAGTGATAGCCAATGATGGAAATTCAGGTTTATTTCAGTGAGTTACATTATTTAGCTTACTTGGCCCAGCTTATGCAGCAAGTTTCAACAAATATAATTTAACTATTTTATGGTTTCAATTACACATGAGGAGAGCTGTTGCAGTGAAGTGATTTTTGTGTTAAATTATTTAAACTGAGAGGAATTTGCATGACACTCCCACTTCAATCTCTTGTCCAAACACCTTCTGGATCCAGCAGCAAGACGACATGATGACGGCTGGAGGAAAAGTCAGATGCAATGAATGACTGTGACTTCTTGTGCATTATCACACTCTATGTATTGCACAGCATGCTGCAACAATCGCCATCTACCACATTTGATGATTCCCAGCTTTTCATCCAAGGCTGACTTCACATAAGCTAAGATAGTTTTTTATTGTCAACTGTTGTCAAGGGGTCATTGTAGGTGGTTTGTTTTAGCTTCTTGAGGAAGCATAGCTTTTGTTGTGTCTTCCCCACCTGGTCAGATATGTTTATAGTCCAGGTGAAGTCAGCAGAGATGTGAACTCCAAGGAACTTTAATCACTCCATCCTCTCTACCTCCATTCAGTCAATATAGAGGGCAGAAATCTTGGTTTGTTTAGATCGCCTAAAGTCCAGTATCATTCCATTTGTCTTGGATATGTTTTGTTTCAGGTTGTTTATGTCACACCATTGGTGCAAATGCTGGACTTTCTTCTTATAGGCTGTCTGACCATTATCCTTTAACAGACCTATAGCAGTGGTGTCATCAATGAATTTGAGGATGGTGTTGCTGGTGTGAGTGAGGAAACAGTCATGTGTAAAGAGGGAGAAGAGGAATGGTTGAGAACACACTCCTGTTCTGTTCTGTTGTTCAGGATGAGAGAGTAGGAAAATGTGGTCTCCTATCCTGATGTTATGAGATCTGTTTCTAAGAAAGTCCAGTATCCAGGTGCACAGTGAGCTCCCCAGTCCCAGGTCACCCAACTTTTATGTGTTTATGTGGTAGGACTATTTAAAGTGGTGATAAAGTCTACTAACAGCATCCTTACATAAAAGTTATTTCTGTCAAAGTCATCAACCAAGAATTAACATGGTACAGCTGGCATTTCATTCAAATGGCAGATAGATCCTGTTACTTCTCAGTTGATGAAATGTGTGAGGGCTGTAATGATGGCCTCCTTTGTTGACCAGTTTGCCTGATGTGGATCAAGATCAACAAAAAGGGTATCCTTAATATCAGACAAGACAAGTCTCCTGAAACATTTGGTGATAATAAGGGTTAGGAAAACTGAGTGATAGTTGACCAGGCAGCTCACTGTTCTCTTCTTAGGTAAGTCTGTTGGGTTTTTACACCCAAGCCTTGTGGCTCATCAGGCGGGTGCTTATCCCCATTTTCCGTAGCATGAAGCGACGAGGAGTTCTACTCCCCCGGATGGGACGCGAGTCCATTGCAGGTTACCTTCCCAGTATATTTTACTGGTACCCATTTATACTGCTGGGTGAACAGAGGCACACTTGTGGTTGAGACCTTGCCCAGGGGTCTTAGCACGGTGAGGGTCTCAGTGGGATTCGAACTCACAACCTCCTGATTATGAGCGCAGCACCCTAACCACTACGCCACCGGCCCCTCTCTTCTTAGGCACTGGAACAATTGTGGCTGACTTGAGGCATTTGGGAACCTTACGTTGCAGTAGTGAGAGGTTAAATATGGTGTTCAAAACCTCTGCTATCTGATGTGCACATACTTTTATTAACCTTCCTGTTACTCCATATGAATCAGCAGCTTTCCTTGCATTGACTCTGTACAGGGTGGCTCTGACCAAATGCTGGTGGATGTTTTTTGTCACCTCTCTCTGGAAGAGGTGTGCGTCTCTCTGTTGTGTTGGTTGAAGCAGACAAAGAACTGGTTTAGGGGGTGTGGTAGTGTGCTGTCCAAGCAGTTTGCTGATGTGTGAATGCCCTTATAGCCAGTGAGTAACTTGATTTTTTCCCCCACCTATTCCTGCTGTTGTTATTGTCAAAGTTCTCTTTGATGTGTTGTTTATATTTGCGCTGGGCATTTTTGATGCTCAGTTTTTGTTTTTGTGTTTGTTTTTTTTGTTTGTTTGTTTGTTTGAAGGTATTGTTCTGTGCTCTAAGCAGAGTGGGCATCTTACCATTGAACCATGGTTTTTGTCTTTGTTGTGGCCATGCTCTCAGTGCAGTAATTTATGTATGAAAGGTCAGCTGCTGTGTGACCCTCCAGGGCTATGTTCACCCTGAATACTCCCCAGTCAATAGAGTCAAAACAATACTGTACAGGTATTGAGTGATTTGACAGCCCAACATCTGTCAGGGGGTGGCTTTATAGTCATCCGGGATCTTGGTGTAGTCCAGGTCCAGTGTAGTTTGTTTGTTTGTTTGTTTGTTTATTTATTCCCTTGTCAGAAAAATCATATCAGGTTTCAGGTTTCCAGAATTAAAGTTTCCTTCCTCTTCTTCTTCTTCTTTTCCTTTCGGGGAATCAACCTCATCTACCCCACTGATTGTGAACCATATCAACCCATCTACTCTGCCCTCAGATACATGTACACTTGAATATAGGCCAGTCTACAAAGTTGTTCTTTTCTTTTCTTTTTTATTGTACATTACTTTATACTATTTATGTATCTATTTATTTATTTACTTATATAATATATATGTATGTGCATATGTATGTATATGTATTATTGTATATGTCTCTATTTTGCACCCCCCGACTGATGGTATCTCAAGAGCATGTAACAATGAATTTCTCCACTGTGAGATTAATAAAGCTGTATCTATCCAATTATCTATCTAGTACTTAAAATCTTCCACCTTCTTTATCTCTGCTCCCTGTAACCTCACCATTCCTCTTGGGCCCTTGTCGTTCACACACATGTATTCTGTTTTACTGAGGCTAACATTCATTCCTCTCCTTTCCAGGGAATACCTCGACCTCTTTAGATTTTCCTGCACTTATTCTCTGCTCTCACTCTCAGAGAGAAGAGGAAAGGCATGAGTCTAGGACTGAGAGTGGGGACTTTAAATGTTGGAACTATTCAAAGAAAAGGTAGAGAGCTGGCTGACATGATGCAGAGGAGGAAGGTGGACATAGTGTGTTCAGGAGACCAGGTGGAAAGGTAGCAAAGCTAAAAGCTTAGGAGCAGGGTTGAAGCTATTTTATCACGGTGTGGATGGGAAGAGAAATGGAGTAGGAGTCATCTTGAAGGAGGAATTTGTCAGGAATGTTCTAAAAGTGAAAAGAGTGTCAGACAGAGTGATGACTCTCAAGTTAGAAATTGAAGGTGTAATGCTCAATGTTGTTAGTGCTTATGCCCCACAGGCAGGATGTGAGCTAGAAGAGAAGGAGAGATTCTGGAGTGACTTAGATGGAGTGATGCAGAGTACCGCCAGAGGTGAAAGAGTGGTCATTGGTGCAGACTTCAATGGACATGTTGGTGCAGGCAACAGAGGGGACGAGGAAGTGATGGGCAGGTTTGGTATCCAGGACAGGAACCCAGAAGGACAGATGTTGATAGATTTTGCAAAAAGGATGGAAATGGCTGTGATGAATACTTTCTTCCAGAAGAAACAGGAGCATAGGGTGACTTATAAAAGCGGAGGTAGGAGCACACAGGTAGACTACATCTTGTGTAGGCGATGTAATTTGAAGGAAGTCAGTGACTGCAAAGTCATAGTGGTTGAGAGTGTTGCCAAACAGCATAGGATGGTGGTGTGCAGGATGACTCTGATGGTGAGAAAGGTGAAAAAGGCAAAGGCAGAGCAGAAGACAAAGTGGTGGAAGCTGAACAAGGAAGAGTGTCGTGTTGTCTTCAAGGAGGAGTTGAAACAGGCTTTGGGTGGCCAGGAAGTGCTTCCAAATGACTGGACAACCACAGCAAATGTGATCAGGGACACAGGTAGGAGAGTACTTGGTGTGTCCTCTGGAAGGAAAGTAGATAAGGAGACTTGGTGGTGGAATGAGGAAGTGCAGGAGTGTGTACAAAGGAAGAGGTTAGCTAAGAAAAAGTGGGACATTGAGAGGACCGAAGAGAGTAAACAGGAGTACAGGGAGACACAGCGCAAGGTGAAAGTAGCAATGGCTAAGGCCAAACAGAGGGCGTATGATGACTTGTATGATAGGTTGGCTAGTAAAGAGGGAGAAAATGATCTATACAGGTTGGCACAGCAGAGAAATAGAGATGGGAAGGACATGCAGCAAGTTAGAATGATAAAGGACAGAGAGGGAAATGTATTGACTGATGACAGAAGTGTGCTGGGAAGATGGAAAGAGTACTTTGAAGAGCTGATGAATGAGGAAAATGAGAGAGAAAAAAGAGTAGAAGAGGTGACCATTGAGGAGCAGAATGTAGCAAAGATCAGTAAGGGTGAAGTGAGAAGGGCATTGAAGAGGATGAAGAATGGAAAGGCAGTTGGTCCTGATGATATACCTGTGGAGGTATGGAAGTGTCTAGGAGAGGTAGCAGTAGATTTTCTGACAAGAACATTCAACAAGGTACGAGAGAGTGAGCAGATGCCGGAGGAGTGGAGGAGAAGTGTGCTGGTGCCAATTTTTAAGAACAAGGGAGACGTGCAGAGTTGCGGCAACTACAGAGGGATAAAGTTGATGAGCCATACGATGAAGTTATGGGAAAGAATAGTGGAAGCTAGACTAAGGGCAGAGGTCAGCATTTGTGAACAACAGTTTGGTTTCATGCCAAGAAAGAGCACCACAGATGCAATGTTTGCTTTGAGGATGTTAATAGAGAAGTACAGAGAAGGTCAGAGAGAGCTACATTGTGCCTTTGTGGATCTGGAAAAAGCATATGACAGGGTGCCAAGAGAAGAACTGTGGTATTGCATGAGGAAGTCTGGAGTGGCAGAGAAGTATGTTAGAGTGGTGCAGGACATGTATGAGAGATGTAAAACAGTGGTGGGGTGTGCTGTCGGTGTGACCAACGAATTCAAGGTGGAGGTGGGACTGCATCAAGGGTCAGCTCTGAGCCCCTTCTTGTTTGCTATGGTGATGGACAGGCTGACAGACGAGGTTAGACAAGAATCTCCATGGACTATGATGTTTGCAGATGACATTGTGATCTGTAGTGAGAGCAGAGAACAAGTGCAGGAAAATCTAGAGAGGTGGAGGTATGCCCTGGAAAGGAGAGGAATGAAGGTTAGCCTCAGAAAATCAGAATATATGTGTGTGAATGAGAAGGACCCAGGAAGAACGATGATGTTACAGGGAGCAGAGATAACGAAGGTGGAGGATTTTAAGTACTTAGGCTCAACAATCCAGAGCAATGGAGAGTGTGGAAAAGAGGTGAAGAAGCGTGTGCAGGCAGGCTGGAATGGTTGTAGAAAAGTGTCCGGTGTGATGTGCGATAGGAGAGTGTCAGCAAGAATGAAGGGAAAAGTGTACAAGAGTACGGTGGTGAGGCCAGCGATGTTGTATGGCTTAGAAACAGTGGCGCTGAGGAAAAGGCAGGAGGCAGATCTGGAGGTAGCAGAGATGAAAATGTTGAGGTTCTCTCTGGGAGTAACGAGAATGGATAGGATCAGAAATGAGTATATCAGAGGGACAGCCCACGTAAGATGTTTTGGAGACAAAGTCAGAGAGGCTAGACTGAGATGGTTTGGACATGTACAGAGGAGGGATAGTGAGTATATTGGCAGTAGGATGCTGAGGTTTGAACTACCAGGCAGAAGGCCTCGAGGAAGACCAAAGAAGAGATTTATGGATGTGGTGAAGGAAGACATGAAGGTCGTTGGAGTCAGAAAAGAAGATGCGGAGGACAGGGTGAGGTGGAGGCGGATGATTTGCTGTGGCGACCCCTGAAGGGAGCAGCCGAAAGTAAAACAAGATTCTCTGCTCTCACTCCAGATCACAATGTCATCTGCAAACATCATAGTCCATGGGGAATCTTGTCTAACCTCGTCTGTCAGCCTGTCCATCACCATAGCAAACAAGAAGGGGCTCAGAACTGACCCTTGATGCAGTCCCACCTCCACCTTGAACTCTTCTGTCACACCGACAGCACACCTCACCACTGTCTTACATCTCTCTTACATGTCCTGCACCACTCTAACATACTTATGCAATACCACAGTTCCTCTTTCGGCACCCTGTCATCATGTGCTTTCTCCAGATCCACAAAGACACAATGCAGCTCCATCTGACCTTCTCTGTACTTCTCCTTCAACATCCTCAAGGTAAACACTGCATCTGTGGTGCTCTTTCTTGACATGAAACCAAACTGTTGTTCACAAATGCTGACCTCTGCCCTTAGTCTAGCTTCCACTATTCTTTCCCATAACTTCATCGTATGGCTCGTCAACTTTATCCCTCTGTAGTTGCCACAACTCTGTACATCTCCCTTGTTCTTAAAAATGGGCACTAGCACACTTCTCCTCCATTCTTCTGGCATCCTCACACTCTCTAAGACTTTGTTGAATGTTCTTGTCAGAAAATCTACTGCTTCCTCTCCTAGACACTTCCATACCTCTACCGGTATGTCATCAGGACCAACTGCCTTTCCACTCTTCATCCTCTTCAATGCCCTCCTCACTTCACCCTTACTAATCTTTGCTACTTCCTGGTCCTCAACAGTAACCTCTTCTACTCTTTTTTTTTCTCTCTCATTTTCCTCATTCATCAGCACTTCAAAGTACTCTTTCCATCTTCCCAGCACACTTCTGTCATCAGTCAATACATTTCCCTCTCTGTCCTTTATCACTCTAACTTGCTGCATGTCCTTTCCATATCTATTTCTCTGCTGTGCCAACCTGCATAAATCATTTTCTCCCTCCTTACTGTCCAACCTAGCATACAAGTCATCATACGCCATCTGTTTGGCCTTTGACACCACTACCTTCGCCTTACGCTGTGTCTCCCTGTACTGCGGTTTACTCTCTTCGGTCCTCTCTGTGTCCCATTTCTTCTTAGCTAACCTCTTCTTTTGTACACACTCCTGCACTTCCTTATTCCACCACCAAGTCTTCTTATCTACTGGCCTTCCAGAGGACACGCCAAATACTCTCCTACCTGTCTTCCTGATCACATTAGCTGTAGTTGTCCAGTCATCTGGAAGCACTTCCTGACCACCAAAAACCTGTTTCAACTTTTCCTTGAAGACAACACGACACTTCTCCTTTTTCAGCTTCCACCACTTTGTCTTCTGCTCTGCCTTTGCCTTCTTCACCTTTCTTACCATCAGCATCATCTTGCACACCACCATCCTATGCTTTTTGGCAACACTCTCACCCACTACTACTTTGCAGTCACTGACTTCCTTTAAATTACATTGCCTACACAAGATGTAGTCTACCTGTGTGCTCCTACGTCTGATTTTATAAGTGACCCTATGCTCCTCTCTCTTCTGAAAGAAAGTATTCACCACAGCCATTTCCATCCTTTTTGCAAAATCTACCAACATCTGTCGTTCTCTGTTCCTGTCCTGGATACTAAACCTACCCATCACTTCCTCGTCCCCTCTGTTGCCTGCACCAACATGTCCATTGAAGTCTGCCCCAATGACCACTCTTTCACCTCTGGGGTTACTCTGCATCACTACATCTAAGTCACTCCAGAATCTCTCCTTCTCTTCTAGCTCACATCCTGCCTGTGGGGCATAAGCACTAACAACATTGAACATCACACCTTCAATTTCTAACTTGAGACTCATCACTCTGTCTGACACTCTTTTCACTTCTAGAACATTCCTGACAAACTCCTCCTTCAAGATGACTCCTACTCCATTTCTCTTCCCATCCACGCCCATGAAAAAACAGCTTAAACACTGCTTCTAAGCTTCTTGCGCTGCTACCTTTCCACCTGGTCTCCTGAACACACAGTATGTCCACCTTCTTCCTCTGCATCATGTCCGCCAGCTCTCTACATTTTCCTGTCATAGTTCCAACATTCAAAGTCCCTACTCTCAGTCCTGAACTCATGCTTTTCCTCTTCTCTCTCTGCCTACGGACACACCTCCCGCCTCTCCTTCTTCAACGTCTTCGACCAACAGTAGTCCAATTTCCACCAGCACCCTGTTGGTTAACAGCACTGATGGCGGTCGTTGTTAACCCGGGCCTCGACCGATCCGATATGAAATTTGTCTTTACTGTTTGCGTTTTGTATTCTGGCAAAAGTTTTACGCCGGATGCCCTACCTCACGCAACCCTCTGCATTTATCCAGACTTGGGACCGGCATGAGGGCGGGCACTTGTTTGTGCCCCCCCTCACAGCTGCATTAAAGTTTATTCAGTTAAATTAAAGTTTCGTTCCATGATTTTAATACAGTCCAGCTGCACCACTATCTAGTTCTTAATGGAGTGTTTGTGGCAACTCCATGGCTTGCTGAGCATTAGCATGAGGCAACACATAAAATGTGCTTATATCAACAGACTTAAGCTCTCTCGGCAAGTTTAAATTGTTTATACTGTATCATCGGATACTCTATATCCAGACTGCAGAAATATCTTTGATTATGGTGTTGGAACACCAGCTGTTGTTACTATACACACACACACACACACACACACACACACATACCACCTCTGCATGTCTTTTTGAACATACCATTCTGCCCTGTCTGAAGATAGCTCAGGCACCACGTCTGGGATAAAAGTGTCCAACCATGTCTCAGATATTAGCCTGACACAATAATAAATGAGGCATGAATTAAAGTGCAGCCATAATATCCATCTTGTTTTTGAGTCAAAGGGGTTGGTAAGAAATCAACTCAGGTTTTGTGTATTTTTGTAATTTTGGTTTGTAGGTGTCAGCATTTAGCTTAACCCTTAGCCTCGCTCTCTTCTGTTTCCTGTCTCAATGCTTCCTGTGCCACTTCAGAAGGAGTAAGGTGAGAGAGGTCCGCAGGCTTACGGCTCTCTGGTAGAATGAATTCCTAACTGATATTAGAAGTGTAGCAGTAATGGTCCAAAATCATAAGCAGCTCTGCCCTGCTGTACCGCACATGTGCAGCTGACAGAAATCAAGCACAGAAAAGAAAATAAGAGTAAACAAAATAAAGAACATGTTAAAGGTGACTGTTAAAACATGAAGAGCTAGTACTCACTGTCTAGTTGAGCTGGCATCTTGCTCAATCAATTCAGGGTAGGTAAGCACGGAGAAGTGGAATGCTCACACAAAATTCCGGGGACCGATGCGGAATTGACAAGCAGAACCACTGAGTCAAGTGACCTAGGCTGAATCCCCAGCCGGTGTGCTAACACTTTCCTAAGGTGTACACCCAGGCCAGAAGAGGGAAGGAGGTTGCCTTATTTTAAAGCTTCGAGCAAGGTCTAGCCACTGCCTCAATGGGGTAGGCACTAGATTGTTGTCAGGGTTCAAGAGTCTGTAACAATTTGTGCTGGTGCTGGCACATGGCATCAAACTAATGTGATGGGGTTGAGGAGCATGTGTATCATAGTTGATAGAAAATAAACAAGAATACTGCTTGATGCACAAACAGTAACTTAGATGCTTTTACTTATATAGGTGTAAAGAGGTATAATAAAAGCTGGAAATTTGTTCACCAGTTGCTCTTGGCTACCATAAGGATGACATATCTAAAAGCTCACTCTATTCCAATAATGGAATAGATGATACGGATGGTCCAGTGTCTGTAAATTGTTGTTTGTATAGGGTGTATATGTTAAGGGAAGATTTTATGCTGCTTCTGCTTTTTTTTTTTGATGCATAAATATCGTTATTGTTGAATCTTTTCCTTGAATCTTTTATATAAAAATGCATTAGTTTATTCATTTTTCTGAACTTTTTAATCCTAATTAGGGACACTGGGAGGCTGATGCCTATCTCAGGAAACCCCAAGTGAGGGTAGAGTACACTCTGGACAGCTCACCAAGCCATCGCAGGGCAGAACTTTGCTGATGGCGATGCAGTCTTCTCTTGATGAAAATCAGCAATAGTTATTTTACATTCCTCTTATCATAGACAATGAGACACATGGCCAAGCTTTGATAACCAAGTTAGTTGGGGGGCTTATGAAAACTTTCATTAAAAAAAAGAGGTTTCCATGGTAGCATTTTGATTCACATAACTTTGACAGTGTAATTTACTGCTCATAGAGAAGCTGCTTTATCAAAGGCATTTTATATTTACATTTTCCACACATTGATTTGTTGTGTGGAAGTAAAATCAGGTTACAACTTGTGTCTGTGTGCTTACATTACTGTGTTCATTTTTACAGGAAAATAAAGCAGTTGAAAAGTGCAAAGTGAAAATTAATAAACATTGGTTCATTTATTCAATTCGTTACTCTCAGACCTAGCTCACATTGTAGCCAACCTTGATCTTCCTCTCCACTAGTCTTGTTGAACTCCATACAAACCTTTAAAATAGATCATCACTTTCTTTGCAATTTATAATGTTTGACTGTCAAAAATTTTCCGACAATTATCCAGCTGTATTCCAATTTGACACCATCCATGACAGAATGTAGGAACTGCGGAAGCGTGCATTAGAGCTTAACAGACCTTAGCGGACTTTAACAGAGCATAGCAGACCTTGATGCGCCAATTTATGGGATCATGATGAACTTGACAACATGATTATTTCAAGTTTTATTTCTTGGAAGCGAGCTGTTTCCTTTATATTTCCAGATCGTGCTCCAAGCATACTCATAAATCTTTTTGCTCTCTGGGTTTCTTTAATTACAGAGACTGCGGGCATCGTGTAAACCCAGGGTAAAAAAAAAGTATTTTATTGCGTCTTTAAACAGAACAACATATTTTAGCTGTCTGTAAATAATTGCAAAAGGGTTTTTAGAATGATTAACTGGGCTTTTAACATGACAAACGTGGATAAGTTTTGTGATTAATTTTTCATTCATTTGTCATTGAAACAAAGTATGACAGTTGCTGAAAATGGGCCTCTGTAGATATTTCTTGAAAAATCTGGCTGTTCCCACCAATAACAATCACTAATTCATTCATTTTCTAAACCACTTATTCCTAATTAGTGTTACAGGGAGGGTGGGGCCCATCTTAGCCAACTTTGGATGAGAGAAGGGTACACCCTGGACAGCTTGCCATGCCATCGCAGCTAATGTTCAACATGAAGACTTCGTAGTCTTGGATCAATCTATGAAAAAGGAAAGTTTTATTTGAATGGTAATATCAATAAATTTGAATACTGTGTATATATATATATATATATATATATATATATATGCATTGAATTAAAAAATAAGGAAATTAACAAAAATGCCGCCAAAACAAAGGCCAATTAAGCAAAAAAGAAAATGCTAAACAAACACGAAACAATAAACGACCCAAAACCTCCCATCAAAACTACTTACATTTTTGTGAGATGCACATTTGAGTGCACGCACGCGCATCTTCGTGTGTGCGAGCGCAATGTGTGTGTGTGTATTTGTATTTTATTTATACATTATGCATAATTTTTTAACATTTAATTGTTATTACAAACCTTTATAGCATTGAATATGTATTTATTGATATTCTATACTCTGATATACACATATACATGCATGTATACGTCAGTCGGGGAATGCAACCATGAGGCGGGGCAGGGGGGGGGGGGGGTACTAACCAGTGTCTCTCCCCCTGATGCCGGTCCCAAGCCCGGATAAATGCAGAGGGTTGCGACAGGAAGGGCATCCGGCGTAAAACTTCTGCCACATTAAAAATGCAAATGGTCAAAACAAAATTCATACCGGATCGGTCGAGGCCCGGGTTAACAACGACCGCCATCAGTGCTGTCAACCAACAGGGTGCTGATGGAAATTGGACTACTGTTGGCCGAATACGTCGAAGGAGGAGAGGCGGGAGGCGTGTCCGTAGGCAGAGAGAGAAGAGGAAATGCATGAGCCTAGGACTGAGAGTAGTGACTTTGAATGTTGGAACTATGCAAGGAATAGGTAGGTGGCTGACATGTTGCAGAGGAGGAAGGTGGACATACTGTGTGTTCAGGATACCAGGTGGAAAGGCAGCAAAGCTAAAAGCTTAGGAGCAGGGTTTAAGCTGTTTTATCATGGTGTGGATGGGAAAAGAAATGGAGTAGGAGTCATCTTGAAGGAGGGGTTTGTCAGGAATGTTCTAGAAGTGAAAAGAGTGTCAGACAGAGTGATGAGTCTCAAGTTAGAAATTGAAGGTGTGATGCTCAATGTTGTTAGTGCTTATGCCCCACAGGCAGGATGTGAGCTAGAAGAGAAGGAGAGATTCTGGAGTGACTTAGATGAAGTGATGCAGAGTACCCCCAGAGGTGAAAGAGTGGTCATTGGTGCAGACTTCAATGGACATGTTGGTGCAGGCAACAGAGGGGATGAGGAAGTGATGGGAAGGTTTGGTATCCAGGACAGGAACACAGAAGGACAGATGTTGATCGATTTTGCAAAAAGGATGGAAATGGCTGTGGTGAATACTTTCTTCAAGAAGAAACAGGAGCATAGGGTGACTTATGAAGCGGAGGTAAGAGCACACAGGTAGACTACATCTTGTGTAGGCGATGTAATTTGAAGGAAGTCAGTGATTGCAAAGTAGTAGTGGGTGAGAGTGTGGCCAGACAGCATAGGATGGTGGTGTGCAGGATGACACTGATGATGAGAAAGGTGAAAAAGGCAAAGGCAGAGCAGAAGACAAAGTGGTGAAAGCTGAAAAAGGAAGAGTGTCGTGTTGTCTTCAAAGAGGAGTTGAAACAGGCTTTGGGTAGTCAGGAAGTGCTTCCAGATGACTGGACAACCACAGCTAATGTGATCAGGGAGACCGGTAGGAGAGTACTTGGTGTGTCCTCTGGAAGGAAAGTAGATAAGGAAACTTGGTGGTGGAATGAGGAAGTGCAGGAGTGTGTAGAAAAGAAGAGGTTAGCTAAGAAGAAATGGGACACAGAGAGGACTGAAGAGAGTAAACAGGAGTACAGGGAGACACAGCGTAAGGCGAAGGTAGCGGTGTCAAAGGCCAAACAGAGGGCGTATGATGACTTGTATGATAAGTTGGACAGTAAGGAGGGAGAAAATGATTTATACAGATTAGCACAGCAGAGAAATAGAGATGGGAAAGACGTGCAGCAAGTTAGAGTGATAAAAGACAGAGAGGGAAATGTATTGACTGATGACAGAAGTGTGCTGGGAAGATGGATAGAGTACCTTGAAGAGCTGATGAATGAGGAAAATGAGAGAGAGAAAAGAGTAGAAGGGGTGACTGTTGAGGACCAGGAAGTAGCAAAGATTAGCAAGGGAGAAGTGAGGAGGGCATTGAAGAGGATGAAGAGTGGAAAGGCAGTTGGCCCTGATGACATACCAGTTGAGGTATGGAAGTGTCTAGGGGAGATAGCAGGAGATTTTCTGACAAGAATATTCAACAAGGTCTTAGAAAGTGAGCAGATGCTGGAGGAATGGAGGAGAAGTGTGCTTGTGCTCATTTTTGAGAACAAGGGAGATGTACGGAGTTGTGGCAACTATGGAGGGATAAAGTTGATGAACCATACAATGAAGTTATGGGAAAGAATAGTGGAAGCAAGACTAAGGGCAGAGGTCAGCATTTGTGAACAACAGTTTGGTTTCATGCCAAGAAAGAGCACCACAGATGCAATGTTTGCTTTGAGGATGTTAATAGAGAAGTACAGAGAAGGTCAGAAGGAGCTGCATTGTGCCTTTGTGGAGCTGGAGAAAGCATATGACAGGGTGCCGAGAGAAGAACTGTGGTATTGTATGAGGAAGTCTGGAGTGGCAGAGAAGTATGTTCGAGTGGTGCAGGACATGTATGAGAGATGTAAGACAGTGGTGAGGTGTCGGTGTGACAGAAGAGTTCAAGGTGGAGGTGGGACTGCATCAAGGGTCAGCTCTCAGCCCCTTCTTGTTTGCTATGGTGATGGACAGGCTGACAGACGAGGTTAGACAAGAATCTCCATGGACTATGATGTTTGCAGATGACATGACGTGAGAGCAGAGAACAAGTGCAGGAAAATCTTGAGAGGTGGAGGTATGCCCTGGAAAGGAGGGGAATGAAGGTTTGTCTCAGTAAGACAGAATACATGTGTGTGAACGACAAGGACCCAAGAGGAAAGGTGAGGTTACAGGGGGCAGAGATAAAGAAGGTGGAGGATTTTAAGTACTTAGGCTCAACAATCCAGAGCAATTGAGAGTTTGGAAAAGAGGTGAAGAAGCGCGTGCAGGCAGGTTGGAATGGGTGGAGAAAAGTGTCCGGTGTGATGTGTGATAGGAGAGTATCGGCAAGAATGAAGGAAAAGTGTACAAGATGGTGATGAAGCCAGTGATGTTGTATGGTTTAGAGACAGTGGCCCTGGGGAAAAGACAGGAGTCAGAGTTGGAGGTAGCAGAGATGAAAATGTTGAGGTTCTCTTTGGGAGTAACGAGGATGGATATGATCAGAAACGAGTACATCAGTGGGACAGCACATGTTAGATGTTTTGGAGACAAAATCAGAGCGGCTAGATTGAGATGATTTGGACATGTACAGAGGAGGGATAGTGAGTATATTGGTAGTAGGATGCTGAGGTTGGAACTACCAGGCAGACGGCCCAGAGGAAGACCAAAGAGAAGATTTATGGATGTGGTGAAGGTGGACATGAAGGTCGTTGGAGTAAGAGTAGAAGATGCAGAGGATAGGGAGAAATGGAGGCAGATCATTTGCTGTAGCGACCCCTGAAGGGAACAGCCGAAAGAAAAAAAGAAAAAGAAGAAGAAGAAGAAGAATACATCAGGGGGTTAATCCTAGTTCGTAGAATTCGGTGGTCGCCTGGTGATTTTGATCCCAATTAACCGCAGAAAGTGAGGGATCAATGTGTGTGTGTGGGGGGGTATATATATATATATATATATATATATATATATATAGAGAGAGAGAGAGAGAGAGAGAGAGAGAGAGAGAGATCTCGCTACATTGACTGACAGACGAGGTTAGACAAGATTCCCCATGGACTATGATGTTTGCATATGACATTGTGATTTGCCTCAGTCAGACAGAGAACATGTGTATGAATGAGAAGGACCCAAGAGGAACGGTGAGGTTACAGGGAGCAGAGATAAAGAAGGTGGAGGATTTTAAGTACTTAGGCTTAACAGTCCAGAGCAAAGGAGAGTGTGGAAAAGAGGTGAAGAAGCATGTGCAGTCAGGTTGGAATGGTTGGAGAAAAGTGTCCGATGTGATGTCTGATAGGAGGGTATCGACAAGAATGAAAGGAAAAGTGTACAAGACTGTGATGAGGCCAGCGATGTTGTATGGTTTATAAACAGTGGCCCTGGGTCAAAGACAGGAGGCAGAACTGGAGGTAGCAGAGATGAAAAATGTTGAGGTTCTCTTTGGGACTAACGAAGATGCATAGGATCAGGAATGAGCACATCAGAGGGACAGACCAGTTGCCTTCCTCATGCCTTTCCTCTTCTCTCTCTGCCTACGGATACGCCTCCCACCTCTCTTTCTTCGACGTCTTTGACCAACAGTAGTCCAATTTCCACCAGCACCCTGTTGGTTAACAGCACTGATGGCGGTCGTTGTTAACCTGGCCCTCGACCGATCCAATATGAAATTTGTCTTCACGGTTTGCATTTTTTATTTGGCATTTGTTTTATGCCGGATGCCCTTCCTGACACAACCCTCTGCATTTATCCGGGCTTGGGACCTGCGTGAGGGAGAGACACTGGTTTGTGCCCCTCCCTCACGGCTGCATTGGATGCTGCAACAAGACAATGATCCAAAACACAGAAGTAAATCAACTTCAGAATAGTTTCAGAAGAACAAAATACACGTTCTGGAGTGGCCAAGTCAAAGTCCAGACTTCAACCCCATTGAGATGCTGTTGCATGAGCTCAAGACAGCGATTCATGCCAGAAATCCCAGGAATCTGACTGAACTACAGCAGTTTTGTGAAGAAGAATGGGCCAAGATTAGTCCTGATCGATGTGCCAGACTGATCTGCAGCTACAGGAAGCGTCTGGTCTAAGTTATTGCGCCTGTTCGGGGGGGCACAAAATATTAAATGTGATGGTTCAGTTACTTATTCCTCCTCCTTCTGTCATTGTTTGTATGCTATCCTCATTAAAATATGAAAACCTATAAATGTTTGGGTGGTTTTATTTAAAGCAGACACTGTTTTTTTTTCATCTGTGTGATTTTGACAAATATCAGATCACATTTGATGGTGATTTTATGCAGAAATGTGAGAAATTCCAAAAGGTTCAGATACTTTTTCATACCACTGTACATTGAAAGGAAAGGAATAATTGAAGATGTTGGAGCAGTTCTGCATCAAAGAATTAGCAAAGATCTCGATGGCTGCATGTGCCAATTTTATAGAGATGTACGCTAAGATACTTGTAACAGTAATTGTTGAAAAAGTTGAAGAATTTAAATTTATGAACCAATTATTTGGGAAATTTTACTGGACTATTTATCGTTTTCTTTCTAATAACACATATTTTACATCTTCAAGGTTGCCAGCATGTTGTTTATATCAGCTGATAAAACTGTTTCTGTATGGAACTGACATCCCGGTGCTTGCATAGGTTATTTCTGAATGCTTTGGTTTCTTCCCACAGTCCGAAAGACATGCACATTAAGCTAATTGGAGATCCTTTGTTGTCCTGAGGTGTGAATAAGAGTGTAAATACTGATGTTTCTATGTTTCCTCTGTGATGGTCTGGCAACCTGTTTAGGATGTAGCCTGCCTTCGCCTGGAGATGAATGAACTGGGCTGCAGCCTCCCTGTGACCCTAATAAACAGTAAGGTAGTTTTTATAAAAAATGTGGATTAATAGAATTCAGTGGCCACCATACTGCAACACAAAGCAAGCATGTCTGAACTAGTTTTTCTAGTTTAATTTCTAGAATTTTCTACCTGGATGTGGCATTATTAAGAATTTATTTGAGATAACAATATAAGATGCACAATGACCAACATATTTATTTTCTTTAATTATAGACTAAAATTTCAAATTAATGCAACTTTTTGTTGATTGTTCAAAAGATTGGTGACCTGACCGACAGCGTGGTTATTTGCAGCTTCAGAATATCTACATTGAGTCTAAGCTCCAATTACTGTCTGTGAAATGTGCTATGAATGTATGTTTAAGTGCAACAGTTTTTTAAACACTTTAAAAGTATTTATCGTTCTCAAAAAAAAAAAAAAAAAAATCAGATTGACTTCAAGTACCATTAAGTCGCATTCACTGAGCAATATAATGTTTTGTAAGCACTGTCACAGTATCCAATGGTGCAGTCTGACTTGCAAACATTTGCTAATCTCTAAAACTGAGGACAGAGCCAGTTTTTGCAGGACAGGTTGACTATGATGCTCTGCTCCTAGGGCAACTACATCAGAGCATAGTTGAATCAGACTGTAGTCTCAATCAAAACAGTCAGATCAAACCTGCTCAGATCCACAAAAGGTTATACCCTTTTAATGACCTTTTCCTGTCTTTCATCCCACTTTCTTTTTTCAAATTTAAAAACTTCAAAGATCTTTGTAACAATATGAAAACTAGTGAACAAGTGTTTAACTATTTTACTTTAAGGCGATGATATTGCGCTGTGCTTTACTGTCTAAATTTTATACTAGGTTGTGACACTGTTATTAGGCAATTATTTAATCTCTTTTTTTTTTAACTACCATGAAAGTACTATTTTTGGACCGAAGAGTGATAGGGCAAACATAAGGCTTTATTATAAAGCTGTGTACTTCATGTAATTTGATATCCATATTTAATTTATGATCAAAAGTGTGAATCATTCGCTGTGGCGACTCCTGATAAAGGGAAAAAGCTGAAAGGAAATCTCTCATTTAATTTATGATCAGAGTTTGCTGGTCAGTAAGCATCCATTTCTGCAATGCTGTTTTTCTTGTTTTATTATCCATTTTTTTCAAGTAATTTGTGATGGAAAATTATGTACCACTCTGTTTGCTGGTTGTTATTTTTTGTTTATTTCTATAAAACATGGTTAAAGGCAAGGAGCATGCATGGTACACTAAGGTTAGAAGTGAGACCACAGCGGAATGTCACAGGAGACCATTACTGCAATGTAGCATTTTGTTTTTGATATACTGTATTATCCCCTTAAGAGAAGTTATTTCCTCTGCATTTAACCCATTCAAAGTGAGTGCACACACACACACACACACACACTTGGAGCAGTAGGCTGCCATACACATTGAAGAGTTGGGGTTTAGTGCCTTGCTCAAAAAGAACTTCAGCCATTTGTGTTGCTCACTCCCCCACTGCCACACTCGGTTATTGAACCAGCGACCTTTAACTTCCAGAGCCACTTTTCTGAGCATTAGGCTATGACTGCCCCAGTTGATAGGGGCAATAAAAATTAACCAGGTCCAAATATAACAGTGTATTTAGTATGAACACAATATATAAACTATCTTTTGCTAACAGGTATTGAAATTTACTGGTTAAATTAACAAGTAAATTGGATGCTGTCTTTTGTATTTTTCTCCACAGTTTTTTATTTATTTATTTATTTTTTTTTTTTTGGGGGGGGGGGGGTGAACTATTCTTTGGATCTCCCATTTCTAACAATATGCATGCAACTTTTCTGGCTGAGAGTATTGCGTGGTGGTACCTGATAAATTGAATTATTAATTAAAATTAATTTAATTTTATAAAATATAATTAAAATAAAAATTAAATAAAGCTCAGGAAAGTATACTATAGCAGTGCACACTATAGCATTGTAGCTTCTCCAGTTTCCTACAGAACTTAACTATTTGATAGTATAGGTTGCTTCTTTTCTCAGATTTGCTGGATTTCACATCACTGACATCTTGGAGTGACAAAATGCAACAATACATAGTGCTGCCACCCTAAAAGCCTGTTGCGGGGAATGTTGATGAGTGCAATTCAAAGAGAACTGAAAAGGCATCCATTAATTGTGGTATTTGTGGTCTGTATTCTGTGGGAGCAGCAAGTTTATTTATTTCGTTGCCAGGGCAGCTGAGAGAAACTGCAGGTGTGCATGAGTTTTGGGCAAGATTTTTGACGTTGTGAGAGGCCGGATGAATGATTAAACATGTAGGTTCCAGTTAAGAGGGGGATGCACTTGACTTAACATGTGCTCCTGGGATGGTGCAGCTAATGGACTGATCAGAGATATATTTCACTGTGGCATTTCTCCAAAGCTAGAATGCTTTCCCAGACAAAATTGGATTACTGAATCAGATTCAGTATTTGTTTAGTTTATGCAGTGCCCACCACAATTATTGGCACCCCTTTAAGATTAGTAAAATGGTTAATTAAAAAAAAAAAACTTTTTGTGAAGTATCATCTCACATCAAGCAATAATTATTTTAACAGCCGTGCATGCATTTTGGAATATAAGTGGGCTATATTTGCCATTTAAACTGTGCACAATGTTTGGAGTGTGTTTGAACTTTCAAGCTATAATGCATGGCTTCCTGATTAACTGAGGTACAAATATATGAGATGACTCAGATGTTCAATCTTCTCAGCCCAAAAATCTATTTTTTTTCCTACCAGGTCTCCAAATCAATATCAACTGTCATGACAAAAAAAGACTTTCTGATCAGTTAACCACAAATTAAGCATCTGGAATTTATGAAATGTTGCTATTTTGACTTGAATCATTTTAAATGGTCTGATGATGTTGGTTTGGCATAAAAAATAATTCTACAATGAAAAGAACCTTATGAAAACTATAACTTGGTGGGGGTTCTATGATGTTGTGTGGCTGTTTTCTTCAAAAGACCCTGGGACCTTTGTTGGGGCATAGATGTATAAACTCCATTAAATGCCATGTCATTATAAATCAGGCAAGTATGGCTGCCCCTGCCAAGGAACGGGAACACAAAAATGCTTCGCTAACCACAAAATCATGCTTTTCTAATGGACCTCTCAGTCCATTGGCCTAAACCTCTTTGAAAAATCATGAGTTGAGCCAAAGAGAACATGCACACGAGATGACCAAGCAATCAAATGATCTGTACAGGTTTTGCTAAGAGGAATTTTGTTGAATGCTTTGTTGTGTAGTCTATAACCTAAAATCTTATAGAAAAATACTCAATGCTGTTTTCCGGGCAAAGGAAGTCTGTAAAAAAGATAAAATTTTCAGAAAAAAGGTGGATCATTTTAAATAATGATGAAGGGCACTGTATGCTTATGTGAATTAAAATGTATTTTTATTGTATGTCTATTTTCTTTTGGCTCAGCTGCTTGAGAAAGCCTGGACTCAATGTCCTTTGTTCGAAAATAAATAAATAAATAAATAATAATAAAACCCTTCCCTTTATTACTATCAACTGTTACATGAACAATGAAAATCAATGTAGCAGCTCTCCATTCAGCAGCAATTATAAAAGAAGGAGCACAAAAAAGCATGTCGCAAACTACACTAGAGCACACACTTATTTATATATATATATATATATATATATATATATATATATATATATATATATATATATATATATATGTATATACAAAACTAACTACAATAACAGCTAACTGGATTATGAAAGGCGGGCCATGTCTCTCACTGTCTATGGTGAGAGGCATGTAAAAGAACCATTGCTGACTTTCGTACAGAGTTGCGGAGATGTGTTAACAGAAATAGTCCTACAACATCCAGAGCAGTGAGGTATGAGATATTCAGGGAAGATCTCATCGACCTTCGGAGCCCAACCACCGAGGAGCTTTTTGACTACTCAGTGACCTCGGCTCCAGTGATGGGCAAACCCCCACCCAAACCCCCATGGCCTTCCTCCTCCACAGAGGGCATAGTGGTGGGATTGAGGAGGTCCTTGAAGTATTCCTTCCACCTCTTGATGGAATCCCCAGTTGAGGCCAGCAGCTCCCCCTTCCACTGTAACAGTATTTGTGGAGAACTGCTTCCCCCTAACTGAGGCATCAGATGGTGGGCCAGAACCTTTTTGAGGCCAACTGATAATCGCGATCCATGCTCTCACTGAACTCCGCCCATGTCCAAGATTTTGCATCAGCGACAGCTTCGGCTGAGCACGTTTGACCTGATGGTACCTGTCTGCTGCCTCGGGAGTCCCACATGCCAATAAGACCCAATAGGCCTCCATTTTTAGCTGGACGACCCCCTTCATCACAGGTGTCCACCACCGGGTTCAGGGGTTACCGCCAAGACAAGCGCCAACGACCTTCCGGCGATAGCTATGGGCTGCTGCTTCAGCATTGGAGTCACAAAACATGGCACATTCAGATTCCATGTCACTTGCTTCCTTTGGGACATAGTCGTAGCTCTGTTGGAGGTGGAAGTTAAAGGCCTCTCAGACAGGAGACTCTGCCAAATGTTTCCAAGAGACCATAACTGCAAGCTTTGGTCTGCCAGGTCTGGAGGGCAGCCTCCACTGCCATTGGAGCCAGCTCACCACCAGGTGGTGATCAGATGAGAGCTCAGCTACCTTCTTCACCCGAATGTCCAGAACATGCAGCTGCAACTCCAGTGACATGACAGCAATGTCAATCATTGAATGGCAACCTAGGCTGTCCTGGTGCCAAGTGCACTTAAAGACACCCTCATGTTAGAACATTGTGTTTGTGATAGGCAAACTATGATGAGTACAGAAGTCCAACAACGAAACACCATTTGGGTTGAGACTGTAAAGGCCATACCTAGCGATCACACTCTTCCAGGATACACTTCCATTATCCACATGGGGGTTGAAGTCTCCCAGGACAATCAGTGAGTCTCCCGGGGATGGGGATCGCAAAACACACCCCTAAAAACTTTAAGAAGGGTGGGTGGTGCATAAGCACCAATTACAGTCAGGACACATCCCCGCACCCAAAGGCAGAGGGAAAATACCCTTTCGTCAACTGGGGAGAACCCCAACATTTGGGCACCGAGACAGGGGCAACAAGGATGCCTACAATGGCTCGCCGCCTCTCCCCATGAGCAACTCCAGAATGGAATAAGGTTCAGCCTCTCTCAAGATCTCTCAAGATGGGTAATTCAAAAGCTCATGCTATGCATTGAGGTGAGCCCGACTATTATCTAGTCGGTATCTCTCCACCTCACACACCAGCTCAGGCTCCTTTCCTCCCAGAGAGGTGACATTCCATGTCCCCAAGAGTCAGAGTCTTCGAACTGTGATCTAGGCTGTCCTTATGAACACCTTATGTTTGAACATGGTGTTTGTGATAGACAAACTATGATGAGCACAGAAGTCCAACAACGAAACACCATTTGGGTTCAGACTGGAGAGGCCGTACCTACCAATTACACCCTTCCACGTTACACTATCAGTGCTCATAAGGACGTTTAAGTTTTCCAGGACAACGAGTGAGTCTCCCGGGGCAGTGTTGTCCAACACACCCCCTAAAGACTCCAAGAAAGGTGGGTACTCTGAACTGTCATTTGGTGCATAAGACCGGTCCCCCACCCAAAGGTGAAGGCATGCTACCCTTTCATCAACTGGGGAGAACCCCAACGTGTGGGCAACGAGACAGGGGGGCAACAAGGATGCCCACACTGGCTCTTTGTCTCTCCCTATGAGCAACTCCAGAATGGAATAAGGTCCAGCCTCTCTCCAGATGGGTGGTTCCAGAGCCCAAGCTATGTGTTGAGGTGAGTCCAACTATATTTTATCAGTAGCTCTACCCCTCACGCACCATCTCAGCCCCCCTCCCCCCAGAGAGGTGGCATTCCATGTCCCGAGAGTCAGAGGCAGTAGCTGAGGATCGGTCCAACAGAACCCATGCCTTCGGCTGCCACTCAACTCACATTGCACCCGACCCCTATAGCCCCTCCTACAGGTGGTGGGTCAATGGGAGGGCAGACCCATATCTACTTTTCAGGCTGGGCCTGGCTGGGCTTAATGGGCAGAAGCCTGACCACCAGGCACTCGCCATCGAGCCCCACCCCCAGGCCTGGCTTCAGGGCAGACCCCGATGACCCACGTCCGGGCTAGGGAAACCGTGTCCTTGTTTTCTGTTTATTCGTTAGAGAGGTCTTTTGAACCGCACTTCATCTGGACCTTTACCTCTGACCTGTTTGCCTTGAGTGACCCTACCAGGGGCATAATCCCATTGACAACATGGCTCCTAGGATCATTAGAACATGCAAACCCCTCCACAATGATAAAATGGTGATTCAAGGAGGAGATAATTAACACAATATATATTTATTGTAACTCATGATAGTCACAGAAACATGGCTACACAGCAAAATACCTTACAATGCTATCGGGCTAGCTGTGTGCCTCATTCTCTTGGCAGAGAGAACAGCAGAAGATTCACGTAAGGAGGATTGTGCATTTATGTCAGCTGAGCTAACCTAAAGATACCAAGGCAGTTTACTCCCACAATAATAACAGCTGTATATACAGTAAACCTACAGATGCTAATGCTAAGCTTGCTGTGAATGAACTTCATAAAGCCATTAGAAAACAACAAACTGCATGCCCAGACGCTGCATTCATTGTAGTGGGCAACTTTAATCACGGAAACCTCAAATCACTGCTTCCAAAATCCAATCAACATAGTTCTTAAACATAATCCGATTATCAAAAACAAAGTCTAGTTGCACTGCTAGCTGTTTAGTAATGGATTATTGTAGTTGCTCTGTGGCTAGCTTAGCATTAGCTTGGGGTGGTATATAAACTGCAGTTTTAACTACAGATATAAGCTCTCGGTAAATACTACTACTATCAGATAGTCTACACTGTACTATCAGATACTCTATATCTGGACAGCAGTGAATATATTTCATTATGGAGTTGGAACACCAGCTGTTGTTACTAGAAAACAAACAGCCTGCTGCCTCCATTTTTCTGAAAAGATATGGTCATTCTGTCCACTCAGAAAGTAAAATGGGCCACTCAATCGCAGCATCTGGGGTGAAAGCATCCAACCAAGTCTCAGAAATTACCACTAGAGAATAATACATGCAGCATGGATATTATTATAGCCATATTATTTCTCATTGACCAGAAGTTGGTAAGAAATAAGCTCAGAAGGGCTGGTTTGCAGGGTCTCTCTTGCCCCCTTCTGTTTCATGTATTACTGCTGCTTGAAGCATTTCAGTGGGGATGATGGAGAGAGAGAGGTCCAAGGGCATATGGATCTCTGGAAGAATGAAGTCCCATCTGATATTATTTTGAGATGCAGCACAGTAATTGTCCAAAACCACGAGAAACTCGGCCCTGGTATACTGCACATATGCAGCGTCCAGGGACTGAGCACAGAAATTTCTACACTGATATTGTCACAAAGCACAGTAAAAATAAAAGTCTATAAAATATGAGTTGAATACAACCCCTATACATCCCTAATGAGCAATCCTTTGGCAACGGTGGCAAGGAAAAGTTCCCTAATTTCATGTCATTATCATCATCATCATCATCATCATCATCATCATTCATTTTCTCTAACCACTTAATACTAATTAGGGTCATCAGGAGGCTGGCGCCCATCCCAGCCGACTTCGAGCAATGGCAGAGTACACCCTGGACAGCTTGCCAGGCCATCGCAGGGCAGAAACACAATGATGTCTTTGCAGCCGACTCTTGTTGAAAGTCCATCATCATCTTCCTCCCCTTAATCCGAGGTTCGATCATGGGGCAGCAGGCTAAGCAATGAGGTCCAGAGGTCGCTCTCTCCACCCACTACCTTCAGTTCTTGAAGGGGGGGCACCGAAGTGTTCCCAGACCAGGCAAGCACACAAGGGAGATGTTTGGAAGGCATTTTAACCAGATACCCGAGCCACCTCAACTGGCTCCTCTCAATGCGGATGAACAGCAGTTCTACTTCAAGCTTCTCTTGGATGGTTGAGCATCTCACCCTGTCTCTAAGGGAGAGCCCTTTGAACCCAGTGAATGAAGCTGATTTCAGCCGCTTGTATGCTCTTTCACCTCTGGGGGTACTCTGCATCACTTCATCCAAGTCACTCCAGAATCTCTCCTTCTCTTCTTGCTCACATCCTGCCTGTGGGGCATAAGCACTAACAACATTGAGCATTACACCTTCAATTTCCAACTTGAGACTCATCACTCTGTCTGACACTCTTTTCACTTCTAGAACATTCCTGACAAACCCCTCCTTCAAGATGACTCCTACACCATTTCTCTTCCCATCCACACCATGATAAAACAGCTTAAACCCTGTCCCTAAGCTTTTAACTTTGCTACCTTTCCACCTGGTCTCCTGAACACACGGTATGTCCACCTTCCTCCTCTGCATCATGTCAGCCAGCTCTCTACCTTTTCTTTGCATAGTTCCAACATTCAAAGTCCCTACTCTCAGTCCTAGACTCATGCTTTTCCTCTTCTCTCTCTGCCTACGGACATGCCTCCCACCTCTCCTTCTTCGACGTCTTTGACCAACAGTAGTCCAATTTCCATCAGCACCCTGTTGATTGACAGCACTGATGGTCGGTTGTTAACCCGGGCCTCGACCGATCCGGTATGGGGGTAATACTTCTGATTTGCATCATAAAAGTTTGGCATTGGTTTTACGTCGGATGCCCTTCCTGACACAACCCTCTGCATTTCTCCGGGCTTGGGACCGGCATGAGGGGGAGAAACACTGGTTAGACCCCCCCACACCTCATGGCTGCATTCAATGGACATGTTGGTGCAGGCAACAGAGGGGACGAGGAAGTGATGGGCAGGTTTGGTATCCAGGACAGGAACGCAGAAGGACAGATGTTGATAGATTTTGCAAAAAGGATGGAAATGGCTGTGGTGAATACTTTCTTCCAGAAGAAACAGGAGCATAGGGTGACTTATAAAAGCGGAGGTAGGAGCACACAAGTAGACTACATCTTGTGTAGGCAATGTAATTTGAAGGAAGTCAGTGACTGCAAAGTAGTAGTGGGTGAGAGTGTTGCCAAACAGCATAGGATGGTGGTATGCAGGATGACGCTGATGGTGAGGAAGGTGAAGAAGGCAAAGGCAGAGCAGAAGACAAAGTGGTGGAAGTTGAAAAAGGAAGAGTGTCGTGTTGTCTTCAAAGAGTTGAAACAGGCTTTGGGTGGCCAGGAAGTGCTTCCAAATGACTGGACAACCACAGCAAATGTGATCAGGGATAAAGGTAGGAGAGTACTTGGTGTGTCCTCTGGAAGGAAAGTAGATAAGGAGACTTGGTGGTGGAATGAGGAAGTGCAGGAGTATGTACAAAGGAAGAGGTTCGCTAAGAAAAAGTGGGACATAGAGAGGACCGAAGAGAGTAAACAGGAGTACAGGGAGGCACAGTGTAAGGCGAAAGTAGCAGTGGCGAAGGTCAAACAGAGGGCGTATGATGACTTGTATGATAGGTTGGACAGTAAAGAGGGAGAAAATGATCTATACAGGTTGGCAAAGCAGAGAAATAGAGAAGGGAAGGACACGTAGCAAGTTAGATTGATAAAGGACAGAGAGGGAAATGTATTGACTGATGACAGAAGTGTGCTGGGAAGATAGAAAGAGTACTTTGAAGAGCTGATGAATGAGGAAAATGAGAGAGAAAAAAAGAGTAGAAGAGGTGACCATTGAGGAGCAGGATGTAGCAAAGATCAGTCAGGGTGAAGTGAGAAGGGAATTGAAGAGGATGAAGAATGGAAAGGCAGGTGGTCCTGATGATATACCTGTGGAGGTATGGCAGTGTCTAGGAGAGGTAGCAGTAGATTTTCTGACAAGAACATTCAACAAGGTCCTAGAGAGTGAGCAGGTACCGGAGGAGTGGAGGAGAAGTGTGCTGGTGGCCATTTTTAAGAACAAGGGAGACGTGCAGAGTTGCGGCAACTACAGAGGGATAAAGTTGATGAGCCATACGATGAAGTTATGGGAAAGAATAGTGGAAGCTAGACTAAGGGCAGAGGTCAGCATTTGTGAACAACAGTTTGGTTTCATGTCAAGAAAGAGCACCACAGATGCAGTGTTTGCCTTGAGGATGTTGAAGGAGAAGTACAGAGAAGGTCAGAGGGAGCTGCATTGTGTCTTTGTGGATCTGGAGAAAGCACATGATGACAGGGTGCCGAAAGAGGAACTGTGGTATTGCATAAGTATGTTAGAGTGGTGCAGGACATGTATGAGAGATGTGAGACAATGGTGAGGTGTGCTGTCGGTGTGACCGACGAATTCAAGGTGCAGGTGGGACTGCATCAAGGGTCAGCTCTGAGCCCTTCTTGTTTGCTATGGTGATGGACAGGCTGACAGACGAGGTGAGACAAGAATCTCCATGGACTATGATGTTTGCAGATGACATTGTGATCTGTAGTGAGAGCAGAGAACAAGTGCAGGAAAATCTAGAGAGGTGGAGGTATGCCCTGGAAAGGAGAGGAATGAAGGTTAGCCTCAGAAAATCAGAATACATGTGTGTGAATGAGAAGGACCTAGGAGGAACGGTGATGTTGCAGGGAGCAGAGATAACGAAGGTGGAGGATTTTAAGTACTTAGGCTCAACAATCCAGAGCAATGGAGAGTGTGGAAAAGAGGTGAAGAAGCGTGTGCAGGCAGGCTGGAATGGTTGGAGAAAAGTGTGTGGTGTGATGTGCGATAGGAGAGTGTCAGCAAGAATGAAGGGAAAAGTGTACAAGACGGTGGTGAGGCTAGCGATGTTGTATGGCTTAGAAACAGTGGCACTGAGGAAAAAGCAGGAGGCAGAGCTGGAGGTAGCGGAGATGAAAATGTTGAGGTTCTCTCTGGGAGTAACGAGGATGGATAGGATCAGAAATGAGTATATCAGAGGGACAGCCCATGTAAGATGTTTTGGAGACAAAGTCAGAGAGGCTAGATTGAGATGGTTTGGACATGTACAGAGGAGGGATAGTGAGTATATTGGCAGTAGGATGCTGAGGTTGGAACTACCAGGCAGAAGGCCTCGAGGAAGACCAAAGAAGAGATTTATGGATGTAGTGAAGGAAGACATGAAGGTCGTTGGAGTCAGAAAAGAAGATGCAGAGGACAGGGTGAGATGGAGGCGGATGATTTGTTCTGGCGACCCCTGAAGGGAGCAGCCGAAAGTAAAAGAAGAAGAAGTATGCATAATCTTGTTTTTTCAATTACTACCCAAATCTCGTGACCACAGGTGAGTGTTGGAATGTAGAACAACTGTTAATTGAGAGCTTTGCTTTGCGGCTTAGCTCTCTTTTTACCACAACAGACCAGTACAAGCTCTGCATTACAGGAGAGGCTGCAGTGATCTACCTGTCGATGTCCTGCTCCAGCCTCCCCTCACTGTCCCCCCCAGTGCAGCTAACTGGGTTATCAAAGGCCAGCCATGTCTTTCATTGTCTATGGTGAGAGGCATGTAAAAAGAACCATTTCTGACTTTAATCAAGAATAGGCTGCATAGCTGGCAGTGTTTCTGCCCTATGATGGCATAGCGTGCTGTCCAGGGTGGACTCTGCCCTCATCCAGAGTCAGCTGTGATGGGCGCCAGCTTACCTGCAACTCTAATTAGTGTTAAGGAGCTCAGAAAATGAATGAATAAATGAGCTTTTTGCCATTTACTTAAACAGAGATCATTTTAGTATATAAGCCAAATTTGACTTTCTTTTCGATACTCCATGGCAGAAAAACACATTTCGGTCACCTGGAATGAGTTTTGGGGGCACATTGGCACACAGAAGCCCAACCACCAGGCACTCACCTTCAAGCACCGCTCCCAGGCTTAGCTCCAGGGTGGGACCCCAGTGACCCATGTCCAAGTAAGGGAAACTGTCCTTGTTTTCCATTTATTCGTCATAGAGGTCTTTTGAACCGTACTTCATCTGGACCTTCACCTATGACCTGTTTGCCCTGAGTAACCCTACCAGGAGCATAATGCCCCCAACAACATAGCTCCTAGGCTCATTAGGTCACGCAAACCCCTCCAACATGATAAGGTGATGATTCAAGGATGGTTTAATGAACAAATTCTCCTCCTTGAATTGCACCCTTATCGTGATGGAGGGGTTTGTATGACCTAATAATCATAGGAGCTATGTTTTCAGGGCCGTAATGCCCCTGGTCGGGTCACCCAAGGCAAACAGGTTCTGGGTGAAGGTCCAGACGAAGTGCGGTTCAGAAACCAACACCACAGTGCCGATGTGGTCAACAAGGATGATGCTGGACATGACTATGTTTAGGCACCTGTCATCCGATGTGATTGGCTGCTCTGCATAGACTGTCTTGTCTTTCCTTGCCTCAGCACTTCTGCTACCAATGGAGAGGGCGCTATCAGTACTGGGCAAGCTGCTAGTTCCTATCATTTGCTCAAGCTATGGGGGGGTATTTGGGCGAAGTCCTATGGCAATGGAGTGAAGGTGAATTGGCAGGTTTGATGAACTGGGAGCTTCAGGGTGATCTCTGCACATAGGCGGTCAAGGTGTGATGGTCGTGCTTTCGCTGACAAATGAGATCATTGCAAGGTACCTGCCCTGATGACCAGGCAGCCTTTTTTAGGGATGCACTGCCTGCCCCAATCTGGTGAGGGTCCTAAAAAAGGTGGACTAAAAATTGCTCGTTCAACATTTCCTGTCTGGCAAGCAGTGGTCAGCGGGAATCCACTGCAGCGGTGCAAAAACAAAGAAAAAAAAAAGGAATACTGAACTGATACTGGCCTCAGGGAACGTCAGAACCGTACTTGACAATGATAGTACACAACCAGAAAGAAAAACTGTGCTCATTTCTAAAGAACTAGCTGTCTACAAGGCCTACATTGCTGCACTGCAGGAAACCAGATTTTCTGATGTCGATCAACTCGGGGAGAATAGTCACACATTCTTCTGGTCTGGGAAGCTGAAGGGAGAATGGAGAGAAGCAGGAGTTGCTTTCGCAATTTTAAACAACTTGGTTATGCAGTTGGACTTTCTACCAACTGGAATATTGGATCGGTTAATAGCTCTGCGTATTTATATCGGTAAACAGAGGTATCTGGCGATGATCTCAGCCTATGCACCAACCATAACCAACGGCGACAAGGCAAAGGAACTGTTCTATCTTTTACTGGATAGAGTTCTTGTGGAAATCCCTTTAGCTGACAAAGTCATCATTCTTCGTGACTTTAATTCAAGAGTCAAAAGTGACCACAGCACTTGGACACAGTGTCTCGGCAAGTTTGGAAGGGGACTAATGAACTCCAAAGGCGAAATACTCCTAATGAAGTCTTTTGAACATCAACTTGCAATCACTAACACCTTCTTCAATCTTCCAGACAAACGGTACTACACATGGAAGCACCCGCGATCGAAACATCCAACTCTGCTGGACTACATTATCACAAAGAGAGCCGACTTGAAAGACTTCCGTAGCACCAGAGTGATGCGTGGAGCTGAGTGCGACACTGATCACTATATGATCTACGCAAAGTGCAATATCAAGCTGAAGTACAAAAAGCAAGAGTTAAATCCTCCAAGAAAGTTGAATGTCGCTAGGCTGACAAGCGATACTGAAAGAGACAAGTTGGACTCCGATATCACCAGTAACCTTCCGCCCATGGCAATCAGTACCTGAGAGGAACAGTGGAAGGCCTTGCATGATGCACTCTACAGCACTTACGGAGAGCTCCTTGGCAAACTCAGCAGAAGACACCAGACTAGTTCGATGCATCTGACAAAAAGATCACAGTTCTCATCGCCAGGAAAAACCCTCTGTTCCAGCAGACTCTGGGCAGCCATTGCAGAAGAGCTTTGAAAAATCAATACAGGGTGGTAAGAGAACTTCTGCGGAAGCTGCGAGTTATGGACAACTGTTGGCTCATGAAGGCAAGCAAACTTCAGCGACGATCAGACGAAAACAACTCAAAAGCGTTCTTTGCATCCCTGAAATTAGTCTACGGGTCACAGGGTGCCTGCCTCGAACCTGTGAAGAGCTTGGATGGAGTGTTGCTTCATACACAGAAGAGCAACATAATGGATAGATGGAAGGAACACTTCGAGCATCTGCTGAATCCAGAGGCCAGTTCCAAAGACAGTGCTGGTGAAATACCGCAGCTGCCTATTAGGCATGGCATTGGTGGACCACAGACTGCAGAAAAGCTGGAATTAGCCATCAAGAAGATGAGAAATAGAAAAGCTGAAGGTCCAGATGGCATACCATCTGAAGTCTGGAAGTATGGAGGAACAGCTCTAAGGCACCAGCTGCTTCAACTTTCCGCAATATTTGGTCCTCAAGCGAAGGAGTACCTCAAGACTTCAAGGATGCTATCATTGTCTCATCATCATCATCATCATCGTCTTCCGCAAAGTCCGGGGTCGGGTTGCGGGGGCAGCAGCCTAAGCAAAGAGGTCCAGACGTCCCTCTCCCCAGCCACCTCCTCCAACTCTCCCGGGGAGACACCGAGGCGGTCCCAGACAAGCCAAGAGACATAGTCCCTCCAGAGTGTTCTAGGTCGACCCCAGGGTCTCTTCCTGGTTGGACATGCCCGAAACACCACACCAGGGAGGCGTCCGGGAGGCATTCTGACCAGATGCCCGAGCCACCTCAAGTGGCCCCTCTCAATGCGGAGGAGCAGCGGATCTACTCCGAGCTCTCCACGGATGGTAGAGCTTCTCATCTTATCTCTAAGGGAGAACTCCACCACCCGGTGAAGGAAGCTCATTTCAGCCGCTTGTATCCGTGATCTTGTTCTTTCGGTCACTACCCAAAGCTCGTGACCATAGGTGAGGGTTGGAACATAGATCGACTGGTAAATTGAGAGCTTCGCCTTGCCGCTCAGCTCCTTCTTCACCACGACGGACCGGTACAGGCACCGCTTAACAGCAGAGGCTTCAGCGATCCGTCTGTCGATCTCTCGCTCCATCCTTCCCTCACTCGTGAACAAGACCCCAAGATACTTAAACTCCTCCACTTGGGGCAGGACCTCATTCCCGACCCGGAGGGTGCATTCCACCCTTGTCCGACTGAGAACCATGGCCAGACTTGGAGGTACTGATCCTCATCCCGGCTGCTTCGCACCCGGCTGCAAATCGCTCTAATGAGAGCTAGAGGTCCCGACTTGATGAAGTCAAAAGGACAACATCATCCGCAAAAAGCAGAGATGAGATCCGATAGCCACCAAACCAGAACCCCTCAATGCCTCGACTGCGCCTAGAAATTCTGTCCATAAAAATTATGAACAGAATCGGTGACAAAGGACAGCCTTGGCGGACTCCAACTCCCACCGGAAACGAATTTGACCTGTTATTACCAATACGGACCAAACTCTGCTTCCGATGATACAGTGACCGAATGGCTCGTAGCAACAAATCTGGAACGCCGTACTCTCGGAGCACGCCCACAAGATCGTTCGAGGGACATGATCGAAAGCCTTCTCCAAATCCACAAAGCACATGTGGACAGATTGGGCAAACTCCCATGCCCCCCTCCAGAATCCTATGGAGCGTATAGAGTTGGTCAAGAGTGCTACGGCCAGGACGAAAACCACACTGTTCCTCCTGAATCCGAGGTTCGACTATCGGTCGGATCCTTCTCTCTAGTACCTCTGCACAAACTTTCCCAGGTCGGCTGAGGAGTGTAATTCCACTATAATTGGAACATACCCTCCGGTCCCCCTTCTTAAAAATCGGGACCACCACCCCAGTTTGCCAATCCAGAGGTACAGCCCCCGATGACCACACGATGTTGCAGAGACGTGTCAGCCAAGACAGTCCTACAGCATCCAGAACCCTGAGATATTCCGGGCGGATCTCGTCCAACCCCAGAGCTCGACCACTGAGGAGCTTTTTGACAACCTCAGTGACCTCCACCCAGTGATGGGCGGACCCCCACCCAAACCCCCAGGGTCTTCCTCTTCCACGGAGGGCATGTTGGTGGGATTGAGGAGGTCCTCAAAGTATTCCCTCCACCTCTCGATGACATCCCCAGTCGAGGTAAGCAGCTCCCCACCTCCACTGTAAACAGTGTTTGTGGAGAACTGCTTGCCCCTCCTAAGGCGTCGAATGGCGGTCCAGAACCTTTTTGAGACCAACCGATAATCACTCTCCAGGTCCTCACCGAACTCCTCCCATGCCCGAGATTTTGCATCTGCGACAGCCTCGGCTGCAGCACGTTTGGCCTGCCGATACCTGTTTGCTGCCTCGGGAGTCCCACAGGCTAATAAAACCCGATAGGCCTCCTTCCGAACAAATGGAGTGTTTAACTAAAATTCGAGTGAGTACCTCTGAAAATATTTTCAATCATCCTTGAACTAAAATTAGCTTGTACACCTGGGCCATGATTGCTCACATATGAGCAAGGCTTAAATGTACCAATACATCAGTCTTGAAAATTTGGTCAATTATTGCCCTGTAAATAGCATTATTAAATAGGTTATGATTCCAGTAAACATCCCTGGTACAAAATGATGTGATATTTATTTGCATGATGCTTTGTTACATAATTGAAGTATTTTTTTAAAAAAAAGTTTAATACAGGAACATACACTACTACTGTATGTCAGCCATCCAAAATGCTAAAATGAAATGCAGCCGTGAGGGGGGCACAAGCCAGTGTTCTTTCTCACGCGAGTCCCAAGCTTGGATAAATGCAGAGAGTTGTGTAAGCAAGGGCATCCAACGTTAAATCTATGCCAAATCAAACATGTGAATCATTAATATGACTTCCAAACTGGATCAGTCAAGGCCCAGATTAACAATGACCGCCATCAGTGCTGTTAACCAACAGGGTGCTGGTGGAAACTGGAGTACTCTTGGTCAAAGAAGGAGCGGTGTGAAGCGTGTCCGTAGGCAGAGAGAGAGAGAGGAAGAAAGACATGAGTCTAGGACTGAGAGAAGGGACTTTTAATGATGGGACTATGACAGGACAAGCTAGAGAACTGGCTGGCATGATGCAGAAGAGGAAGATTGACATACTGTGTGTTCAGGAGACCACAATTTTATCATGTTTAAGCTGTTTTATCATGGTGTGGATGGGGGTGAAATGGAGTAGGAGTCATCTTGAAAGAGGGGTTTGCTCCAAAGAAGAGATTTATGGATGTGGTGAAGGAAGACATGAAGGTCGTTGGAGTAAGAGAAGAAGATGCAGAGGACAGGGTGAGATGGAGGCGGATGATTTGCTGTGGCGACTCCTGAAGGGAACAGCCGAAAGGAAAAGAAGTAGTTCTAGAAGTGAAAAGAGTGTCAGACAGAGTGATGAGTGTCAAGTTAGAAATTGAAGGCGTGATGTTCAATGTTAGTGCTTATTCCCAATAGGCAGGATGTGAGCTAGAAGAGAAGATAATTCTAGAGTGAATTAGATGAAGTGATGCAGAGTACCCCCAGAGGTGAAAGAGTGGTCATTGGTGCAGACTTCAATGGACATGTTGGTGCAGGCAACAGAGGGGATGAGGTGGAGATGGGACTGCATTAAGTATCAGCTCCGAGCCCCTGCTTGTTTGCTATGGTGATGGACAGGCTGACAGATGAGGTTGGATAAGAATCTCCATGGACTATGATGTTTGCAGATGACATTGTGATCTATAGTGAGAGCAGGAGACCAGGTGGCAAGGTAGCAAGGCTAGAAGCTTAGAAGCGAAGTTTAAGCTGTTTTATCACAGTGGGGATTGGAAGAGAACCAGAGTAGGAGTCATCTTGAAGGAGGGGTTTGTCAGGAATGTTCTAGAAGTGAAAAGAGTGTCAGAGTGATGAGTTTCAAGTTAGAAATTGAAGGTGTGATGTTCAATGTAAGTGCTTATGCCCAACAGGTAGGGAGGATGTGAGCTAGAAGAGAAGAGAATTCTAAAGGGAATTACATGAAATGATGCAGAGTACCCCCAGAGGTGAAAGAGTGGTCGTTGGTGCAGACTTCAATAGACATGTTGGTGCAGGCAACAGAGGGGATGAGAAAGTGATGGGCAGGTTTGGTATCCATGACAGGAACACAGAAGGACAGATGTTGATGGATTTTGCAAAAAGAATGGAAATGGCTGTGGTGAATAATTTCTTCCAGAAGACACATGAGCATAGGATGACTTATAAAAGCACACAGGTAGACAACATCTTGTGTAGGCGATATAATTTGAAGGAAGTCAGTGACTGAAAAGTAGTAGTGGGTGAGAGTGTTGCTAGACACTGAAGAAGGCAAAGGGAGAGCAGAAGACAAAGTGGTAGAAGCTGAAAATGGAAGAGTGTTGTGTTGTCTTCAAGGAAGAGTTGGAAAATGCTTTGAGTGGTCAGGAAGTTCTTCAAGATTACTAAAGCAAACGTGATCAGGGAGACAGGTAGGAGAGTACTTGATGTGTCCTCTGGAAGTAAAGTAGATTCGGAGACTTGGTGGTGGAATGAGGAAATACAGGAGTGTGTACAAAGGAAGAGGTTAGCTAAGAAGAAATGAGACATTGAGAGGCCTGAAGAGAGTAAACAGGTGTACAGGGTGGTACAGCGTAAAGCAGGGGTCAACCTCATGTCACAAAGGACCATGTGGCTTCAGGTTTTTGTTTCAACCAAGCAGCAGCATACCTGAATTGGCTCATTTAATCAAGTGATATAAGTGTTCAGGCAGTTGATTGGTCAGCCTCTATACAGAGCACAAAGATTGAAATCAACTGCCTGAAGACTCAAATCATCAGGTCATTCAACATTTTCAACATTTTCCTCAGCGTACAAAATGCACGCTAGGGGGAGGGGTAAGATGTCTGTGTACGCGTTTTAATATTCTAAAAATCTCGATCAACAATAATCCATGCGCTTATGAATTTATTTATTTATTTATTTTATTTTATTTTTTTGTGCGTGTACATTTGAAAATTTCAATGCGCGATTCACCAACCACCTGCGGTGTTGCATATCTGCAAAGTCAGCAATGAATACTACCCAACCCGGTGTCAGCTGCTGAAATATCAGAAGGCAGCTGATCAAAGGCGTAGGCTGGGGGGGGGGGGACAGGATGCACAGGGTGCACATGCACCCCCCACAGCAGGAGTGGAGTTCCGCTGGACAAGAAATTATGTGTATTCACAATCTTATAAATAAACTTAATGACCGTTATTGAAGAGAAAGTCGAAGATAAGTTCCGCATGACTAGAATCAAGAAGTTAACCGAAAGTTAACGTGTAACGGGCACTGTGCATGCGCACGCCCGAGCTGACCAATCAGCAAACATAATATTATCAGAAAGCAATAATAGCTGAACACTGTCAATCAAACAAAGTGTGAGAATAAAACACAGTTTCTTCGTACCACCTCCGGTTCCTGCACATGTCTTAGAGCACAAACATTGACGCACAGAGAATGAATGGCTAAAATAATCATAAGCCATCCAGCCTGTATCTGCAGCCTAATGGTCAGTACTTTTATAAAAATATATTTTAATAACATATATATATATATATATATATATATATATATATATATATATATATATATATATATATATATATATATATATATATATATATAATAAATAAAGATAATAAAATATATAAAAAATAGTGTGTCTTTGTGCTGTAAATATGTATTAATTTTTGTTTGTGCCTTTGAATAGATAAATAACTTTAGCTCAATTTATAAATGTGTTTAGCACATGTACTTGCAGATGTAGTTTGAAATATATTTGATAATGTTTTTTAGTTGAACTATAATATTAACAATATTTATAAGACTCCATCCTCAATTTGTCACAGTCGGCGATTGCCAGTTGGCCAAGAAATAAAGCCGTTACGCCTTCTCGCCAAGGCATCTGTAACATCTCTCACTATTCTCGATACCATACTTTTGTCCAAGCCCACAGTGTCCCCAACCATCTGTAGAAAGCTCCCACTGGCATAAAAGCGAAGGGCCACCAACACTTGCAGTTTGTCAGTTAGTGCGTGGTCCCTATTTGTGGGATGCTGCAAATCACCTCCCAGCAGATTGCACAGGTACGCAATTGACCCTATCCCAAAAAGGGTACCGAATTCTTAATTCTTTGTCTGAAGAAGCAGCTATGTCATAATAAATCCCACGGTACACTCTGTCCTTACGCCGCCGATGCGGCATCATGAATGCAGCGTTCGCCATGTACACCATCTTGCAAGTTAACCACACTGTTAAAAATTTAGCGGCGGTCCTTAGGTGTGTTAACTTTAACATCAAGTTAATACTTGGCTAAAGTTAACCGAGTTTTGGACAACAAGTTAACGGCAGTGTTAAATTTAATGGTCGGCTAACTCGACTTAACCAGTGGTTAAAAAATAACCATGTTTTGAACAACTGGCCCCAGGAGTTCAACTCCTTCTGGATGGGATGCTAGTCCATCGCAGGTTACCTTCCCAGTATATTTTACTGGTACCCATTTATACTGCTAGGTGAACAGAGGCACACTTGTGGTAGAGACCTTGCCCAGGGGTTTTAGCACAGTGGGGGTCTCAGTGGGATTTGAACTCACAATCTCCTGATTTTGAGCGCAGCACCTTAACCACAACATACCCCCCCAACACACACACACACACACACACACACACACACACACACACACACACACACACAGACCAGCAGTAGCTGCTCTCAGACAGTGGAAGCTTGGCTTTTCCAAAATGTTAGAAAGAAATGGTGAAATGTGTTATGCTGTATTTATACATTAAAACTAACGTGCTAGAACTTCATGGTTAATTTATTTAGAATCACCAATAATTTCTCACAGGTTGCATAATGTGTTTTTATATATATATATACACATGAGTTCTTCTCAAAAAATTAGCATATTGTGATAAAGTTCATTATTTTCTGTAATGTACTGATAAACATTAGACTTTCATATATTTTAGATTCATTACACACAACTGAAGTAGTTCAAGCCTTTTATTGTTTTAATATTGATCATTTTGCAAAAAAGTAAAGAAAAAACAAAAATCCCAATCTAAAAAAATGAGCATATTTCATCCAACCAATAAAAAAAAGTGTTTTTGATACAAAAAAAGTCAACCTTCAAATAATTATGTTCAGTTATGCACTCGATACTTGGTCGGGAATCCTTTTGCAGAAATGATTGCTTCAATGCGGCGTGGCATGGAGGCAATCAGCCTGTGGCACCACTGAGGTGTTATGGAGGCCCAGGATGCTTCGATAGCGGCCTTAAGCTCATCCACAGTGTTGAGTCTGGTGTCTTGCAACTTTCGCTTCACAATATCCCACAGATTCTCTATGGGCTTCAGGTCAGGAGAGTTGGCAGGCCAATTGAGCACAGTAATACCATGGTCAGTAAACCATTTACCAGTGATTTCGGCACTGTGATCAGGTGCCAGGTCATGCATAAAAATGAAATCTTCATCTCCATAAAGCTTGTCAGCAGATGGAAGCATGAAGTGCTCCAAAATCTCCTCATAGCTTGCGGCATTGACTCTTCCCTTCATAAAACACAGTGGACCAACACCAGCAGCTGACATGGCACCCCAGACCATCACTGACAGTGTACTTGACACTGGACTTCAGGAATTTTGGCATTTCCTTCTCCCCAGTCTTCCTCCAGACTCTGGCACCTTGATTTCCGAATGATATGCAAAATTTGCTTTCATCCGCAAAAAGTACTTTGGACCACTGAGCAACAGTCCAGCGCTGCCTTCTCTGTAGCCCAGGTCAGGCGCTTCTGCCGCTGTTTCTAGTTCAAAACTGGCTTGACCTGGGGAATGCGGATTCTGTAGCACAGTCTACTGCCTCCACAGGTCCCCCAAGGTCTGGAATCGGCCCTTCTCCACAATCTTCCTCAGGGTCCGGTCACCTCTTCTGGTTGTGCAGCGTTTTATGCCACACTTTTTCCTTCCCACAGACGTCCCACTGAGGTGCCTTGATACAGCACTCTGGGAACAGCCTATTCGCTCAGAGAGTTCTTTCTGTGTCTTACCCTCATACTTGACTTGTCAATGATGGCCTTCTGGACAGCAGTCAGGTCGGCAGTCTTACCCATGATTGCGGTTTTGAGTAATGAACCAGGCTGGGAGTTTTTAAAAGCCTCAGGAATCTTTTGCAGGTGTTTAGAGTTAATTGGTTGATGCAGATGATTAGGTTAATAGCTTGTTTAGAGTACCTTTTCATGATATGCTAATTTTTTTAGATAGGAATTTTGCGTTTTCATGAGCTTAATGCCAAAATCATTAGTCTGTCTGTCTTCCTTTCAGCTTTTTCCCTTTTACTCGGGAGTCGCCACAGCGAATCATCTGATTCGCATGTTTCATTTGGCTGAGGTTTTTTACGTCGGATGCCCTGCCTGTCACAACTCATTTCTTAGCAAGGGACAGAAACACGCTGACGACTTTGCAGCCTACTCTTTACGAAAGTCAGCAATGGTTCTTTTACATGCCTTTCACCATAGACAGTGAGAGACATGGCCCACCTTTGATAACCTTGTGGAGAGTGGGACTTGAACCCCCAACCTTTGGATCAGCGATCAGGCGCCCTATACCATTAGACCACCACTGCCCCCCAAAATCATCAGTATTAAAACAATAAAAGACCTGAACTATTTCAGTTGGTGTGCATTGAATCTAAAATATAGTCAAATGTTTATTAGTACATTACAGAAAATAATGAACTTTATCACAATATGCTAATTTTTTGAGAAGGACTAGTATACATTACCATGGCAGCACATGCTGGGTTTCTGTATGATGTTTGGAGGAATTGCCAAAGAACAAAGATGTTTTATGAATGAAAAGGGCATAATAGCATTAAAATTTAGTCTCCTGCAGATTCTTGTCTTGTGAATTTGAGAAAAAATATTCCTATAGTCTGTTTAAGTGTTTTTTATTTTTATTTTTTTCATTTTATATCTTTATTATTATTATTATTATTATTATTATTATTATTATTATTATTATTCTTTTCCTTTCGGCTGCTCCCTTCAGGGGTCGCCACAGCAAATCATCCTCTTCCATCTCACCCTGTCCTCTGCATCTTCTTTTCTGACCCCAACGACCTTCATGTCTTCCGTCACCACATCCATAAATCTCTTCTTTGGTCTTCCTCGAGGCCTTCTGCCTGGTAGTTCCAACCTCAGCATCCTACTGCCAATATACTCACTATCCCTCCCTGTACATGTCCAAACCATCTCAATCTAGCCTGTCTGACTTTGTCTCCAAAACATCTAACATGTGCTGTCCCTCTGATGTACTCGTTTCTGATCCTATCCATCCTCGTTACTCCCAAAGAGAACCTCAACATTTTCATCTCTGCTACCTCCAGCTCTGCCTCCTGTCTTTTCCCCAGTGCCACTGTCTCTAAACCATACAACATCGCTGGCCTCATCACCGTCTTGTACACTTTTCCCTTAATTCTTGCTGACACTCTCCTATCGCACATCACACCGGACACTTTTCTCCAACCATTCCAGCCTGCCTGCACACGCTTCTTCACCTCTTTTCCACACTCTCCATTGCTCTGGATTGTTGAGACTAAGAACTTAAAATCCTCCACCTTCGTTATCTCTGCTCCCTGTAACATCACCGTTCCTCCTGGGTCCTTCTCATTCACACACATGTATTCTGATTTTCTGAGGCTAACCTTCATTCCTCTCCTTTCCAGGGCATACCTCCACCTCTCTAGATTTTCCTGCACTTGTTCTCTGCTCTCACTACAGATCACAATGTCATCTGCAAACATCATAGTCCATGGATATTCTTGTCTCACCTTGTCTATCAACCTGTCCATCACCATAGCAAACAAGAAGGGCTCAGAGCTGACTCTTGATTCAGTCCCACCTCCACCTTGCATTCGTCGGTCACACCGACAGCACACCTCACCACTGTCTTACATCTCTCATACATGTCCTGCACCACTCGAACATACTTCTCTGCCACTCCAGACTTCCTCATGCAATACCACAGTTCTTCTCTTGGCACCCTGTCATATGCTTTTTCCAGATCCACAAAGGCACAATGAAGTTCCCTCTGACCTTCTCTGTACTTCTCTATTAACATCCTCAAAGCAAACATTGCAACAGTGGTGCTCTTTCTTGGCATGAAACCAAACTGTTGTTCACACATGCTGACCTCTGCCCTTAGTCTAGCTTCCACTATTCTTTCCCATAACTTCATCGTATGGCTCATCAACTTTATCCCTCTGTAATTGCCACAACTCTGCACATCTCCCTTGTTCTGAAAAATAGGCACAAGCACACTTCTCCTCCACTCCTCCGGCATCTGCTCACTCTCTAGGACCTTGTTGAATGTTCTTGTCAGAAAATCTACTGCTACCTCTCCTAGACACTTCCATACCTCCACAGGTATATCATCAGGACCAACTGCCTTTCCATTCTTCATCCTCTTCAATGCCCTCATCACTTCACCCTTACTGATCTTTGCTACATCCTGCTCCTCAATGGTCACTTCTTCTACTCTTTTTTCTCTATCATTTTCATCAATCATCAGCTCTTCAAAGTACTCTTTCCATCTTCTCAGCACACGTCTGTCATCAGGCAATACATTTCCCTCTCTGTCCTTTATCAATCTAACTTGCTGTACATCCTTCCCATCTCCATTTCTCTGCTGTGCAACCTATATAAATCATTTTCTCCCTCTTTACTGTCCAACCTATCATACAAGTCATCATACGCCGTCTGTTTGGCCTTAGCCACTGCTACTTTCGCCTTACGCTGTGTCTCCCTGTACTCCTGTTTACTCTCTTTGGTCCTCTCAATGTCCCACTTCTTCTTAGCTAACCTCTTCCTTTGTACACACTCCTGCACTTCCTCATTCCACCACCAAGTCTCCTTATCTACTTTCCTTCCAGAGGACACACCAAGTATTCTCCTACCTGTGTCCCTGATCACATTTGCTGTGGTTGTCCATTCATTTGGAAGCACTTCCTGGCCACCCAAAGCCTGTTTCAACTTCTCCTTGAAGACAACACGACACTCTTCCTTTTTCAACTTCCACCACTTTGTCTTCTGCTCTGCCTTTGCCTTCTTCACCTTTCTCACCATCAGTGTCATCCTGCATACCATCCTGTGCTGTTTGGCAACACTCTCACCCACTACTACTTTGCAGTCATTGACTTCCTTCAAATTACATCACCTACACAAGATGTAGTCTATCTGTGTGCTCCTACCTCCTCTTTTATAAGTCACCCTATGCTCCTCTTTTTTCTGGAAGAAAGTATTCACCACAGCCATTTCCATCCTTTTTTCAAAATCTATCAACATCTGTCCTTCTGTGTTCCTGTCCTGGATACCATACCTGCCCATCACTTCCTCATCCCCTCTGTTGCCTGCACCAACATGTCCATTGAAGTCTGCATCAATGATCACTCTTTCACTTCTGGGGGTACTATGCATCACTTCATCTAATTCACTCCAGAATCTCTCCTTCTCTCCTTGCTCACATCCTGCCTGTGCGGCATAATCACTAACAACATTGAGTATCACACCTTCAATTTCTAACTTGAGACTCATCACTCTGTCTGACACTCTTTTCACTTCTAGAACATTCCTGACAAACCCCTCCTTCAAGATGACTCCTACTCCATTTCTCTTCCCATCCACACCATGATAAAACAGCTTAAACCCTGCTCCTAAGCTTCTAGCATTGCTACCTTTCCACCTGGTCTCCTGAACACACAGTATGTCCACCTTCCTCCTCTGCATCATGTCAGCCAGCTCTCTACCTTTTCTTTGCATAGTTCCAACATTCAAAGTCCCTACTCTCAGTCCTAGACTCATGCTTTTCCTCTTCTCTCTCTGCCTACGGACACGCCTCCTGCCTCTCCTTCTTCGACGTCTTTGACCAACAGTAGTCCAATTTCCATCAGCACCCTGTTGATTGACAGCACTGATGGCGGTCGTTGTTAACCCGGGCCTCGACCGATCTGGTATGGGTGTAATACTTCTGATTTGCATCATAAAAGTTTGGCATTGGTTTTACGTCGGATGCCCTTCCTGACACAATCCTCTGTATTTCTCCAGGCTTGGGACCGGCATAAGGGTGAGAGACACTGGTTAGTGCCCCCCCACCTCATGGCTGCATTATTATTATTATTATTATTATTATTATCAACAACAACAATGCATGCAACTCAGTGAGCCTAATGTGATTGTCATTGGACTGGATGAACCTTCTTGCTGTAAGGCAGACAGGTTTCCTTATTCAAATCAATAAAATGTATTTTCATTTGCTGACAGATGTCAATTGGACATGAGCATGTCAGATACAAAGTAGAATTGAAATGCGATAATATAAACAATAACTGAACAGTGGTCCAGTGGTTTTGTGTAAAAATTAATCTAATTTCTCACATTATATCCCAACATGCTTAAACCAACTTGGGCCAATCGTCATGGCTGGAGGCTACCTTAGCTCACACTGGATGAAGATGGGGTACATCGAAAACAACTGACTAGTCCATCACAGTGCCAACACACACAACCATTCACACACACTCTCACCTAAAGGAAAATATGGAACAGTCAATCCGCCTTATATGCATGTTTTTGGACTGTGGGAGGAAACCACGCATGTACAGAGAACACCTAAGTAGACATGGGGATGACATGAAAACCCCACACAGAAATGCCCTTGCTGAGCATAGGACTTGAACCCAGGACCTACCAGGAACTACAGGACCAGGACCTTATATGCATGTTTTTGGACTGTGGGAGGAAACCACAGTACTGTACACAGAGAACACCTAAGTAGGCATGGGGATGACATGAAAACCCCACACAGAAATGCCCTTGCTGAGCATAGGACTTGAACCCAGGACCTACTTATTGTGAGGTGGACATGATAACTACACCACTATACCATCTTGTGCAAAACCAAACAAGTACAAGACAGCACCTAATTTGTATATCTATTTGTGAATGTCTTCTAAACAAAAGTTTTCTGAAAGTCTTCCAAATCAAAACCTGCTTGCTGTGATGTGACAATGCTGATTACTGTGGCACCTCTTTGCAGCACTTATAGCCATAAAACGGTTGTGTTTAAAGTTGTCAGAAAACAATGATCAAATCATAATTAAAGGTGTCAGTGGCTATTGAACCAGTGGTGCATAAAAATCACAGACAATGAACCATGTAGGTGTTTGAGATGTCTTGATTCTGAAGTTTCCTCAAAATCAGTAAGTTCCAGAAAAAGACATCACCCGGACTTATAAAACATTACTTTGTTCATGCCAGTAAAAAAGCCAACTACAATCTTTTAAAAGCTAAATTATTTCTTGGGTGAAATGCTATATATTTTAAAGGTCATTTCAAGAGCTATTTAATAACACATTTCTGTGCAAACTGAGAAGGTTTATTTTAAAGGTTAAATTGTTTATACTCCCTACATGGAAATTTAATGATCAACCTATGGTTTTGGATTTGTAGTTCATCATCAAACATTTGAATATGGACGCAATCCAGGATATCTTAATCAGAAGTCCAGTGCTGCTCCTTAGGCCTATACCTCTTCCAGTTAACTAAATACTCTAAACTCTTCCTTTTCCAAACATATCCAACAATGCTTTCTCTTATTTTATAGTCTGTTTATCCTTTAAAAACCAGGGTGTGCTGGTACTCAAGTGCAGTGATTGCAATCAATAGGTGACATGTTTGAGCTGTTACACATGGAATGATGTTAACAGACATTTGTGAGGTGGGAGAATCAGACAACATGTGATGTCAGTAATCAACACTCAAATGTTGAATGCAAGTTACATTAATCTATGGCATGATCCAAAAAATACCGGTTGGTGGAATGAGCTGGTCTGACTGGCAAGTTATGATCAGGTCAAATTTATGAACACATATAGGGGTGGGGACACTCACATGCTTCTAAAGACAGAAGGATTCCGTGCACGGCTGCACAATATCATAAAAACCTTATGTTATGATAGTGATACATACTGTGGTATTTAAAAAATACAAGAATTCTCACTAAATTATTTTATTATTTTTAGTACATATACTACTTTTAGTCATTATTTTAATACTTTTTTTTGGAAAGATTCACCACATTTTCCGAGCCATAGGGTGCACCGAATTATAATGCGCATTACGAAAAATAAAAGTCTAACTTGATTCAACTCATTCATAGTAACTCAAATCATTGTTCAGTTGTAACAATATAAAACAATAAACTCACTGTTCCAGTTCATTTCTCTTCCACAAATCCATCAAATTCTTTATCCTCAGTGTCCGAGTTTAACAGTTGAACAAGTTGGACATAAAGCCCGGATCCCTCTGTTATTTATTTATCGTTAATTATATCATATTATAATATTTTATTATCTATTATTCCCTCATGCACATGGAGTCGCAGGTCAATAGAGACAGAGATTAGGTGGAAAAAGTCATGACCTAAACTTTTCTCAGCCACGCCCACTTAAAGCAACAGCGTCATCACAGTAACAAACATGGCAACACTCATTCGCAGCGGGAGTATTGTGTTCATTACAGAACGGAGGTCATTACTCTTAAGGCGTTGTATCAGTGTAACTGTAAATTCAAGAAGGTTAATCCAAGGTCTCAGGAGGAGACCCGTACCAGTGCTTTATCCCAGTGCTGAACGTGAGACTCTCATTAAGCCAGCTGAGTGTCTTGAGACGCAGAAGCATCCTCGTAACAAGACAGATGGGTGGTAGAGACAGAGATTAAGTGGAAAAAGTCTTCCAGTCTTGTGACGTAAACTTCTCACAGCCACTCATGTATTACTCAGCGAGTCACCTGACTACAATAGCAGTAATGCCGGTATTTGGACATAAAGCCCAGATCCCTCTAACTTAGGAAAGTAGCAATATCATCACCCTGAGTGGATCACAAAAATACAATGAAGTAAAAATATCTTTGTAAAGCAGTAGTGAGTCTTTTAAACTTCATATAACTTCTGTCAGATGAATTGTTATGCTGCTATGACCTGACCCTAAGTGGTTCAGAAAATGCATGAATGAATTTTGGTTTCATGATTCGTAAGTTATAGCTTTTTAACGAATTACTTTTATGTATTCGAACTATATGTTTTTATTCAACTATATGTTTTTATTCAAATATCATTGCTTAAATGTATTATTGTATGCAACTTTTTTCTGTGAATAACTTAATATTTTCAATTATTGTTTACATATCAGACATCAACAATAATTACAAATGTTAATTAATTCACACAAAAACCTGAATACAATAATACAATTAAGCAGAAAAACATTTGCATATAGACATTGAAAGTAGAATTTATATAAACATTTGCATAATTCAATTCATTAAACACTGGTGATACAATTATATAGCAGGTTTTATTCATAAATATTTATTTGAAATGTATGTTATTTTATTTATGGAATATGCACTTTAAGTGATGTACTTATTCAGGCTTGATTTTGCACTGTTTATATTATACCTTGAGCAATTTATCTTTACTATGCACATCTCCTTTATATTATGATCCTCAATTAAATGTTAGCATTCATCATTTTATTTTCTGTAACTGCTTAATCCTAATTAGGGTTGCGGGGAGGCCTGCGCACATCCCAGCCGATTTTGGGCAAGGGCAGAGTACACTCTGGACAGCTTGCCAGGCCATCGCAGGGTGGAAACATGCTGATGGCTTTGCAGCCTACTCTTGTTGAAAGTCAGCAATGGTTCGTTTACATACCTCACACCATAGACAGTGAGAGACATGGCTGGCCTTTGATAACCCAGTTAGCTATACTTTTGGCAGTGACAACCTGTGGCAAGTGGGGCTTGAACCCTCAGCCTTAGGATCAATGGCCCCATCACCTTTAACACTAGGCCACCACTGCCTCTAATGTTATAATTAATTAAATATAAATTGGTATACTATATGGTTACATTAGATTAGTCTGAAATTCTGTCTTCTAGAAATGGGTGGTTGAGCACTGCACTTGGAAGTTCTGTTCAGAATTTATTCCCACTGATTAAATGTTCGATCTATTTTCTGAAGTCATGGTGACAGGGAAAATAACGGTAGGCGTTTCCAGAAAAATACATGTAAATAACAATGTAGCTGCAGTAAAAATGCGTGGAAAAAAGGCATGCTGCTCATGTGAATGGTATGGTGCTGCACCATGCTAAAACACTAGCTGGAACACTGCATGGGGGAGGGGCTAACTGTGAGCTTACTGCTTTGAGAGTGAAAGAAAAATGAGAAAGAGAATGAGAGCGAGAGAGCAAGAAAGGGATGCTTTTCTAAAGCAAAAAAATGTTAACATGGTCTAAAAAAAAGAGGGACAACACTGCATGTCCTGCGATGTAACTATCGCACTTACGCACATGATGTATCATTTGAGCATCATCATGTGCTCAAATGATACATCATTTATGCACTGACTTTCACAATAAACCTATGTGATCTCTTGGTATTAGGGCTGTATGCTTTATCTTTTGCGCACATGATGATGCTTAAACAATACATCATGCAGCCCTAATTCCAAGAGATCAATTAGCTTTATTGTGAAATTCAGTGTATACATATACCTGCTTGAAATCACCAACAACCAGCTGTCCCTTTCACAAGACTACAGTCGCTAAGTGGTCAGAAAACTTGGTGAAAATATATTTGTAGGATTAAACAGTTGATGAAACAGAAGAATGAGATACAGAAATCCAAAGAAAATGTTGCAAAGCTATGATCATGGTTGAAAGGGGTTTTCAGAGTTGCAGTAAATTCTATTTTTGTGTTTGATATCCTTTAACTATGTATTTATATTTGTTTCCCTATGGAAAAGCACAAAAGTGTGTTCCTCTTCTCGTAAGAAACTGTCACCAAATGGTCAAGAACCATTTGTTCTTGGAATCAGCTCTTTGCATATACTTTGTGTCCTGTTTATCAAGCTGTTCTTTTGTCTTTAGAGCTCAGGGGTCATACCTTGGGCAGGACTGATCTCATACCTTGGGTCTTACAAGGGTTCTCTAGCTTTATGACCCCCACCCATAAATACTGTAAATGGTATAAACACTCTATTTACCTCTGAAAGCTTCGGTGAGCTTGTGAATGAAGAACGTGAGCCTTTATTGCACGCCACCCCAGAGCTCTGGGTAACATAGACTAACTGATCCACGAGATGATTAGAACTCACTCAGAACCAGTGAGAGAAAGAACTAGACAACGAAAAGAAATCCCAACAATGGTGAACCCCTGTAATTCAGGGATGTCTGTAATAAAGCTGAGGGAAAGTGTCACCTGGGGTGCTGCCGGATAATAAGATACAGTTACCTACCACTGGGCAAGATCCAGTAAACCTATACATGAACAAACTCTTCACATGACAGCATAAACCCATGCATCTGTGGCCACGAGTGCTTTTTCTTTAATTAGAGTACACTAAATTCCTGGGTAGCTGCATCGACAAGGTGGCATGACATCAAAGTTTTCAGGACATATTCTGTTCAATCTGTGGCATTTCCAAAGAAGGATTCTGAAAGGAGACTGGCTGGCGAGATAGGTATTTGTGTCAAAGATTCTGGATAAAGAATTGGCCTTGGTGTTTTCTGAGCCAGGTCAATTGGATAAGTTCATGCAAAAGCTGGAAAGAAAGAAGGCGCAGAGTCCGGTGTGGGTTTAGTTGTCAACTATAAATACACTTTTCAAGATGTAGTCTACCTGTGTGCTCCTACCTCCGCTTTTATAAATCACCCTATGCTCCTGTCTCTTCTGGAAAAAAAAGTATTCACTACAGCCATTTCCATCCTTTTTGCAAAATCTATCAACATCTGTCCTTCTGCGTTCCTGTCCTGGATACCCAACCTGCCCATCACTTCCTCATCTCCTCTGTTGCCTGCACCAACATGTCATTTGAAGGCTGCACCAATGACCAGTATTTCACCTCTGGGGTTACGCTGTATCACTTCATCTAACTCACTCGAGAATCTCTCCTTCTCTTCTCGCTCACACTCTGCCTGTGGGGCATAAGCACTAAAAACATTGAACATCACTCCTTCAATTTCTAACTTGAGACTCATTACTCTGTCTTACACTCTTTTAAGTTCTAGAACATTCCTGACAAAATCCTCCTTCAAGATGACTCCTACTCCATTTCTCTTCCCATCCACACCATGATAAAACAGTTTAAACCCTGCTGCTAAGCTTCTCACCTTGTTACCTTTCCACCTGGTCTCCTGAACACACAGTATGTCCAGCTGCCTCCTTTGCATGATGTCAGCCAGCTCTCTACCTTTTCCTGTCATAGTTCCAACATTCAAAGTCCCTACTTTCAGTCCTCGACTCATGCCTTTCCTCTTCTCTTTCTGCCTACAGACACGCCTCCCACCTCTCCTTCTTCGACTTCTTCGACGTCTTCGTCCAACAGTAGTCCAATTTCCACCAGCACCCTGTTGGTTAGCAGCACTGATGGCGGTCATTGTTAACCCGGGCCTCAACCGATCCGGTATGAAATTTGTTTTACGCTGGATGCCCTTCCTGACCTTCCAACCCTCTGCATTTATCCGGTCTTGGGACTGGTGTGAGGGAGAGACACTGGCTTGTGCCACCCCCAAAGGCTGCATTGTACATGTAATGTTAATATTGTTATATTTAAATATATCAGTCTACGGCTCATCGGGTCAAAGGTCTTATGAGGTCTAGTTGTGCATGTCACAGTTCTGTGCATGGGCGGATGAAGCCCCACCTTAATCAAGCCTTAAAAATTTATTATGCAGGCATTAGTGATTAAGGCTTCAGAATGTGCTCATAAAAGCATTAGATGCACTTACACTATTTTAATGTTTGTTATGTGTATTTAATATTTAAATAGCTTAGCTTGCGCAATATGCAGTTCAATTTGTGCCAAAATTTAAAACATTAAATTTTCATAAGTATATTTTTTTTCTGATGCTTAGTATTTTTATTTTAATTATTTAAAACAATGTTGTTTATTTCTCTTTTTGAAATAAAGAATACATACTGTCAAGAACAGGCTCGCGTTTAATTTAGAATTTTTGCAATATATCGCAATAAATACCGCAATACATGCTAGAATTCGCAATATATCGCAATGCAAAAAGGTCTGAACAATACCCAGCTCCACTAACTAGATGCCCAAGCAACCTCAACTGGCTCCTCTCAATGCGGAGGAGCAGCAAGTCTACTCTGAGCTCTTCCCAGATGGCGGAGATTCTCACCCAATCTCCATGGGAGAGCCTTGCCACCCAGAAAAGGAAGCTAATTTCAGCCGTTTCTATCCGCAATCTGGTTATTTTGCTCACTACCAAAAGCACATGACCATAGCTGAGGGTTGGAATGTAGATCAACTGGTAAATTGAGAGCTTTGCCTTGCGGCTCAGCTCCCTCTTCACCACGACGGACCGGTACAGACTCCGCGTTACAGCAGAGGCTGCAACAATCTGTCTGTTGATCTCCCGCTCCATCATTCCTTGACTTGATACTTGAACTCCTCCATTTGGGGCAGGACCTCATTTCCAACCCGGAGGGTGCATTTCACCCTTCTCCAACTGAGAACCATGGCCTCAGACTTGGAGGGGCTGATTTTCATCCTGGCCGCTTCACGCTCAACTACAAATCGCTCAAATTAGAGCTGGAGGTCCCGGCATGATGAAGCCAAAAGGATAACATTATCTGAAAAAAGCAGAGCCAAGATCCAATGGCCCCCACACCAGAACCCCTCAACACCTCAGCTGCACCTAGAAACTCGTCTTTACAAATTATGGACAGAATTGGTGACACAGGATAGCTTGGCAGACTGCAACCCTCACCAGAAACGAATTCAACCTGTTGTTCCGAATACAGACCAAACTCTGGCTTCAGTGTTAGAGCGACCGAATGGCCCATAGTAACGTGTCCGGAATGCTGTATTCCTGGAGCACGCCCCACAGATAACCCGAGGGACACAATGGAAAACCTCCAAATCGACAAAACACACATGGACAGATTGGGCAAACTCCCATGCCCCCTCCAGGATCTTGTGACATGAATAGAATTGGTCAAGACTGCCGTGGCCAGGACCAAAACCACATTGTTCCTCCTGAACACAGGCTTCAACTATCGGTCAGATCCTCCTCCCCTGCACCCCTACATAGACTTTCCCGGGTAGACTGAGGAGTTTGATTCAGCTGAGGAGTATAATTCGGCTGAGGGGTGTGATTTGGCTGAGAAGTGTGATTCATCATTCTTGATCTTCCTTGGTTTATCTTTAACTTATTCTTACTTGTATGGAGCAACTGTGTGCACACAATTTCCTCCAGTATCAATAAAGTATTCTGTCTGTGAATAAATTATTCAACATAAACTATGTTTGTAATGATTAAGGCTAAATATTGTATTCAAATTTTCTTATAAATTATCAGGAGAAAGCAAATAAGGTTTGAATGCAAGTAAGATAACACTATGGATTTTTGTATCGCCTTCTTTGGTTATAGCCCTGCACTGGGAAAAGTCTTCAAAATTATGGACAGATGTGAGGTGGGGGGTGGGGGGTGCATTCTAATGTTGACCTCATCTGAGTCAATGAGCAACAACAAACTAAAGGTCAGACTTACCAAATGCTTACAGATTTGACAGTTATTTTTTGACTCCTGGAACAAGTCCCAAAAGCACAGTATTACGCAGGAAATCTTAAAGGTTATTCTATGAGATGTAGGTCAAGTGAAGGAAGTTCAAAAAGATAAATGTCAGTTTTCTTTTTTCACCATGTTTCATTACTAATTGTACATTAGACAAAGGTCATGGTTTTATTCTTATGAATCTTTGTTCTTTATTTTATGTTTCAAATGAAAAGTTTTAGGCAGCATTCAGCATCTGATTTAATTCAATTCACTGTGATATTAGTCTAATACTCAGACACTAGTCTAATACTCTGATAAATATCAGTAGTATTGATGTGATTTTTTGCCTTCCGAGAATAAGAAAATATAAAATGCCAGTTATCATGGTAAAAATAAAATTTACATGAATAATACTGAGATATTTGAACATATTATTTGAAAGGTGATTTTGATTGCATGCTCTGCCCTTTTGGGATTTGCACTCCCAGGTGGAGCTCAGGGAGGTGGCGGAGGATAGCAGTGGACTATGTTTGTCATTAATGTCGTGCTTTACCAGTCATGGTGTTATGGTGTGTGCTGGCTGGCAGCGTGAACTCTCTCTCTCTCTCGCTCTCTCTCCCTCCATTCATTGCAGGCACTGGCGAGCCGTGTGGCTGTTACCTGCAGGCGAGATCCAGAGAGTGCACCTGTTTCCACTCAGCAATCACCAAGCTATAAATAGGAGCCACATGCTCCCCTCCGGCGACAGAAGATTGTTCTTCCTTGCGATTCTGTTTTTGCTGCAATCTCTCTGACGCCTGGTATCCTGCTTCGTGCTCAACCAGTTTCCTATGAATAATTATTTCCAGTGATTTTGTTTTTCCCAGTGCTAAAATAAAATCGTTGAATCTTTGTACATGGTCTCCTGCATCTTTGAGTCTGATGCATATACTCCAGATGCAACACACGGACTGTGAACTGTTGATGGGTGATGTAGTGTGAGAATGTACGTTTGAGTCTGTCTTGTGAGAACTCTTCATTGCCTTCAAGGTGTTTGTATTTTTGAGCAGTGGTCCCCAACCCCCGGACCACGGACCGATAATCAATTGGTACTGGGCCGCACAAGAAATGATTATTTATTTGTTTTATTTATTATGAGTCTGAACGATCTTTCATTTTTTAAAACTTTTATTTGTCGGTCATTTGAGTGCTAAAATGTAACCCACAAGGGGACGGCACATGGACAGAGGTGAGCTCCTAGCTAGGCAAACTGTATATTTATTGGAAAGGTTACAAGAAAAGAAAAAACTACCAAAGGTTGTGCATAACTTTCATTCCTTTTCTCAGCCACTTAACCCTAATTAGGGTAACAGGGAGGCTGGCGCCTATGTCAGGCAACTCTGAGTTAGAGTAGTGTACACCTGGACAGCTTGCTAGGCAACAAAACACACGTGCCCATGCACAAAAAAAATAAAACGACAACAAAAAACATTCAAACTCCGACTTAGGGGCAAGTTGAAACAGCCAATTAAGTTACTGTACATGTCTTTGGACTGTGGGAAGAAAACAGAATATCCAGAGAGAACTCATGAGAGCTTGAGGAAACATGCAAACTCCGCACAGAAATGGCCGAGCCGAGGAAATGAGTTCAGGCCTTCTTTCTGTGAGGCAAACATACTAACCACTGCGCCACTATGTCATCTGGTATTGGCATTTCCCAAGTTAAATCACAAAAGGGCTACTTAAAAACTTTGCCTGCAGTATGTCAGGTCTAGCTTACACTTACAGGCATTTGGGGTAGATGATAGCTTTTCCAAGTGCAGAGAGATGGCTGTGAGCTCCTTGGGTAACTTGAATTGAGTTTAAATTTAGTAAAGGGCATCACATTCAGCAGGTGTACGATGAGGTGTTGCATGTGTGGCAGTATAGGTATGTGGTGTATTGTTGCCTGCGTCACTCGGGTGTGTCGGGAACTGCCAGGAGTATTTATGACAAAAGAAAAGCAGCACAGATTGCAGCAGTAATACAAACATAAACCTTGACTAGTGAATTGGAAAACAAGATGGACAAAGTTAGGAGAGACCATAATGTTAAGCAGTCAGAAAATCATGAATTCAGCCCATGACAACAATGATTTACCACCAAAAAGAAAAAAAAAATGTTTAATCCCATTTTAAAAATGCCATGCCTCTTGTACAGTGTGAACTATTTTCTTCGATGGTCATCAGTGCTAAATTTCATACCAAAGTGTGCAAGGTGAAATTTCAAATTGTTGTGGTTCTAAAAAAATAGCAGATCAACAACAAACCAAAAAGTAAGGATATGTTGATGGGAGAAATTAATTAGGGGGGAAACGCAAAAGAGATCTTGTTATCAAAGAAGTTCATTTCTCCAAAGAAGAGTCAATACAAAGAAATGTTTTGGTGCATGACTTCTTGGTATCTTTATGGTGAGAGGCATATAAAAGAACTGCTAACTTTTGTAAAGAGTAGGCTGCATAGCGATCAGTGTGTTTCTGCCCCTTGCTAAAGGGTTGTGGCAGAAAGGCTATCCAACGTAAAAACGTATACCAAGCCAAGCATGCGAATCAGATTATTTGCTGTGGCGACCCCTGAAAAAGGGGGAAAGCCTGAAGGAAAAGAAGAGTGCTATGATTGAGAAGCAGTAGAGTGATTTTGGAAAAAATGGAAAGGTTGAAAACTAGTATGCAACTGGATTCTGGAACAATTGCAGAAAATGGATAGCACTCACATCTCACCTTGAGTCAAAGACTGAGCAAGTATCTGAGTGAAAAAATATACGTCTTTCTGGAATAAAAAAGAGACTTAAACTTGATTGTGAATATTTAGCAATGTGAGATGTGAAGGACAGGAGATCATCTATGGTTACCTTATAGTGACCCAAGGAGATACCATACAGTTGTCCAGTGAGATTACAATATTCTGATGGAAGGATGAGTCAGCAGGGATAAAAAGCAGTACAGCTTTGCTGTGATTGAATTTCAACTGATGAGCTGCCATCTATGATACTAAATATGAAGGGATTTTTGTGGAAACATGGAGTAAGGGGGTGGAAAACATAGGGCAAGCTGAGCCAAATTTCAAGACTACTCAGGGAGAATTGGGTGGTTGATTGTGTCAAATGCTACTTAAAGGTTAAGAGTGAGGACTGAATACAGTTTGGCTGATCTAGTTGTAATTTTTTTTTGTGTGAGAGCAAAATGGCAGTCGATGGAATGTGCTTCTTTCAAGCCTGCCAATTGTGGTCTCTGATTTGTTTTGCTAGAGATAAAAGATAGGTGATTGTAAATAGTATTTTCAAGAATTTTATAAAGAAACATTATGCCAGTCTGTAGTTGTTAATGTTTTATTGATCCAAAGTGGATTTTTTTTTTTGCTTGTTTCTTATGCCAATCCAGAGGTACAGCCCCCGATGACCACGCGATGTTGCAGAGACGTGTCAACCAAGACAGTCCTACAGCATCCAGAGCCCTGAAATATTCAGGGTGGATCTCATCCAACCCCAGTGCTTGACCACTGAGGAGGTTTTTGACAACCTCAGTGACCTCCACTCCAGTATTGGGCAGAACCCCACCCAAACCCCCAGGGTCTTCCTCCTCCATGGAGGGCGTGTTGGTGGGATTGAGATCCTCAAAGTATTCCCTACACCTCTTGATGACATCCCCAGTCGAGGTAAGCAGCTCCCCACCCCCACCATAAACAGTGTTTGTGGAGTACTGCTTCCCCCTCCTGAGGTGTCGAATGGTGGTCCAGAACCTTTTTGAGGCCAATGGATAATCACTCTCCAGGCCCTCACTGAACTCCTCCCACACCCGAGATTTTGCATCTGTGACAACCTCGGCTGCAGCACGGACTGCCGGTACCTGTTCCCTGCCTCGGGAGTCCCACAGGATAATAAAACCCCATAGGCCTCCTTTTTCAGCTGGATGGCCCCCTTCATCACAGGTGTCCACCACCGGGTTCGGGGGTTACCACTACAACAAGCACCGACGACCTTCTGGCCACAGCTATGGGCTGCCGTCTCAGCAATGGAGGCACGAAACATGGCCCATTCAAATTCCATGTCACCCACCTCCTCCGGGATGTGGTTGTAGCTCTGCCAGGGGTGGGGGTTAAAGGCCCCTCCATGTCCCGAGGGTCAGAGTCAGTAGCCGAGGATCGATCCAATAGAACCCATGCCTTCCACTGGATTGACAAACCGGGCTGGTGGTCCCGATTTTTTAGAAGGGGGACCAGAGGGTGTGTTCCAATTTTCGGGGAATCACATTCCTCAGCCTATCAAGGAAAGTCTATGCAGGGGTACCAGAGAGGAAGATCTGACCGATAGTCAAACCTCGGATTCAGGAGGAACAATGTGGTTTTCGTCCTGGCCATAGCACTCTTGACCAACTCCATATGCTCCACAGGATTCTGGTGGGGGCATGGGAGTTTGCTCAATCTGTCCACATGTGTTCTGTGGATTTGGAGAAGGCTTTTGACCGTGTCCTTCGAACAATCTTGTGGGGAGTGCTCCGGGAGTACAGCATTCCGGACTCGTTGCTACAGGCCATTCGATCGCTGTATCACCGGAGCCAGAGATTAGTCTGTATTGGTAACAACAGATCGAATTAATTTCCGGTGGAAGTTGGAGTCCGCCAAGGCTGTTCTTTGTCACCGATTCTGTTCATAATTTTTATGAACAGAATTTTTAGGCGCAGCCGAGGTGTTAAGGGGTTATGGTGTGGTGGCCATCGGATCTCGTCTCTGCTTTTTTTGGACAATGTTGTGCTTTTGGCTTCATCAAGCCGGGACCTGCAGCTCTCATTGGATTGGTTCACAGTCGAGTGTGAAGCAGCAGGGATGATAATCAGTACCTCCAAGTCCGAGGCCATGGTTCTCAGTCGGACAAGAGTGGAATGGACCCTCCGGGTCGGGAATGAGGTCTTGCCCCAAGTGAAGAAGTTTAAGTATCTTGGGGTCTTGTTCACAAGTGAGGGAAGGATGGAGCGGGAGATCGAGAGACGGATCGCTGCAGTTTCTGCTGTTAATAGGAGCCAGTACCGGTCCGTCATGGTGAAGAAGGAGCTGAGCCGCAAGGCAAAGCTCTCAATTTACTAGTCGATCTATGTTCCAACCCTCACCTATGGTCACGAGCTTTGGGTAGAGATAACATGAGAAGCTCTATCACCCGGGGTAGATCCACTGCTCCTCCGCATTGAGAGGGGCCAGTTGAGGTGGCTTGGGCATCTGGTTAGAATGCCTCCCGGACACCTCCCTGGTGTGGTGTTTCGGGCATGTCCAGCCGGGAAGAGACCCCAGGGTCAACCAAGAATACGCTGGAGGGACTATGTCTCTTGGCTTGTCTGGGACCGCCTTGGTGTCCCCCTGGAAGAGTTGGAGGAAGTGGCTGGGGAGAGGGACCTCTTTGCATAGGTTGCTGCCCCCACGACCCAACCCCGGACTTTGTGGACGGTGATGATGATGATGATGATGTTTCTTATGAATAGGTACAGTGTTGCACTTCTGAATGCTGTTGGCACATGACCAGAAGATTTGGAGCTATTATTTAGAAATCATCTTGAGAGATGGTCTGAAGTATTGTGGAATGGATTGGATCCAGCGGAAGAGTGGTATAATTCAAATTGACGAAATCTGAGACGTTCTTTAAATTTGAATTAAAGGAAAAATAAACTACCTTCAAATCGCATAGGACAATGTTTATTCACAACATCACAAACAACATAACGTTTAAAATGAGAACACATTCTATGCACATTTTATGCACAAAATGAGCTAATTTCATATTTGATGCCTTCTACAAATAGATTGCATGAGGCAGGTCTAATGTGATGAAGCATCTCCTCTTCTTTTCAAAACAGTTTGAAGACGTCTGAGCATCGAGGGTATGAGTTTCTAGAGTTTTGGTGTCATAATTCGGTCCTATTCTTGCCTGATTATAGGTTTCCACCTGCTGAAGAGTTTGTGGATATATCTGGCATGTTTTCTGATTCACCAGGTGTTCTGTATGGGTGAAAGATCTGGGCTGCAGGCAGGATATGTGAGCACCTGGACTCTTTTCGGACAAAGCTATGCTGTTGTAATAGCTGCAGTATGTGAGTATATTGGTAGTAGGATGCTGAGGTTGGAACTACCAGGCAAAAGGCCCAGAGGAAGACCAAAGAGAAGATTTATGGATGTGGTGAAGGCGGACATGAAGGTCGTTGGAGTAAGAGTAGAAGATGCAGAGGATAGTGTAACACCAGCTTGATATAGCTGTGCTAGATTTTATACTAGGTTCTGGAGGAGTAAAATGAATTGTGGAGATTTGAATTTGAACAGCCGGCAGATTTATTACAATTAACAATACTACAAGAAACAGTGCAAACCATGTTGTAGAACTTTCTTTACAAATTAAAAATAAAATAAAATAAGCTTAAATCTCTAAGGTTTGATTCGTGTGAACCCGGGAGTCTTTTCCAGGATTGTGATCCGTTTGGGATAAAGGTGTTTTTATCTATTCTTATCTGGGATCCTGTGATTTGAAGTGGTTGGGTCTGTAGATCTACTCTTGCATCCAGAGAACAGTTGGCCACACTGCTTCTGGATCCACCAAGAGTTCTCACTGGATTTGGCTCGCCATCCGTGTCCGAAACCAGCTTCAAGATCAAATCCAGATCCACTAAAAAACCAGTCGGAGTTTCCAAGAAAACAAACACTCTCCACCCGGTTCGACTGAGAGAGAACAAAACACATACAAGGCTTCGTGTCGCTTTTCGAGGGCTCTGTATGCGTCCTCTACACGCTCTCCTACACGCTCTGCTGGTCGCATGCAGCACGTGCCTATGATGCTTTCAAGGGGACTAGGAAACTAGTGCTTTCAGGGAGTGTTGGAAACTAGGGTTTTTTCCAATAAAATTAGTAACCATGTGTTTACCTGTGTTACACCCTCCCCCCTTGAATAAGCATGAGTCCCGTCATGTACTTAAATGTTTGTTTAAACATCATAGATCTGATGGTTTTCATAGCTACTAAGTGACTCTAGGGCTTGGTTAAAGTTATCCAAGAACCGTTGTGCAAAAGATATCAGCGGTTGACCCAATTGAGGGTAATGAAACCGTCCTGGGGCTCGCTTTAATCTTTCAGATTTTCTCACATTGGGAGTTTCATTTGTTGTTTCAATTGTCTGTTCTGTTTGTTGGTCAATCACATCACCATTTTGCTCTGTGTCCACAATATTAACGTCTGGTCCTCCTTGTATTTGGTTTTCATCATCTCCTCCTTCCATGACATCTGAATGTGATTCCTCTTTGAGTAGTTCGGCCTCATTCTGATTTTCCTGTTCATTGTCCATCTCGTCTGTGTCTGTCTCAACTGAAACTGTTGGGTGCAAGGAGGTATCCTTATTGAGTGAGAGTGGTTCATTTGAAATATCCGAGTTTGTTGTCTGGTTTCGTACATTTGATTGGTCTTGATTATTGTCATAATTCTTAATGAATGTCTCGGTTTCGATTGAAGGTTGTCCTGGCATGGGTTCATACTCCTCCTCTGATTCTGACAGAGCTGTGTCCTGTGGTTCGGAAGGACTTTGTCGAGTTTTGCGTCTACGTGGAGGTTTTGGTCTTGTCTCAACTTCATCCTCAATGTCTGAGAGGTCACCACACGCAAGTAAAAGGTCTCGGTGAAGAGTTCTACTTGGACCATCACCTCTCTCTGGTCGAACCACATACACAGGAACATTTTCCATTTTCTTGACAACACGGTACACCATGCGTTCCCATTTGTCGGCAAGTTTATGTTTATTGCGCAAACGGACATTTTTGACTAAAACTCTATCTCCTGCTTCAAGAGTGGATTCTCTGACTTTCTTATCAAATCTGCTCTTATTGCGCTCTGCAACTTTTGGAGTTTTCAAGGGCAATTTGGTAACTTTCTTGAGTTTAGCCTTTAGACTGCGCACATACTGAGAATGGGATGCAGGTGAGTCCCCTGTAACGGGCAACCCAAAGGCAAGGTCAACTGGTAGCTTAGGCTTACGGCCAAACATTAACTCATAAGGACTAAACCCAGTAACCTCACTCTTTGAACAGTTGTAGGCGTGTGTGAGAGGCTTGACAAAATCACGCCAATGAACTTTTTGGTCATCCTTCAGAGTACCTAACATACTAAGGAGGGTGCGATTGAATCGCTCTACAGGGTTACCCCTCGGGTGATAAGGACTGGTTCTCACTTTTTTGATGCCTGTAATAGCACACAGTTCCTTAATCACATGTGACTCAAAATCCCTCCCCTGGTCACTATGGAGGCGTTCGGGGAACCCGTAGTGAACCAAAAAGTTTTCCCAGAGATTTTTAGCCACAGTGGTTGCCTTTTGATCACGAGTGGGCAAGGCTACCGCATATTTTGTAAAATGATCTGTGATGACTAAAACGTCCTTGGTACTCTTACTATCGGGCTCAATCGAAAGAAAGTCCATGCAGACCAATTCCATTGGTCGCGTGGTTTTAATATTAATTAAAGGCGGCCTTTTCAGGCAAGGACTTTCTTGAACACAACGACCACAGTTCTTTATTTTGGTCTCAATGTCATGACCCATCTTAGGCCAATAAAATCTTGCTCTCACTAGTTCATGAGTCCTCTCCCACCCCATATGACCCATGTCATCGTGGAGTAACTTTAGAACAGTGGGTCTAAGTGAGACAGGGAGTACAAGCTGGTAAGTTGTATCTGGGTCACATTGTCGTCTCCTGAACAAAAGGTCATCCCTCATTTCAAGACGTTTCCATTCTCGGAGCATCAGTTTTATTTAAAATGTTTCTCTGTTGTTATGTGGAACATCTGCTCCAGCTTCAAGTAACTGAATGACACGATTGATGCTTGGGTCAGATCTTTGTTGTTCTTTAAGCTCATGAGCAGAAAACAAGGGAACAGTTACTTGACCAGATGTTTCAGCATCACTGTATACATCAGGAATTGCGTCAGCATTCATAGCCAAGGACTCAACAAGAATGACATGAGGTGAATCTTTGGTTTTCTCATTGAGAAAATGCTTGTGACATACTGCTGCAATAGTATCAGGACATAAATCACTACATCGAGGAGGGGATCCGAGAAGGCGTGAGGTGAGTTGTTGTATTCGGTTCTCCTCTTCTAATGTCACATAATCCGCAGCTAGTGTTTGGTGGGGCCTTCGTGATAGGCCATCTGCGTCCTGGTTAGCCTTTCCAGCTCTGTATTTGATTTGGAAATTGAAGGTGGATAGCGCTGCTAACCAGCGATAGCTAGCTGCATCAAGCTTTGCAGTGGTCAGAATGTATGTAAGCGGATTATTATCCGTTACAACTGTGAATTCATTACCATAAAGGTAATCATGAAACTTTTCTACAATGGACCATTTCAGAGCTAGAAATTCTAGCTTATGAGCTGGATATCTGGTTTCGCTTGGTGTCAGCCCCCTACTGGCATAGGCTATGACGCGCATTTTACCACCTTGCTCTTGATAAAGAGCGGCACCTAGGCCTGTAGAGCTGGCGTCGGTATGCAGAACATATTGGAGCTTTGGATCTGCAAAGCCCAATACAGGAGAGGATGTTAATTTCTCCTTAATGCATTCAAAGGCTGACTGACAGACAGATGTCCACCTCTCAGCAAAAGGTTCTCGAGGGTTGAAATACTTAGAAGTGTCGGTTCGTTTCTGGACTTTTCTATAAGGTGGGTAGCCACATGTAAGGTCGTTTAAGGGCCGAACTATCTTTGAATAATCTTTAACAAATCGGCGATAGTAGCCGGTGAACCCTAAAAACGACTTGAGTTGCTTCAAGTTTTGTGGCACTGGCCAGGTCTTAATGGCTGCTACTTTTTCAGGATCTGTTTCTACGCCATTTCTTGAAACAATATGGCCTAAATATTTAACCGATGTCTGAAAAAAGCGACATTTCTGGGGGGACAACTTTAAGCCATATTCACGAAGACGGTCCAAAACATGCTTTAGCCTCTGTTCGTGTTGCTCTAGGGAGTCTGAGAAAACAATCAAATCGTCTAGGAAGACGAGCACCTCCTTAAGATTAATGTCTCCCATGCACCTCTCCATTAACCTCTGAAAGGTGCTGGGAGCATTTGTGATTCCCTGAGGCATTCGATTGAACTCATAAAACCCTAGGGGGCATACAAACGCTGTTTTGGCCTTATCTTCCTCATCCATCTCTATCTGGTAGTAGCCCGACTTTAAGTCCATGACAGAGAACCAGTTTGACCCAGATAGAGCGGAGAAGGTCTCTTCAAGATTTGGTAGCGCGTAAGCGTCTTTAACCGTTTGTACGTTAACCTTACGGTAGTCCACACAGAGACGTACCTCGCCTGTCTTTTCTTAACTACAACGATGGGGGACGAAAGGGGATTCTGATGGTCTTATTACCCGGCATCGAGAAGCATTTTGAGGTGTTTCCTAACAGCTTCGTAGTCATTTGGGTGAATAGGCCTCGATCTCTGTTTTATGGGTGTTTAGTCTTTAAGCTTGATTTTATGCTTAACTCTAGTGGCATAGCCAAAGTCAAGATCGTGGCATGCGAAGACATCACTGTAAGCACTCAGACTCTGTGTGATGCGACTTTTCCACTCCTCAGGCAGAGGTCAATTTTCAAAATCAAAGTCAACTGGTCCTTCGGTGATGAGGAGTCTGCAGACAAGCGACAACAACCTGCTGAGTTGGTATTGGACAGGTTTTGAGTTTCCAAGACTTGGTCTGCAACATGCAGTTCAGCAAGGACACAGTTGCCAGGAAGCATAATGTCATGATCGGTTTCATTTCTTATCCAAACAGGGTGCTTGTAAGGACTTTGACTTGGCACTGTGATAAGACAGCAGTCAACAAAGATTCCACCTGGAAGGGCTGAGGACATTGGCTGCTCTACTACTGCCCATTTGTCTGTGAATGGCGAACTTAAGTGGGCACAGCTTTCAAGACAGACCTTCTCGTGAGCTGGAATAACATAAGGTGTGTTGCCCCTCAGTGTCATTAGCCCAAGCTTCCCTGTGCTCTTTGTTTCGTATCTGTGCTCGAGGATTTTTAAAATCTGACTATAGCCATAGACAGCTGGTAGAATGGGAGTGTCTCGACAATGTTCCTCATATAAAACATCGAGGGCATTTGTACCAATTAACACTGGCAAGTCTGTGCTGGAGCGCAAATCAGGTACTATTAGAGCTAATGTAGAAATTTGAGGCTCAGACTCAACAAACTCTTTTGGAAAACCAACTGGAACTTCTACATAGCCTAGATAAGGTACCGCCTGACCGTTTGCACCCTCAACATCTAGGTCACTGATCGGCTGGATTGGAAAATCAACCAGGTGTCTCTGGTAAAAGGAGTGTGAAATAGTCGTAACTTGCGACCCTGAATCTAATAGAGAATTGCAGCTAACGCCAGCTATGTTTATATTAGCAGTGCACTTCTTACCTATTAAGCCCTTGGGAAAGCTAGAATGGTGTTTACTCGTTAGCGTACAACTCTGTTTTGGCTGGGGTTTCTGAGTGGGACTTGTGTCGCTACTAGTTCCAGTTTGTCCCTCAACTGAAACAGGAACTAGTTTTAAATCAGTGTTACATTGGTTCTCCCAAGCCTTTTGTTTTGACCTAAGCTCTTTGCGCTTAGCTTCAACAGCTTTGGGGTTTGGGTCACTGTCACAAGAGGGGACTATATGGCCATCCTCGCCACAGTTAAAGCAGAACCATGGGCGAGGCTTTTTGTTACCTTTTCCAAAGCTTTCACTTTTCGGCAGTGAGTTCTGTGTTTGTGTCCCTTTCCGCTGTTGTTTCTTTGCAACTTTGGGGGACTTTGTCTGAGGTTTCTTTTCAACTGTCTTTTCCATGGACGCTTTTAAGTAAGTTAACTGTTCTTGCAGTTGAGCAATTTGTTTCTGCAGTTTCTTGGTAGACGTTTTACTAGAATTGTCTGCAGCAGCAGCTTGAAACTCAGTGTCTGCATAAACATTTAAATGGTTGGACTGTACCTTTACTTTTGAAAGTCCTAAGTGCTGCTTCATGCGAGTGGACTTAGCTGCTTGTTTATCCTCCTCTATTCGCAACAACAAAAGAAGTTCAGAAAAGGTAGGTGGGCTGGATTTCTTTTGTTCTAGATGGAGGCTGGCAATTAGGTTATCATCCCAGCACCCCCTACAGAACTGTTTTAAAAGCTGTCGATCAAAATCACTGACTGTAACGCCTCCCCCTTCAGCAACTTTGCTTAATGTAGTCTGGAGCCGGTGCAAGTATGTTGAAGGTTTTTCTCCGGCATTTTGGTTTGTGCTCAAAAATTTCACAAACAGCTCATCAGTATCATCTACATTCCCGTATGCAGAATCGAGCAAGCTCAAAAAGTCTTTTGGGCTGGACAAGGGGCCCAAATGTTTGACAATATTGGCGGCTGGTGGTAAGAGACTTTCAATAATTTTTCTTACTACCTGTCTTTCAGAAACAGAAGAGTCGGCAAGATAAAACTCAACATGACTGCGCCAAGTGTCATAATCTACTTCCGTATTAGGGCACGGAAATTTTCCAGAGAACGACCTGAACTTGGAAGAGTTCAGATAAGTTTGGGACGTGTCAGCACTTTTGACAATGTGCTCGACAATCACCCTCTGGACTTCAGGGGTGCTCAAGTGTTCGGGATTTAAAATAGGAGTTGGTCTGCTGTTGATTGGAGAACTGGGAATATCAGAGTTTGAGGTAGTTGTGAGAGTTTCCCTATTTGTTTGTGTCACAACAGAATCACCTGTTAAACTTTCAGTTACTGGAGTAGCGTCAGTGGAAGCTATACCTTCACTTTCAGCAGCAGAGGCCTGAAGTTTGCTAAGTTCACCAAGCAACAATTTCTCATAATCTATTCCGCTTGCTTTGGCAATTCCCTTTAAATCAAAGAGAAAAGACTTGGTCAGATCAGCTGTTAACTTCTCACTATAAAGTGGGGATAAGAGCTGAATTTTGTGAACAACCTTTGGGTCAGATGTTGCTCTTTGACATGGTAGTTCAGCCTGAATTGACTCAATAGCAGTGCCATACTCAAACTCAACTACGGCTGTATTTTTAAAGTCAGGGTCAGAAGTAGTAAGTTTCACTGTTCGTGTAATAGAACCATACTTTTCTAAAAACTTAATAACTTCTTCATCAGTCTCAGTACCAGAAAAACCACTAATTAATACAGCATTTGGTACTTTGATACCTTCACGTTCAATGATATCCATATTTCTTTTGTGGGAAAAGTTGTACAAAAACTGTCATAAAACTGCCAAACTGTATGCCAAATTATTAATTTAGAGGCAAAATGTAGCCAAAACTCCTCCTGACTGGCTCGCCACTTTGATGTAACACCAGCTTGATATAGCTGTGCTAGATTTTATACTAGGTTCTGGAGGAGTAAAATGAATTGTGGAGATTTGAATTTGAACAGCCGGCAGATTTATTACAATTAACAATACTACAAGAAACAGTGCAAACCATGTTGTAGAACTTTCTTTACAAATTAAAAATAAAATAAAATAAGCTTAAATCTCTAAGGTTTGATTCGTGTGAACCCGGGAGTCTTTTCCAGGATTGTGATCCGTTTGGGATAAAGGTGTTTTTATCTATTCTTATCTGGGATCCTGTGATTTGAAGTGGTTGGGTCTGTAGATCTACTCTCGCATCCAGAGAACAGTTGGCCACACTGCTTCTGGATCCACCAAGAGTTCTCACTGGATTTGGCTCGCCATCCGTGTCCGAAACCAGCTTCAAGATCAAATCCAGATCCACTAAAAAACCAGTCGGAGTTTCCAAGAAAACAAACACTCTCCACCCGGTTCGATTGAGAGAGAACAAAACACATACAAGGCTTCGTGTCGCTTTTCGAGGGCTCTGTATGCGTCCTCTACACGCTCTCCTACACGCTCTGCTGGTCGCATGCAGCACGTGCCTATGATGCTTTCAAGGGGACTAGGAAACTAGTGCTTTCAGGGAGTGTTGGAAACTAGGGTTTTTTCCAATAAAATTAGTAACCATGTGTTTACCTGTGTTACACCAGGGAGAGATGGAGGCAGATCATTTGCTGTGGCGACCCCTGAAGGGAACAGCCAAAAGGAAAAGAAGAAAGAAGTGCTTAAGTACACAAGCCCTTCCTTGAAATAATGTTATCTGGAGGAGATATATTGTACACGTTGCTCTAAAACCTTTATATACCTTTCAGCATTCGTAGTTCCTTCCAAAACATGCACCCCATACCATTATAAATGTGAACCTTTGGACTGAATGCTGATAACATGCTGGGGGATCTCTCTCCTCTTCAGCCCAGAGAACACAGTGTCCATAATTACCAACAAGAATGTCAAATTTGGACTTGTCTGACCATAGCACAGTTTCCCACTTTGAAGCAGTCCATTTCAAATGACTTTTTGGCCCACAGGACATGACAGCACATCTGGGCGCTGTTCAAATACTGTACATCATCATTTATGCATGATAGAACTTTAGTTGGCATCCACAGATGGCATGGCGGCTTCTGTGTACTGAGAGTGGGTTCTGGGAGTATTTATAAGACCACTTATTAATGTCATTGACACAATCATTCTGTTGAATGATGCAGTTATTTGAAGGTCCGAAGACCAAAGGCATCATCTTTGTCTTGTCTTTTACCACAGAGATATCTCCAGTTTTTCCTGCATTTGTTGATGATATGCACTGTAAATGATGACATTTGAAACGCCTACGCAATTTAACAGTGAGGAACACTGTTTTTTAAAAGTATTCCACAATGTTTTCACACACCCTTTCACAGATTGGAGTGCTTCTGACTTTGCCTCTCTAAGGCATTTTTTTCATAGCTAATCATGTTACAGACCTGATATGAATTGAATTAGGTGCTAAATGTTCTTCCTCTCAAACCCTTTCTTTCACAAACATTCTTGCTTTTTCACCATTTGTTGCCAACTTTTTTGGGACCTGTGGCAGGCATCAAATTTGGAATAAGCTCATTTTATGCAATTAAATTGTAAAGAATTTTCAATTTAAACATGCCAAATGGGTCATTCTACCAGATTTGGAAATTTAGCGTCCAGAAGTTTAACTCAATCTGACAAAGCACTGTCACCTTCCTAAATTAAAATTAAGTACCTTTATTAGTTGAATTAATGAATGTAGATAAGCACTCACTAGTAATAATATAATTTCACTATCAAAATATTTTAAACATATTATTTTATATGGTTATGGTCACCTGAAAACTGCTTGTCCAAAGCATCAAATGTCACCTTTCACATATTATAATACTTATATTTTTTTTGTTTAAAAAGGTGACTATAATAGCATTTCCAGCTTACAAATATACCAGAAAATGCACAGTGCTTACATTATCCTTACACTTTTTTTTTTTTTTTTTTTTTTTTTTTTTTTTTACTTTATTTAGTCTTTTGGGTGTGTCCTCAAATGTCATGTCATTACCGCAACAATGCAACGTCACTGTCAATGATATAAGGGAGGTAACGCCATATGGTCAGATCACATGACTTATGAGTTCTAGAGGTGGCAAACATGGAGGCCATGTGGGCTGCTTGTGGCTGTCTGTTATTTGCTGAGAACATAATGGTGATGTGTTCGGCTTTAGGTGAGTATGTTTATTCTTTGTCACTACCATACATCATATACTGATTTTGCATAGTAATATGGTAAAAACTAATGATAGTTTTTAAAATATTTAGTGTGCAAGGCATCGAAATTGATGACCATGGTCTCTCTTCTTTTGTATGGGAAATTGTAAGGACCAAATTTAAACAGTCATTTACTTCACTTACACTTATCCCTTAACATCTGAGGATGTCGTTGGGGCACCTTCATGGCGGGTCTTGGGCTGATTTGGCCTGGCGGAGCCCATCCCTCTCCAGGTCGTAGAAAACTGTCACAACTCTTTTTAGCAAGGGACAGAAACACGCTGACGGTTTTGTAGCCTACTCTTTACAAAAGTCAGCAATGGTTCTTTTATATGCCTCTCACCATAGACAGTGAGAGACATGGCCTGCCTTTGATAACCCAGTTAGCTGCACTGGGGGGACAGTGACAACCTTGTGGGGACTTGAACCCCCAACCTTAGGATCAGTGATCCTGTACCCTAACCACTAGACCACCACTGCCCTAAAGAGTCATTTCCACAACAAAAGTGATTATTTTGGTATTGACTTACTGTTACGGTAATGACACTATAGTACACAAATTGGTCATTATTACTGTTATCCAGGTTTTGTCAAGTTTTATAAAACTGTTTAAATCTACAGTACTGACGTTAATGATAGATTCAGCCTGAATTGAATTGAATCACAGAATTGATTACAGACAGTTCAGAATGGTCTTTGACTGTCTCAACCGGTTTTATGTTATGGACTTGCTTAATCTGACAGAAATTGATGTCTGTCTTTCATTTACATAAAGTTTTTAAACAACAGTTCTTGTTTTTAAACAAAAGATCTTGTTCTTTAAGCCTTTGAATAAAGTTAATTTTTGAAATCAAAATATACTTTTTTCATTACCACACAGTTTAGTCATTACCGCAATGACCAAAAATCAGAAGTGAAAATGAAAACTTTTCATTTTATCTGCTTTGATATGTTCACTGCATGTTAAATTTACATCAGATGAGTAAGTAAAACTTGTTTTGTTATTCATATTTGTTTTTTTTTTAATCTGCTGTTTTTTTCCATTTGAATGATCAATCAAACTTTGACATCTTTCAAAGTCAAATTAATTATATTTATAATCTTAAATAGAAGAATATTGTATCAGTTGTTAATTAAAAAAATGTTATTCTGACCAATTATTTTGGTATTCTTAAGTTATTTTGAAAAATTATGTTGTTGTGGTAATGACTTTTGAAAGTATGGATACAATTTCTGAAATTTTGAAAATATACAGGAATATACAAGTAATACATACATCAATGACAAGGGGGCAGTGGTGGTCTAGTGGATAGGGCGCTGGATCGCTGATCCAAAGGTTGGGGGTTCGAGTCCCACTCTCCACAAGGTTGTCACTGCCCCCTCCCCCGTGCAGCTAACTGGGTTATCAAAGGTGGGCCATGTCTCTCACTGTCTATGGTGAGCAGCATGTAAAAGAACCATTGCTGACTTTCGTAAAGAGTAGGCTGCAAAGCCGTCAGCGTGTTTCTGTCCCTTGCTAAAAAGGGTTGTGACAGGAAGGGCATCCGACGTAAAAACCTCTGCCAAATCAAACGTGCGAATCAGATGATTCGCTGTGGCGACTCCCGAGTTAAAGGGGAAAAAAGCCGAAAGGAAGACAGACATACATCAATGACAAATGAAATTCACTAACATTTTAGCACTTAAATTTATGTTTTGCATTACCCCAAAATTTCCAAATCTGGTAGAATGACCCAAATATGCTATGCATGTTTTGTGATAAATAAAATATTGGCAAATTTAATTTGAAAGTGTTTTTCATTTTATTCAAACTTAAAGAATATACCAACTTTTCCAAAATTGGGTTGAAGGAATACATGTTTGAAGGATCATGTCTGTAGATTGTTTCGCTCTTCCTATAAAAAATTAGTGAAATCTGTGGTGTCAAGGGAGGATGGAGCCGGCAGATTAAGTAAAGATTAAAAAAAATGTTGAGGTGCAAGGATCTTGTTCAGGGATGTCCGGATTTTTCTTGTAAAAGGCAACCTTAGCAGAATTCACATCTGATAATAATGTGGATAGGACTGTATGATATGAAGCCAGATCTGTGTTGAGATGTGATTTCTTCCACTTTTTGTCTGCTGCTATTAATTGTATTTCAGTGTTATGCAGTGTGTCAAATGGGTGTTGTGATGCGCAAAGTGTGGTAGTTGTGGTTGCAGTAGTAGTGCTTGTCACCTCTCGCTTTCAACTAACACCGCTGGCTAGCAGCTTGCCTGTGAAAAGGGGACCCGAGTGAGTAAGTTTCTCCCTGCCAGTACATAGCCTCTCCACCATCAAGCCCCATGTCGTGCCTCCTCGCGGCGACACATGGTAACTGAGTACCTTGCGGACTCAGGCTGAACTACAGGGGACTCGGAGGAGGTTTGGCCCCCAGACATGCGGCATGCAGGCCCACCAGTGTGTGCACACGCCCTGATGCCCATGACCCAAATCCCCAACTATGGGTTAAATAGTCCCAGTGCCTTGTGGATTCCCTTGGTTGGGAGAAGGCTAAGGAGTAAACCCTACAGAATTCCGGAGTGGAGCCCCTAAGGCAGTTGGTCTGAGGATTCCCCTACCTTCTGGCAACTCCTGCAGCTGCGCTGGTACCAAATTGTACTGGATCTTCCTTTCCTTTGAATGCTATCAGCATTGACGTCTGGGCAGCACAAGTTCTCCATAATTCCCACCCAGGCTCGTAGCGCACTGGAGAGGACACTCCAGCATTGATTGAGCATTCGGCTCAACACGGGAAGTAGCAGTTACCGGTTAAAAGCTCATTCCGATTGGCATAGGATACGGGCGCCTGGGGCTACTTCCGACAGTGGGAGAGACCATCGTGTCTCACTGGACAGCTACCGCCCACTCCAAGCTGGGCAGCCCCCAGCCAGTAAGGTGCTGTCCCGCCACAGCTCGCCTGCCTTGCTGGGTGTGTAGGGCTTAGGGACTGACCATCTCGACAAGCAAGCTGTAAATTCTGCACCAGGCAGACAAAAACGGATAGATACAAAGACTCCAGCTCTTCAAATAGCAAGCTGGAACATACGGACTATGTGTCCTGGACTGACAAGTGATCTTCAGCAAATTGACAATGCCCGCAAGACTGCAGTCATCGACCATGAACTGACACGTCTGAATATCGACATTGCTTGTCTACAGGAAACCCGCCTGGCTGACAGTGGTACTATCAAAGAGGCCAACTACACCTACTGGCAGGGCCTGCCACAAGACAACCCGAGACTGCATGGTGTAGGGTTCGCTGTGAAGAACTCATTGACTACGGCGATTGAACCTCCTACCAGTGGATCAGAGAGAATCCTCACTTTACGCCTCTCTACAACTGCAGGTTTTGTAAATCTCCTCAGCATCTATGCACCAACACTCAGTTCCACCCCAGAGGCCAAGAACCAGTTTTACGAGGCTCTGGATGATACAATTTCCAGGATCCCCAGCACTGAAGGACTTTACCTACTAGGAGACTTCAATGCTAGATTGGGCGCCGACTGTGACACCTGGCCTTCCTGCCTTGGTCACCACGGCATAGGCAGGATGAATGAGAATGGACAGAGGTTGTTGGAACTGTGCTGCCATCATGGCCTGTTGTAACAAATACATACTTCAAGTGCAAAGACCGCCACAAAGTTTCCTGGAGACATCCCAGATCTTGCCACTGGCACCAGCTAGACCTTATCCTCACAGGCGCATGGATCTGAGCAGCGTTCTCCACACTAGAAGTTTCCATAGCGCAGACTGCAACACAGACCACACCCTCGTTGGAAGCATGATACAGCTGACAACAAAAAGGATCCATCATTCTAAAACTAAAGGCCTCCCACGCATCAACACCTGCTCCTCAAGGGATCCCCAGCAAATCCAACTGTTTCATGACACAGTCAAGGAGAAGTTAGCTTTGCAAACTCCTGGCAAAGACATCAACAGCAAGTGGAGCTTCCTAAGAGATACTATCTACACAACAGCCTTCACCGCTTTTGGGAAAAAGGAGCATCGGAGTGTAGACTGGTACGAGGCTCACTGAGAGAAGATGCAGCCTGTGACAGAAGCCAAGAGGGAAGCCCTCCTAGCATACAAGCAAAACCCCAGCACCAGTACTCGGGACACCCTCAAAGCTGCACGAAACAAGGCCCAGCAGACAGCCCGCCGCTGTGCAAACGACTTCTGGCTGATCCTCTGCAGCAAGATACCGATGGCAGCTGACACTGGCAACGCAATGGCCATGTACAATGGCATCAAGACAGCTACTGGCCCAACCACAATTAAGACTGCACCCCTCAAGACCAAGACCGGAGAGGTGATCACGGACCAAGGCAAGCAGCTTGAACGCTGGGTGGAACATTATCTGGCGCTGTACGCAACCAAGAATGTGGTGACCGATGCAGCATTAAATGCCCTACAAAACTTACCTGTCATGGAGGATCTGGATTACCTGCCTTCAGTAGACGAACTGGGCAAAGCCATTGATTGTCTGGCCTGTGGAAAAGCCCCTGGAAAGGATGGCATCCCCCCGAAGTCTTGAAGAGTGGCAAGCCAGCACTCCTGCAACACCTCCATGAGCTGCTGTGCTTATGCTGGAAGAAAGGGTTCATCCCACAGGATATGCGCGATGCAAACATTGTAACCCTCTACAAAAACAATGGTGACCACAGTGACTGTAACAGCTACCGTGGCATCTTAGCTCGTGTTGTCCTTACTCGCCTTCAGATTCTTGCTTCCCAGATGTACCCAGAATCGCAGTGTGGTTTCAGGGCAGGCCAATCCACAGTCGATATGATCTCACTTCGTCAACTGCAAGAGAAGTGTCGGGAGCAGCAGAAGCCCCTGTACATTGCTTTCATAGACCTGACTAAAGCATTCGACCTGGTCAGCAGAAGCGGACTCTTCAGCCTCCTGCAGAAGATTGGATGCCCTCAAAGGTTACTTCAAATCGTGACCTCCTTTCACGAGGACATGCACAGCACAGTCTGCTTCAATGGTGGGACTTCTGCAGCTTTCCCAGTGAGCAGTGGTGTGAAGCAAGGCTGCGTCCTAGCTCCGACACTCTTTGGGATATTCTTCTCAATGCTTCTTCAGTATGCCTTCTCTGACAGTGAGGAAGGGATCCATATCCACACCAGGTCAGATGGAAAATTGTTTAACATAGCTCGACTCGCGCTAAGACGAAGGTGAGGCAGGTCCTCATCCGCGAGATGCTGTTCGCGGATGACGCTGCACTGACGTCCCACACTGAGGCTGGTCTTCAAGAGCTAGTCAATCACCTGTCCCATGCCTGTAATGAATTCGGACTGACCATCAGCCTGAAGAAGACAAACATCCTGGCCCAGGGCACAAACACAGTCCCAAACATCAACATAAATAACACGCAGCTTGAGGTTGTGGACTCCTTCACCTACCTGGGATCCAACACTCTCTCTCTTGACATAGAGATCTCATGCAGAATCGGGAACGCCGCCGCAGTGATGTCCAAACTGAACAAGCATGTATGGAGTAATACCCAACTAACAGAGAACACCAAGCTACGTGTCTACCAGGCCTGTGTACTCAGCACACTCCTTTACGGCAGTGAGGCCTGGTCCACGTACGCTGTTGAGCCGCTTTTCCTGACCAGCGTACGTGGAACAGGCCTGTGTACTCAGCACACTCCTTTACGGCAGTGAGGCCTGGTCCACGTACGCTGGTCAGGAAAAGCGGCTCAACAGCTTCCACCTTCGCTGTCTCAGGCGTCTGCTCCATATAAAATGGCAAGACAGAGTAACCAACACCAAGGTACTACAGCGTGCTGGCATGCCAAGTCTGCTCGCACTGCTGAGCCAGAGACGACTTAGGTGGCTGGGTCACGTACGGCGAATGGACGAGGGGCGCATCCCTAAAGACATGTTGTATGGAGAGCTGAGTGAGGGCTCCCGCCGCACAGGAAGACCACAGCTTCGGTACAAAGACGTGTGCAAGCGGGACATGAAATTATCTGGCATCGACATAAACACCTGGGAAGGCACTGCTGAAACACTCCAGCTCTGGAAGACCACCGTCAACGAGGGTATCAACAAAGCTGAAACTAACAGAATAAACAAGCTTGCTGAGAAAAGAGCAAAGAGGAAAGAAAGGGTAGCCCCCCTGGCTCCTCAAAGCCCTTTCGTATGCAATAATTGTTTAAGAAACTGTCACTCTAGGGTGGGCCTTTACAGTCACTACCGCAAATGCCTACCATAGCACTACACCATCGTCTCTCGAGACGTACGGCTGCCGACGACGATTGTTATGCAACACATTACCGCCGCATCCAAACACATCATATCCAAAACACATTACAAGTTTTCTTTAAGTGTGGTTTCTCCAGCTGCAAAGTGCATGTGCTGATAAATCCAGACTGACACAGACTTTTGATTTGGATGCTTAAAATGTCCCACAACAATTTTAAAAAGGAGTACTGTAGAGGTTTTTTGTTTGTTTGTTTGTTTGTTTTGTTTTGTTTTGCTTTTGTATAAAGGAATAAATATGTATTTCTGCACCCTTGTCTTAAATCTAGATAGATACAGAGATAGATAATGGGCAGTGGTGGCCTGGTGGTAAAGTGCACTGGTTGGGTTGGGGTTCGAGTCCCACTCTCCACAAGGTTGTCTCTGTCTCCCAGGCGCAGCTAACTGAGTTATCAAAGGCCAGCCTTGTCTCTCACTGTCTATGGTGTGAGGCATGTAACAATTGCTGACTTTCATAAAGAGTAGCTGCATAGCTGTCAGCGTGTTTCCGCCCCTTGCTAAAGGGTTGTGTGTGGAAGGGCATCCGATGTAAAAAAAACTATGCCAAATCAAACATGAGAATCAGATGATTAACTGTGGCAACCCCTGAAAAAGGAAAAAAGCTGAAAGTAAAATAAGACATAGATAGACAATGTGTCTGATTTGATGCTTGCAGCAAAATCCACAACGAGGTAATGTGCTTTAAGAAAAAAAGACCGATACAAAATATACACTGCCGTCTATAATTATTGGCACACTGGTTAAGATGTGTTCTTAATTTCTAGTAAATGCAGTTCTTTTTTCGAAATAATATTGGACCACAATGAAAAAGGGAGGAAAAATCATTCTTTATTGCAAGTGCATTTATTCAGTGGGGGAAAAAGTCCCACATTAAGAAATAATTAATTTGTATAAAATCATGTTTGCCACAATCATTAGTAACCCTGAGGTTAATACTTTGTACAACTCCCTTTTGCGAACAAAACGGCACTTCATCTTCTCCTATATGTTTCAACAAATAGGAAAATACAGAAAGAGTGATCTTGGACCATTCCTCTGTACAATCTCTCTAAATCATCCAGAGACATGTGTCCTTTCCTCTGCACTCTCCTCTTCAGCTCACTCCAAAAGTTTTCAATGAGACTGAGGTGTAGGGACCGAGATGGCTATGGGAGGAGCTTAATTCTGTGTCTGGTGAACCATCTCTGTGTAGAGTTGGCCACAGGTTTAGGATCATTATCTCGCTGACAGATCGAATGATGACCCATCTTCAGCTTTTGGGCAGAGGCCACCAGATTTTGATTTAAAATGTCCTGGTATTTCAAACTGATCATGATGCCATGCACCTTAACAATGTTTTACAGGGTCTCTGGAAGAGAAACATGCATACAGCATCACCGATCCGCCCCTGTAACTCACACTGGGCATGAGGTGCTCTTCTGCATACTCATCTTTTGTGTTCTGTCAGACCCACTTAGCATGTTTGTTGCCAGAAAGCTCTATCATCTGACCAAAGCACACAGTCCCAGTTGAAGTCCTAGTACCGCTTAGCGAACTCCAGTGACTCGTGATAGTGAGTGAGAAAAGTTGTTGTTTTGTTTTTGTTTTATTTTTTTTCCCCCTCCATGCATGCCTCCAAAACAGCTTGTTGGTATCTAAATATTACTTGATGGCAGTTTTGGAGACAAGATGCTCCAATTTGTTGCAATTCTTTAACAGTGAGCTTTGGAGAACTTTTTATTTCTCTTATCATCCTCATCACTGTGCATGGTGGCAAAATAATCTTGCATCCTCGTTCAGGCTGTTCACCACTGTTCACTTGTTTTAAAATTCTTAATGATTCCTTGGACAGTAGGTATGGGCAGGTGCAGGCGAGTGGTTATTTTCTTGTAGCCATTGCCTGACTTGTGAAGGTTGACACACATCTGCTTCACTTGAAAGGTGTGTTCCTTTGTCTTTCACATTTCTTTTTTGTTGAAGAGTGGAGAAGAGAAATGGCCTCTGTGTACATAATATTTATAACTCAGGGAAACAGGAAGTGACAAATTACTAATTAAATGTTCATAGAGGGGGCAGTGGTGGTCTAGTGGTATAGGGCGCTGGATCGCTGATCCAAAGGTTAGGGGTTCGAGTCCCACTCTCCACAAGGTTGTCACTGTGAGGCATGTAAAAGAACCATTGCTGACTTTCGACAAGAGTAGGCTGCAAAGCCGTCAGCGTGTTTCCGCCCTACAATGGCCTGGCGAGCTGTCCAGAGTGTACTCTGTCCTCGCCTGGAGTTGGCTGGGATGGGCACCAGTATCCCCATGACCCTAATTAGGATGAAGCGGTTACAGAAAATGATGATGATGTTCATAGATACTCTGTTCAACTTTGTGAACTACCGTAGACGTGACAGAAATACTCCAATTATATTTATTTTTAAGGAATATTTCTAAGTGGCAATAATTGTGGAACAGGTAATTTTGTGAAAAATAATTATTTCTTAGTCAGGGACTTGTTTTTCCCTTAAAATGGATTTGAGTTGAAGGTTACATTTTTCTACAATTTACAGTGTGAGAGTATGCTTCTGCAATGAAAAAAAAAATAAAAAATACTTTTTAATGCTTTTAACACATCTTAATTAGGGGTGCCAATAATTATAGAGGGCAGTGGAATTAAATGCTGTCTACTTTAATTACTGGTTTTTTTTTTGTTTGTTTGTTTTTGTTTTTTTTTTGTTTTTTTGTTCTCTCTTTCCGAACCAATGTTCCACTTTTCTCGAGAAACTGTTACCAAACACACTTGTTCTTGTAATTAGCTCCTTGCATCTACTTTGTATCCTGTTTTGACAGCTGATCTTTTATATTTAGAGCTTAGGAAACAACATTTGGTCACACCTTGGGCAGGACACAACAGTAATCTCACAAAACTAATCTCTTTAGTTTTAGTTTCTCAAATTCTTTCCCATTCAGGATTTGCTAAAAGTCTTATTTTATTTATTTGGGTTTTTTTTACTTAATTGAAATAAATGGTAGGGAAAAGAACAAAGTTTAGTTTGATTTTGTTTGTGTTGCTAATTCTGTTATAGAGTGATAGATTAAGTGAGCAATTTGCAAAACCAGTGCATCATGCTCACTGGATACAAAAGTTGATATGTTAAACAGGATATGGTTCTACACCAGTGAAGACAGATGGTATCAGGTGAGCTTAGTTTAACTGTTTATTTGCATTCCATGTTTCTCTAAACCAGGGTCTCAAATTCATTCCACAAAGGGCCACTGTGGCTGTGGGTTTTTGCTTCAACCTATCAGCAGCAGACCAATCTCTGTACACAGCACACAGATTGACCAATCAACTGCCTGAAGACTCAGATCAGTTTGAGTCATGTCAGGTGTGCTGCTGCTGGATGAAACAAAACCCTGCAGCCACAGTGGCCCTTTGTGGAATGAGTTTGAGACCCCTGCTCTAAACACTCAGATTTTCAACAAATTCATTTATGTTTTATTTTACACACACACACACACACACACACACACACACACACACACACACACACATATAGAAGTGAGTTGATCAGGTTTATCTTGTTCCTGTCAGCTCCTTCTTTCATGTTCTCGAATTCCTGTCAACAAAAGAACACTCATCAGTCCATTCCAGATCTTTGTCCCTCCCTACCTCACGCTCAATTCACATTGCCTTTTGACCCCACACAACCTCGACACTCCACTTCAACACTCAATTTTCACTGTCTTCAGATATTCCAGTGAATCTCTACATATTCTCATACACTCATATTATTCTGTGATTTGGAGAGCAGGAGATGTACATGACACACACACACACACACACACACACACACACACACACACAAAGGAATTACAAGTAGTGTTAGACATGATGCATTCTAATTAAGTTCTTCTTTTCCTTTCAGCTGTTCCCTTCAGGGATTGCCACAGCGAATCATCTGCCTCCATCTCACCCTGTGCATCTTCTCTTACACCAACTACCTTCATGTCTTCCTTCACAACATCCATAAATCTTCTCTTTGGTCTTCCTCTTGGCCTTCTGCCTGGTAGTTCCAACCTCAGCATCCTACAACCAATATACTCACTATCCCTCCTCTGTACATGTCCAAACCATCTCAATCTAGCCTCTCTGACTTTGTCTCCACAACATCTCACATGTGCTGTCCCTCTGTTGTGCTCATTCTTGATCCGTCATACAGTGGTGACGGGTACCCGGAGTGCAGGGAGCGCTGGGGTCTCATGCGCATTGACAATGGTGGAATGCACCCTCCGGGTCGGGAATGAGGTCCTGCCCCAAGTGGAGGAGTTTAAGTATCTTGGGGTCTTGTTTACGAGTGATTGTTGAGCCTAAGTACTTAAAATCCTCCACCTTCTTTATCCCTGCTCCCCGTAACCTCTGCCCAACCCCCAGACTTGGAGGGCCAGGGTTTTTGGTCCATGTGTGCAATCCCTCATCTGCCACCCAGGGGCCTCACCTGTATGCCGTGCAGTCCCATCGCGGGGTACAAGAATCTTTGGAATTTATTTATTTGCCATTAATATTTTTAGTTTAATGTGATAAACTACTTCTGGCGCTGCTACGACAGTCTTTCCACCAGGTCCATGTGCGACTTGCATTTCTTTTCTTTACTTTTTTTTTTTTGTCTGCTTTTACCATTCTTTACTTAAATACCCTATGGATATGGGCACAGACATCAAGACTCGTTTATTCAAAAGAGGAATTACTGACCCAGAAAAGTTCCCAAGCTAGTGGAGTTCCACATTTACCTGATGAGATAAAGATTAAGGAGACCATACTGTAGCTGCCGAGCTGTCAACAAGCTAAAATCTAAGCAGCTGGTGAAGAAATAGCATTACGCGCCTGTGGTACCATCAGTTATTATGGAAAATGTGAACTCACTACCTAATTAAAACGATGAACTGGCTGCACTGGTGAAAAATGTTAAGCTTTATAAGGAGTGCAGTGTTGTGTTTTTGTGAAATATGGCTCATCGCTAGCATCCAGGATGCTACCATGAAGCTGCTTGGCTTCAGCACAGCAAGAGCAGACAGAGACACAAAAGGCTGCAGGAAGCAGAAAGAAGGATGACTCACTATCTATGTAAACAAGATGTTATCAAAGATTTCCATCTGCTGCAGGAACATCAAACATGCATCCCTATTACTTGCACAGGTAATTTGGACCCACTATTGTCCTCACTGTTTACATTCCTCCACATGCTGACATGGAAGTAGCCTGTGATGTCATCCACACTGCTGTTGATAGACTGCAAACCCAGCATCTGGAATTTGAACTTTGTGAATTCGGACAAAACGTCTTGCTTTTACCCAGTATGTGGAGTGTTACACCAGGGGGAATAAGCCAATCGGCTTACTGTATGCAAATATAGGATGCATACAGAGCATCTCCACTGCCTGCACTGGGGAAAGCTGATCATAATCTCATTCTGCTACAGCCTCATTACAAACAGTGAAGAGGCTTCTCACAACAGCACAATCATTCAGGAAGTCATCTCCTGAGGCAGAGCAGGCTCTGAGAGGTACACAGTGAGGGCCCTGAGGAGTTGACAGACTGCACTACAGATCACATTAACTTCTGTATGGACATTGCTGTTTCACTAAGAACTGTATGGTGCTTTGCCAATAACAAGCCTTGGATCACTATCAAGGGCCTCCTAAACCAGAAGAAGAGGCCTTCAAAGAAAGGAGCTCAAGCAGGTACAGAAGGTACCTGTACTCAAAATCCAATGCAGAGAGGCAAAGCAGCAGAGCAAGAGGAAATTGGAGAATAAGCTGCAAACTAACAACATGAAGGAGGGCTGCAGCTTAAAGCAGGGTGTGACAATAAAGAGAGGTTTAGTGAAGGCCAATCAGTTAAATAACTTCAACAGGTTCAACTGCACAAGCCTATTCACACCTTAGAGCCCTGCACTCACCACTCTCCATTCCCACTTACACCAAGAGGTTTAAGGCACAGCCAGTCATAACAAAAATGGTCAACACCTGGCCTGACAATCCACAGGCCAGTCTGCAGGGTTGTTTAAAGGCCACATACTGGAATACCTTCAAAGTGGCCACGAATGATACCCATGAGTACACTGAAGCTGTGAGTAACTACATCAGCTGGTGCATATCTATATGTGCTCCCCCAGAACTGTGCGTGTATTTCCAAACCAGAAACCCTGGTTCAATGGAGACATTAAGAATAAAATAAAAAAACAGCAAGTCGCTTTCAAGTCTGGAGATCAAGGGGAATATAAAAAAGCCTGGTATGAGTTGTAGAACTGCAAAGAGGACTTATTCCTGAAAACTTGAAAGCTACTACTTGAGTAATAGCACACGCAGTATGTGTCGGGAATCCAAGCAGTCACAAATTACAAAACGACAGCACCAACTACAGACCCTCAGGATGTCTCCCTCCCGACCCCCACCTGCAATTGGATTCTGGATTTCCTGACTAACAGACTACAGGTGGTGAGGATGGTAAGGAGGGTGTCAGCGGAGCTCACAGTCAGTACAGGAACACCACAGGGCTCCTGCCTCAGTCCAAAACTCTTCACCCTGTACACATCTGACTGTGTCTTCAGCCAGGAAAATACTACCTTCATAAAGTATGCTGAGGACATCACCATCCTTGGCCTTATTAAGGGCGAGGATGATTCGAGCTACAGGAGTTTGATGAACAACATTCTTATCTATGGAGAGGCTGTTTCTCAATGTAAACATAGATAAGACGAAATAAATAATAATGGACTTTAGAAAACATCCACCCCCCTTGCAAGCACTCTTCATCAAGGAGACTGAGGTGGAGGGAGCTGACCGTTGTAGATTCTTGGGACTGCACATAACAACAGGTCTGAACTGGACTATAAACACTTCATCCATAGTGAAAAAAAGCCCAGCATAGACTCTATTTCATCAGGATGTTCAGGAAAGCTGGCCTGCACTGTTGCCCTATTATCACCTAGGTCTACAAAGGGCTGATTGAAAGCATCCTCACTACAAACATCACTGTGTGGTACGGTAACACTACACAGGCAGAGAGGATAGCCTTGCAAGGTATCACAAGGACTGCAGAGAGGATTATTGGGACTGAACTTCCTTCCATAAACACGATTTACACACAGCGCTGTCACACAAGAATAGAAAGAATCATCAAAGACACATTACATCCAGCTCACTCCCTGCTTAAACAAAAACACTGCACATATAGCCTCAGGCACAAATGGGCGTACAGTATTGTCACATATATATACATACACACACACATATATATATATATATATATATATATATATATATATATATATATATATATATAGGATTTTCTGAGTAGATCCTTCCGTAGGAGAGTGCTCAATACTTTTTGGTAGAGCAAATAACAAAAGGACAGGACAAAGACTTTCTATTGAAACTCCATTTATCACTACAGATCTGTTTCGACGGGTGGTGAAACCATCCTCTCTCTTCAGGTGATTATAGAATAAATTATAGGTGATTATAGATTATATATTATATATAATATATATATATATATATTGATTATATATTTCTTCTATAATCACCTGAAGAGAGAGGATGGTTTCACCACCCTCTAAACAGATCTGTAGTGATAAATGGAGTTTCAATAGAAAGTCTTTGTCCTGTCCTTTGTTTTATATATATATATATATATATATATATATATATATATATATATATATATATATATATATATATATATATACGCACACACATACAGAGGTACCGAACCTTACTATAGTCCCAGCAAACGAAGCATCTGGGTTATGAAAAACATTTTCAAAATTTTTTTGTCTCTTTGTACGAAACAAGTTCTCCTTACAAAACGCGCCAAACACACCATTCATACAACGCACGAGCGGCTCTCTCCCAACATTCAGCCCCACTGGCCTCCCATTGGCTAGGAGGGATGACGCAGCTATGTATACTTACTATGTATGTATTACAAGTGCTCTCTGTTTCTTAACTTTTTACATGCGCTATCTGTTTCTTAAACACAGTATAGACAGTCTTACTCATAATACAGTATTAATGTAGTAAAATGTAGTAATGATTAATAAAAACTTGAGTTTTTACTGTGATATTTATTGATAAAATAAACATTATACAGCATATTTTATATATATATATATATATATATATATATATATATATATATATATATATATAAAAGAGAACACTAACTGAGTAATAATCTTATCCATTAAACATACAGCGCTGTAGTTTTCAAAAATGCCCACTATGGAGAGGGAGGTATTGTATTATAAAAAGAAAATGCCGCTTATTTACTCACATCGGAAGCACTTCCAAAGAGTTAAACCAGCTTTCACCTGAATGACGGGAGAATCTGTCTAAGGCAGAGTCCTGCAATGGTCGGGTACCCACACGTACCCGGTGGGTACCCTTCCAAAAATGCTCTTTTAGGGTTGAAAATTACATAGATGAAAATTAACAGTCACGGGTGTGGGTGAATATTTATTTGGTGTGGCCGGGGTGATTCTGTGTGTGTTCTTGACATGCCTATCTTTATATTAATCATTGACATTGCGAGTCTTAATGTTTTTGATCTGCTGAGTTGGTGGATTTCCAAATTATTCTGCTCATGGCAAGGAGTGCTCTCTTCATCCCAGCAGAGCAGTGAGCGAGAGAGATTTTTCCGCCACCGGGGTTTGTAAAAACACAAACACACACACACACACACACACATCACCATTAGCATGCATACAACCCATCTGAATACATGTCGTTTCAATGCTTTAAAATAATTTGAAGACTGGCATATGTTTTTAGACAGTTTCAAAATCATGGTATCCAGTAACAATATGACCAAGCATTCAAAGGTGACAGATCATAGCATGAAAACACACACTTTTTCGGTGATTCCTGACAGTCCCAAGAAACTGCAGTGTATCTGCGAACAGCCGAGGGAAGCTGAATATTTGTGGCCTTGGTTCCAAAACACAATAATTATGGACATCAGAAATTACCTCAAATGTTTAAATCAAAATGTCGAGGATTCCTCCAATCTTAGAAGAAAAAAAAAGTTGAAAGGGGTTTTCAGAGTTGCCATAATTTCTATTTCCGTGTTTGATATCCTTTAACTATGTATTGATATTTATTTTCCTATGGAAAAACACAAAAGAGTTCTCCTAAGTATTGTAACCAGGGTGTTGTTCCTCTTTTCTTGAGAACTGTTACCAAATCGTTAAGAACCATTTGTTCTTGTAATCAGCTCCTTACATTTACTTTGTGTTCTGTTTTATCTTTTATCTTTAGAGCTCAGGGCTCACACCTTGGGCATGGCAATGGTTTACCAGTTTTATGACCCCCACCCATAAATACTGTAACCCACGTAGAATGGTATAAATACTCTATTTACCCCTGTAAGCTTCGATGAGCTTGTGAATAAAAATGTGACTGTCTTCACTCTTTATTCCGAGCAGCCTCAGAGCTCTGGGTGACACAGATGACTGATCTGCGAGATGACTAGACCTCGTTCAGAACCAGCGAGAGAAAGAACTAGACAACGAAGAGAAATTCAAACAAGTCATGCCTTAAGGAGCATGCCCCCCCCAGTGTGTGAGTGCCAATAGCGCTCTCCGCTCCGCTGCCCATGAACATGTGACAATCTCACATTCCCCCCTCCACCTCCCACCTGCTTCCAACGCCTGTGGTTAAATGGCAGAAGCAATCCCATTCCTTGTGGGATTAATGCAGTATAGAGAAAGAAAAAAAACTGCAGTCCTTTTTCCTGGATGTGGATTCTACTCTTGGGAAGAGAATAGAGTGCAGGTAGTACTTTCATATTTTTCATATTCACATGGTTCTGGCTGTATTTTGTTGAAAGTGAAGGCTACTAGCACAAGAGGTATTTAATATGTTTTGATGCCTTGGGCATGTTATATTGTTTGTAAAGGTGAACAGTTTGTTTCTGAGTGATATACATACAACCCTGAAGGAAAGGAAAATGCAAACACAGTGTTTGAAGGGCTGAACCTGACTTCAGTTTTGTGCAGGAGTTCACAGCCTTTCTCTTGAGGAAACCAAGAGACAAACAACTTTAACTACGTATTGTAAACTCTGGCAACACCTCATCCTCCACCTACAAATTTAGCCATAGATTTCACAATGGAGTTTTACAGTATTAATATTTACCTTTATTAAATTATTTGTCAACCAAGATCCAAATCAGGATTTACTCTACTTTACTACTTTAATGTATTATGCTTGAGACTAGTCTTAATGCAGTCATGAAGGGAGGGGGGGGGGGGGGGGGGCACAAACAAGTGCCCACCCTCACACCGGTCACAAGCCCAGAGAAATGCAGAGGGTTGCGACAGGAAGGGCATCCGGCGTAAAACTTTTGCGAAAACAAAATGCAAACCATAAAGACAAATCTCATACCGGATCGGTCGAGGTCCGGGTTAACAATGGTGGCCATCAGTGCTGTTAACCAACAGGGTGCTGGTGGAAATTGGACTACTGTTGGTCGAAGAAGGAGAGGTCGAAGAAGGACAGGTGGGAGGCGTGTCCATAGGCAGAGAGAGAAGAAAGGCAGGAGTCTAGAACTGAAAGTAGGGACTTTGAATGTTGGATCTATGACAGGAAAAGGTAGAGAGCTGGCTGACATGATGCAGAGGAGGAAGGTGGACATACTGTGTGTTCAGGAGACCAGGTGGAAAGGTAGTAAGGCTAGAAGCTTAGGAGCAGGGTTTAAGCTGTTTTATCATGGTGTGGATGGGAAGAGAAACGGAGTAGGAGTCATCTTGAAGGAGGAGTTTGTCAGGAATGTTCTAGAAGTGAAAAGAGTATCAGACAGAGTGATGAGTCTCAAGTTAGAAATTGAAGGTGTGATCCTCAATGTTGTTAGTGCTTATGCCCCACAGGCAGGATGTGAGCTAGAAGAGAAGGAGAGATTCTGGAGCGAGTTAGATGAAGTGATGCAGAGTACCCCCAGAGATGAAAGAGTGGTCATTGGTGCAGACTTCAATGGACATGTTGGTGCAGGCAACAGAGACAATGAGGAAGTGATGAGCAGGTTTGATATCCAGGACAGGAACACAGAAGGACAGATGTTGATAGATTTTGCAAAAAGGATGGAAATGGCTGTGGTGAATACTTTTTTCCAGAAGAGACAGGAACATAGGGTGACTTAGAAAAGTGGAGGTAGGAACACACAGATAGACTACATCTTGTGTAGGCAATGTAATTCGAAGGAAGTCAGTGACTGCAAAGTAGTAGTGGGTGAGAGTGCTTCCAAACAGCATAGGATGGTGGTGGGCAGGATGGTGCTCATGCTAAGAAAGGTGAAGAAGGCAAATGCAGAGCAGAAGACAAAGTGGTGGAAGCTGAAAAAGGACAAGAGTCGTGTTGTCTTCAAGGAGTTGAAACAGGCTTTGGTTGGTCAGGAAGTGCTTCCTGGACAACTACAGCTAATGTAATCAGGGAGATAGGTAGGAGAGTACTTGGTGTGTCCTCTGGAACGACAGTAGATAAGGAAACTTGGTGGTGGAATGAGGAAGTGCAGGAGTGTGTACAAAAGAAGAGTTGAGCTAAGAAGAAATGGGACATAGAGCGGACCGAAGAGAGTAAACAGCAGTACAGGGAGACACAGCGTAAGGTGGAGGTAGCAGTGTAAAAGGCCAAACACAGGGCGTATGATGACTTGTATGCTAGCTTGGACAGTAAGGAGGGGGCAATTGATTTATACAGGTTGGCACAGCAGAGAATTAGAGTTGGGAAAGATGTGCAGCAAGTTAGAGTGATTAAGGACAGGGTGGGAAATGTATTGACTGACGACAGAAGTGTGCTGGGAAGATGGAAAGAATACTTTGAAGAGCTAATGGATGAGGAAAATGAGAGAGAAAAAAAAGAGTGGAAGAGGTGACTGTTGAGGACCAGGAAGAAGCAAAGATTAGTAGGAGTGAAGTGAGGAGGGCATTGAAGAGGATGAAGAGTGGAAAGGAAGTTTGTCCTGATGACATATCGGTGGAGGTATGGAAGTGTCTAGGCGAGATAGTAGTAGATTTTCTGACAAAAAACATTCAACAAGGTCTTAGAGAGTGAGAGGAACCCTGAGAAATGGGGAGAAGTGTGCTTTTGCCCATTTTTAAGAACAAGGGAGATGTGCAGAGTTGTGGCAACTACAGAGGGATAAAGTTGATGAGCCATACGATGATGTTATGCGAAAGAATAGTGGCAGCTAGGCTAAGGGCAGAGGTCAGCATTTGTGAACAACAGTTTGGTTTCATGTCAAGAAAGAGCACCACAGATGCAATGTTTGCTTTGAGTATGTTAATAGAGAAGTACAGAGAAGGTCAGAAGAAGCTGCATTGTGCCTTTGTGGATCTGGAGAAAGCATATGACAGGGTGCCGAGAGAGGAACTGTGGTATTGCATGAGGAAGTCTGGAGTGGCAGAGAAGTGTGTTAGAGTGGTGCAGAACATGTATGAGAGATGTAAGACAGTGGTGAGGTGTGCTGCCGGTGTCACAGAAGAGTTCAAGGTGGAGGTAGGACTGCATCAAGGGTCAGCTCTGTGCCCCTTCTTGTTTGCTATGGTGATGGACAGGCTGACAGACAAGTTTAGACAAGAATCTCCCTGGACTATGATGTTTGCAGCTGACATTATGATCTGTAGTGAGAGCAGAGAACAAGTGGAGGAAAATCTAACGAGGTGGAGATATGACCTGGAAAGGAGAGGAATGAAGGTTAGCCTCAGTTAAACAGAATACATGTGTGTGAACGACAAGGATCCAAGAGGAATGGTGAGCTTACACAGAGCAGAGATAAAGAAGATGGAGGATTTTAAGTACTTAGGCTCAACAATCCAGAGCAATGGAGAGTGTGGAAAAGAGGTGAAGAATCATGTGCAGGCAGGTTGGAATGGTTGGAGAAAAATGTCTGGTGTGATGTGTGATAGGAGAATATCGGTAAGGATGAAAGGAAAAGTGTACGAGACGGTTTTGAGGCCAGCGATGTTGTATGGTTTAGAACAGTGGCCCTGGGGGAAAGACAGGAGGCAGAGCTGGAGGTAGCAGAGATGAAAATGCTGAGGTTATCTTTGGGAGTCACGAGGATGGATAGGATCAGGAATGAGTACATCAGAGGGACAGCACATGTTAGAGGTTTTGGAGACAAAGTCAGAGTGGCTAGATTGAGATGGTTGGTCATGTACAGAGGAGGGATAATGAGTATATTGGTCATAGGATGCTGTGGTCGGACCCACCAGGCAGAAAGCCGAGAGGAAGACCAAAGAGACGGTTTATGGATGTGGTGAAGGAGGACATGAAGGTAGTTGGAATAAGAGTAGAATATACAGAGGATAGGGTGAGATGGAGGCGGATGGTTTGCTGTGGCGACCCCTGAAGGGAGCAGCCGACAGGAAAAGAAGAAGAAGAATATGCTTGAGACTAGTCTTAGTGTACTTTTAAAGTACTCTCAGCTTAATATTCATAACATAGCAAGCTTAAGTAGTGAAAATCACAGTATAGAAGTAACTTTGTTCTGTGAGCAGCATAATAGAGACATGATGAACTTATAACAAAATACATATTTATTCCTAACTGTGTAAAAACAAACAGTTATTGAGCAAACAACACAAACATAAATGATGAAATGAATGGTATGGGGAAATGGAAATGCTGTGACTTTGAGTTGTTTCTTGGCAACATTAACTAGCAGACAGCAAGTCTGAAAGTCATATTTATTGCAGTAAAAAAAAAGAAAGAAAGAAAAAAACCATGTCATCAGGGTGTATTTCTTTCTGGGGTGAACCTGGGTTCCTAAGTCATAAAAAAGTAATACAAATTAGTGTATATGGAATTAGATTCTATAACTCTGTCAGCAATTTTCAGACTGCTTTCTGAAATTATGGAGAAAGGCTTTGGAATTGTTTTCACATTTGGTTAAGGAAGAATGATCACATCCTGTGAGTTATAGACACTTGAAAATTCTGAGATCTTTGTCATTTTTCTTGCATAGCAAAGGGAGGATGCCAGGGGTCACTGAGCTGGGTCACTGAGCTGGTTTGTCATAAAGCAATGTGATCCTTCTGACATGTATTTTATGACACCCCCCCACACACACACACACAGACACACAATTACAAAAAAGGAAAATTATAAATTCCCCAAACTTTCAGACTATAAGACGCACCCAGAAACCTGGTGTGCCTTCTATACTGATGAAGCCGTACCACTTGATGGATTGTCTGAGCATTATGGCTAATGTAGTCAGGTGCCTTGGTGGGTAATACATATTGAGCTTCAGCGGGTAATATCATGGTGTGTGTGTGTGTAGGACCCCAAAATGGCACCTGTTAAGAGACATACTTAGGTATATTTTAAACTGAAGGCACACTGTACAACATGAGAAGAGAGCAGTTGCCAGAGAATTCAACATTAATTACTCAATGGTACGAAAGTGAAGGGAGCAAGAAGATGACCTGCGCCAAGTAAATAAGACCAAGCAGAGTTTCCAAGGGAACAAAGCAAGATAGCCACAGTTAGAGGATAAAATTGAACAGAGAACAGTAGGTAGCGGTGTCTTTACAGCCTCTAGTCAACTCAAGGCAACAGCGGTAGCATATAAAATGAAGATCAATGACTCTCAAGTAGGTCCTTCTTGGTGCTCCCATCTTATGAAAAGACATAGTCTCTCCATTCGCACAAGAACTACCATCTCGCAGCAATGTTGAGAGCTACTGTGACATGTATCATGTTATATTTTATGTGTTACAACTGAACAATGATGATAATCATTGTGAATGAGTTGAATAAAGTTTGACTTATCTGAGCTTTTGTTTCGCTTAAAGCGCCTTATAAGCCGGTGTGACTTATCTATGGAAATTGGGCGTTTGTTGATATTAAGCCTTATAGTCCACATAATTCGTTATGTAAAACATGTCTTTATAAAATTTCAATAGATTGTTCTTCAAATTGAAATTCAGAAGCAGCAGTAATGTTTTAACTTCAATGAAATAGAAAAGAATGTTCTTTCTTTTTGTCTAATTTCCTCTTATATTCTTAGGAATACAAGTTGTATTTTGATTGCCTTTTCCTTTTGTTGTCATACCCACATTTATATATGTTATTGTATGCTAACATGGTGGCACAGTGGTTAGCATGTCTGCCTTGGTGCATAAAGGCCTGGGATCACTTCTTGGGCCATGCATTTCTGTGTGGAGTTTGCATGTTCTCCCCAAGCTTGCAGGGCTTCCTCTGTGTACTCTAGTTTTCTCCCACAGTCCAAAAATATGCACAGTAAGTTAAGTGACTGTACCATATTGCCCCTAGGTGTGAGTGTGAATGGTTGTATGTGTATTTGCCCTGCAGCGGTCTGGTAAACTCTTTAAGATGTATCCTGCCATCATCCAGAGTCATCTAAGATTGATGCTAGCCCAATTAGGATCAAGTGTCTTAAAAATGAATGAATTATTGTTTTGACATATTCCTTGCTAAAATTAAATAAATTAAATGATTGAACAGGTATTTAACCCACTGTTGCTCTATTTTATGTTACAAACCATTGGAACAGTTCCGTTTAAAAGAACTGGTATTGTCCTTGGACTGTGCTTACACCTGCTCACTACTGATGATCCACACACTGGTTTCTAAAAGCTAAAAATAGATCTGTCCAATACTGTATGTTGTACACACACTGAAAAGGTCATACAAATCACTACCGGTTTGTGAACTAAGCAAAATTTTGGATAAGCAATCAATAAATTTAAACATTTATAGCCTTAAAGTATGTTCTGCATGACCTTAAGGATGCTGAGTGTACTCAGATATATATTGAACACACCACTTGCAAGACCAAAAGCTGGCTCAAAGTGAAGGCAAAGGGTGGGCAAAAGGAAAACAAATACCAAACAGAAAGACCATATGTGTGACAAAGTATGGTTATTATGGTGATTGTAATGATTACACTCATGAAAATTGGCCAGACAAGCAAGGTGTAGTATTGACACCGTTACTAAAAAAAAAAAAAGTTGGAGAAATGCTAACATGGTTTGCATGCCTGTGGTTGTGAGCACTTTACTATTAAATGACAATGTATCATACTTGTATCATGTGTAATCACACATATTGCAATAATTTTGGAATAAGTGATCGTATTGCTTCATTTATAGACATTTGTAATCCTGAAATTGAAAACTGCCCAATGAAGTGTAATGAAACATAATTAAATTATTAGTGATTATACCTATAGAAGAGCAATTGACTGATTTACTGCACCATTTAGTGGGCAGTGGCTAGACCCAGCTTGGAGCCGGTCTAGAATGAAGAGGTAAGATGCCTTAGCCCTCCTTACCAGGGTCACGGTGTATATGTATGACAAACGTGGTGACTAGCCTCTAGGTAGTGCGTCCTACCCTATTCTCTTGATAGAGGAAGAAGCTACTGATGCTGCTTGAGTCATAAAATGGGGGCAAAGGAAGGATCTTTTCCAGTTTGGCCCACAGTATTCACTTGTGATGTGGCATCCCATGTGAATTGCATTAGCTTTGTTAGACAACCACTATGGAATTAGAAATCCCTAGTGGCTGCCCTCCCTAGGTCGAGCAAATTCAATGAATGAAAGAATTTAGTGGATGATTTATGTGTCTATTGTATAAGGAGTTTATTCATTGAAGTAAGTGTAGGTTAATTTTATTTTGGCCATTTCGCACTGTACAAGTGTTGCTTGACTGACCCTGAGAAGAAAACAAAATGGCTACCTGAAGCAATAGGAGGCACCCTTCAAAGTCAACGTGAGGTTGGTCATCATTGACTTCGTGGACTGGTGTGAGCGCAACCACTTGTGCTTGAACACTAGGAAGATGAAGGAGATGGTGGTCGACTTCAGAAGAAGCACTCTAACATACACACACACACACACACACACACACACACACACACACACTCACTAGTGAACGTCCAGGGACAGGACATTGAGACAGTGGACAGTTTCAAATACCTGGGTGTTCACCTTAACAATAAACTGGACTGGTCCCACAACACCAACGCCTTGTACAAGAAGGGCCAGAGTCGCCTCCACCTTCTGAGGAGACTTAGGTCCTTTGGAGTATGCAGACCTCTGCTCAGGACTTTTTATGACTCTGTGGTAGCCCCTGCAATCCTCTACGCTGCCATCTGCTGGGCCCCGGGCAGCACAGAGCGGGACAGAAAGAGACTGAGCAAGCTGGTCAGGAGGGCCAGCTCTGTCCTAGGCTGCCCACTGGACTCTGTGGAGGAGGTGAGTGAGAGGAGGCTGGTAGCAAAGCTCACATCCATCATGGTCAACAGCTCTCACCCACTGCACCAGACTGTAGAGAAGCTGAGTAGCTCCTTCAGTGGACGACTGAGACATCCTCAGTGCAGGAAGGAGCGCTACCGCAGGTCGTTCATTCCCACCGCTGTCAGACTGTACAACGCCACTTTGTAACTGTCTGTGAAAATACCGGTTATGTGCAATAAAAACCCCGTGCATTTTAATCAACCACAAATAAAAAAATAAGGCTCCCTTGAACAAGATTATTTATTCATTTGGCTTGTTCACTAAAGCTAAAGATGTTTGGTTCATGCATACATGCCAGGATAATCCTGCATGTTGGGGTGGTGATTAGAAGTGACCTATGGCACTACCTGCTGCTTTATGTAATCATACTGTACTACTTGACTAATTCATTTTGCACTGGTGGCTGCTTTGCTGTCACGCTACTGGCCTATGTGGTTGTTGGCTGCATTGCTGACATTCTTTATATAATCTGATATATATTTTTGCATCATATCTAATTTCACTTGGTTGTATTCGCTCAACTGCACTGGATAGACTTAAGTTGTTAAGATATAGTGGATTGGCTGGGTTGCGTCAGTGATGGCTATATTCATGGTATGAGACTTGCAGCCCGATCGACCTTAAACCAGCCTGACACTAGTACGTATTCATGGTACGCCACGGTACACCAAAGTGAGTACCTTCGCGGGAATTGTGAGCACCATCACGGGAACAATGCAGAAACCATGAGTGAGATAAGTGCCATGGAGGGGCATTGCCGACCCAAAAAATGAAACGTTTATTAATTTTGTCACGCACTCTTTTGCGTACCTTTCCACGAACGTGAGGAAACTGTGAGGAAATGCGTCTCATGTGTTGCCCATATGGGACCCACATTTTAATCCATCTGGGCAAGTCCATTTCTTACCCATAAGGGACCCATGCTTTAGCCCATCTGGGTAAGCCCATGTGTCACCCGTGAGGAACCATATTTTAGCCCATCTGGGCAAGATCATGTGTCACCCATGAGGGGCCCATATTTTAGCCCATCTGGGCAATCCCATGTGTCACCCGTGTAGGACTTTTGAATTTTATCATGACAGGGCTAGCTTAAAATAAAAGCAGCAAAAAGTGTATTTCATTCAAACCATTCTATAGAATCTTCTATCCTTTCGGCCTTTTCCCTTTCTCATCTGATTCACACATTTGATTTGGCATAGGTTTTTACGTCGGATGCCCTTCCTGACACAACCCTTTTAACAAGGGACAGACACACGCTGACGGCTTTGCAGTCTACTCTTTACGAAAGTCAGCAATGGTTCTTTTACATGCCTCTCACCATAGACAGTGAGAGACATGGTCGGCCTTTGATAACCCAGTTAAACCATTCTACCGAATAAATACGTATAATGTGATTTAAAAAAAACTTACTGATTTTTCAATACCACATATCTTGAAATTAGAGTAATCCGAAACCCCTCTAAAATCGGGACAATATTGAAGCAAAAGGATGCATTAAAAGCGGAGATACAGTGAAAAGCAGAGTGTTCCGTGGGACAAGACCTCCGATCTCGCAAGGATGCAAGTTAATATTGAATCCGAACCTCAGATCTTTCAAACAGGTGATACCACTTTAAATACAACACCTCGTCTCCAAAGCTCCATCTGCTGCGGCTGTGTGTGGGCGGAGCCCGCATTTGGCAGAGCGCGCCACTCAAAGAGAGACAGAGAGAGAGAGAGAGAGAGAGAGAGAGAGAGAGATGTGTGTGTGTGTGTGTGTGTGTGTGAGAGAGAGAGAGAGAGAGAGCGAGAGAGACAGAAAGAGAGAGAGAGAGAGAGAGAGAGAGAGAGGGTTGTGTGTGCGTTAATAAAAAAATCATTAATAATGGTTCAATTCATAAATATGTTCATAAAATAGTTTTAAGATACAGCTTTATTAATCTCACAATGGAGAAATTCACTGTTACAGGCTCTTGAGGTACCATCAGTAGGGGGTGCAAAAATAGATACAAATACAAACATACACACATACATATATATTATATAAGTAAATAAATAAATAGATACATAAATGGTATAAATTAATAAACAATAAAAGAAAAGAAGGGAACAACTTTGTAGACTGGCCTATATTCAAGTGTACATGTATCTGAGGGCAGAGTAGATAATGTTAATTAATGTTAATAAAATGTTTAAATGGTGTAATAAATAATTCTTTTACTTTTCACACATATGTCATACATATTTCATACAAAATTGGTGTACTTTAATCATTTTTGAAGAGTTTATGGGGTAGTCTCGGAACGAATCACACGTTTTGCATGTAAAATGCGCCTCTACTTACGAAAACTTCAGGTTCCGAAAAAGGCTCTGGAACGGATTAATTTCTTAATTAGAGGGCCGATTATGTTTTGATAACACTAGAAACCAGTCACAATGCTCACTTCCTCAGTCACTGACACTTGTCTTAGCTGTCATTGCGTAAAGACATGATATTCCCGGAACAGCTCACCAGATCACTACAGGGCCAACTCACATCCATTCTCACTCACCTCCACTCCTCGGGGTGAAATAGCCAATTTGCCTATTATGCATGTCTTTTGATTGTGGGGAGAAAACAGAGTGTGAAGAATTCTATGCAAACACAAGGAAAATATGCTCCATACAGTGAACTCTACACAGAAATGCCTGAGCCTGGAACTCAGGTATAGGACCCTTTGCACGTTTGATTTGGACAGAAACACGCTGACGGCATTGCAGCTACTCTTTACGAAAGTCAGCAATGATCCTTTTACATGCCTCTCATCATAGACAGTGAGAGACATGGCCTGCCTTTGATAACCCAGTTAGCTGCACTGGGGGGGACAGTGACAACCTTGTGGAGAATGGGACTCAAACCCCAAACCTTAGGATTAGCGATCCAGCACCCTATACCACTAGACCACCACTGCCCTAGGTGTACAGCTTTATTAATGCAAAAAAAAAAAAAAAGAAAGAAAGAAAAGAAACAGGACTATCCCAGAAATTATATTTTTATAAGCTAGTTTTATACTTATATTTTATAGTTCCACAGATTACTGTTGTGAAGTAATTCAATTAAATTAACCAATCAGATATGCGAGTGCTACCATGACTGCATGAAAGATTTACAGTAAAATAAAACAGGAAGAGAATTGTGTTTCAGTTTTTTTTGTCTTCTCATTAAGATATTAAGTTAGGCATGCCTTGTTGATTTCAAAGACTGTTGTAGTTTAGTTTCATAAGCATAAAAACTGTCCATAGTTTTAAACATTACTTACAAAAGGACCATAACAGTTGGGGGCAGTGGTGGTCTAGTGGTATAAGGCACCGGATCGCTGATCCAAAGGTTGGGGGTTCGAGTCCGACTCTCCACAAGGTTGTCACTGTCCCCCCAGTGCAGCTAACTGGGTTATCAAAGGCAGGCCATGTCTCTCACTGTCTATGGTGTGAGGCATGTAAAAGAACCATTGCTGACTTTCATAAAAAGAGTAGGCTGCAAAGCCGTCAGTGTGTTTCCGCCCTGCGATGGCCTGGCGAGCTGTCCAGGGTGTTCTCTGCCCTTGCTCTGAGTTGGCTGGGATGGGCACCAGCCTCCCCGTGACCCTAAAGGATGAAGCGGTTACAGAAAATGATGATGATGAGGACCATAACATTTTGGTCTGTGTAGACAAACTGTATGTAAAACTCACATATTTGTCAATTTGGACATATTTATTAATATTCAGCATTGATATTCAGGCAATACAAGCAGTGTTTAACAGAGTTTCACAAATGTTGGACAACTTTTTCCAATTCTGTCTATGGTCTGTTTTTGTGAATTTTGGTGTCTGTACAAAAACATCCTCTAAATCTATCAATTTGAACATCTGTATTTATGATTTTGCACATGCTGCAGAATACTTGTAGCAGACTAAAGAAATTTTAATCTGTTCCAAATTCATTCATGTTAAAAAATTATGTGCTTTTTTTTTTTTTTTTTTTTGGGGGGGGGGGGGGGGGGCGTATTGCCTGTATTTTATGTATTGTGATATATTGTGATTTCCAGCATGCATTGCGATATGTACAGTGAACCCTCACTTTTCACGGTTAATGGGGACCGAGACCCTCCACGAACGCTGAATTTCTGTGAAGTAGGATCGACCCTCCTGACTGATGTATATGTACATGTATATAATATCAAGAAGTACATATTCAGTGCTTTAAATGTTTATAATAACAATTAAACGTTCAAAAATGATGCATGAGATGTAAATAAAATATAAATACACACACACACACACACACACACACACACACACACACACACACACACACAGATGCAGACCTCACATAAAAATATAAGTAGTTTTGTTGGGGGGGGGGTCTTTTTTTTTTTTTTTTTTTTTTGCGTAATTGGTCTTGTTTTGCTGCATTTTCTTTAACTTTTCCCCTATTTTTCCTTAATTTTCTTATCTTTTTATTTTTGAATAAATATTTTTTTTAAAACTCGCGATGCACTGAAACTGCAGGAACTGAAGCTCATAGTATCGAGAGATCACTGTATTGCGATATATTGTGAGAAGAATTTTAAATAAAAAATGAGCCTGTTCTTAATATTATTCTTTATTTCAAAAAGATCAATCAACAACATTAAACAGTAATAATCACCTCAGCATGAACCTGATCACATTTAATAAAATATAACCAAAAAAAGTTAAATAAGTACAGTAAATACTAATGTAGATTTGGCACAAAAAGAAAATTTAAATAAAGGAGTTATCCACTTTAATATTTTCAATCTGAGATCTGAACAAAAATAAATAAATAAATAAATAAATCAAATAAAAATCAAGTCACCTCTAATAAATATCAAACTTAAAACTGCATTCAACAGCTAATAACCAATTCTATCACTCTATCACTGTCACAGAATTAATTATCCAGAATATTTTGTATAATCATAATACAAGAAATAGTAAGCAGTCTTTGTTAATTTAGCTGTTATTTTGAATATTTTCCAATCCTTATAGTTTTAAAATCTTTTCATTTAGTCATTAATGATCTGAATAATTTTAATTTAATCTAACATTCTCAACAGTAAAATGTACCTATTGTGGCCTCGGACCTTTTCTCACAAAATTTGTAAATCTCTCAAAGTTTATTTATTAAAAAATAAAACCCCTTATAGAACATCTAAAAATCAATTGCACCTGTCCCTATCCAGACAGTTCTATTTAGCTGCTTTATCAACTGGTCTATAGAGAGACGTAGAAGAGAACTACATGCTGCTATGATTTCAATTCATTGGTTCCATCTGAGATACGCTTTTTCAATCCAAAATGCTTCCAAACAGAAGCTTTAGCTTTACTGTTTGACACGAGGTGTCATCCTCTGCGGTCGCGTTTTTTTTTTTTTTTTTTTTAAACGAAAGCATTACTACAAGTTCAATTAGCGGGAATAGCCAAATTGTTTTTACTGTTCTGAAGTTTTCTAAAAGCATTAAAAAAAAACAAAAAAACAAAACACAGTTTTGCTTCAGAATATTGCACGTTCTGCCTGCATGTTAGCACCAGTTTAAACCGATAAACCGGTTTTATTGTGCAGCCCTAGTGCGTTCCAAAAACCTTCATGCAGTTAGAGACTATGAACTCACAAAACATTTTGAACATACTAAAGCCTGCCAATTTTAATATACCCAAAGTTAGACTATAAATCCTGTGTATCGTTCTGAGGGATTTATTTATACTAGCTAATGGCATGATTTAGATCTTGATTTATTTAGCTTGGAAATTTAGTTTGGGTGTTTTTAATTTCTGATTCCATTAACAAAGGCATACACAGTTATGAGCCAAGTTAACAAATCACTGAGGCAAAAAGGACAAAAAAAATATTAAAACATTTAAAAAAATCTGTCTTCAAGTCGGCTTGAAACAATATGTTTTCCATGATTTTACCAACAGCAGTCAATAACAATAGCAGTATGAAGGATTTTGGTTGATTTTGTTTGCACTCAGTGACTCACAGTATGATTTAGAGTAACAAGGAATAAACACAGTTTCTGAGCAGCGAAAAATTATATTTATTTTATCCTTTGAACAATGACAATTTTCATTCTTTCTATTTATTTCTCTCTACTGTCCTTTTTGTCAGTTTTATACACAAGTAATATGAAAAAGGTAGTAATTTATTCACACATTAAGCTATACTTTAAACAAAACAAAAGGACATTTTCAGTCCTACACCAAAATGTGACTTTGACTTAACTGACATATTAAATACAGAGAATAAGGAAGTATTAGCATCATGCACAATTATTTTTGCTGAAATAGGCCAGCAAATCTCAAGGTCAGTTTGATTTACAATGGGTTTTCAGTATAATACAATTTTTGATTTTTTTCTTTTCTTTAAGAAATATGAGGAAAAGAATGAGAACTATGTGATCTGGAAGTAAGGGTTAATTGTTTTGCCCTGGAGGTGTGAACGGTGCTTTACTATTCCCCAAAGCTGGGATGTCACATCAACGTGAATCCACTATATCAGCATTCCTAACCCTGAAATGAGTGAGTTATTCACTGAATCTGTGAAGGGCAGTACCAGTATGGTATTAGCCATATGGGAAGCCATGTAATCATTATAAATGTTTATTATGTATTAGAAATTGATGTATGTTCTGTCTGGAATGTCAAGTTGTGTGTGTGAGTGTGTGTGTGTGTGTGTGTGTGTGTGTGTGTGTGGTTTCTGCCATGCACTGAGAATTATCTTGTATCCTGTGTTCAGTGGCTCATACCTTAGAACACACTGCCATCAGTTGTCAAAGTGTGATAACTACAGCTAAAAATATCAATGTGATTCTGAGCTTTGTTTTCACCTTGTCCTTAACAACATTCATATTTGGACATTTTATTGTTGTTCATTTTCACCTGGTTTAAATCTAGACATCCACGCAATGTTAAAGATCTTTAAAAAAATCTATTGATGTTACACGGAATGAGGGAAGTAACAAAGAATTGAATGAAAGACAGTAAGAAGCATTCCTTATAAACCTATAAACTTAGATTCAAGAAATCTGTAATTTATTACAACATGAAATGTGGTATTTTGTAAAAATAGTTGAAAACATTGGATTCTACAAAGAGTTTTACATTTATAGATAAAATGAATATCTAATATGAACCTTAAATTGTTGGGTGACAAATTTGATAACTGGCACGAGTTACTACAACACACACACACATATATATATATATATATATATATATATATATATATATATATATATATATATATATATATATATATATATATATATATACAGTCGGCCCTCTACTTTTGAAATTAATCCGTTCCAGAGCCTTTTTTGGAACCTGGAGTTTTCGTAAGTACACGTGCATTTTACATGTAAAACGCGTGATTCGTTCCAAAGCTCCCAAGACTACCCCATAAACCCTTTAAAAATGATAAAAGTACACCAATTTTGTATGAAATGTGTTAAATGTAAGAGAAAATTATTTATTAAACCATTTAAACATTTTATTAACATATTAAAACCATTTTATTAACATTTATTAATTAAACCATTATTAAACATTTTTTATTAACGCACACACACACACACACACACACACACACACACACACACACACAACACTCTCTCTCGCTCTCTCTCTCTCTCTCTCTCTATCTCTCTCTGAGTGGCGCGCTCTGCCGAATGCGAGCTCCAGCCACACGCAGCATGTAGGTGGCGGAGCTTTTGAGATGGGGTGTTGTATTTAAAGCGGAATTACCTGTTTGAAAGATCAGAGGTCTGGATTCAATATTAACTTGCTTTCTCGAGAAATCCGGATTCGATATTAACTTGCTTTCTTGCAAGATCGGAGGTCTTTTGTCCAACGGAGCATTCTGTACACGGAAGATTAGTGGTGCCGCCCACTTCTGTGCACAAAAATGATTCGTGGCCGAATGCGGAACTTTTGAGACAGGGCGTGGCTCATCCAGATCTCCTCAAATAAGCTGCAATGAGTACTCTCAAAACTCACGAACCAACAGTACATCTCTCCTTTACACGTGTGACGAACAAGCTTATGGGTACAGTACTATGGAGATTCAGCTCCCTCTTGGCCAATAGGAGGCCAGCGGGGCGGGATGTTGGGAGACAGCCAATGAGAGAGCAACTCGCACATTGCTTGAATTTTTGAATGGTGCATTTGGCGCTTTTTGTAAGAAGAGGTTGTTTCGTATACAGAAAGCGAAAATTTATGAAAATGTTTTTCGTAACCTGGATTTTTCGTATTCAGAGGTTTATATGGGTGTGTGTGTGTGTGTGTGTGTGTGTGTGTGTGTGTGTGTGTGTGTGTGTGTGTGTCTTAAACTCAATTATGGTTAAAATCAGTTTCATATTAGTGACTTCACAGACAGACAGTTTATTCAGCATGAGGCTACTGGCCCATAATACATACATAAATATCATAAGTAAGCTGAAGAGGGAACCGGCCACATTCTCCAAGAAACATATTGTTCCATGTACTTTTGCTAACGTTGAGAAAACGTTTGCATGTTTTTATTAGATTTTTAAAAAATATTTTTACAATATGTAACACCCCTAATTTCTGAGCCTTGTCGCAAGAGTAGGCTATTTATCATGTGTAGGTTGTTTTGTTTTTTTTAAATATACACATGATAAATAGCCTACTCTTGTTTGACACCTGTAAATAGCCATAAGGGCTTTATTGGCTTGAGCGGCAAGAGTGATCTGAGCTTTAGTCCATACTCGTCTCGGTGTGAACATTAAACCTAAATACCTAAGAAACAACTTCCAGCCTTTGATTAAAAAGAAATCACTTTTCATTATGTCTGATAGGTCTGTCAATGAGTTAGTAATAATAAGAGCTTACTGGTTAAATCCACGTAAATCAGGCTCTCCTATCATCTCCAGATTCTTAACTTCTAAAGACAAGAGTGATATCTTCAAGGCTGCATGCGCAGACAGGACGGGAGGTTATCAATCCCAGTGTGTGACAGAGGACTTCCCAAAGAAAATTTGTGAGGACGGACGAGCACTATCCCCCTGGTTTGTGAGGGCGCGTGATGCAGTGACTTGAAAAGCAATCCAAAATAAGCTTATAAATTAAGGACCAATGAAATTGCTGAGCTCCATTACTGAAACATTTAGCACCCTCCTTGTTTACAAGCCCTTTTACCATTTAGTCATGATCTGGCAATTTGCACATCATCCACGTCTTAAGGAATTATAGTTACAAGGATCTGTAAATGTAAAGCAGTTTTTCAGTAAATACACTTGTCAATGTACATTATTTAGAAACATGTATAAGTCAGTACAAAGAAAATCAGATTTGACTATTACAGTGGTACCTCGACTTACGAGCTTGCCCTCGGAACAGATTAATTTCGCAAGTCGAAACATTTGTTAGATGAAACAAACATTCCCATAGGAAACAATAGAAAACTAATTAATCTGTTCCAACCCCCTCCCAAACTCATAGAACCTGCCACAAACACATATAATTTCACCTAATATATTAAAGATCTTCTTTTCCTTTCGGCTTTTCCCTTCAGGGGTCGCCACAGCAAATCACCTGCCTCCATCTCACCCTATCCTTTGCATCTTCTTCTCTTACACCAACGACCTTCATGTCCTCCTTCACCACATCCATGAATCGTCTCTTTGGTCTTCCTCTAGGCCTTCTGCCTGGTAGTTCCAGCCTCAGCATCCTATTACCAATATACTCACTATCCCTCCTCTGCACATGTCCAAACCATCTCAATGTAGCCTCTCTGACTTTGTCTCCAAAACGTCTTACATGTGCTGTCCCTCTGATGTGCTCATTCCTAATCCTATCCATCCTCGTTACTCCCAAAGAGAACCTCAACATTTTCATCTCTGCTACCTCCAGCTCTGCCTCCTGTCTTTTCCCCAGGGCCACTGTTTCTAAACCATACAACATCGTTGGCCTCAACACCGTCTTGTACACTTTTCCTTTCATTTTTGCCGATACCCTCCTGTCACACATCACACCGGACACTTTTCTCCAACCATTCCAACCTGCCTGCACACGCTTCTTCACCTCTTTTCCACACTCTCCATTGCTCTGGATTGTTGAGCCTAAGTACTTAAAATCCTCCACCTTTCTTATCTCTGCTATCTTCCAGATCCACAAAGGCACAATGCAGCTTCCTCTGACCTTCTCTGTACTTCTCTATTAACATCCTCAAGGCAAACACTGCATCTGTGTTGCTCTTTCTTGGCATGAAACCAAACTGTTGTACTCGTGGATTGTCGACAAACTCAGAAAGAGTGGCACGTGACTCAAATTTAGCCAATGGTTGAGAGCTTTTGTTTCTCCCTCTTGCTGATTGGTTGGGATGATGTGTACGCCCCTTTTATTCTCATTTGTGCACAAATTGTCAATTTGCATTTTTTTCAGTGTGTTTTAATTACCAGTTAAGCTTTATGATGCCACCAAACGCCCTGCATCTTCTCTGGCTTTTGGTAAGGAGCCTAAGCGCCAGAAAAAGTAATGACATTGCATGTCTTTTCTGAAGAAATGCGACTTTCTCCTGAAGAAACAACAGTTTCTTCTGAAGTGCCCGAAGAGGAACAATCATCTGAACTGTTTTAAAATGTAAGTATTGAAATGTTTATCAATTATTATTATTCCTGGACAGTACCTAAGTGGTGGGGCCGGTGGCGTAGTGGTTAGGATGCTGCACTCACAATCGGGAGGTTGGGTGTTCAAATCAGAGTTAGACGCCCACTGTGCTAAGACCTCTGGGCAAGGTCTTAACCACAAGTGTGCCTCTGTTCACCCAGCAGTATAAATGGGTACCAGTAAAAAATATATTGGGAAGGTAACCTGCAATGGACTAGCATCCCATCCAGGAGGAGTTGTACTCCTAGTCCCTTCACACTATGGAAACCGAGGATAAGCAAATTCAGTCCGATGAGCCACAATGGCTCGGGTGTAAAAAGAAAAAAACAAACAAACAAACAAACAAAAATCTAAGTGAATGTTTGTGTGGGAGATTTTTATGTACTGTGCTCTAGCATGTTTATCAAAGTTTATCCTTTTTAGTATCCTATTTATTACACTTTGTTATTTTATGTTCTTCTTATTATGGTCTGTGTTTTGGGGGGACTTTGATTTTGATTTCTCTAACTCTGTTTTCTCCCCGCTCCGGCTGAGGGGCGTGGCTGACCTGCTCAGGCTGACTGCAACAGCGCATACCTGAATTGACTCCTCCCATCTACTCCCTATAAAGACAAGCCGCATGCTCACCTCTGCGCCAGAAGATTGTTTCACATCACGTCCCTGCTTCCCTGTGTTCTCACTGGCTCCTGGTTCTAGCTCTGTGCTCGAAAAGTTCCGGCTCTGTAGTTTCCCAGTGTTTAATGTTTATTGTGTTTCTCTTCGTCACCAGTACTATAGTTACTGTGATTGTCCGCTGCTTAAGTGCTTACCCTTTGAATAATAAATCAACTCTATGCCATCCCACACTGTCTCCTGGATTCTGGGTCCAGTTTAAAGTTCATTACCTCACACTTTTATGTTCACACACATATATATATACAGGGATCCCTATATATATATATATAATATATATATATATATATAATATATATATAATATATATATATATATTATATATATATATATATATATATATATATATATATAGGGATCCCTGTATATATATATATATATATATATATATATAAAATCTCATCCTTTTCCTCTTAGTCCAGGGTTGGGTCGCGGGGGCAGCAACCTCAGCAAAGAGATCCAGATGTCCCTCTCCGAGCCACTTCCTCCAACGCTCCCGGGGGGACACCGAGGTGGTCCCAGACAAGCCGAGAGACATAGTCCCTCCAGCGTGTTCTAGGTTGGCCCCGGGATCTCTTCCCGGTTGGACATGCCTGAAACACCACACCAGGGAGGCGTCCGGGGGGCATTCCGACCAGATGCCCGAGCCACCTCAACTGGCCCCTCTCAATGCGGCGGAGCAGCGGATCTACTCCAAGCTCTCCTCGGATGGTGGATCTTCTCACCCTATCTCTAAGGGAGAACCTGGCGAAGGAAGCTCATTTCAGTCGCTTTTATCCGTGATCTTGTTCTTTCGGTCATTACCCAAAGCTCGTGACCATAGGTGAGGGTTGGAACGTAGATCGACTGGTAAATTGAGAGCTTCGCCTAGCGGCTCAGCTCCTTCTTCACCACGACGGACCGGTACAGGCACCGCTTAACAGCAGAGGCTGCAGCGATCCGTCTGTCCATCTCACGCTCCATCCTTCCCTCACTCGTAAACAAGACCCCAAGATACTTAAACTCCTCCAATTGGGGCAGGTTCTGATTCCCGACCCGGAGGGTGCATTCCACTCTTGTCCGACTGATAACCATGGCCTCAGACTTGGAGGTACTGATCTTCATCCCGGCTGCTTCGTACTCGGCTGTGAATCGCTCCAGTGAGAGCTGGAGATCCCGACTTGATGAAGCCAAACGGACAACATCATCCGCAAAAACCAGAGACGAGATCCGATGGTCACCAAACCAGAACCCCTCATCGCCTCGACTGTGCCTAGAAATTCTGTCCATAAAAATTATGAACAGAATCGGTGACAAAGGACAGCCTTGGTGGACTCCAACTCCCACTGGAAACGAATTCGACCTGTTGTTACCAATATGGACCAAATTCTGGCTCCAGTGATACAGCGACCGAATAGCTCGTAGCAACGGGTCCGGAACGCCGTACTCTCAGAGCATGCCCCACAAGTGGCATGTGGACAGATTGGGCAAACTCCCATGCCCCTTCCAGAATCCTGTGGAGCGTATAGAGTTGGTCAAGAGTGCTACGGCCAGGACGAAAACCACATTGCTCCTCCTTAATCCAAGGTTCGACTATCGGTTGGATCCTCCTCTCTAGTACCCCTGCATAGACTTTTCCAGGTAGGCTGAGGAGTGTAATTCCCCGATAATTGGAAAACACCCTCCGATCCCCCTTCTTAAAAATTGGGACCACCACCCCAGTTTGCCAATCCAGAGGTACAGCCCCTGATGACCACGTGATGTTGCAGAGACGTGTCAACCAAGACAGTCCTACAACATCCAGAGCCCTGAGATATTCCATGTTGGTGGGATTGAGGAGATCCTCAAAGTATTCCTTCCACCTCACGACAACATCCCTAGTCAAGGTAATCAGCTCCCCACCTCCACTGTAAACAGTGTTTGTGAAGAACTGCTTCCCCCTCCAAAGGTGTCGGATGGTGGTCCAGAACCTTTTTGAGGCCAACCAATGATCACTCTCCAGGCCCTCATCGAACTCCTCCCACGCCCGAGATTTTGCATCTGCGACAGCCTCAGCTGCAGCAAGTTTGGCCTGCCGGTACCTGTTTGCTGCCTCAGGAGTCCCACAGGCTAACAAAACCCGATAGGCCTCTTTCTTCAGCTGGATGGCCCCCTTCACCGCAGGTGTCCACCACCGGGTTCGGGGATTACCGCCACGACAAGCACCGATGACCTTACGGCCACAGCTATGGGCTGCCGCCTCAGCAATGGAGGCACGAAACATGGCCCATTCGGATTCCATGTCCCCCGCCTCCTCCGGGACGTGGTTGTAGCTCTGCTGGAGGTGGGAGTTAAAGGCCTCTCGGACAGGGGACTCCACCAAACGTTCCCAGCAGATCCTGATTACACGCTTGGGCCTGCCAGGTCTGGAAGGCAACCTCCCCCACCACCAAAGCCAACTCACCACCAGGTGGTGATCGGTAGACAGCTCAGCTCCTATCTTCACCCGAGTGTCCAGAACATATGGTCACAAGTCCGATGACATGACTACAAAGTCAATCATCGAATTGCGACCTAGGGTGTCCTTGTGTCAAGTGCACTTATGGGCACACTTATGTTCGAACATGGTGTTCGTGATGGACAAACTGTGACGAGCACAGAAGTCCAACAACGAAACACCATTCGGATTCAGACTGGAGAGGCCGTACCTACCGATCACACCCTTCCAGGTCACGCTATCGTTGCTCACATGGGCGTTGAAGTCTCCCAAGACAACGAGTGAGTCTCCCAAGGGAGCGTTCTCCGACCCCCCCCCCCACACACACACACAAAGACTCCAAAAAGGGTGGTACTCTGAACTGTCATTTGGTGCATAAGCACAAATAACAGTCAGGACCCGTCCCCCGCCCGAAGACGGAGGGAAGCTACCCTTTCATCAACCGGGGAGAACCCCAGCATTTGGGCACCGAGACGGGGGACAACAATAATACCCACACCGGCTCGCCGCCTCTCCCCATGAGCAACTCCAGAATAGAAGAAGGTCCAGCCTATCTCGAGATAGATGGTTCCAGGGCCCAAGCTATGCGTTGAGGTGAGCCCGACTATATCTAATCGGTATCGCTCCACCTCACGCACCAAATCAGGTTCCTTCCCCGCCAGAGAGGTGACATTCCATGTCCCGAGGGTCAGAGTAAGTAGCCGAGGATCGGTCCGACAGAACCCATGCCTTTGGCTGCCACCCAACTCACATTGCACCCGACCCCTAAAACTCCTCCCACGGGTGGTGGGTCCATGGGAGGGCGGACCCATGTCTCCTTTTCAGGCGAGGTCCATCCAGGCTCCATGGGCATAAGCCAGACCACCAGGCGCTCGCCTTCGAGCCCCACCCCCGGGCCTGGCTCCAGGAGGGAACCCCGGTGACCCGCATCTGGGCAAGGGAGACTGCTTCCATTGTTTCCTCTGAGATGGCATAGGGGTCTTCTGAATCACACTTTGTCTGGACCTTCACCCAGGACCTGTTTGCCTTGAGTGACCCTACCAGGGGCATTATGCCCCCAACAACATAGCTCCTAGGATCATTAGGTCAAGCAAACCCCTCCACGATTCAGGGAGGGGATATATATATATATATATATATATATATATACATACATACACACACAGTTTGTGTGTGTATATATATATATATATATATATATATATATATATATATATATATATATATATATATATATATATAGATATATATAGATAGATATATAATATACACACACAGTTTGTGTGTGTGTGGGTGTGTGTGTATGTATGCGTGAACACACACACACACCCACACACATAAACTTTCAAACTCTATTAAAAATTCCTGTGTTCATCTTCATATTTTCATTTTGCTGTGCTTTTTTTTTTTTCTCCTGCCATTTTAACAGCGACCTTGACACAGATTGTTTAGTGAAATGATCTTGCCCATAGTGGGAAGCTCTGTGGTATCTTCATCTCATGCACAAGCACATTTGACCAAAATACCATATTGAACTCCAGCAAAGCGAAAACGCACATTAAAAAGAACACAAACTTCGATGTGAAAATAAGAGCTGCATGAAACCAGGCAAAGAGCCGTATGTTGGCCACTCCTGATTTAAAGCCAAATATCTCCAAATATAAGTATTCAAGGCCTCAATGCTTATATACAGCCTTGCCTGAATCTACTGACTTTTTGTGCAAGACACACTCAAGTCTTTGCAGAAGTTATGGAAATAAAATAAATCCAAAAAGGGGTGTGCATGGTAAGAGTACCCAAGTCAGGTATTTATTTATTTATTTATTTTTGTACAGCATAACTAATGAAATAATAAAATGCAAGTCAGCATCGCAGCAATGACTGTTTGGTACTTTTAGTTTACAAGCTGGTTAGCTGGTTGCCAAAGTCAGAAATTGAATCCCTTGAGTTTTTTCATGATAAAGGATTATTTTTCTACGAAAATGTGTCTGTCCGTGTTGTATAACCCATGGAACTAGCAGCAGGTGCCACTGAATGTTATCTTAAAAAAAAAAAAAAAGTATCTGCAGCATATTTCAAAACTTTGACCTTTAATATTTCAAAAGTGTTATTTTGTGACTAAAGTACTTCTCGCCACCAGGTCTTAAATTACATTGTAATTCAGTTGAAATATTACCTTACTGTATACAATGACTTGCAGCAATTTATGATTAAGTAAATACTGGATCCATTGCTCCTGTCTGAATATTTGGTGTAACAATAGTAACTTTGTTAAAGTCACATTTTAGGCAAAATAACAGACAGTGTGTCCAACAAGCTTCTGTTTTTGCCATGTTCTTTCTTTATATCAAGTGAATATTAAATTTCCGGTTATGTAAATTTATTTAATTTGTAATACTGTATGTTTGACTCCACCATGCCAGATAAAGTCAATTCGTAGATCTGAAATTAATGTCAGAAAAACAATTAATATACAATTAGTCAGAAATTCATACATTTTCTGAACCACTTAATCCTAATTAGGGCTATGGGAAGGCTAGTGCTTAGCTTAGCTGACTCTGGGCAAAGGCAGAGTACACCCTGGACAGCTCACCAGGCGATCACAGTGCAGAAACTATGTAGCCTACTCTTGTTGAAAGTCAGCAATGGTTCTTTTAAATGTCTCACACCATCGACAGTGAAAGACAGCCAGCCTTTGATAAGCCAATTAGCTGCACTTGGGTGACAGTTGGGGGAACACCCTTTAAACCAATTCTAAACGAAGAATTTGGATGACAGAATGAGTGATTTTTGCTCTGTTGGAAATGGAAGGGGGGGTATATGTATATTAAACCCCCCCCCCCCATTTTATTCCTGTTTATATGGAGGGGAAAAAAAAATCTATGTGCAATCCTGCATTAACATCAAGGTTAATCAGAGCTTTAGCTTAGGGCAAATTAGTCTTTTGAGACCCAAAAAAGGATTACAGAATAATCAGAGGGGAAAAAAGCACACATTTGCTCACATTTATTCCCACTGCTTGGTCTTGCTACATAGTGGGAGAAATTTTCTTATACATTTTATACTTAACCCTTGAACTGGAAAATGTAATCATTTGCCTTCAGAGTCTGGTTTGTCTCAAAATGCCCTCTTTATATCATCTAAGACAGGGGTCACCAACCTTTTTGAAACTGAGAGCTACTTCTTGGCTACCAATTAATGTGAAGGGCTACCAGGTCAATACACACCTCTGAAATTACAAATTTGGCTCAAATGACCTTTAATTGTGTTACTAATAATAATTAATGATATTCATCTATGTGAAGATTTTGATTTGATTTAAAAATACAGTATATTCAGAACAATTAGATGCAGTTCAATGGAGAGTGGCACTATGGCGCTGTGGGCCTGTCCTAACAGGTCCGCGGGCAACTTATATTGTCCTTGCGGGCTACCTGGTGCCCACGGGCACCACGTTGGTGATCCCTGATCTAAGAGTTTTTCCTTTGCCACTGTCATCTTTGGCTCTCACTTGAAGGCTTTTTATTTTTTGATATTCTGTATTAATCCCATAAGCGAAATTATTTTCTCTGCATTTAATCCATCTAAAAAGTGAACACACGAGCGCACACACACACACACACACACACACACACACACACACACACACACACACACACACACGGCACATTTGGCTGCCACACACATTGGGGTCTTGCTCAAGGGCATTTCAGCCATTTATATGGCTGAAATGAAGGGAAGGTGAGGCACACATTTTTCCTGCTGGTTCAGGAATCAAGCCAGCAACCTTTCAGTCCTAAAGTTGCTTCTCTAAACCATTAGACTACCGCTGCCCCATTAATTTATGTTTTAATATACATTATATATATATATATATATATATATATATATATATATATACACACACACACACACACACACACACACTAGTGTATATATATAATTATGCACACATGTTGATGATCTTCTTCTTCTTTTCCTGTCGGCTGCTCCCTTCAGGGGTCGCCACAGAAAATCATCCGCCTCCATCTCACCCTGTCTATCTTCTTCTCTGACTCCAACGACCTACATTTCCAAACCATCTCAATCTAGCCTCTCTGACTTTGTCTCCAAAACATCTAACATGGGCTGTCCCTCTGATGCACTCATTTCTGATCCTATCCATCCTCGTTACTCCCAGAGAGAGCCTCAGCATTTTCATCTCTGCTACTTGCAGCTCTGCCTCCTGAGTTTTCCTCAGCGCCACTGTTTCTAAGCCATACAACATCACTGGCCTCACCACCGTCTTGTACATTTTTCCTTTCATCCTTGCTGATACTCTCCTATCGCACATCACACCGGACACTTTTCTCGAACCATTCCAACCTGCCTGCACGCACTTCTTCACCTCTTTTCCACACTCTCCATTGCTCTGGATTGTTGAGCCTAAGTACTTAAAATCCTCCACCTTTCTTATCTCTGCTCCCTGTAACATCACTGTTCCTCCTGGGTCCTTCTCATTCACACACATGTATTCTGTCTTACTGAGGCTAACCTTCCTTCCTCTTCTTTCCAAGGCATACCTCCACCTCTCTAGATTTTCCTGCACTTGTTCTCTGCTCGCACTACAGATCACAATGTCATCTGCAAACATCATAGTCCATGGAGATTCTTGCCTAACCTCGTCTGTCAGCCTGTCCATCACCATAGCAAACAAGAAGGGGCTCAGAGCTGACCCTTGATGCAGTCCCATCTCCACCTTGAATTCGTCGGTCACGCCGACAGCACACCTCACCATTGTCTTACATCTAAACTAAACTAACTCTTTATTGTCAAAGTACATTTTACATACATTGAAATTTGCTTTGTGCACTAGGCACCTGTCACCACTGTGCAGCACCAGTTATTGCGTTGTTCTATCCTTTTTGATGCTGAGCGCCAAGCAGGAAGCAATAACTGCCAAATTTTAACGTCTTATGGTATGACGCAGCCGGATTCGAACTCCGACCTTCCGGAGGATAAAGCGGACGCTCTACCAACTGAGCTAAATCCCCGGTCTCTCATACATGTCCTGCACCACTCTAATATTCTTCTCTGCCAGTCCAGACTTCTTCATGCAATACCACAGTTCTTCTCTCGGCACCCTAAAATATGCTTTTTCCAGATCCACAAAGGCACAATGCAGCTCCCTCTGACCTTCTCTGTACTTCTCTATTAACATCCGAAAAGCAAACACTGCATCTGTGGTGCTCTTTCTTGGCATGAAACCAAACTGTTGTTCACAAATGCTGACCTCTGTCCTTAGTCTAGCTTCCACTATTCTTTCCCGTAACTTCATCATATGGCTCTTCAACTTTATCCCTCTGTAGTTGCCACAACTCTGCACAGCTCCCTTATTCTTAAAAATGGGCACCGTCACACTTCTCCCCCATCCTCAAGCATGCTCTCACTCTCTTAGACCTTGTTATATGTTCTTGTCAGAAAATCTACCTTTTTCAGCTTCCACCACTTTGTCTTCTGCTCTGCCCTTGCCTTCTTCACCTTTCTTAACATCAGCACCATCCTGCCCACCACTATCCTATGCTGTTTGGCAACACTCTGACCCACTACTACTTTGCAGTCACTGACTTCCTTCAAATTGCATTGTCCACACAAGATTTAGTCTACCTGTGTGCTCCTACCTCTGCTTTTATAAGTCACTCTATGCTCCTGTCTCTTCTGGAAAAAAGTATTCACCACAGCCATTTCCATCCTTGTTACAAAATCTATCAACATCTGTCCTTCCGTGTTCCTGTCCTGGATACCAAACCTGCCCATCACTTCTTCGTCCCCTCTGTTTCCTGCACCGACATGTCCATTGAAGTCTGCACCAATATCCACTCTTTCACCTCTGCGGGTACTCTGCATCAGTTCATCTAACTCACCCCAGACTCTCAGCTTCTCTTCTCGCTCACATCCTGCCTGTGGGGCATAAGCACTAACAACATTGAACATCATACCTTCAATTTCTAACTTGAGACTCATCAATCTTGTCCGACACTCTTTTCACTTCTAGACCATTCCTGACCATTTCTCTTCCCATCCACACCATGAAAAAACAGCTTAAACTCTGCTCCCCAGCTTCTAGCCTTGCTACCTTTCCACCTGGTCTCCTGAACACACAGTATGTCCACCTTCCTCCTCTGCATCATTTCAGCCAGCTCTCTAACTTTTCCTGTTATAGTTCCAACATTTAAAGTCCCTACTCTCAGTCCTCGGCTCATACCACTACATATTACAGATAACCTTCTTGCTCCATGTGCTTCCTCTGCATTTTCTGCTTTCTGTTCCTCAACATACTCATCATCTCTTTCTTCTAAAATAGAATCAAATTTTCTTTTTTTCGTTTATTTTTTTTTTGGCCTTGAAGTGCGATAGGCTGTGTTTAGATTCTGTTCCCTATCAAAAGGATGTACACGACCTCCAGCAGATTCCCCCCAGCACTGTCTGGGGTCCTTCCATCACCTAGGCAACCAGCCATCCAATGAAAGGAGTGCGTTGAGTTCCCTCTCTTTTACTCGTGTTTGTGGAAGCAGGTGGGGCTGCTCTCATGACAGTGAGACAGTATTTCACAACATGTAAAACCTCACAATTTATTACTTGGGGATTTTTGTTTTGTTTCTCTTGCAAAAATAAAGCCAACCCTGTTGGCTGCCAAAAAAACAGAACAAAACAAAAAATACAGCACAGATGGATGGAGTTATGCTCCACTACAGTGAATGACTGCCCACTGCAAGTTGAAACTTATCATGGAAAGGAAGTACCGTATTCTACAAATTATAGTGTCCGTCCAGTGCACTATAACCTAATTCAACACAGCACAGAAGGCAAAAAAGGACTTATATTGTATGCATGGCTGAAAGTTGCTTTTCCAAGGTGTTCCGGTATAAGAGGTTTGTATATGTCTTAGTGGAAAGATGCGCCGATGCGTTCTGGCTCACCTTCACCTATGACTAAAAATTGCAGAAAACACACAAGGGGAGTAAAGATTTACTTGTTAGAGCTTATTTTGGTGTTTTTTAAAGTACAGTCAATACAGTATGAGTAAATTATGTATTTTTTTTTTTTTTTTTTTTACAAATAACAAATGATAAAAGACAATGAATATACTGTAGTATTTCCAAAAATATCCTGATTTATAAGAAAGCAGGATAATCAAGAGCCAGAAAATTACTTTTTTTAAAAATTGTGATTGTGATTGCCTGGCAAGCTGTCCAGGGTGTACTCTGCCCTTGCCCAGAGTTGGTGGAGATGGGTGCCAGCCTGCACACAACCCTAATTAGGATTAGGCAGTTCAGAAATTTAATGAATGATATACACAAAGCTTTCTAATTGTTTTCCTCTGGGATGCATTATTTCCATGCCAGATCAGAGCATAATTACCTGAAAAGAGGTTTATAATAATTAAACCTGGGGATTTATTTGTGATTTTGGACACGGGTAAAAGACTAGTCCGGCTTTCCAAAGCATGTTTATAAGAGAAAATTATATCCCATATTATATCAATGGCGTTAATACATGGGGAAATATGAGTTGAACTAGTGATTATGGGAAAAATACATAGCTCCCAGTTCATAATTCGAATAAAAGTACCTTAAGTAAATGTAACAGATTCCTGCATAGCCTATATTTCCCACCCATGTTCCATTTTTTTCTAAGCTTTGCCTGTTCAGTCTTTTATACTTCTATAGTAATTTTACCATGCTAGAAGGGCTATGCTGAAAATATAGAGAAGTGAAATGATACCTGTCTTGTCTTGCAGTTAAGGATGCCATGATCTAACTCCTTAACCATGTCTATGCCCACCTGGATCAGTCAGTGAGCACTGTAAGATTCATGTGCATTCAACACCATCATGCCAATCCTTCTGAGTGCAAAGCTGACAGTGATGCAGGTGGTTCTCTTGTGTCCTGATTTGTCAACTACCCAACTAGAAGACCTGCAGAATTGTGTGTCGGAAAAGGTGGCCAGCGACACCAGATCGCCACAAGGGACCGTAGTCCTTTTTTTGTCTTCACCCTCTACACAACAGACTTCAATTCAAATAAGAAAAGTGGGCCTGGTTTTTAAAGATTGGTTAAAAATAAATAAATAAACCTTCTGAGAAATATTTAATGTGGATAGATAACCATGGGGATGATACACAGTGGTTGGCACATCTGCCTCTCAGCAAGAAGGCCCAAGTTTGAGATTACAGCAACATGTAATATTCAGATGTTTTTTTGTTGTTGTTTTTGTTTTTTTTAATAGCTCTGCTGTACTCGGATGCATCAGTGGAGGTGAGGAGATGGTGTATTGGGCGGCAATGGATTCCTTAAATCACATGACTTGAGTAGAATTATCTGCAGATTCATGAGACAAAGACGAAGGAACTGATTGTAAATTTTAGAACATTCAAAGCACCAACTGCCCTAGTTTCCATCCGGGGCATCAATGTTAAATAGGTGTAGGATTACAAATACATTGGAGTTCATATTGATGAACTGGACTGGGTTAAGAAACAAGAAAGGCCAGAGCCAACGCTATTTTTTGAGGTGGCTAAGGTCATTGAACCTCTATGCGATACTACTCAGGATGTTCTATGAATCTTTTGTGGCCAGCACTATCCCCTATGCTGTTGCATGCTAGGCCAGCAGGCTCAGGATCGCAGATGCAAACAGACAGGGGTTAAAAAATATATAAGGTCAATAAAACCCACACACACTGATCCATAAGGCTAGTAATGCTGTTGGAAAGGAGCTGGGCTCTCTGATGGTAGTGTCAGAGAGGCAAATGTTGTCCAAAATAAGGACAACACTGAATAACACCTCCCACCCACTTCACAACCTGCTGATCAGTCACAGGAGCACATTCAGTGAAAGACTGATACCACCTAAATGCTCGACTGAACAACACAGGAAATCGTTACTCCCTATAGCCATTAAACTGTACAATTCCCTGATATAGCCATAACATCCACTGCTTGCATTTCATACTACATTCACACCATTTATTATAAATTGACAATCCTGTACTGATAGGATCGGACCTGGGTCTCCAGGTCAAGTGTGCAAGATGGAGGACCCAAAGGCAGAGTCAGTCATGTCTGTGAAGTTTTGCCAATTTATTTATTCAGGGAAAACACAAAACTATCCCAAAGAGCTTTAACAAAATTCCCTTCAATTAGACCATGGGGCAGGGAGGCCAAAGAACTCAAAAAACTTTTTTTTGAAATTCCATAGAAACTAAGCTCAGTAAAACTAGGTACAGTGAGGGGTCAAAATAAAAGTCAAAATCTCACAAACTGGCTTACCAACAGCCACAGGATCAACACCACTTTCCCAGAGAGCAACCAAAAATGACAAGGGGTAGAACAAGGTGCCTAAATAAATGGTATAAATGAGGCACCGGTGACAAAAGTCAACTTGCATATAAAATCCACAATAGTGCCATCTGTTGGCCAATTATGGTCCAGGATCTGAACGCACCCCCCCTTCAGAATGTCTCCTGATGTTGCTTGTGGGATGATCAGGATATCATGCATGGAAGTTTTGAAGGAGCACCTTGTCCAGGCTGTTCCTGGCTGGGACCCACGAGTATTCCTTCAGTCTGTAACCCTCCCAGTCCACTAAGCGCTGTAGGCTAACTCCATGAGCTTTATGGGAGTCCAGAATATGGTTGACCATCAATAATCCAGGGGGGCTTTAGGGACACGAGACCACTGGTCACGAGTAAGTACCCATGAATGGTAGAGTGGATTTTCATGGAGTGACAGTTGAAGGTGGTAGGTCACAGGGGTGTTCCTCTAAACCATCTTGAATGGGTCCATAAGCATGGGCTAACTTGTGTGACTCCACACTCTGGGAAAATTCCTGGTGGAGAGCTATTCTCTTTGGCCTGGGTGGAAGGTCACTGTCTTCAATTGACCTGTATCTGGTGTTGTTGGGAAGACCACTGAAGATTGTGCTGGATCCTCCTCCAGACCTGCCGGCAATGCTGCACAAATTGTATTGCTGAAGGGGCTCCGACATCTGATTCCTAGTCCTGGAACAAGGAGGTTGATAGTCAAACTGGAATTCGAATAGAACAACCCTGTTGAGTAGGAGTGTTCACTCAGAAAAGATGGGTAGACCAGATGGCTCTGTTGGAGGTGATGAGGCAGCAGGGGTGTACTCTAGGACCCAGTAAATGCGCTTAGCCTGGTCATTGGACTGAGGGTGGAACGAAGGGGATAGACTAGCTGTAGCTTCAATTAGATTGCAGAATCCCCACCAAAATTATGAGGTGAACTGAGGACCCCAGTCTGACCTAATATCTAGGAGAAGACCAAAAACTCAAAACATCGGTGCTGATCAGTTGAGCTACAGTGATATGAAAAAGTATCTGAACCTTTTGGAATTTCTCACATTTCTGCATAAAATCACCATCAAATGTGATCTAATCTTTGTCAAAATCACACAGATGAAAAAACAGTGTCTGCTTTAACTAAAACCACACAAACATTTATAGGTTTTCATATTTTAAGGAGGATAGCATGCAAACAATGACAGAATGGGGAGGAATAAGTAACTGAACCATCACATTTAATATTTTGCGGCCCCCCTTTGGAAGCAATAACTTCAACCAGACGCTTCCTGTAGCTGCAGATCAGTCTGGCACATCGATCAGGACTAATCTTGGCCCATTCTTCTTTACAAAACTGCTGTCGTTCAGTCAGATTCCTGGGATTTCTCGCATGAATCGCTATCTTGAGATCATGCCACAGCATCTCAATGGGGTTGAACTTGGACTTTGACTTGGCCACTCCAGAACGTGTATTTTGTTCTTCTGAAACCATTCTGAAGTTGATTTACTTCTGTGTTTTGGATCATTGTCTTGTTGCAGCATCCATCCTCTTTTTAGCTTCAACTGTCTGACAGACAGCCTCAGGTTTTCCTGCAAAACATCCTAATAAACATTTGAATTCATTTTTCCATTAATGATTACAAGTTGTCCAGGCCCCGAGGCAGCAAAACAGCCCCAAACCATGATGCACCCTCGCCCATGCTTCACAGTGGGGATGAGGTGTTGATGTTGGTGAGCTGTTCCATTTTTTCCTCCACACATGACGCTGTGTGTTCCTCCCAAACAATTCAACTTTGGTTTCATCAGTCCACAAAATAGTTTGCCAAAACTTCTGTGGAGTGTCCAAGTGCCTTTTTGTGAACATTAAACGAGCAACAATGTTTTTTTAGACAGCAGTGGCTTCCTCCTTGGAGTCCTCCCATAAACACCATTCTTGGCCATTGTTTTACATATAGTTGATGTGTGCACAGAGATAGTGGACTGTGCCAGTGATATCTGTAAGTCTTTAGCAGACACTCTAGAATTTTTTTTTTTATTACCTCTCTGAGTATTCTGCGCTGAACTCTTGGCGTTATCTTTGGCGGACTGCTACTCCTTGGGAGAGAAGCAACAGTGCCAAACTCCCTCCATTTCCAGACAACTTCTCTGACTGTTGATTGATGAACATCCAAACTTTTAGCGATGGTTTTGTATCCTTTCCCAGCTTTATACAAATCAACAATTCTTGATCACAGGTCTTCAGACAGCTCTTTTGAGCGAGCCATGGTGCACATCAGACAATGCTTCTCATCAAGACAATTCTTACCAGGTGTGTGTTTTAGAGTGGGCAGGGCCGCTTTAAGCCACTCATCAGTGATTGGGCACACACCTGACTTAAATTGTTTGGTAAAAATTGGTTTCAATTGCTCTTTAAGTCTCCTTAGGCAGAGGGTTCAGTCACTTATTCCTCCCCCTTCCGTCCCTGTTTGCATGCTATCCTCATTAAAATATGAAAACCTATACATGTTTGGGTGGTCACACTGTTTTTTCATCTGTGTGATTTTGACAAAGATCAGATCACATTTGATGGTGATTTTATGCAGAAATGTGAGAAATTCCAAAAGGTTCAGATACTTTTTCATACCACTGTATCTCTTTAGCAGTGGAAGTTTAGCCAGAGGCAAAACATATCAGGCTTTTTTAAAACAATCAACAATGAGATCTCTTGAGACTGAGGCAACCCACTTATGAAGTCCAAAGTGATATGGGGCTATGGCTGCCGTGGGATGGAGGGGTGATAAATGGTGGGGGGAAAGGCACCAGGGTAAACTTTGAGGCAGCCTCTCTGAGACAGCACCCACTCCAAGGTCTGAAGCATCAACCTCTAGAATGAACAACTTGTTGAGGTCAGGAAGGATCAGGACAGGGACAGAGGTGAACCAGCACTTGAGTTCCTGGAAAGCTTGGTCTGCACCAGTAGTCCAGACAATGGTAAAGGACTTTACTTTAGTAAGGGCTGAGAATATGGTGGCTACAGAGCTGAAGTTCTGGATGAACCTCCTATACAATGTACAAATCACAGAAAATATTGAATCTCCTTGAATAACTGTGGTTAATGCCATTCTTGAACTGCTCTGACCTTCTTGGTATCCATTTGGATTCTCCCCTTGTTGATGACAGATGTTTTACTGGATATATCATATCCTTTAAATGTTACATTATCTAATTTATATAATAGTGTTTCCTGAAGACAAACCATTTGAGGAACACTATCACATAAAAATGATTTAATTTCTTCATAATTTGCTTTAAGTCCTCGAAAATTCCATTGTATGATACCTTTTGATTTGGTACTCATAAGGGCTTTGGTTTGGCTCCTTCTTTGCTCCCACCTCTACTGCTATTAGGTGGAGGAGTATGAGGAACAACATCTGTGTTTTCCTCCTCTCCAGAATCATCTAACACCTGAAATTTATTATGTTGGGGCACTTTGTTTTCTGATCCCTTAGAATCTCTATTTGGTGTTCAGTTTATTTTAACAATTTTGTCATCTTTTTTAGCAGGAGCTTGGCTAGGTTTTGGTCCGAAGTTTGACACCGACTGTGTACCTACAGAGTTTTTTGTGGCCTTTGAAAAGGATGCGTTAGCTTGTCTTGCTTGATACTTTTGAGGGCTTTGGGATTTTTCAGGCCAAGTTATGTCAATTTGTACCATTACGGATTTGCCATGGATAACCTTTTTTGCAAAAGCAGCATAGGTCTGTTATGGTTGAGGAGATCTTTTGTCCCCAACCAGTTTCCTTGCTCCCTTGAAGGTAAGGTTTCTAGTGGATTTACTGGTTTTGATTTCTTTCTGCTCAAACCATTTCAAACATTTCTTGGAAAAGGATGGATGATTTCCATTACAATTCACACAATTGGCATGTTCACTACAATTTTGGTCCTCGTGCTCTTTACCACAGTTCCCACATGTTGGTTTGCTACCACAGTTGCCCTGATGGTGGCTAAAACATTGGCAATTGAAGTTTCATAGGGGGTTAGGCATGTAGAAAGAAACTGGGACGTTTAAATATCCCACCCTTACTTCCCCAGGAAGGGTAGTAGCATCAAAGGTGAGTATTAATGTCCCAGTTGGAACCTTCTGGACTTCTTTCTTGATTATTATGTGTTGAACCTTCCTAACCCCCTGAGCATGAAGACCCTCCAGGATCTCCTCTTCACTCACGGGTCTTAATTCATTACACTTTATGAGCCCTTTCCTCGCATTCAAGAAGTTGTGGGCTGAAACTGTTATTGGCATGTTGACTACCATGGTGGATTTTAGTAAGTTGGTAGCTTGACTCGTCTGGCTTACTTCAATAAGAAGATCCCTACAACGCAGCCTTTTCACTTGTTTAGGTATATATAGCAAAAGGGAGACAGTTTGTTAAATGGTTTTGTTTGATCTGTACCTTGAATAACAAGGAAATGAGGCCAAGAAGTGCTAGGTCCACAGTTCGAGTCACTGTCCGAATTGTTATCCAATAATCTTTTAAATGTTTTTTAGTGGTTGTAGCCATAGTGAGGGAATAATATTTCACCATTGAAGCTCCCCACCCACCCTGGAGCCCTACTGAGGGCCATCTATTTGTATGCGGAACTCTAGCATACAGATGCCAGGGATACGTCCAATGGTATACTCAAGCACCCAGGCAAAACCTGGGTACCCAATTAACCTGATTAAGCAGCTGCTACTAGAATTTTAAGAAACCCTAGTACTTAGCACCACCAGCCGATTAGCTTGTGCCAGGCCTCACAAGCCTCTCGTCTAGGCGAAATTAGGGTCAAAGCAACGTGTTGCAATGAAACCCCATTTTGGAGATCTCCTCCCTCAGTTACCAGGATCCCCTCTTCCGCTGACACGAGTCACAATCCACGGCAAACAGGTCGCCTTTTAGTAAATGCAGAGGAGCATTATCAGCATCTATATTTTTACATTTTAGACTGGGTGCAATGAATAAATGAAGAGCTGAACAATCTTTAAATATATGAAATCACTGAACCATATCAACAACAAAATTAATATTGAAACTAATAAAAAAGGAACCAGACCGTGGAATTAATTTTACAAAACAATAACTTTAAAACAATCTTTTTCAAACTATGATATGTTTAAAATACAAACCAATTTTATGGAATTAATGCAGGAGGAAAAGGAAATATATTTATCATATCCTGTTTGTTACCCCTTTAATCGCCTTTTACAACATCCTGGGGCAGAGTGGGCTAATTCTACCCCACAACCCATGGGGGGAGGGGTTAGAGTGGTGCGGTGCTTATTCCGTAGTAGTATGTGCTTTTGCTGTTCTGAGCCTTCTGTTTTGTTGTTGTTGTTGTTGTTGTTTTTATCTTTTCCACAACTTTGACTCTTTGCACGGCCGCACAAGAAATTCCGATGTGTGTAAAAAGCACAAATGGCAATAAAGAATTTTGAGTCTTGAATCTTGAAATCTGTGAGGTGTGACAACATTTGTCTAAACCTATGAGGTATGACATATCAAGATGCTGATTAGACTGCATTAATACTGCACAGTCCGCAATAAAAGGCCACTTTAAAATGTGGAGCTTATCACAAAGCACAACGCCACTGATGTCGCAAGTTTTGAGGGAGTGTGCAATTAGCATAGTGACTGCAGTAATGTCCACTTTCCACTGTTGCTCGTAAATCGAATGATCATTTCTCTAGTATAACCTATTAACAAAGGTGTTTCAGGGAATTTGGGAGGACATTCAACCAGCTTCATGACCACAGAGCATATGTAAACACACCAGCTCAAGACCTCCACATCCAGCAGTTTCAATTCCAAGATCATCTGAAACCAATAGAATCAAATGTTTCTCATCGAGTTAGCATCCATTGTGAGTTTATTGTTAACTTTGTTCTCACAAGTTCATAGTGCATACTGATGAATATTCAATTCTCCCCAGTAACTGATGTTCTGTAAAGATTCTTCCCAAGATTAATAACAAGACCAGACAAATGTTATTAAACTGTGTTGTCTTTGAGATTGTGCACTTGAATGTCTCTGAGGCATTTTGCAGTCATGGCCAAAAACAAACTGTTTATTTTTGTTCTTTCTGAGAATCAGGGGTCCTTTCTTCTTGATGTACTTTATCCTCAATCCAGAGAAGGCCAATAAAAATATCTGTCAGTTTTCACAAAGTGTTGATGTAGTAGTAGTATATAGAGTAGGCATTGCAGAGAAATTGGAGATTTTTTTTTTAATCTCTGCTCCTGACAAACTATTCAAATTACAAATGCAAATGCAACAATATATCTGGTTAAACTCGTCTAGCCTCTTCCAACACAACTCTTGCTTACCATGTGATCAGTGAGCATTGTTCTAATAATGTTCAATAAATTTGGTCCTCATTTACTTTTCCATGTCCTTTTTCAAGTTAACCTGATTGTTCTTCTGTGGGCACACCTCTCGTTTTCACCCTGCCTCTTACTCTTCCAACTATGTTGGCTTCCATTTTGGTTGAAGGTAGGTAAACACATGTTGCCTTTAAATCTGTTTAACTGTAAAGTTAAGCAACTAATTGTTTTCACACATGATGGTCATATCTAATCGGTTGGTTCATGGGTCTGGTATTTTAAAGAATCTTCTTCTTCTTTTCCTTTTGGCTTTTCCCTTCAGAGGTCGCCACAGTGAACCATCTGCCTCCATCTCACCCTATCCTCTGCATCTTCTACTCTTACTCCAACTACCTTCATGTCCTCCTTCACCACATCCATAAATCTTCTCTTTGGTCTTCCTCTCAGCCTTCTGCCTGGTAGTTCCAACCCCTACTACCAATATACTCACTACGGTATTTTAAAGAATAATGCCTTGAAATAAGTTACATCATGTTCGGTTTGTATGCTAATGTAGATAAGTGTGATTCATGTTTTGCAAAATATTGTATCGGTTTTTTGTTTGCTTGTTTGTTTGTTTTTAATGTGTAAGGCTGAGAATGTGCTTATAGTTCTATAGATATGAACTGAGGTTTTGCACCTTAAGGGTCTTTTGTTAGTGTAACTAAACCTTTGCTTGTAAACAGTTCTGAAAAAAATACATAGAATACTGTATACGACGTAATAAGCACCAATGCAGCCGTGAGGGGGCACAAGGCAGTGTCTACCCTCACGCTGGTCCCAAGCCATGATAAATGCAGAGGGTTGTGTCAGGAAGGGCATCCAGCGTAAAACCAATGCCAAATAAAATATGCGAGTCAAAACAAAGAAGTTCATACCAGATCGGTTGAGGCCCGGGTTAACAACGACCACCATCAGTGCTGTTAACCAACAGGGTGCTGATGGAAATTGGACTACTGTTGGTCGAAGACATCGAAGAAGTAGAAAAAGAGAGGTGGGAGGCGTGTCCATAGACAGAGAGAGAAGAGGAAAGGCATGAGTCGAAGACTGAAAGTAAAGACTTTGAATGTTGGAACTATGACAGGAAAAGGTAGAGAGCTGGCTGACATGATGCAGAGGAGGAAGGTGGACATACTGTGTGTTCAAGAGACCAGGTGGAAAGGTGGCAAGGCTAGAAGTTTAGGAGCAGGGTTTAAGCTGTTTTATCATGGTGTGGATGGGAAGAGAAATGGAGTAGGAGTCATCTTGAAGGAGGAGTTTGTCAGGAATGTTCTAGAAGTGAAAAGAGTGTCAGACAGAGTGATGAGTCTCAAGTTAGAAATTGAAGGTGTGATGTTCAATGTTGTTAGTGCTTATTCCACGCAGGCAGGGTGTGAGCTAGAAGAGAGGGAGACATTCTGGAATTAGTTAGATGAAGTGATGCAGAGTACCCCCCAGAGGTGAAAGAGTGGTCATTGGGGCAGACTTCAATGGACATGCCAGTGCAGGAAACAGAGGGTACAAGGAAGTGAAGGGCAGGTTTGGTATCCAGGACAGGAATGCAGAAGGACAGATGTTGATCGATTTTGCAAAAAGGATGGAAATGGCTGTGGTGAATACTTTCTTCCATAAGAGACAGGAGCATAGGGTGACTTATAAAAGTGAAGGTAGGAGCACACAGGTAGACCACATCTTGTGTAGATGATGTAATTTGAAGGAAGTCAGTGACTGCAAAGTCATAGCGGGTGAGAGTGTTGCCAAACACCATAGGATGGTGGTGTGCAGGATGATGCTGATGGTGAGGAAGATGAAGAAGGCAAAGGCAAAGCAGAGGACAAAGTGGTGGAAGCTGAAAAATGAAGTGTGTCAGTTTGTCTTCAAGGAGGAGTTGAAACAGGCTTTGGGTGGTCAGGAAGTGCTTCCAGATAACTGGACAACTACAGCTAATGTGATCAGGGAGACAGGTCGGTGAATACTTGTATGTCATCTGGAAGGAGAGTAAATAAGGAGACTTGGTGGTGGAATGAGGAAGTGCAGGAGCATGTACAAAGGAAGAGGTTAGCTAAGAAGTGGGACATTGAGAGGACCGAATAGAGTAAACAGAAGTACAGGGAGACACAGCGTAAGGCGAAGGTAGCGGTGTCAAAGATCAAACAGAGGGCGTATGGTGACTTGTATGCTAGGTTGGACAGTAAGGGGGGAGAAAATGATTTATACAGGTTGGCACAGTCGAGAAATAGAGATGGGAAGGATGTGCAGCAAGCTAGAGTGATAAAAGACAGACAGGGAACTGTATTGACTGATGACCGAAGTGCGCTGGGAGGATGGAAAGAGTATTTTAAAGAGCTGATGAATGAGGAAAATGAGAGAGAGAAAAAGAGCAGAAGAGGTGACCGTTGAGGACCAGGAAGTAGCAAAGATTAGTAAGGGTGAAATGAGGAGGGGATTGAAGAGGATGCAGAATGGAAAGGCAGTTGGTTCTGATGACATACTGATGGAGGAATGGAAGTGTCTAGGAGAGGTAGCAGTAGATTTTCTGACAAGAACATTCAACAAGGTCCTAGAGAGTGAGAAGATGCCAGATGAATGAAGGCGAAGTGTGGCGGTGCTCATTTTTAAGAACAAGGGAGACATGCAGAGTTGTGGCAGTTACAGAGGGATAAAGTTGATGAGCCATACCATGAAGTTATGGGAAAGAATAGTGGAAGCTAGACTAAGGGCAGAGATCAGCATTTGTGAACAACAGTTTGGTTTCATGCCAAGAAAGAGCACCACAGATGCAGTGTTTGCTTTGAGAATGTTAATAGATAAGTACAGAGAAGATCAGACGGAGCTGCATTGTGCCTTTGTGGATCTGGAGAGAGCATATGACAGGGTGCCGAGTAAGGAACTGTGGTATTGCATGAAGAAGCCTGGAGTGGCTGAGAAGTATGTTAGAGTGTTGCAAGACATGTATGAGAGATGTAAGACAGAGGTGAGGTGTGCTGTTGGTGTGACAGAAGAGTTCAGGGTGGAGGTGAGACTGCATCAAGGGTCAGCTCTGAGCCACTTCTGGTTTACTATGGTGATGGACAGGCTGACAGATAAGGTTAGACAAGATTCCGCCTGGATTATGATGTTTGCAGATGACATTGTGATCTGTAGTGAGAACAGAGAACAAGTGCAGAATAATCTAGAGAGGTGGAGGTCTGCCCTGGAAAGGAGGGGAGTGAAGCTTAGCCTCAGTAAGAGAGAATACATGTGTCTGAACGACAAGGACCCAAGAGGAACGGTGAAGTAACAGGGAGCAAAGATAAGGAAGGTGGAGGATTTTAAGTACTTAGGCTCAACAATCCAGAGCAATGGAGAGTGTGGAAATGAGGTGAAGAAGTGTGTGCAGGCAGGTTGGAATGCTTGGAGAAAAGTGTCTGCTGTGATGTATGATAGAAAGAAATCGGCAAGAATGAAAGGAAAAGTGTACAAGACGGTGTTGAGGCCAGAGATGTTGTATGGTTTAGAAACAGTGGCACTGAGGAAAAGACAGGAGGCTGAGCTGAAGGTAGCAGAGATGAAAATGTTGAGGTTCTTTTTGGGAGTAATGAGGACATCACATGTAAGATGTTTTGTAGACAAAATCAGAGAGGCTAGATTGAGATGGTTTGGAACTACCAGGCAGATGGCCCAAAGGAAGACCAAAGAGATGATTCATGGATGTGGTGAAGGAGGACATGAAGGCAGTTGGTGTAAGAGAAGAAGATGCAAAGGATAGGGTGAGATGGAGGCAGATGATTCGCTGAGGCGACCCCTGAAGGGATCACCCAAAAGGAAAAGAAGAAGAAGATATGACATAATACCCTCCCTGCTCCAATACCCCCCCAAACACACACACACACACACACACACACACACACACACACACACACACACACACACACACACACACACACTGTTATTAGACGTAAAATACAATTCGATCAGTCTCTGTAACTGGAATGTGGCGTTCACTGCCTGTAAAAGTGAGTTTACACAGTATTTCAAGACCCTTGGCCACTTGGGAATGTCTATATGTTCATCAGTCACAACACATTTGATTGTTCCGCCGTGCTTAAAAAACAGGAAAATATTTGTTTTCTCTTGATAAATGTCCAGCAACCAATGAACCACTACAAACTGCTACAGCCAAAAAAAAAAAAAAAAAAAAAAAAAAAAAAGGGATGCTCTTAATGAATGGAGCAATTAGCCAGATTTGGACCTAGCAGAAATTATGAGGAGCATTTTTCACCCAATTCTCTTGCTCACTAATTAAGTTTACATTCCTGTTGATTGGTTCAATGTGCCATGTGCTAAAGTTGACATTCATGTTGATTGGCTCATTTTACGTGGGAAAATGTTTAAAGGAAATGTTTAAAGGAAAAGAACCAGGAGGAATTTGTTTTTCTTTTTTTTTTTTAATTAATGCTGTTTTCTGTTTATTTTCAGCTTTCATGTAAGTAGTTTGGTTGATACTACAAGTTGAATAACACAAATACCAGTTAAACTCTTTTAAGTTGGTAGAGCGTCCGCTTTATCCTCCGGTAGGTCGGAGTTCGAATCCGGCCGCGTCATACCATAAGACGTTAAAATTTGGCAGTTGTTGCTTCCTGCTTGGCGCTCAGCATCAAAAAGGATAGAACAACGCAATAACTGGCGCTGCACAGTGGCGACAGGTGCCTAGCGCACAAAGCAAATTTCAATGTATGTAATGTACTTTGACAATAAAGAGTTGTTTGTTTGTTTGTTTGTTTGTTGTTTGTTTTCTACGTCAATGGTCATAAGCACTTACTGTTCCACGCCGCTGGTATAATTTTAATAAACACCCACACACTCCAATTTTTTAAGCACACTAGGCGCTTACAATATGTGTTAAGTAGTGGATCTACAGGGGGAAGGTAAGTTTGGTTACTGGGAGTAAATGTTGGTATCAGTAATTAATTGTAGATTTTATAATGAGTCCTAGCAAACTCACGTTTTACATAAAAATCAATACTGTAGTTACTGCTTATCACTGCACAGTAAACATCTCATCAAACATCAAAAACATATCTATCAATCATCTCTAGGTGTGTGTGTGTGTGTGTGTGTGTGTGTGTGTATGTGTGTGTGTGTGTGTGTGTGTGTGTGTGTGTGTGTGTGTGTGTGTGTGTGTGTGTGTGTGTGTGTGCGTGTTGGCTCTGCATTGACCAGCTGTCCCGGATGTATCTTGCCCTTGCTCAGGGTCTGCTGATATGGGTGCCAGGTTCCCCATGACCCTAATTGGGATTAAGTGCCTTCGAAAATGAATGAATGATATTCAATGCTCCAATGGACAACACAGGAAATTATTTCTACCTGTGGCCATTATACGGTGTAACTCCTGCACATAGCCACAGTAGCTACTCGTATACATATGCATTTTGCACTACATTTACATTCTACTGCTTATCATTGTGATATTATTGTGCATATTAATTTATCTCTTTCTTGTCTGGTATGCAGCAACTGTGCACACGTGTTTTTTTTTTTGTTTTTTGTTTTTTTGTCCGGGATCAATAAGGTATTCTGATGCTGAGATATATATTAAGTTACTGTGTGTTTGCCATTCTGTACTGATAGTAGATTGGAGCTTCTTCGCAACGATAGGTACATATCACTCCTGTACTTGTACCAAATAAAAGGAGAAACTGACGGTAAGAAATCAATAACATCATAAATTGCGCCCTAAAGTGAATTTATTGAAGCTTTTTTTTTTTTTTTTTTTGGAGCTTAATATTGATTTACACTGACCGGTCACGTTGATAAAATGTTAGCCCAGGGTGAAATGCTTGTGGATGTAATAGTGCAGAAGGAACTCCAAATTTTAACCCAGAGGTATTACAGGTATCAATGGTTAAGCCTTATTAGGCCCTATTTCAAAGATTCACATATGTGAGTATTTTTTTTTTTTTTATCACAAATTTCACTCCAAATTCAATTAGTCAGTTTTCACTTATTTCTTTTTTCATTCATTCATTTTCTGAACCACCTAATCCTAATTAGGGTTGTATGGAGGCTTGTGCCCATCTCAGGAAACTCTGGGCAAGGGCAGGGTACAGCCTGGACATCTTGCCCTCCCCCAGGCTATCGTAGTGCCAACACTCACACAACTATTCATACTTCCTTTAATGTATAGTAATTTTCACTTGATTAGATATATCTCTAAAGCCAAAGAAAGCATTATCATCATTCCACTTGGTTCAGGGTCAGGTAGCATGCAGCAGTTCTCAAAAAGCAGTGGTGAGATCCAATGGCCACCAAACCAGAACATCCACCACCAGGTTTGGGGATTGCCACAATCACAGGCACTAATGACCTTCCAGCCGCAGTGCTTGGCTGCCACATCAATAATGCAGGATTGGAACATGACCCATTCAGACTCTTATGGCCGTTGCTTCCTTTGGGATGTGGTAATAGTTCCATTGGAGGTGGGAGTTTAAGGCCCTTCTGAGAGGAAACACCACCAAACATTCCCAGGAGCCCTTAATTACATGCTTGGGTCTCCCAGGTCTGGACAATGACCTCCCTAGCCATCAGAGCCAGCGTGCCACTAGATGATGATCAGTTGAGTGTTCAACTTTTTTCTTCACCCAAGTGACCAAAACATTCAGCTGCAAATCATCGATGATGCCAAAGTTAATAATCAAACTGTGGCTTAGTGTGTCCTGATGCCAAGTGCATTATGGACACCCTTATGTGTAATCACTGAGTTCATGATGGACAAACAATGACAAGCACAGAGGTCCAGCTATAAAACACCATTTGGGTTAAGATCAGAGGTTGTACCTACCAATTACACCCTTCCAGGTTATACTGTTGTTGCCCATATGGACATCAAAGTCCCCCAGAATGACAGGGAAGTCCCTGGGTGGCAGGTCTCTCTAGCACACCCCTAAGGACTCCAAAAAGAGTGAGTACTCTGAAGTGCCATTTGATGCATAAGCACAAACAACAGTCAGGACCCATCTCCCCGCCCAAAGGCAAAGAAATTGTGAACCTTTTGTCAACCGGGGGAACCTCAATATTTGGAAATTAAGAAAGGGGGCAACAAAGATGCCCCCACAGGCTCGCCACCTGTCCCCAGGAGCTATTCCAGAATGAAATAAGGTCCAGCTCTTCTCGTTAAGGGTGGTTTCAGAGCCCAAAGTATGTTTTGAGGTAAGCCCAGTTATATCTCTGTCAGAATCTCGCTGTCTGTGGTGTTAGAACAATCAATTGACTACTGACTCTGGCTCTTGGGACATGGAATGTCACCTATCTGGCAGGAATGGAGCCTTGCCTGCTGTGGGAGGTTTAGAGAAATGCCAAAGAAATATTGTTTTCAATTTTTAAACTATAATCTTTCAAACATTTCATGTTTGCGGTAATTAAAACAGCATAGTTATTACTTTGAACACAAAGTCTCTATAGCCTATACTGTAACCTGCTGTTACTTTAATGTGTACTCACCTGCACAGAAAGAAAAAAAAAAAGATTGGCTTGTTGACCCAATACTTCATAGATACATATTCGATAATACATAAAGTTCACAAGGAGGTGATTTAATTAAATTCACCACTGAATCATCTGAAGATGTGCTTATGAGCTGTTAATTGTGGATGTCTTATGGAAGTTTGTTTCACTGGCAATAAATCTGATGTGAGGACTTTTTAATTATATTCTATCAGTACTTAAAAAGTAATAAAAACTGACACAGAAGTTTAACTTTAGTTTATGTCTGAAAATGTGGGGGAAAGTTTCATTTAAATACAATGCAATTTAGTGTAATTATCAACTTTCTTCGAGTCAGATAGCACATATGCTCTGTATGTTATCAATATCCATATACACATATTCACGCTTAATATTTCAATAAAGAGGCAAAGAAAACATTGCTGTTAACTGGAGTGGACTGATCTGCTTCTTGTCACACCAGTCATATTACTAGTACATCAATGCACGCATCTAAAATTTTCCGATCATGCTTAAAGCAGACACCAAATACTGGGGTACAACAAAAAGAAATTAAAGTCCGTGAAGTTACATACATGACAACATCGAATTTAAGCAAATAGTTTTCAAGTAAATTTTCAAACATGCTTCTGCATACATTCATTATTTTCCATTTATAGCCAGTTCACATCACCATGATTGTGTTCGTAGAAATTTAATTCACATAGTCATGAATAGTTGTTGTTACGAATAATGGACAAATTTGTAGTTTAGAGCATTTCACAGCAACCCCTTCCCTCATCCAGTGTGCTCAAGCTCTGTCATAAAGGCAGCATCAGCAATACTGAATTTAATAGGTATATGCCACACAACAGCTAGTGGTAGCAAAATAAAATGATAAATGGCCTCTTTGCTGTCAATCAATTCTGACATAGGTCACTCACTATCAAAATATGGCTGATTAGAGTGAACTACTGCATGGGTCAGTAAAGTAGGGGTGTGTTGGGAATCAGTTTTGATATTCTGTTTCTTACACAATGGGGTTCACAATTTTGAGATTCTCAGAACACAAAAGACAGGTTAGGCCTGAGAAAATATGAATGTGTATGGGGACATGGTTTGCACATGGGTTTCTTCAATGGACAGGCATTCCATCCCAACTGTATGTACCTGCTCCCTTCTGTAAGTCTCCGGGATTGGCCATAAATGTGCAGTTATTTATTTGTTAGTTTTTGAATTATTTTTTTTATTACAAATTTTATAACGTTATAAATCTATTGCCACTGGGAGTGTGTTGGCTCACTTCTTCATCCCTTACATGTCCACACAGTTTTGTTTTAATTTTAATGATGACAAACACCTTTATATCACAGCTATGCAATAACAGATTTTATTTCTGTAAATTTTAATGTATTCCTGACCACACAAGCTATCATTTTGTAAAAATACTACCATTACTGTACTAATAACAGTGGTGGCCTGGTGGTAAAGGGCGTTGGATCACTGATCCTAAGGTTGGGGGTTTGAGTCCCACTCACCACCAGGTTGTAACTGTCCCCTAGTGCAGCTAACTGGGTTATCAAAGGCCGGCCATGTCTCTCACTGTCTATGGTGAGAGACATGTAAAAGAACCATTGCTGACTTTCATAAAGAGTAGCTGCAAAGCCTTCAGCGTATTTCTGCCCCTCGTGAGAGGGTTGTGTCAGGAAGGGCATCTGGCATAAAAACCTATGCCAAATCAAACATGCAAAACAGATGACTCGCTATGGCGACCCCTGAAAAAGGGAAAAAGCCAAAATGGGGAAAAAATACTAATAAAAATAATAACAACAAATAAATAAATAAAATTGCATACTTGAAAATATGTCATGAGCAAGAAATCATTGAAGTTTCAAAGAACAGAAGCAAGCTGCTTTTTATTGACTTTTACACCAACAACTGATAACAGAGCTCGGTAAAATTATTTAAAATTGTTTTTAAATGAGTTGTCATCATTCACTCCAAATTAGGGTTAGGCAGGGTCTTCTTCTTTTCCATTTGGCTCTTCCCTTCAGGGGTCGCCACAGCGAATCATCTGCCTCCATCTCACCCTATCCTCTACATATTTTACTCTTACTCCAACTACCGTCATGTCCTCCTTCACCACATCCATAAATCTCTTCTTTGGTCTTCCTCTTGGCCTTCTGCCTGGTAGTTCCAACCTCAGCATCCTACTACCAATATATTCACTATCCCTCCTCTGTACATGTCCAAACCATCTCAATCTAGCCTCTCTGACTTTGTCTAGGGTTAGGCAGGGTATTGTCATGATTTATCTTAATATTGGGTTATAAAATTAAGTTATTTCACAGTGATATCCTTTCTAATTGGCACTAACATTATAGTAGCATTGATGTTGGAGTAACACTTCATAAACTTTTTTCAGGCTGGATTTTCATGTTTTCAATTTTATTAATTTTTAACTGCAAGCATCACATGATGCCCACGCCAGTTTCTTTGAAAATGTATCCATATCACTGTTACTATTACATGTAGGTTACTATTACAGGGTGCTTCCCACCTACACACAGAGACAGCTGGGATGGGCTCTAGCTTCTCTGTGAAGCTAATAATGGAAAACTGTTTAAGAAAATGAAACACTGTGTAGAGACTCACTTCTTGATTATAAAAATTGAATTAATCATTTACGGGATTATTATTGAAATTTTGTTAAGTTATTCATTCACCAAGATCATTTTTATGGATTTCTAAATTTACTGTATTCCAGACTCCTCTTAGTATGCTGTTAGAAGTTGTCTTGGCCAAAGAAAAAGGGGAATTGTTTAATGTTATGGAGCTTAGGTTGTGAAATTGCCCCATGAGAAGTGACTTGGCTCTGTAAGCATAATAATCAAAGAGATAATGAGATAATGCACATTTATAGCCAAACTACCCACAAAAGACATATATTAAATGCAACAGCACATAATGAACAAATCAGAGACACTTGATTTGAATTGTAGGGGAAATTGAAAAGGTTGTGATTGTAATTATAAGTTAATACCTTAAGTATGATTGTAATTATAATTTAATACCTGGTAAGTTGTTGTAGTTTTGAATTTTCCTGTTTCTAACAGTTTTAGAAGGTACTATTCAAAATAAATATAAGTAGTATTTATCCATGCAATTACAAAAATACGGAAACATCGACAAAGGTTGAGGTTATAAATGTAGTTATATAGTGAAATGATTTTTAAAAAGATTAAAATCTTTAAAATAATATATCATTTATAGAATATTGGTATTCAAGTATTAATTTGATGATGTGCAAGAAGTTTCCCTGCTACATGTGAATTCTTTATTACAGAAGATATTAGTCTATGTGCTGCGGTTTTAGAACTTTTAGGGCAACATTGTAGACAGGAGACAACATCAACACTGGTGGTGACAGAGAGAAAATGGCACATGACTATGTGACTATGGCGCAGAAAAGAATATGGTTGAGCACAGCTATAACCATGGGCCGGAGAGAAACGCTGGGTATCGACTGCGTGATGCAGGATAATCTTCTGACACAGAGGTGAACGTGCAGCTTGTCTTTGTCTTTGTCGGGCAGGGGTGCTCAATACGTCGATTGCGAGCTACCAGTTGATCTCGAAAGTAATATCGGTCGATCGCAAAGGTAGTATTGGTAAATAACATGACGTTAAAAAAATAGATGTATAGACGTATTTTTCTGACCTTTAGCTCACCGTGCATGTGCAAACAAAGGCATTAAGTACAGTACAGCAAAACAAGCTAGTCAGCGAGTTCCCTCCTATTTTAAGCCTTCGCTTTTTTCTTAGAGAAAAGAAAGCTTATCAAACATGAGTATGGATACTGGAGCAAAGAAGAAGACAAAGTATCACTTTCATACCGAATGGGAGGCGGACTTTTTTTTTTTCACGATGTCATTTTCGAAGTGCGTTTGGAAGTGTGCTTAAGGCTGGCTGTCAGCAGCTACCATACCTGTCAACCCTAGGCCGTTGGTGATCTTACAAATGGCTACTTATGCCCTTACAAAATAGCAACTAATCTTACGCGTCTTATTATCGCGTGCAATATGAAACAAAAATTAAACTCTATTTTTAATATAATATGTATTTATTGGTAATGTTGTAACATAACCTGGTGCAATCAAATAAAAGAGTAATATCTTCAGCTGCATGATTAAGAAAATTTAACAGTAATCTTTATTATAACTATATGTAGCACTTTTGGCACTTTCAATCATTTCTTTTGATGGCTTCACTTCATGGCACTTGAGCTCGCAATTAAGTTTGACTTGAATGATGGCGGAAGTGAAAGTGCGGTCACGTGGTCGGAAAGAGCAGACGATAGCAGACGATAAACGCAACGCGCGATTCTCGCGAGAAAACGGCTACAGACCAATTCGGCGTATCGTCTCTTTACCGAAACGGTGACACAAAAAACGGAGTTAAAAAAAAAGACGAAGGAAAAACGTACAGATTTCGGACGTACGGCGTACACATTTAAAAATCAGTGCTCACTTGTACAAATTACGCCAAAACCGTACAACTTGACAGGTATGAGCTACTGTCCAGATTATACATCCCTGGCTGATTCAATGCAGTACAAGTCAGCAAAGTGAACTCAGGTAGTCACAAAAAATGTTCATAGTTAATTATGTTGTGTTGTGCAATATTGGCTCATGCAGATATGCAAGGCCCATAAACATTTACACATTTACACATAAACAATCATCAATATACTTTAAAATAAATATATGTTTTGCATTTTTGTAGTGGGTAGATCTTTGTGACTTGGTCATTCTATAAGTAGCTCGCGTGCTGGAAACGTGTGAGCACCCCTGTTATAGGGATTAGATTGTTAGGAATCAGGTGTGCGCTGCTGCCATCAGCCCGAGTAGGTCAGCCATGTCCCTCAACTGGAGCGCGTACTGCTGGGGAGAAAATACAGCTAGAAACAGAGCCGCCAAATTCAAAGAATACAGACTTCTTCTTTTTCTTTCGGCTGTTCCCTTCAGGGGTCGCCACAGCAAATGATCTGCCTCCATCTCTCCCTATCCTCTGCATCTTCTACTCTTACTCCAACAACCTTCATGTCCGCCTTCACCACATCCATAAATCTTCTCTTTGGTCTTCCTCTGGGCCTTCTGCCTGGTAGTTCCAACCTCAGCATCCTACTACCAATATACTCACTATCCCTCCTCTGTACATGTCCAAACCATCTCAATCTAGCCTCTCTAACTTTGTCTCCAAAACATCTAACATGTGCTGTCCCTCTGATGTACTCGTTTCTGATCCTATCCATCCTCGTTGCTCCCAAAGAGAACCTCAACATTTTCATCTCTGCTTCCTTCAACTCTGACTCCTGTCTTTTCCCCAGGGCCACTGTCTCTAAACCATACAACACCGCTGGCCTCATCACCGTCTTGTACACTTTTCCCTTCATTCTTGCCGATACGCTCCTATCACACATCACACTGGACACTTTTCTCCATCCATTCCAACCTGCCTGCACGCGCTTCTTCACCTCTTTTCCACACTCTCCAGTGCTCTGGATCGTTGAGCCTAAGTACTTAAAATCCTCCACCTTCCTTATCTCTGCCCCCTGTAACCTCACCGTTCCTCTTGGGTCCTTGCCGTTCACACACATGTATTCTGTCTTACTGAGACTAACCTTCATTCCCCTCCTTTCCAGGGCATACCTCCACCTCTGGGGGGCAGTGGTGGTCTAGTGGTATAAGGTGCTGGATCGCTGATCCAAAGGTTCGGGGTTCGAGTCCCACTCTCCACAAGGTTGTCACTGTCCTCCCAGTGCAGCTAACTGGGTTATCAAAGGCCGGCCATGTTTCTCACTGACTATGGTGTGAGGCATGTAAAAGAACCATTGCTGACTTTCGACAAGAGTAGGCTGCAAAGCCATCAGCGTGTTTCCGCCCTGCGATGGCCTGGCGAGCTGTCCAGGGTGTACTCTGCCCCTTGATGCAGTCCCACCGCCACCTTGAACTCTTCTGTCACACTGACAGCACACCTCACCACTGTCTTACATCTCTCATACATGTCCTGCACCACTCCAACATACTTCTCTGCCACTCCAGACTTCCTCATACAATACCACAGTTCTTCTCTCGGCACCCTGTCATATGCTTTCTCCAGATCCACAAAAGCACAATGCAGCTCCTTCTGACCTTCTCTGTACTTCTCTATTAACATCCGAAAAGCAAACACTGCATCTGTGGTGCTCTTTCTTGGCATGAAACCAAACTGTTGTTCACAAATGCTGACCTCTGCCCTTAGTCTTCTTCGTCAAAGAATACAGACTATAATTGTATATTCCTTTGCGGAGGGGATCATTGATGTTTATATTTGAAATCGTGTAGTTTAATCAGTTCCTTTATATAAGTACTGTTCAGTTCATTTTCTGTAACCGCTTCATCCTAATTAGGGTTGCGGGGAGGCTGGTGCCCATCCCAGCCAACTCAGGGCAGAGTACACCCTGGAAAGCTCGCCAGGCCATCGCAGGGCGTATATAAGTACTGTCTCATGTCTATTTTATTAATGTTATACAATTTGGAAAAAAAATCGTACTTGCAAGAACTTAGAAATGTTACTGAAAAAATGAATAAAAGCTTGGTTGGTAGTATCGATAATAATATAAAAAATAGTTTTAGTCCTCGTAATAAATACAACTGAGGTGCTTTCAGCAAAATTCAAAAAGTATGAAGTATTGGATTGGCAGAAGATGACATTTGCTGATAGAAAATAGTCACAATCAAATACATGGGGATAAATTAAGTACAAGAGCAGCTGAATAAGTCCTTGCTTGTTAGAAGATATGTTTGGGTTTGGGCCCATAATGCTGAAGGATAGCGCATACCGGAGTTTGTTTCTGGTGATAAACTTGCTTATGGTACCTAGCTTTCTGCTTTATGTAGCTCTGATTATTTGCTTCTGAAAACTACCAGTTCTGCAAATGCTTCCTAATCAAATATAATGAGTATCCTAAGTTTCACCAAGCTTTATGATAATTAAGTTTTCTATAAGGGTAAGTTTTCTTGTCTTTTCCTTTCTTTAAAAGTGTGTTCTTTAAAAGGAAATAAGAGGAGCATGAGAACAATGAGAGAATTCCGAGAGTGTGTATGAAATTTTCTGCATTTGATTTAACAGGGCAGGACAAAATACGAAACATGCATTTTCTTCCCTTTCATCCTTGTGTTAAAGAAAAAGAATCAGCAAAATTGAATTTTAATTAATTGATATATGATGTCATTTTCAGAAGAAAAAAAAAAACAAAAAACAAAACATACACTCAACAAAAATGTAAGTGCAACACTTGTTTTTGCTCCCATTTTTCATGAGCTGAACTCAAAGATCTAAAACTTTTGTGCGTGTGTGTGTGTGTGTGTGTGTGTGTGTGTGTGTGTGTGTGTGTGTGCACAAAAGGCCTATTTCTCACAAATACCGTTCACAAATCTGTCTAAATCTGTTGTTAGTGAGCACATTTGCCAAGATAATCCATCCACCTGACAGGTGTAGCATATCAAGATGCTAATTAGACATCATGAACATTGCACAGGTTTACATCAGACTGGCAGCAAAAAAGGCCACTCTAAAATGTGCCTGATTGGACATAGCCCTAATATACATACTTAGCCATTCATAAGTTAACTCTCAATAAAAGCTCCATGCAGAGAAGAACTTCAAGATATGTGCCTCTCTCTTTTTTTGGTTTGTTTTTGGGTTTTTTGTTTGTTTGTTTGTTTTGTTTGTTTGTTTTTTCTGTTTAAACTGTGTTATAGCAAAACATAAATTGGTTTAATTCAGTTGAAGTAGAAATTCTATGTAATCAGTCAGTCATAGCAATTCTTACATGATTTGTGCTTTAGAACACCATGACTTATTAAGTACTCCCTTTTACAGTGGCATGCATGCAGGGGAGGCAGAGATTCCTCTGTCATTTTTAAAAAGAAAAAAGTTAATCATAACATATAGTAATATTTGTCAGCTTATATGTATTACAATCCCTTTGAACATTCGAATCCAATATTAAAATTATTTTTTAATACAGAATAGCATAACTTCCATATTCCCGGTTCAAATACAGTGAGGAGATAAACACTTTGCTGTGCTTCTCAGTGGATGGTGTAGGTCCTCACAAACTGTACTGGTATGTGATGCAAATAGGATGCTGTCCCTTTAAATACCACAAATTAAATTCTTTCAAGCACACAGATTGTATGCTCTGCATTTTCATAATCTGGATAATGTATAAAATGTAATGTGTTTAGGCTGCAGATTAAGAGCAAAACCCTGTTAAAAAAAAAAAAAAAAAAAAAAGTTACTCTTTGAGGCAAACAGTACCCTTGACTCATGGAAGAGGGCGCATGTGAGCCCATATATTCTTTGAAGATCTACAGTCTTTTTCATTTGTAGTTTATATTCCCTTTACAGTTTGTCTTATCAAAATGGAACATTACATTTTCAAGATGATAAATTCCGGAATCTGGACTTTCAATCAAAACAAGTAATAACTAAAGGAAGACCAATGCAGTCGGAATAAATTTTAACCTCCAATGAAAAATGTGTCACATGTTTGTGGAAAATAATGTGGATATGACATATAAAACATAAGAAGTTGTCTGTTGTCAAACAAATGTTGAATAATATACACTTTGAAGTTCATTTGTATTTGTAAATCTCTAAAAGAGTCAGTGCTTCACCAGCTATCAAACTCATTGCATGTCCCTACCATTTAAATATCCACAAATAAAATCCTACATCTTAATTTGTGCTTGCATCCACCACCATGGTGAAGAATATGAGCAACATATCAAAAAGAAAACCTAGGACTCCTGAGTGGTGCATTGACAAGGTGTGTGACAATTAATCCAGAGATCGCCAGTTGGCATCCGGATTAATGCTGCAGCCTTCTGTGACTGGAAGTCTATGGGAGCTAATTGACCAAGCTCTCACAGGAGGAAGGGATGGCACCTAACTGCCAATCATGGGCATCTGTGAGCTCATTCGTATTAGGGGGCGGGTAGCTCTTTCCCTCCGAGTGTGTTAGACCGTCCCCAAATATACTGCATGTCAAGAGGCTTTCACTCCTCCCTGGTTGTTAGCGGTCGTGTGATGGGGAAGGCAATACTTGATTGGTGGGAATTGGATACAACCAAATTAGGGAGAAAAATGGGGGGAAATCCAAAAAAGGGAGGCCTCATAGAACTCTTCCAGAATCATGCACAGCAGTACCATTGCTGGTAAGCAAAATATACACATTGATATGGCAAAGTAATTTGCGGTCTGATTCTTCACAGTTGTGGACAGAACTGTGTTTCTCACTGTTTCCTCAAAGGTAATCATAGTCTACTCACCTTTAAGTTTGGGTGAGCATTCAAACCACAGTATTCCACAACACCAAGCACAAACGGTTAACCAATCAGCAATGTCCACATTGACTTGCCCTGTATCTTAAAGGGAAGGGTGTTCAGTTGCATGACATTTACATATTCAGAATGCCATGCCACTGAACACCCTTCCCTTGAAGCTACAGAGCAAGTCTTCTTACATATAGTATCAATGTCATAATGCAGCAGCACCTGCAAGAAAGACACTTTGTTGATTTAATGCCATTTTCTCGGCATCTCTAGAGTTCATCATCTTGACGACTACAAGAATGAATGGTGGATGAATCCAATAACATAGCTTCGAGGATCATTAGGTCACGCAAGCCCCTCCACCACGATAAGGTGGCGACTCAGGGAGGGGATATATCAGTGCTTCTCAAATAGTGGGGCGCGCCCCCCCAGGGGGGGCGCGATGGGATGCTGAGGGGGGCGCGTGTGACCCAGGAGAACATGCTTTTTTTCCGCCGTACTACAAGAAAGTGTAATTGCACATCCACTCCAGTAGTTGGCAGTGGCGCCCTCATTGCCCATTGTGCGCAGCGAGTATTAACTCTACGGTCCCAGCTAAACATTGAGCAGGAGCTGAGAGTTGCAGTGTCATGCTTCAAACCTCGCTTTGAGAAGCTGTGCGCTGCAAAACGTGCTCATTGTAGCCATTAATCTTGGCTTCCTCATTTTGAGAAAAAAAAATCAGCACAAATTGTTCTATTTGTTCTTGTTTTGTAGGTTAAAGTGTTTATATATTGTGCTCCTGAGTTAATGTTTCTGAAGTCAATTTGAATTAATTATTTATTGATTTTATTTTCAGCAGCAAATGGTGTGGTAAGTTTGTCAAAAATGTAACAAGGATATTATTATTTTTAAATTTAAGGCAAATTGATGCACTTTCTTTTACAGACTAATAAAAAATGTTAAAAAAGTTATTCTTGTAAGTTGAACTATATCTCTTTCTTTTTGTTTTATTTATGTTAACAAGGATACGATATAATGAAGAGATATACCTGTAACTATATTATAGAAAAAAGTTATAATTTATAGTTGCGGCGGAAAGTGGGTGGTGGGGGGGCGCGAATTGTTTTCTTCTTGCTAGGGGGGGCGTAACAGAAAATAATTGAGAAGCACTGGGATATATATACATACACACATACATACATACATACATATACACTTGTGAGGCATGACAAGGCGTGTCATAAACGGAAGTGCGGTCACCTTTTTAGGGTTATGTGGCGCAAACTTGTCTGGCCATTGAGTGACATTGAGGAACTTGGAGCACCCCAGCACAAACAATTTGCAAAAATACCGCAATGGTGAGGTATCGTGTGGAACGTTGCGGAACACCCTCAATGGTACGAATGAGCAAGCTATGAGCAAAGCTTATTCCTCTCTGGCACGAACTGTTTGACTGACAGGTGAAATAAACACAAAATCATTCCGCCATGGTACGCATGAATGAGTGCCATTGATGATTTAAAATGCGTACTAGTGTCAGGCTGGTTTAACACTATGGATGTTAATCCTTACATTTATCATAAACATCCATCGGTGACCACTAATAATCCCAATTAAGGCCCCTTAAAATTTACATTTCGTAACTCAATTCTCAGAAATTTTAATACATAATATTTATGAACACTATTTATGTTATGAGTGAATATCTTACATTCACTCACTCATGAATCAATTTAATCAGTGTAGACACATGATGGTCAACATCAAAGAGGCAGTGATTATTCTGGTAGTAGATTAACCAACCAGAATGTATAATTGATCATATCTGCTGGATATGGATAAAATAATACCTAATATTCTGCCAACACTTTGGATTGCATTCCTTTAGGATTACAAGTAACCAATTTCACACTGTTTTAGGACATAAATCCTAAAGTCATTTCATCTACTGAATTATTTTATTTGAAATTATTTTACCTGTCTACTCTGGAAATTTTACAAGCAAACTGCCTAATGTTGTAAAAATGTGACTTCAGATAACTGAAACATTGCCCTCAAGTAGTAAGCAACATAAGCTGGATTCTGATCAATACTTCCATTTTAATGGAACTGTGTACGCATCAGTGGTATATAGATTTTAAAATTACAGCTGAGACCTTAAAGTCACTCTAGTACATAAAGCTCATGTGATTTCATATAGCAATATGGTGAAATACAGATTTTCATCTTTAAACTTTTTTCATAGGCCATTTAAGAATATTGTGTTTCAGAACAGCCAACTGTGGTTGAAGAATGCTGAATGATTTTAATGTGATTATTTGAAGGTCTTCTGAAGCAAAAAACAGTCAACAAAGGAACTAGTATTGACTTCCCAAATCTATTATCCTAATAATTAACTATTGATTGAACTGTAGATCTTTTCAAAGCAGAAAAACAAACATGTATAATTTAGAGAACAAAATAGTAATGGGCATAAAACTACTTTTAACACAAAGTGGAGATCGACTCAAAACAAAAATACATTTTGCATGACAGATGATGTGCTAGTGTGTAATCCTATTCTAAACCAGACCTTTGTTATGACTCCAGGCAGTGTCGGAACAATCACTTGATATCTGCTGTGCTAAAATTAAAAGAGGATATTGAGATGTTGAGAGAGAGAGAGAGAGAGAGAGAGAGAGAGATTATCAGAGGCCAGACACTTTCTTAACTTGGCTTAGTGATCACACTTTACAACCAGATTTCAATTACATTTTATGAACTCGAGACATAAAATATGCCTATTGTTTATCTGCCTAAAAATTATTTGACGAGAAATCATCTTATTACATTCTGGACTCAAAAATGGTTAAGATTGATTTTAAGCATACAACTTTTTCTAACATAAATGCAAACAGCAAAAGTGTCTTAATCAGAAAGAATAAACCAAAAATGTAGACTTTTAAACTCTGTCCCGAATTACCCACTCAGTACTTGAAATTTGTTTATTAGTGATTACATAACAAAGGTGAAATTTGCCAGAGTCAAGTCGAAATTGCCGCAAGATCATGCCTTGCTCAGTGCTAATATCAACCAGTACACGGATAACTTCCCAACAGTACACTTATTGATTAAAAAAAAAAACAAAAAAAAAAAACCGTACATTTCAGGGCTTTCAAATTAAGCCAATGTGACAGGTGACTGGAGTCCTGTGTGCCTCTATTTCCACTTTAATTTTTTTTTTTAAGAAAAAATCAGAAAATTTCCAATGTGCCTCACATTATGCCTCTTTCCATCTTACACACATATATTAAAATAAATAATAATATTTAGAAATATAAATTGTCATTCTTGTGTCAGTGTACTTACTGCTCAAGCTACTTTTCACAATAGACCGAGCAAATGTACATCTTAGATCCGGTCCACTGGCCAGAGAGCACTGCACCAGTGTGCAGTGGTGGCTTAGTCGTTAATGTGATCGTTACTAATCTGGAGGTCAGTGGTTCATTACAAAGTGTGACCACTGTTTGACCCTCAATTGCTCAAGTTGTATGAAAATGATTATTGTAAGTCACTCTGAATAAAAGTGTCTGCCGAATGCTGTAATTGTACATCAGTTTGTGCAAGGATCTCTGCCTGATTCCTTGGGATGTATTAGAGGGAACATATGGGAAATGTACAATGCCTTATAAAGATATTAACCTCCCTTGTCTTTTTACCTATTTTGTAACATTACAGCAAGTCACTTAAATGTTTTTTTTTTATCTGAATTTTATATGATGGATCTATACCAAAACTTTTCAGCATTTGCTTCATACCAAAGGGAGTGAGCACACATCCCATGCCAATTTTCAGATTTTAAGACTTTTGTTCAACCAATAAACTTGAGAATTCCCATAATTGCTGAAATGAAGTCCATATGTGTGCAATCTATGTGTCATATCAGATCTGTCAGTATAAACACACATTTTTTAAAAGTTCCCAGATGCTGCAACATCACTAAGCAGGTGGTATAACATCATGAAGACCAAAGGGCTTTCCAAATGTGTCATGGTCAAAGATGTTTAAAGTACAAGTCAGAGTTGGGTTATAAAAATGATCCAAATCTTTGCTGATCCCCGAAGGACCATCAAATCCATCATCTTCAGTTGAAATCTACATGGTACCACAACAAGCAGGTAAGAGAAGGCCACCCACCAAAACTCATTAACCAGAGGGCAAGGAGGACATTCATAAGAGAGGCAGTACAGAGACCAAAATTTAACCCTGAAGAAACTGCAGAGTTCTACAGCAGAGGATGTTGTATCGGGATATGCAACCACAATAATCTGTACACATCATTAAGCTGGGCTTTATGGATGATAGGCCACAAAAAAAAAAAAAAAAAATACTTGGTGTTAAAATTAAGAACGCACATTTTTGAGTAAGCCAAGAGGTATATGGGTGACTCCCCAAATGTATGGAGGAAGGTGTCAGATGACACCTAGTCAGATGAGACTAAAATTGATCTTTTTGGCCACGAAGAAAAATGTTATGTTTAGTGCAATCCCAACATCCCCACCGTGAAACTTGCTGGGGTGGTACCATCATGCTGTGGGGAGGTGTTTCAGCAGCAAGGGCTGCAAAACTGATACAAGTCAAAGGAAAGACAGATGGTGCTAAATACAGCAATACTCTAGAGCAATACCTATTTCAGTCTGCCTATAATTTGAGACCAGAATGGGGATTCACCTTAGATAGAATACTACTGGAATATCACAAAATATTAATCGTGTGTTTCTTAAGCATTACTAATCATGTGTAAAAGCTGGATCCTTTTATTTCCCAAAACCACTGCCTGTTCCTCTTAGTGTTCCTCCTTGTGTAAACAACTGCCAAACCCCTAAGGTCTCTCAATATATTAAGAGAGGGGGTAGGAACAACCATTGCTGGGTCAAATCCCTAAACTTTTCAGTTTCCTGTTTCACTTCACTTGTATTGTGACCCTATAAATACTTCTATGCCACACACACACTCTCACACACACACACACACACACACACACACACACACACACACACAGATGATCTGAATAAAGAGTAGATTTTCGGTGTCTCTGAGTCTTAATTGGAATTGTCCCAGAGCTCTGAATGACGACGCGGAGTCAGGTGGACACAGGGAAGAAAAGTCCTAACAACCTTCCAGCAGGACACTGACCAGAAGCATACTGCTCCAACCCCTAGAATAATTAAGGAATCGCCAGTCTCATAGTATGTTCATTCAGTTGTTTAATTTTGCAGAAAAAAAGCAGATCACAAACATGACACAAAACTACAGTTATTTCAGTTGGTAACTTTTTGGCTTTAAGATACACAAAAAGAAATCAAAAGGAACTGGGATTTACATGGGATTCCTCCAAAAGGAAATGGGATTTACATACAGAAAAGCTAAATGAAAGCCATCATTAACACCAAAACAGAAAAAAAAGGTTACAATGTGCTAAGGAAAAGCAATCAGGTACTGTAGATGACTGGATGAAAGTTATATTCAGTGATGAATCTCGAAACTGCATTGCGCAAGGTGATGATTCTAGAACTTTTGTTTGGTGCCATTCCAGTGAGATTTATGAAGACGACTGCCTGAAGAAAACATGCAAATTTCCACATTGATGATATGGGGCTGCATGTCAGGTAATGGCACTGGGGAGACAACTGCCATTACATCTTCAATAAATGCATAAGTTCATGTTGAAATTTTGGACATTTCAAGTGTCCAAATCAATTTTAATCAATTGAAAAGATGTGTGGAATGTTGGAAAAAGAGCTATCCTTGACAAGAGTTTGTACCAGACGGCGACCTTTAGCTGTTATTGTGTTCTGATGATGGCCTGTTGTTTGGATGTCAAGTAATTATTTTAATATATTGTTTTTCATGATAATCTGCCAATTTATAGCATGCTTGCAAAACTGATGGTTAGTTACAGAGTAGTGAAATAAGGGGAGAACTCAAGAAGGGAAAACATGCAGAATAATGGCATCAACCGCAGGTTAACCTTGATGCGCAGCTGCAAGATAAGGAGAGGGCCGAAAGTGAGAAAAACATATAAAGTGATGACACTTGAATATGATCTTATACTAATGCTTGCTGTTTTAGAAGTGATTGTGCGGCGAATAGAGTACCAAGAAGAAATAACCACGCCGAACCAAAAAGAAAAAAAAAGATTTTAAGACTTTTGTTCAACCAATAAACTTGAGAATTCCCATAATTGCTGAAATGAAGTCCATATGTGTGCAATCTATGTGTCATATCAGATCTGTCAGTATAAACACACATTTTTTAAAATCTGCTGCACCCTCCAAAATTGAAAAGTTTCATTATTAAAAACCTCTTAGATATGCACTCATCTGACATAGAATGAATACATCATGGAAGATGGTGTAGGTTTTAACACGCCCTCTGTATCTAACACATGTCCACATGGGCAGTGGTGGCTTAGTGGTTAAGGTGTTGGGTCAGTGGTTCAATCCCACTGTCAGCACTGTTGGGCCCTTGACCATCAATTGCTTAGGTGTATAAAAGGAAAATGATACTTCTAAGTTGCTCTGCCAAATGCTGTAAATGTGAAATAGGGCAGTTCAACAATCTTAAATTGGGCTCAGAAAGCTACTCATACTGGAATGCATAGCTAATTCACTTGGATCAACTGGACTCAAGGCAATCAAATAGAAGGTACATGTGAATAAAGCTTAAAGGTAATAAAGAAAGGAAGCACTTGGCTTTTATATTCAATACATTAGCCAAATAAGCATAGTTTACACACACAATCACTGCAGTGTCACATGTGTTTGTCAATTTCTCATGATGGAGCCTTAATTAAGTGTCACTTTGTTATTTTAAAGTTGGTTAATGGTCATGATGAAATCACGAGGATAGCGGTTCCTGCTACTCAAATAAATCTGAAAGCTCTGTACTTAATGTGATCATGTACTGTTAATGTGTCTTGTTTAACCTGCTTACTGCCTGTTTCAACTTGTGTGTTTGTTGATCGAGAAGCTGAATATTAGCAAGGATATACAAGTAAAGGTAAAGCAGAAACTATTTTGTTTTAATGCAATTAAATTTTGTTCACAGCTTGTGTCATGCGCCAGCTATTTTTCAAACGATTTCAAACCCTGATACTTCATATTTATTCATCTTCATCCCACAATACATTTAGCTGAAGGATTTACTCAAAGTTTCAGTATATACAACAGCTAACAATTCTGCATTAAAAGTTAGGGGGATGTCAATGAAATATTCTGAGATGAGAAGTAAAGACGACTATTCATTTTGGTGATATCCCTCGAAAAAATCTGCCATGCATAATTGTTTCAGTATATACCGTACTGCTGCCTAAAGAAGAAAGTACAGGGACATTTTCATGCTTTATTTATTACTGTATTTTTTTTTTTTATCATAATAGATGCACGTAAGCTCCCAATGCAGGCAGGTGCAGAACATCCTTGTCAAGATGGCGCCTTCCCAGAGGGCGACGTCGTGAGTTCTCGAAGTCAAATTGTTTCTTTGTTTGTTTTGTTTTAATCTGTTTAGTATGTTGTTTTTGTTTGTTTTGTTCTTGCACTATGCTCGTCTATGCTTGTCTATGAGCGTCCGACCTTACTACAGCTATGAGAGCGCAGTCCTTTGGACATTTAAAAACTGAGCACACTCATCTTCTATCCTGAGCTAATCCTGAGCTAACATGCTACCGCAGCTCAGTGCTAGCCGCACCCCGGATAACAATAAACCCAGATGGCGACGCTGCAGGAGGGCATGGGGCTGAATGATGACTCCGGCGCTTGGTTAGCAGTGGAAGATTAGCCCTCCTGGTCATACTGCTTGAAAATGTTCAGTCTCTGCGAAACAAGATGGACATGTTCATGCTCGGATTGCAGTGCAGAGGGATCTAAAGGACTGCTCCATGCTGTGTTTCTGTGAAGCATAGCTCGAGGAGAGTACATTTAACGAAGCGACTACACCAGTCGGCTACACGGCCTTTAGGGAGGACCGGAGCGCAGCGGATAGCAACAAGAACCGCAGCGGAAGAACGGCGGACTCTCGTTAAATAAACCTGGTGTACTCACTGTAGATTATCTCCTTGTTCTGAGAATGGAGAACATCTAACTTTGAAGTTGCGGACATTTTGTTTATCCCGAGAACTGTTCCTTTTCTTTTTTTCCAACAAAACAATGGGCATAGTGCAATATAAATATAAGTATGATATAATTTAGTGCAATTTCATTTATTGCGGTTATCTACTGATTTATTTATTGTGTTATTATTATCATCATAATTTTATTTTTATTACTTTTATTATATTGTTTACTGGGTCTGTATAAGGTCCTGTTAATCCTTTGTACCCGATGGTGACTAATTCGTCACACAAAAAACATAAAAATTATCATTGAAGAATAATGTTAATTTTGTAATTTTATGAGGTAGAAATAGTTTAAGTTAATTTAACTTAAAAAAAAAAAAAAAAAAAAACACATGTCATGAGTGACGTTTTCATCACATCAGGGGTATGAACAAGCTTGGCTGTCAACAGTGATTATTTACATCTTCTTCTTCTGCTGCTGTTCCCTTCATGGGTCGCCACAGCGAATCATCTGCCTCCATTTTCACCCTATCCTTTGCATCTTCTCTTATACCAGCTACCTTCATGTCTTCCTTCACCACATCCATGAATCGTCTCTTTGGTCTTCCTCTAGGCCTTCTGCCTGGTAGTTCCAACCTCAGCATCCTACTACCAATATACTCACTATCCCTCCTCTGGACATGTCCAAACCATCTCAATCTAGCCTCTCTGACTTTGTCTCCAAAACGTCTTACATGTGCTGTCCCTCTGATGTGCTCATTCCTGATCCTATCCATCCCCGTTACTCCCTAAAAGAACCTCAACATTTTCATCTCTGCTACCTCCAGCCCTGCCTCCTGTCTTTTCCCCAGGGCCACTGTTTCTAAACCATACAACATCGATGGCCTCATCATCGTCTTGTACACTTTTCCTTTAATTCTTGCCGATACCCTCCTATCACACATCACTCCGGACACTTTTCTCCAATCATTTCAACCTGCCTGCACACGCTTCTTCACCTCTTTTTCACACTTTCTACTGCTCTGGATTGTTGAGCCTAAGTACTTAAAATCCTCCACCTTCCTTATCTCTGCTCCCTGTAACCTCACCGTTCCTCTTGGGTCCTTGTCATTCACACACACACATGTATTCTGTTTTACTGAGGCTAGCCTTCATTTCCCTCCTTTCCAGGGCATACCTCCACCTCTCTAGATTTTCCTGCACTTGTTCTCTGCTCTCACTACAGATCACAATGTCATCTGCAAACTTTTCTGTCACACCAACAGCACACATCACCACTGTCTTACATCTCTCATACATGTCCTGCACCACTCTAACATACTTCTCTGCCACTCCAGACTTCCTCATGCAATACCACCGTTTCTCTCTTCACACCCTGTCATATGCTTTCTCCAGATCCACAATGGCACAATGCAGCTCCTTCTGACCTTCTCTGTACTTCTCTATTAACATCCTCAAAGCAAACACTGCATATGTGGTGCTCTTTCTTGGCATGAAACCAAACTGTTGTTCACAAATGCTGACCTCTGCCCTTAGTCTAGCTTACACTATTCTTTCCCATAACTTCATCGTTTGGCTCATCAACTTTATCCCACTGTAGTTGCCACAACTCTGCACGTCTCCCTTGTTCTTAAAAATGGGCACCAGCACACTTCTCCTCCATTCCTCTGGCATCCTCTCACTCTCTAAGACCTTGTTGAATGTTCTTGTCAGAAAATCTACTGCTACCTCTCCTAGACACTTCCATACCTCCACCGGTATGTCATCAGGACCAACTGCCTTTCCATTCATCCTCTTCAATGCACTCTTCACGTCACCCTTACTAATCTTTGCTACTTCCTGGTCCTCAACAGCTACCTCTTCTACTCTCTATTCTCTCTCATTTTCCTCATTCATCAGCTCTTCAAAGTGCTCTTTCCATCTTCCCAGCACACTTCTGTCATCAGTCAATACATTTCCTTCTCTGTCCTTAATCACTCTAACTTGCTGCACATCCTTCCCATCTCTATTTCTCTGCTGTGCCAACCTGTATAAATCATTTTCTCTCCCTTTACTTTCCAACCGAGCATACAAGTCATCATATGCCCTCTGTTTGGCCTTTTAACACCACTACCTTCGCCTTACGCTGTGTCTCCCTGTACTCCTGTTTACTCTCTTCGGTCCTCTTTATGTCCCACTTCTTCTTAGCTAACCTATTCCTTTGTACACACTCCTGTACTTCCTCATTCCACCACCAAATCTCCTTATCTCTTCTCCTTCCAGATGACACTCCAAGTACTCTCCTACCTGTCTCCCTGATCACATTTGCTGTAGTTGTCCAGTCATCTGGAAACACTTCCTGACCACCCAATGCCTGTTTCAACTCCTCCTTGAAGACAACACGACACTCTTCCTTTTTCAGCTTCCACCACTTTGTCTTCTGCTCTGCCTTTGCCTTCTTCACCTTCCTCACCATCAGCATCATCCTGCACACCACCATCCTATGCTGTTTAGCAACACTCTCACCCACTACTACTTTGCAGTCACTGATTTCCTTCAAATTACATCACCTGCACAAGATGTAGCCTACTTGTGTGCTCCTATTATTATTATTATTATTAGTCACCCTATGCTCCTGTCTCTTCTGGAAGAAAGTATTTACCACAGCCATTTCTATTCTTTTTGCAAAATCTACCAACATCTGTCCTTCTGCATTCCTGTCCTGGATACCAAACCTGCCCATCACTTCCTCGTCCCCTCTGTTTCTTGCACCAACATGTCCATTGAAGTCTGCACCAATGACCACTCTTTCACTTCTGGGGGTACTCTGCCTCACTTCATCTAACTAATTCCAGAATCTCTCCTTCCGTTCTAGCTCAAATCCTGCCTGTGGGGCATAAGCACTAACAACATTGAACATCACTCCTTCAATTTCTAACTTGAGACTCATCACTCTGTCTGACACTCTTTTCACTTCTAGAACATTCCTGACAAACTCCTCCTTCAAGATGACTCCTACTCCATTTCTCTTCCCATCCACACCATGAAAAAACTGCTTAAACCCTGCTCCTAAGCTTCTAGCCTTACTACCTTTCCATCTGGTCTCCTGAACACACAGTATGTCCACCTTCCTCCTCTGCATCATGTCAGTCAGCTCTCTACCTTTTCCTGCCATAGTTCCAACATTCAAAGTCCCTACTTTCAGTCCTAGACTCATGCCTTTCCTCTTCTCTCTCTGCCTACGGACACGCCTCCCACCTCTTCTTCTTCGACCAACAGTAGTCCAATTTCCACCAGCACCCTGTTCGTTGACTGCACGTTGTTCGTTGTTAACCCGGGCGTCGACCGATCCGGTATGACATTCTTTGTAGTGACTCGCATATTTTATTTGGCATTTGTTTTACGCCGGATGCCCTTCCTAATGCAACCCTCTCCATTTATCCGGGATTGGGACCGGCGTGAGGGAGAGACACCGGTTGTGTGCATTAGTGATTATTTACAACATAATTAACAAACAGTAGAATTCCTGTAAAAAAAGTAGTGTTTTTATACCATTATTTTTAATTTTTATGGAAACTCAGTACGAGCATCAATTATAAACATTCTTGTTTTCTGTGAGGACTATCTCGGTATTATTTATCCATTCAAAGTGAGTCATCATGAGTTAAAGTCTGACCCATTTCGTCGTTTAGAAAACATAATCATTGAGTCAATTTGACTGGTGAATGTCTCTCATTATTCAATTTCACCTCACGTATATTGATCACCCCCAGAAGTTTTTATGGCAGGAAAAACATCAGTGTCAAAACTGCTGAGCTGGCCACTTGTGAAGATTGTGGCGAATCTGAGACAGAAGTGGATTATGGTGATGAGGTGGCTGATCCCAATTTCATCCCTGATGATGTGAATATGGAAAAGGAAATAGATGAAGAGACTCCTCCAAATGATGTCATTGAGCTAAATGGAGATTCAGTTATCATAGTCATCATCATCGTCATCGTTTTCCCTACACTGGAGCCTTTGCTCCTCAGGGTACACTTATTGGGTCCATTGATCAATGAAGTGCAGAAAGTTCTCCCTCTCCATCATTCTCCTGAGCTGCTGGGCATCTATCCCAAGCAGTCCCTCCAATTTCTTCCAAGTTTTAGATCGTTCATCAAAAAGGACCTGTTTTTGCATATCCCCGTTACTTATACGGCAGATATGAGCCAGGTACTTTAGCTGCTGTGTTCGACAGAATGTCTCAATGGGTTCAGTTCCAGTCATACAACGTAGGTCAGCATTTGAGTACTTGAACCTCCAGCACTCCTGTCCATCCTCACTCACACTAGCGATTCCACGATCCCCTTGTCGCCTATACTTGCCCTTCACCATCTTCCTAAGGAAACTGTTCCAGACCACCTCAATCGTTGCTATTTCCTTTGAGGTCATTTCCCAGGCCTACACACTATATAAGAGCCGGGATCTTACGCTGGCTTTTAGCAACTTCACCCTAGTAGATAGATGTATCCGGTTGTCTGTTAACGCGTGTTTGAGCTCATTCCACTTTTTATATGCAGATCCCATTCTAAAGTAGAGCTTCTCTGTGTTGTCGCTTGAGTTTGAAATGGTGTACACTAGATATCGAAACTTCCTCACGTTCTTCAACTTCATTCCCCCAACGTCTACCAGACTCTTTTGGCTCCTAACAGTGTCATCAACATTAAAGGCCATCATATCTGTTTTTGTATAAGACATCTTCAGACCAAAGCGGGAAAAAGTGTCATCATATATTTGGAGGATGGTTTGTAATTCCTCTATTGATTCTGCAAATATTGCTTGATCGTCAGCATAAAGAAGTTCCGTAATTCTAGCTTCCCCTCTTGCTCTTGCATTTTTCCGGAGTTCTCTTGGTGATACCTCATTGGGAATACAATACTTGATCTTAAATCCTGCCCACGGGTACACTTTCTCTACTTCGTGTTTAGCAATTCTGACTACGAAGTCCATATATATATATATTATATTGAATAGAAATGGGGACTCCAAGGCACCCTGTCTGCATCCGACCTTTGTGTCAAACAGCTTGTTAGAACCTTTTGATGTACGCACATGTATTGGTGTATAGAGCTTCAAGGATCGCTACAATATGAGGACACTTTAATCTGATTTCAAGACACTTCATTACAGCTTCTCGTGGTATCCAATTGTATGCTGCTCTTAGATCAATAAAAGCAACATAGAGTGGAATTCCAGATTTTTGGCTTTCTCAAGCACATCGCGTATTATGAAGACTGCATAATTAGTTGACCGGTTGGTTTTTGAATTTTGTTCTTTACCAGTGAAGGAATTGTCTTCTTTGAAGCTTGTTTGACCATGTCGACAATGAACTTGTCAACATCATCCACATCCTGCAAGTCTGGCTTGTGTTGCATGAGTTGATCAAGCCTGGCGCTATATGTAGTCTGCACAGAATGGTCGTCTTTGAGCTGCCAGACATCTTGACGGGCTTCACATTTTGATTTGTTAGAGAATATTTGCTTTGCCTTCTTTTTTGTTGGAAATCTGGCCTGCATTACAACCAACCGATGATCAGAGTCAAAGATCTGGCTCTGCATGGGGTACACCCTGCAATTCGGTGTCGCCCGTTTTACATACCATTCTGATATGATGTAGTCAAGCCGTCGTTTGTAACCTAAATTGGATACGAAAGACCATCTGTGTTCATCGGATTTTGTGTCAAACATCGTGTTCAGTAAGAAAAGGCTATTGGTTTCTGCTGTTTCCATCAATCTTTCGCCATTATAACTTGTAGGGTTGACATCATGGACTCACCCAACACATCACCATTTACTTGGATCACAGTCCATCCCTATAGTGGCATTAACGTCACCAGCAATAATTAACTTGTATGACGGATGTTTTATTTTGGCCTGTTGTATTGCTTTATGCCATGTTTGATAGAATGCTTGTTTGGTGGTTTCAGCATATTCTTCAGTTGGGCAATAACAAGTGAAGACGAACAACTTAATTCCACATACTTTTACTTGTACCACACTTATCCGTCCCTCGATCACATGATCCATGTCCTTTAGAATAACATCAGAGACGAGAGAGATAGATCATGCCATTATAAATAATGTGCCATCCTTTCAAAATGGGGTCATCAAAACAGACTTCTCCTTTTACTTTCTGTCTTACCTCCTGCATGCAAGATATATCAATAGACAAGTTCTTAAACTGCAGAACGCAGTCGACTAATTTACTTTCGCACTTTCCGGTCCTCAAGTTAATCGAGCCAAGTCGAAAATGATGGTAGTTCTTACTACGCACAGGCATTTTGTTGTAATGGATAAAATGTGATCTAAACTGTTATTCAATACTCAAATAAATAGATATATAAATACTAATAAAGAATTCCGAGAGAGAACTTTCCTTGCCTTTTATAAGATTGCTTTCCAGAATGAAAGAGGCTACTTCACAGACTGGTGCCAGTGCTTTGTTTGCTCACCCAGTCGCAAGACTGGGATTCCCAGGGTGTACCTGTCCTAATGACGGAGGTGGAGCTGGCTTGAGTGTGAGAGGCGGTTAGACTTACCAGGACTTATAAATGACTTGTCAGCCTTGCAATAGAACTGAAAATTGCACGTCACACAATTTACACTCCATAGATTAACAAGCCCTAATGCCAACTGCAGATGATTCTAGTGCAATCAGAGCAACAAGATGAAATCTCACTCAACAGTGGTCAGTCCTTCAAAATGAAGATCCTTCAGTTATGGTGCCCTTCCTTTGTCCTGACCTACCTTGTTCTACTGAAATTCTCTCTTCGGTCATGGAATATTTTGCTGCGGGACTGTCAGACCATCAAGATTACCTGGATTATCAAAGGATATGAAATGTCAAAAGGCAATGATGAAAAAAGGACGAGGTGCAATTGAAGCTGCTAAAATAGAGAACGAAAACTCAGAAGTAGTGTATGCAAAATGGTTCGACAATAGAGTCGTGAACATGTTATCTACGTTTGCAAAAGTCAAGCCCGCTACTACAGAACATAGATTCGATTCCAAAACAAAGAAGATAGTTGAAGTTGATTGTCCTGATATCGTGAAGCAGTAAAATAAATCAGTGGTAGGAGTAGATTTGGCAGATCAACTAATCTTGCTTTATAGGAATCCCATCAGATCGAAGAAATATTATGAAACTAGTGTTCCTGTCATTTGACCAGCTGTCTGTCTGTCTTCCTTTCGGCTTTTTCCCTTTTACTCGGGAGTCGCCACAGCGAATCATCTGATTCGCACGTTTGATTTGGCAGAGGTTTTTACGTCAGATGCCCTTCCTGTCACAACCCTTTTTTTTTAGCAAGGGACAGAAACACGCTGACGACTTTGCAGCTACTCTTTACGAAAGTCAGCAATGGTTCTTTTACATGCCTTACACCATAGACAGTGAGAGACATGGCCCGCCTTTGATAACCCAGTTAGCTGCATTGGGGGGTACAGTGACAACCTTGTGGAGAGTGGGACTCGAACCCCAAACCTTTGGATCAGCGATCCAGCACCCTATACCACTAGACCACCACGGCTGGTAAAGTGGGCGGGAAGAAGAGGGGAGGAGCTGCCAAACAAACCTTCTAAAAAGGGCTGTCATCGTCCTTCAGTTGCCGTTCAAAAAGATAGCATTGGGCATCTTCCACAAATTACAGAAAAAAGGCAAAGATGCAAAAATGTTCAATGCAAAAAAATGCAATGTGAACCTGAACAGCAAATCCAACTGCTTCGAAGCTTACCATGAGTAGTTGCAGGATGAAGTACCGCAGAACCGTGAACACCCTTATTTTCATACCAAAGGATTTTTTTAAAGTTTTTTTATTTGAACGTGAGCCATTTTATTTTACATACATTTATAAGTACCATTTGTGCCAGTATTTTTATGCCAAAATATTCTTATAAGGCTCGTTTTATACCATTTTTGTAAAAGAGAATTTCTTTCAAGGTTTGTGATATATAGTGATATGTTATTGATAATTCAATACAGGATATGTAATAAAAAATCTTTTACTTTTCACTTTACAAAATTTGCACGTTTCCTACGGATGTGACGAGTTCGTCACCCATTATTATTATTAATATCTATTCAATCTTTCCAACCAGATGTGACTAATTAGTCACATATTATTATTTTTATAATTAATGCAAAATTCATATTTTCAGTACATAGTATCTTTAACCAGTTTACCTAAGTCTCAAAATGAATTATTGAATTATGATTTTTTTTTTACTGCTAGAAAATAATTTGGGGTTAGAACCTTCTTTTCTGTTTGTCACTTGACTCCTTGAACAACCTGGCGGCGCTGCTCGTTGGCAACGCACGTCGTAAGAATACGACGTAACCAAAATTTCCTCCAGGATAATAAAGTCTTATCTTATCTTAACATAGCTGTGTAATTATGCTCTTTAAAGCCTTTGTTGAGTTGTGGCTGCACTGTGCAAAAACATAATGAAAAGAAATTGAAAGGTTAAAATGTGGTTTCTATAGTTGACAATTACATAATTTATCCATATCATTAAGGGTGATATGCACTTTGAATGGGCTAATAGTTCTGTGTGGCTGAGGTAGTGATTGTTCTGGTTGTTTCTGCCGATTCGTTTAAGCACGAAAGTAAACAGTGCTGTGTAAAGTTGTTTATGGAAAACATAATAACACAAACTAAAATGAAAACGTTATAGCTGATATTTACGTACATTAACCATGACAGTAATGTAGATGGGGTGAACTCCATGGGCTCATGGGCCTCCTAATAGGTCTAGTTCATTCCATGATCCACACTCCTTTTTCCTCTGCAGTATCATGAGAAGACTGGAACAAATGTCGCTGTGCAGTAAGTTCTACACTAGATATTTTTTTCTCGACTTGTAACGTAGGATTCAGACCATCGTAATACTATTTACTTGACCTAGTTAGAACTAGATAGTGCCCTAGTATTTTTAAGTATCATGACTTTTAGTTGGTTCTGTTGTGTCCTGGCTGTGTTTTCTGTTGTGTTCTCTGTTGTGTTATTCAGGAGCTCAATCAACCATAATTTCTTTTTGTTCTTCCTTTGTTTGTTTGTTTTGTTGTTGTTTTTTCTCTCTTCTCAAATGGGATATTAGGTATATAGACTTAGTACTTAAACCAATTTCTGTTCTCATGTCTCCTAAACTCCAAATATCTTACACATAGGCCAGAGGCTGTACCATCAGCAGCCTTATCAACCTCAACCAATGTTCCCTCTAATTTTTCATGTGTCCGAGCAAACACATAAGCTCCCTGAGCACACTGAGGACCATTGTGAGCGACATCAGGTGTGCACGCTGTGGCCACACCACGACACCAGTATCACACTTCAAAGCTTTAGATCATAGCAAGTTACATGGCTTATTAAAAGAATCAAATTAGAGCAGCAATTTGGCCCACTTAAAATTAAAGACAAAAATCTTGTTTTTCATGAGATGTGTAGTATGTTATATGTGAGAGTCCTGCTTTAGCCATGGGAGGAGTCCTGCTTTGGCAATGGAAAGAGTCCTGCTTTGGCCTAAAAGAGGACCAGTTGTTGCCTGGCTTAGGGTCCAGTTCTGAAAGAAATGATACATATACACCTTTCAGACATAACATTTTGCACAATGACGTGTGCTGTTGCTTGTGATACAGTGTAAATTCTTGTAACTCTTTGTCTGTAAAATATCTAATTACTCAGTTTTTTATTAGCATTTCTACTGCCTGTAAATTATCTAGTAGTAACAGCATTTAATCCATAATTAAACAATCTTAATAAATGTCACTAGAATACACACAAATCTGACATAAATTGTACCTGAGTGAGTGGATGTGTCGCTGCCCGTTCGTTGCGCCATGATAAGGGGTTAGCATTTGCGTCTCTGAACTCCGCCGCACTGGTGTTATCTTGTTCTGGTGTTAGCTTGCTAACCTGCACGGCGTGTGTAGGCTATGACAATGTAGTAGCAATGTCAATGCTATGATTGGCTGCGTAGCGGAAGTGAACCTTATCGTATCATTGGCTGGACACCTGTCATTCGCCGAGTTACAACGCAATTAATACGTTTATGTTGAATTTTATTTTATGCGCTGCATAGATTTTCTTGTGCGCTGAGGTGTGCGAGCACCTGCGCAATTGCTCACGCACGCAGCTTAGAGGGAACACTGCCCTCAACTGTTTCCCGTCTCAAACAAGAGTTGTAGGTGGGCTCTGGAATTGCCCACCTGCTGTAAATGTGTCTGAATTAACTTCTGCTACTGCTTCTCACTATTGTTTTGATTTTCTAGTGCTAATTTGGACCTGGATTTCCCAACAAAACTCTACAAGCAGCTTTTTTTCTCTGCATATGCTTTCTCTCATTTTCAGTGATAAGCTGGAAGAGGTAGTGGCACAGGTCTGCTTCACACTATTTAAAATAGACACATGTTCCTAAAGTACTTTACCGAGGACCAACATCCCTCACACCCTTCAGGAAAACTTTAATCTCCCTTCTGACAACCTTCAGTCCTCTTCTGCCTTCCTCCTCTTTTCCATTTCTTTTCTCTAACATTCAACAACCGCTCTCCCATACACAGAGGAAGGAATCTTCTGGATCTCAGTCATCCCTCCATAGTCAAGCCATTACTACTACCCAACTCTACAATCACAACTTAGTACCTTTTTTACCCCACCTGGCAAAACGTGCACACTATATTGGTTCCATCTGTTCATTTCTGCACCCTTTCTATCAAACCCAAGAAGTCTTTTCATCACACTCCTTGTGATGCTTTTAGTTTTAGTTCTTACTAGGCAGAAAAGGGTGCTGGATCACTGATCCAAAGGTTGGGGGTTCAGGTCCCACGCTCCACAAGGTTGTCATTGTCTCCACAGTGCAGCTAACTGGGCTATCAAAGGCCAGCCATGTCTCTCACTGTCTATGGTGTGAGGCATGTAAAAGAACCATTGCTGACTTTCGACAAGAGTAGGCCGCAAAGCCGTCAGCGTGTTTCCACCCTGCGATGGCCTGACGAGCTGTCCGGGGTGTACTCTGCCCTCGCCTGAAGTCAGCTGTGATGGGCGCCAGCCTCCCCGTGACCCTAATTAGGATTAAGTGGTTACAGAAAATGAACATATATTGAATTTTAATAACAGACGCATGTTCTGGGTTATCTGCTTAAAGACTGCATAAGAGCAATTTTTCAAAATATCAACTGCATGCTTAGTATGTTGCTTTTTTTCTGCATTAATTCCACATCTTTCTTTGAAATTCATTAAATAATCAATTATAACAGAGGTGCTGGATTATTTCAAATATACATTGGTTATTTACAAAATCATTTTAGAGAGCATAAATAGTGTGATTAAAAAAAAAACAATAAAAGGATATTTGTGGTTCGATTTTTTTTGGCCACATTATGAAAACAGTTTACTCACATAATAACAGCCAAAAACACCGCTACACAAATGCTATATTGTCATTGTCAAATTGCTGTTAAAATAAATTACAATTGCAGCAAAGACTGGCACTTATATATCAGTGAGGCATTTTAAACTGTGGTGATACTGAATGACAGACAGCATTCAAACAAACTGCTAACTTCATTTAGACTCTCTGAACCCAATACACAATAGGCTTGATTTGATTTGGGGCTCCATTTTGCTTTCAGTAGAGCTGATACCTTGGAAACAATGTGTGAAATGGTATATTGACAGACTTTACCCCCCCCCCCCCCAAGTTTAAATACACCGATTGCTCACAGTCAAAAACTTGTGTTCTATAAATATATGCTTCCTATGAGATTGGAACTCAAAACCTGCCTTTTTTTTCTTTTTTAAACAGGAGAAGATTGACTCTGATGCTATCCATCAGGAATTCAGCATACCAGCCATCTTGGTGGGGCTTAATCATTTCAGATTAATAATAATTAGCAGAATGTAACCCATATAAATACATGGTTACTAATTTTATTGGAAAAAAAACCCTAATTTCCAACGCTCCCTGAAAGCAATATAGTTTTCCTAGTCCCCTTGAACGCATCATAAGCACATGCTGCATGCACCTAGCTAAGCACAGCAGAGTGTGCTGCAGAGCAGGACACACACAGAGCACTCGAAAAGCTACACAAGTGAGTCAAACGATCCAAAATGTGTTTAAGTGAACTTTTAACAAGTTTAAATAAGTTTATGTACTTTTCAGAGCCTTGTATGTGTTTTGTTCTCTCTCAATCAAACCGGATGGAGAGTGTTTGTTTTCTTGGAAACTCCGACTGGATTTTTAGTGGACCTGGATCTGATCTTGAAGCTGGTTTCGGACACGATGGCGAGCTAAACCCAGTGAGAACTCTTGGCGGATCCAGAAGCAGTGTGGCCAACTGCTCTCTGGATGCGAGAGTAGATCTACAGACCCAACCACTTCAAATCACAGGATCCCAGATAAGAACAAATAAAAACACCTTTATCCCAAACGGATCACAATCCTGGAAAAGACCTCCCGAATTCACACAAATCGAACCTTAGAGACTCTAAGCCTATTTTATTTTTATTTTTATTTTGTAAAGAGCGTTCTACAACATTGTTTGCACTGTTTCTTGTGTTATTGTAAATTGTAATAAATCTGCCGGCTGTTCAACTTTAAATCTCCACAATTCATTCTACTCCTCTAGAACCTAGCATATAATCTAGCACAGCTATATCAAGCTGGTGTTACATTAAAGTGGCGAGCCAGCCAGGAGGAGCTTTGGCTACATTTTGCCTCTAAATTAATAATTTGGCATACAGTTTGGCAGTTTTATGACAGTTTTTGTACAACTTTTCCCACAAAAGAAACATGGATATCATTGAACCTGAAGGTATCAAAGTACCAAATGCTGTATTAATTAGTGGTTTTTCTGGTACTGAGACTGATGAAGAAGTTATTAAGTTTTTAGAAAAGTATGGTTCTATTACACGAACAGTGAAACTTACTAGTTCTGACCCTGACTTTAAAAATACAGCCGTTGTTGAGTTTGAGTATGGCACTGCTATTGAGTCAATTCAGGCTGAACTACCATGTCAAAGAGCAACATCTGACCCAAAGGTTGTTCACAAAATTCAGCTCTTATCCCCACTTTATAGTGATAAGTTAACAGCTGATCTGACCAAGTCTTTTCTCTTTGATTTAAAGGGAATTGCCAAAGTAAGCGGAATAGACTATGAGAAATTGTTGCTTGGTGAACTTAACAAACTTCAGGCCTCTGCTGCTGAAAGTGAAGGTATAGCTTCCACTGACGCTACTCCAGTAACTGAAACTTTACCAGGTTATTCTGTTGTGACACAAACAAATAGGGAAACTCTCACAACTACCTCAAACTCTGATATTCTCAGTTCTCCAATCAACAGCAGACCAACTCCTATTTTAAATCCCGAACACTTGAGCACCCCTGAAGTCCAGAGGGTGATTGTCGAGCACATTGTCAAAAGTGCTGACACGTCCCAAACTTATCCGAACTCTTCCAAGTTCAGGTCGTTCTCTGGAAAATTTCCGTGCCCTAATACGGAAGTAGATTATGACACTTGGCGCAGTCATGTTGAGTTTTATCTTGCCGACTCTTCTGTTCCTGAAAGACAGGTAGTAAGAAAAATTATTGAAATTCTCTTACCACCAGCCGCCAATATTGTCAAACATTTGGGTCCCTTGTCCAGCCCCAAAGACTTTCTGAGCTTGCTCGACTCTGCATACGGGAATGTAGATGATACTGATGAGCTGTTTGCGAAATTTTTGAGCACAAACCAAAATGCCAGAGAAAAACCTTCAACATACTTGCACCGGCTCCAGACTACATTAAGCAAAGTTGCTAAAGGGGGAGGCGTTACAGTCAGTGATTTTGATCGACAGCTTTTAAAACAGTTCTGTAGGGGGTGCTGGGATGATAACCTAATTGCCAGCCTCCATCTAGAACAAAAGAAATCCAGCCCACCTCCCTTTTCTGAACTTCTTTTGTTGCTGCGAACAGAGGAGGATAAACAAGTGGCTAAGTCCACTCGCATGAAGCAGCACTTAGGACTTTCAAAAGTAAAGGTACAGTCCAACCCTTTAAATGTTTATGCAGACACTGAGTTTCAAGCTGCTGCTGCAGACAATTCTAGTAAAACGTCTACCAAGAAACTGCAGAAACAAATTGCTCAACTGCAAGAACAGTTAACTTCCTTAAAAGCGTCCATGGAAAAGACAGTTGAAAAGAAACCTCAGACAAAGTCCCCCAAAGTTGCAAAGAAACAACAGCGAAAAGAGACACAAACACAGAACTCACCGCCGAAAAGTGAAAGCTTTGGCAAAGGTAACAAAAAGCCTCGCCCATGGTTCTGTTTTAACTGTGGCGAGGATGGCCATATAGCCCCCTCTTGTGACCGTGACCCAAACCCCAAAGCTGTTGAAGCTAAGCGCAAAGAGCTTAGGTCAAAACAAAAGGCTTGGGAGGACCAATGTAACACTGATTTAAACTAGTTCCTGTTTCAGTTGAGGGACAAACTGGAACTAGTAGCGACACAAGTCCCACTCAGAAACCCCAGCCAAAACAGAGTTGTACGCTAACGAGTAAGCACCATTCTAGCTTTCCCAAGGGCTTAATAGGTAAGAGGTGCACTGCTAATATAAACATAGCTGGTGTTAGCTGCAATTCTCTATTAGATTCAGGGTCACAAGTTACGACTATTTCACACTCCTTTTACCAGAGACACCTGGTTGATTTTCCAATCCAGCCGATCAGTGACCTAGATGTTGAGGGTGCAAACGGTCAGGCGGTACCTTATCTAGACTATGTAGAAGTTCCAGTTGGTTTTCCAAAAGAGTTTGTTGAGTCTGAGCCTCAAATTTCTACATTAGCTCTAATAGTACCTGATTTGCGCTCCAGCACAGACTTGCCAGTGTTAATTGGTACAAATGCCCTCGATGTTTTATATGAGGAACATTGTCGAGACACTCCCATGCTACCAGCTGTCTATGGCTATAGTCAGATTTTAAAAATCCTCGAGCACAGATATGAAACAAAGAGCATAGGGAAGCTTGGGCTAATGACACTGAGGGGCAACACACCTTATGTTCTTCCAGCTCACGAGAAGGTCTGTCTTGAAAGCTACACCCACTTAAGTTCGCCACTCACAGACAAATGGGCAGTAGTAGAGCAGCCAATGTCCTCAGCCCTTCCAGGTGGAATCTTTGTTGACTGCTGTCTTATCACAGTGCCAAGTCAAAGTCCTTACAAGCACCCTGTTTGGATAAGAAATGAAACCGATCATGACATTATGCTTCCTGGCAACTGTGTCCTTGCTGAACTGCATGTTGCAGACCAAGTTTTGGAAACTCAAAACCTGTCCAATACCAACTCAGCAGGTTGTTGTCGCTTGTCTGCAGACTCCTCATCACCGAAGGACCAGTTGACTTTTGATTTTGAAATTTCACCTCTGCCTGAGGAGTAGAAAAGTCGCATCACACAGAGTCTGAGTGCTTACAGTGATGTCTTCGCATGCCACGATCTTGACTTTGGCCATGCCACTAGAGTTAAGCATAAAATCAAGCTTAAAGACGGAACACCCATAAAACAGAGATCGAGGCCTATTCACCCAAATGACTACGAAGCTGTTAGGAAACACCTCAAAATGCTTCTCGATGCCGGGGTAATAAGACCATCAGAATCCCCTTTCTCGTCCCCCATTGTTGTAGTTAAGAAAAAGACGGGTGAGGTACGTCTCTGTGTGGACTACCGTAAGGTTAACGTACAAACGGTTAAAGACGCTTACGCGTTACCAAATCTTGAAGAGACCTTCTCCGCTCTATCTGGGTCAAACTGGTTCTCTGTCATGGACTTAAAGTCGGGCTACTACCAGATAGAAATGGAGGAGGAAGATAAGGCCAAAACAGCGTTTGTATGCCCCCTAGGGTTTTATGAGTTCAATCGAATGCCTCAGGGAATCACAAATGCTCTCAGCACCTTTCAGAGGTTAATGGAGAGGTGCATGGGAGACATTAATCTTAAGGAGGTGCTCATCTTCCTAGACGATTTGATTGTTTTCTCAGACTCCCTATAGCAACACGAACAGAGGCTAAAGCATGTTTTGGACCGTCTTCGTGAATATGGCTTAAAGTTGTCCCCCCAGAAATGTTGCTTTTTTCAGACATCGGTTAAATATTTAGGCCATATTGTTTCAAGAAATGGCATAGAAACAGATCTTGAAAAAGTATCAGCCATTAAGACCTGGCTAGTGCCACAAAACTTGAAGCAGCTCAAGTCGTTTTTAGGGTTCACCGGCTACTATCGCTGATTTGTTAGATTATTCAAAGATAGTTCGGCCCTTAAACGACCTTACATGTGGCTACCCACCTTATAGAAAAGTCCAGAAACGAACCGACACTTCTAAGTATTTCAACCCTCGAGAACCTTTTGCCGAGAGGTGGACATCTGTCTGTCAGTCAGCCTTTGAATGCATTAAGGAGAAATTAACATCCTCTCCTGTATTGGGCTTTGCAGATCCAAAGCTCCAATATGTTCTGCATACCGACGCCAGCTCTACAGGCCTAGGTGCCGCTCTTTATCAAGAGCAAGGTGGTAAAATGCGCGTCATAGCCTATGCCAGTAGAGGGCTGACACCAAGCGAAACCAGATATCCAGCTCATAAGCTGTAATTTCTAGCTCTGAAATGGTCCATTGTAGAAAAGTTTCATGATTACCTTTATGGTAATGAATTCACAGTTGTAACAGATAATAATCCGCTTACATACATTCTGACCACTGCAAAGCTTGATGCAGCTAGCTATCACTGGTTAGCAGCGCTATCCACCTTCAACTTCCAAATCAAATACAGAGCTGGAAAGGCTAACCAGGACGCAGATGGCCTATCACGAAGGCCCCACCAAACACTAGCTGCGGATTATGTGACATTGGAAGAGGAGAGCTGAATACAACAACTCACCTCACGTCTTCTCGGATCCCCTCCTCGATGTAGTGATTTATGTCCTGATACTATTGCAGCAGTATGTCACAAGCATTTTCTCAATGAGAAAACCAAAGATTCACCTCATGTCATTCTTGTTGAGTCCTTGGCTATGAATGCTGATGCAATTCCTGATGTATACAGTGATGCTGAAACATCTGGTCAAGTAACTGTTCCCTTGTTTTCTGCTCATGAGCCTAAAGAACAACAAAGATCTGACCCAAGCATCAATCATGTCATTCAGTTACTTGAAGCTGGAGCAGATGTTCCACATGACAACAGAGAAACATTTGAAATAAAAATGATGCTCCGAGAATGGAAACGTCTTGAAATGAGGGATGACCTTTTGTTCAGGAGGCGACAGTGTGACCCAGATACAACTTACCAGCTTGTACTCCCTGTCTCACTTAGACCCACTGTTCTTAAGTTACTCCACGATGACATGGGTCATATGGGGTGGGAGAGGACTCATGAACTAGTGAGGGCAAGATTTTATTGGCCTAAGATGGGTCATGACATTGAGACCAAAATAAAGAACTGTGGTCGTTGTGTTCAAGAAAGTCCTTGCCTGAAAAGGCCGCCTTTAGTTAACATTAAAACCACGCAACCAATGGAATTGGTCTGCATGGACTTTCTTTCGATTGAGCCCGATAGTAAGAGTACCAAGGACGTGTTAGTCATCACAGATCATTTTACGAAATATGCGGTGGCCTTGCCCACTCGTGATCAAAAGGCAACCACTGTGGCTAAAAATCTCTGGGAAAACTTTTGGTTCACTACGGGTTCCCCGAACGCCTCCATAGTGACCAGGGGAGGGATTTTGAGTCACATGTGATTAAGGAACTGTGTGCTATTACTGGCATCAAAAAAGTGAGAACCAGTCCTTATCACCCGAGGGGTAACCCCGTAGAGCGATTCAATCGCACCCTCCTTAGTATGTTAGGTACTCTGAAGGATGACCAAAAAGTTCATTGGCGTGATTTTGTCAAGCCTCTCACACACGCCTACAACTGTTCAAAGAGTGAGGTTACTGGGTTTAGTCCTTATGAGTTGATGTTTGGCCGTAAGCCTAAGCTACCAGTTGACCTTGTCTTTGGGTTGCCTGTTACAGGGGACTCACCTGCATCCCATTCTCAGTATGTGTGCAGTCTAAAGGCTAAACTCGAAGAAAGTTACCAAATTGCCCTTGAAAACTCCAAAAAAGTTGCAGAGCACAGATTTGAGAAGAAAGTCAGAGAATCCACTCTTGAAGCAGGAGATAGAGTTTTAGTAAAAAATGTCCGTTTGCGCAATAAACATAAACTTGCCGACAAATGGGAACACATGGTGTACCGTGTTGTCAAGAAAATGGAAAATGTTCCTGTGTATGTGGTTCAACCAGAGAGAGGTGATGGTCCAAGTAGAACTCTTCACCGAGACCTTTTACTTGCGTGTGGTGACCTCTCAGACATTGAGGATGAAGTTGAGACAAGACCAAAACCTCCACGTAGACGCAAAACTCGACAAAGTCCTTCTGAACCACAGGACACAGATCTGTCAGAATCAGAGGAGGAGTATGAACCCATGCCAGGACAACCTTCAATCGAAACAGAGACATTCATTAAGAATTATGACAATAATCAAGACCAATCAAATGTACAAAACCAGACAACAAACTCGGATATTTCAAATGAACCACTCTCCTCAATAAGGATACCTCCTTGCACCCAACAGTTTCAGTTGAGACAGACACAGACGAGATGGACAATGAACAGGAAAATCAGAATGAGGCCGAACTACTCAAAGAGGAATCATATTCAGATGTCATGGAAGGAGGAGATGATGAAAACCAAATACAAGGAGGACCAGACGTTAATATTGTGGACACAGAGCAAAATGGTGATGTGCTTGACCAACAAACACAACAGACAATTGAAACAACAAATGAAACTCCCAATGTGAGAAAATCTGAAAGATTAAAGCGAGCCCCAGGACGGTTTCATTACCCTCAATTGGGTCAACCTCTGATATCTTTTGCACAAAGGTTCTTGGATAACTTTAACCAAGCCCTAGAGTCATTTAGTAGCTATGAAAACCATCAGATCTATGATGTTTAAACAAACATTTAAGTACATGACGGGACTCATGCTTATTCAAGGGGGGAGGGTGTAACCCATATAAATACATGGTTACTAATTTTATTGGAAAAATCCCTAATTTCCAACGCTCCCTGAAAGCAATATAGTTTTCCTAGTCCCCTTGAACGCATCATCAGCACACGCTGCATGCACCTAGCTAAGCACAGCAGAGCGTGCTGCAGAGCGTGCTGAGGAGCAGGACACACACAGAGCACTCAAAGCGACACAAGTGAGTCAAACGATCAAAAATGTATTTAAGTGAACTTTTAACAAGTTTAACTAAGTTTATGTACTTTTCAGAGCCTTGTATGTGTTTTGTTCTCTCTCAATCAAACCGGGTGGAGAGTGTTTGTTTTCTTGGAAACTCCGGTGAGTCATTACAATATGAAGCTAGCTTAAAAACCTATGCTAACTTTACACATGGTGAACCAAAACTGTGTGCACTATTTTTGTCTCTATAAAGCTAAAACCAGTCGGAGTACACAACAAAGATTGTGCTGTGCACAAAATGAGCCTTACATTTTATTTTTCTAAATGTTTTTGTTGAAGCACTTTTGCTAATGCACTAAAGTAGTGCAGATAAGCACTTTTGTTTTGTATTACATTCCATTCAGTGCCTTTCATGCACTTTTGTCATTTCATTTATGTGTTATTTCATAGAAATAAGTTGTTATGCTACATAGCAATACATTTTGAATTAATGGAAGTAAAACCAGTGTTAAAACAGCAATGTGAAAGATTTTGAACATTTTGAGATCTCATTTTATTTAGAAATTACTGTTAGGAAATATTTTATTCATTGTGTCTGTACTGCATGTGCAGACTGGATTTTTAGTGGACCTGGATCTGATCTTGAAGCTGGTTTCGGACACGGATGGCGAGCTAAACCCAGTGAGAACTCTTGGCGGATCCAGAAGCAGTGTGGCCAACTGTTCTCTGGATGCGAGAGTAGATCTACAGACCCAACCACTTCAAATCACAGGATCCCAGATAAGAACAAATAAAAACACCTTTATCCCAAACGGATCACAATCCTGGAAAAGACTCCCGAATTCACACAAATCGAACCTTAGAGACTCTAAGCCTATTTTATTTTTATTTTTATTTTGTAAAGAGCGTTATACAACATTGTTTGCACTGTTTCTTGTGATATTGTAAATTGTAATAAATCTGCCGGCTGTTCAACTTTAAATCTCCACAATTCATTCTACTCCTCTAGAACCTAGCATATAATCTAGCACAGCTATATCAAGCTGGTGTTACACTTGTTTTTAAGGTTTCCCTCTTTTATCTCAAAGTCATTGTGATTGTCGTCAGTGCAAAGAGTAAACAATTTGGGTTTACTCTAGTTTTGATCAATTATATCTTTAAGGGCCTTGCATTGAACACAGGGCCTTTTTATACCAGGGCATGTTTGGATAACTTAGTTTCAATGAAGGGAATTGTTACTCCACAACATACAAATTGCCCAGTACAGTTGTATGCTACAAACACTGTTGGGAAACCCACGTATGATTGTGATGATCAAGCATCCACAAACATTTGGTCATATGGCATATATAGTTGGGATTTACCCCCACTTGCTCCTGTTACTTGTCTGCTTTCTGTGTCATTTACTTATCTCAGACTGCTACATAACAAATGGTTCTGACAAATAATTATCATATCATGAGAAAGCTTGTTTTGCCCTTTTAATTTGGGATCGCACTGTTTTGTAGTTGACATATAGAGTGTCTGGCATATGTCTAAATTTGTGACAACTCTTGTCAAAGATCAATCAAATTAAAGTGGATAGATGAGATGACCTTTTAATGCCAGGATTGAATCTCAGCATCAAATGAAAAAGGTCATTTGCTGTAGAATGCGGGTGATTGTTAGGAAAGTGTTGCAGGTCTTTAAAAGGGTGAGTTTCTTCTAATAGAACACACATTTTTCCCTCAAATAAATAGCTACAGTAGGGATGAAGTCAAATTTTTACTGCATTAATGTTAAGTCACACATTCATTTTCTGTACAGCTTATGCATTCTCCGTCATGAATGAGTTTATGGCAATCTCAGTGTGAGAGGCAAGTTGTGTGAGGTCTCACAGCCTAGCTCAAAAGTTGTGATAAGGAAGGGAGATGGCAATTGGTGACATATTAAAGGGAACAATTTATTTACAAAAAAAAAATAAGAAAATTAATCAACTTAACCAATAACACAAGAATGATGAAAACTAATGAACAGAAACTGGCAGCTGCCACCAAGCTCAGCCAGGCCCAGGGACCATACGCAAGCCTTCCAGCTGGATAAATAAGTCTAAATTACACAATTAAATGAGACTTACCTATAAGTTGATATTTGATTGAAATTCCACCGACCTATGAAGTACTGAGGGATTACGTGATATGCGCATGCGCAGAATATCAGGTTTTAGCGTGTAGAAATATGATTTCATATTTCCCAGCCAGGGTGGGTAGGGTGGGCACGTAATCCCTCAGTACTTCATAGGTCGGTGGAATTACAATCAAATATCAACTTACAGGTAAGTCTCATTTAATTGTGTAATTCCACCTCCCTATTCAGTCCTATCGAGACTACGTGAGATATTTAGAGTGAAATCATATTTCCATCAATTTCATCAAGCCCAATCTTAGTTCAATATGTCACATTTATTTTGTTAAAATGCACAAGTTAACTCAGTCACATAAGTAAACATTCCTGATAATTCAGGAAAACATGCAAAGCTTATGGCGAGATGATCAAATACCAACATTGGATACAGAATTTAAAAGAGCACTACTGAAACTACTGTCATGAGAAGCTGGTTTGTTATTAAACTGTTTTCACATTTCATTCACTGCTCCAACCTGCCGTCCGTAGAACAGTTTGAATTGGCACATTGAAGGCTAATGCTGCACTAGTAGAGGCTGATCTTAAACTGTGTGGTTTGAATATTGACATATCAATACCTGCACTTTTGAGAACAAACTTTATCCAGCTACTTATAGTGTCTTTTCTCACTCTTTTGTGAGGCCTAGTAATGCTTATGAACAACACTGCCTTGTCTCCTCTGAGGTCGCAAGTCATATCCAGATGTAGCTTCATCACACTGACAATGCACAGTCCCTGATCAGGCGTACAGCTCTGGTGAGAGAGTTCAACTTGGTGAAAACCAGTTTGAGTCTGTTTGAGGAGATCCCAAAATCTAATTTTAACACAATCATCTGAAATATCTACATTTCTAATGTCAATGAGATGGAGGGCCTGAATTCTTTGGCCTGATAAAAGCAGGGTAAGCATGGCGAACTTAAGTGTCAATCCTTTTAACAAATCACAGGTCAATTGATCTCTTAAGTACATAAACACATGCTGTACATTCCAAGTGAGATTATATCTAGGTAGAGCAGGTCTGATATTAAAAATGAATCTGATCACTAGTGGATGTTTTCCAAAGGGACTATCTCCTACAGTTATTAAATGCGATAAAGTTGATCTAGCTGTATTAATTGCAGAGTATCCAAGACCAGAGTCATATAACACTGACAGGAAATGTAAAGCCTCACTCAAAGGTGGTGAAAGGGGATCAACACCCTTTGCACTGCAAAAACACAACCACTTTGGTAATATGTCCCATATTGCTGGTGTGTCAAATGTCTCCAAGACTGCAGGATAATGTTTGTAACTGATGGTGAAAGGTCCTGACTTTCCAAGCTTTCCCTGATAGCCTGAATGCTGCTAGTTTGAGTTTCTTGTTGTGTGGATGTCGAAACTGTGGCCAGTTGAGGAGTCGTAACAGGGATTGAGATTTTGGCAGCAATCTTGGACAGTCTATTGACAATTCCAGTAACTTCGTAAACCAATTTTGGGTTGTCCAGATCGGTGCCACCATGAGCATCTCTGCCTCTTCATTGATTACTTTGTGTAAGACTCTGCCAATCACACTGAAAGGACAAAATATGTAGTCATAAGAATTTCCCCAAAACACAGTAAAAACGTCAACATCTTCTGCACCAGGGTCAGGGTACCAAGATATGTGTATGTTCAATTGTGTATTTAGTCTGGAAGAAAACAAATCTCTAACCGGCTTCCCAAACACATCACACATCTGTGTAAACACCTGTTCATTTAAGTGCCATTCTTTGACATCTGGGAACTTCCTTGAACACTCATCTGCTTCATAATTACACACCCCAGGTAAATGAGCAGCAGACAACCAAATATTCCTCTCAGTGGCCCATATCCACAGTTCCCTAGTGACACTGTTACATCCAACCTTCATTCCACCCATATTGTTAATATAGGACACCGCTGTTGTATTATCTAACATTAGCCTGATATGAACATCTGTCTGGGATGGAAAGAAAGTTTCTACACAGAAGAAGGCCGCCTTTAATTCCAAAATATTGATATGAAGTTCACTTTCTTCCGCAGACCATAAACCCCTAGTACTAATTTGATCACAGTCTTTCACTCCTCACCAACCAGTTTTTGATGCATCAGTCTTAACAACCACATCTGGCTGAGGAACATGAATTGGTATGGGGCAATTGCCTGTATTGTTTATCCACCAAGTTAAATCATTAACACAATCTGAATTAAGCAACACTGCAAAGTCAAAATTGCTTTTAGCTAATTTCAAGCCATGATTTTTGAGAATTTCAATTCACTTGGAGAAAACAGGGGCATGTTTGATTCCTTATGCAGTCACATTTAATTGACCAATCAAAACAGCCAAATCTATGATGGTGATTAGTTCACCCTTTTAGTAATTTCAGACATTTTTGAAGAATTTTGCTCCTCTTGTCATCCATCAATGTAACAGTCATGCTCTCACTGTTGATAACAAATCCAAGGTACGTAATTACTTGAGATGGTGTAAAAAACAGACTTATCAGGGTGTACAGTAAAACCTAAAGATGTTTCACTGTTGCCACCACATTCTTCTTACAGTGTTGTTTTTTCAAACTAACCAAAAGAGAGTCATCAATGTAGGGGGTGTTTGGAAACCCCTGACTTCTAAGCGATAAAAAAAATGGTTTCATCAGCTTAGTAAAGATTCTAGGTCCAGACGCAAGCCCATTTGGGAGACAAGTAAACTGAAATAAAGTCTCGTTCCAGATAAATCTCAAATATTTCCTATCTTCATGTCTTACTGGAATACTAAAGTAGGTGTCCTTTAAATCTACAGAGGCAATATAGCAGTCTTCTACCAGAAAACTGGAAAATTTGAAAGTGTCCATTTTAAAATGGCAGGTTTCAACGCTGTCATTCAATGTTTTGAGATTCAAAATGATTCTCAAGTGCCCAGGAGGCATTCAACAGACTGAAGGAAAAATTTGTCAATGCACCTGTACTGATCCATCCGGACCCCTTGCTGCAGTTCATGGTGGAAGTCAACGCCTCAGACTCGGGGGTGGGGGCGGTCGGAACAACACTATGATGTTGGGAACCGTGAGCTGCTGGCCATGGTCTTGGTGCTCCAGGAGTGGCGGCACTGCCTGGAAGGGGCAGCCCACCCCTTTGTGGTCTGGACTGACTATAAAAACTTGTCCTACCTCTGTACAGCTAAGAGGTTGAACTCCCGTCAGGCATGATGGTCACTCTACCTTGGGAGATTCGATTTTACAATAACGTACCAACCTGGCTCCCAGAATACGAAACCAGACGTTCTTTCCAGGCAGTTCTCCTCAGGGGAAGACAACACCATGAAGACCATTCCTCTTGTATACTTGGAGCCGCTCAATGGGAGGTCCAACGGATAGTTCAGGACACCCAGCAGGGGGAACCGGAGCCCATCGGGTGCCCCCAATGTCGACTTTACATCCCCCCGCGGACCAGAACCCCAGTGCTCCAGTGGGCTTACTCATTCAAATTAGCCTGCCACCTCGGAGCCCACCAAACTCTCTTCCTACTCCAACAACGCTTCTGGTGGCCAACAATAGCAGCCGATACCAGGGAGTTTGTGGGAGCTTGTGCCACCTGTGCCCGGAGCAAGTCCTCCCATTGTGCACCCACGGACCTCCTCCAGCCCTTACCCATTTCTCATCATCCCCGGTCACACATTGAGGTGAGCTTTGTTACGGGGTTACCTCCATCCGAGGGCAGCACAGTCATCCTGATGATAGTAGACCGTTTCTCCAATGCGGTGCACTTAGTCATCATAAACTCCAGCGCTGTCTGACTCAAGCTCCCATCCTCACTCAAAGTACACCCGGTATTCCATGTATCCTTGATCAAGCCCGTGGTGGAAAGTCCCCTCCACCCTCTTCCAACCCCCATCCCCTCCTTCCCGGCTGATTGATGGACACCCTGTGTACACAGTAAATTACATCCTCGATCTACACAGACGGGGTCGAGGTTTCCAGTACCTGGTGGACTGGGAGGGGAATGGCCCCGAAGAACACTCCTGGATTCCTTGCACCCTAATCCTGGACCAGGACTTGTTAACAAAGGTTGATCATCAGTTCCCAGACAAGCCTGGTCGGGCACCAGGTGGTGCCCCTTGGGGGGTACCGTTATGTTCTGTGCTTGCTGGTGGCATTAACTCTCTCTCTCTCTCTCTCTCTCTCTCTCTCTCTCTCTCTCTCTCTCCATTCACTGCAGGTGCTGGCAAGGGGCGTGGCTGTTACCTGCAGGCGAGATCCACAGAGCGCACCTGTATTCGCTCAGCAATCAGCGAGCTATAAATAGAAGCAGTGTGCTCCCCTCAGGCATCAGAAGATTGTCCTTCCATGTGATTCCGTTTACCTGTGATCTCTCTGACTCCTGGTATCCTGCCTTGTGCTCAACCAGTTCGACCAGTATTATTTCCAGTGACTTTGGTTTCCCCTGTGCTAAAATAAACTTGTTGAATCTTCGTACATGGTCTACTGCATCTTTGGGTCCGACTCATATGCTCCCGCCGTCACAAAGAGAACCTCAACATTTTCATCTCTGCTACCTCCAGCTCTGCCTCCTGTCATTTCCTCAGTGCCACTGTTTCTAAACCATACAACATCACTGGCCTCATCACCATCTTGTATACTTTTCCTTTCATTCTTGCTGATACCTTCCTATCACAGATCACACCGGACAGTTTTCTCCAACCATTCCAACTTGCATGCACATGCTTCTTCACCTCGTTTCCACACTCTCCATTGCTCTGGATTGTTGAGCCTAAGTACTTAAAATCATCCATCTTCTTTATTTCTGCTCCCTGTAATCTCACCATTTCTCTTGGGTCCTTGTTGTTCACATACATGTATTCTGTTTTACTGAGCCTAACCTTCATTCCTCTCCTTTCCAGGGCATACCTCCAACTCTCTAGATTTCCCTGCACTTGTTCTCTGCTCTCACTACAGATCACCATCTCTTCTTTTCCTTTCGGCTTTACCCTTCAGGGGTCGCCACAGCGAATGATCTGCCTCCATCTCACCCTATCCTTTGCATCTTCTTCTCTTACACTAACGACCTTCATGTCCTCCTTCACCACATCCATGAATCGTCTCTTTGGTCTTCCTCTAGGCCTTTTGCCTGGTAGTTCCAGCCTCAGCATCCTATTACCAATATACTCACTATCCCTCCTCTGTACATGTCCAAACCATCTCAATCTAGCCTCTCCAAAATGTCTTACATGTGCTGTCCCTCTGATGTGCTCATTCCTAATCCTATCCATCCTTGTTACTCCCAAAGAGAACCTCAACATTTTCATCTCTGCTACCTCCAGCTCTGCCTCCTGTCTTTTCCCCAGGGCCACTGTTTCTAACCCATACAACATCGTTGGCCTCAACACCGTCTTGTACACTTTTCCTTTCATTCTTGCCGATACCCTCCTATCACACATCACACCGGACACTTTTCTCCAAGCATTCCAACCTGCCTGCACACGCTTCTTGACCTCTTTTCCACACTCTCCATTGCTCTGGATTGTACAGCCTAAGTACTTAAAATTCTCCACCTTTCTTATCTCTGCTCCCTGTAATCTCACGTTCCTCTTGGGTCCTTGTCATTCATGCACATGTATTCTGTCTTACTGAGGCTAATCTTCATTCCCCTTCTTTCCAGGGCATACCTTCACCTCTCTAGATTTTCCTGCACTTGTTCTCTGCTCTCACTACAGATCACAATGTCATCTGCAAACATCATAGTCCATGGGGAATCTTGTCTAACCTCGTCTGTCAGCATGTCCATCACCATAGCAAACAAGAAGGGGCTCAGAGCTGACCCTTGATGCAGTCCCACCTCCACCTTGAACTCTTCTGTCATACCAACAGCACACCTCACCACTGTCTTACATCTCTCATACATGTCCTGCACCACTCTAACATATTTCTCTGCTACTCCAGACTTCCTGATGCAATACCACAGTTCTTCTCTCGGCACCCTGTCATATGCTTTCTCCAGATCCACAAAGGCACAATGCAGCTCCCTCTGACCTTCTCTGTACTTCTCCATTAACATCCTCAAGGCAAACACTGCATCTGTGGTGCTCTTTCTAGGCATGAAACCAAACTGTTGTTCACAAATGCTGACCTCTGCCCTTAGTCTAGCTTACACTATTCTTTCCCATAACTTCATCGTATGGCTCATCAACTTTATCCCTCTGTAGTTGCCACAACTCTGCACGTCTCCCTTGTTCTTAAAAATGGGCACCAGCACACTTCTCCTCCATTCCTCTGGCATCCTCTCACTCTCTAAGACCTTGTTAAATGTTCTTGTCAGAAAATCTACTGCTACCTCTCCTAGACACTTCCATACCTCCACCGGTATGTCATCAGGACCAACTGCCTTTCCATTCTTTATCTTCTTCAATGCCCTCCTCATTTCACCCTTACTAATCTTTGCTACTTCCTGGTCCTCAACAGTCACCTCTTCTACTCTTTTTTCTCTCTCATTTTCCTCATTCATCAGCTCTTCAAAGTACTCTTTCCATCTTCCCAGCACACTTCTGTCATCAGTCAATACATTTCCCTCTCTGTCCTTTATCAATCTAACTTGCTACACGTCCTTCCCATCTCTATTTCTCTGCTGTGCCAACCTGTATAAATCATTTTCTCCCTCCTTACTTTCCAACCGAGCATACAAGTCATCAAACGCACTCTGTTTGGCCTTTGACACTGCTACCTTTGCCTTACGCTGTGTCTCCCTGTACTCCTGTTTACTCTCTTCGGTTTTCTCAATGTCCCACTTCTTCTTAGCTAACCTCTTCCTTTGTACACACTCCTGCACTTCCTCATTCCAACACCAAGTCTCCTTATCTACTTTCCTTCCAGATGACACACCAAGTATTCTCCTACCTGTCTCCCTGATCACATTAGCTGTAGTTGTCCAGTCATCTGGAAGCACTTCCTGACCACCCAAAGCCTGTTTCAACTACTTCCTGACCACCCAAAGCCTGATCACCATGTAATCTGCAAACATTATAGTCCATATCCGGGAGGACCATGCCCTTCATATTAGACCGCTGTTTCACTGGCTACATGATGCACACTTGATGGTTAATATGGCAAAGTGTGAGTTGTAATGGACCAAAGTAATGATCACCTACCTTGGCAAGGTAGTGGGGCAAGGGCAGGTGGGGCAGGTACATGTTAAAGTCACTGCAGTACTGAAGTATTTGGTTCCTTGTTATGGTTGGTGTTCTGTTTTAATTCTGTTTTCTCCCCAGCAGTGCAAGCTGTGGCTGTGGGGTGTGGCTGACCTACTTCTGGCTGAGTTACAGTAGCGCACACCTGATTCCACTTCTCAGTCAACTCACTCTAAAGATGAGCTGCACCTTCACATCTCTACCAGAAGATTGTTTTGTCACACTCGATCACTACCTTGAGTTCTTTTCTGGCCCCTGGTTTTACTCTGTGCTCAGCTAGCCTTCCCAGCCTCAGTGTTTATTATTTGTTATTTTATTCATCATCTTCAGTGTTTGTTTTTGTTGTTTGCTGTGGTGCATCCAATGTTTGTTTCTATGTACTTTTTTCGGTGCCTCCAGCTCGTCAATAAAAGGCCCCTGTTACACTGTATAATGTTATCTGCAATTTCTGGATCTGGTTCAAAGTTCGCACCTTAATAGTTGCTAGTTACCTAGTTGCTGGTTGGTTAAGACTGCAGTTTCTGTCAAAACATTTCAACTGTGGTAGCCCATTTGATTGACCTGTTGAAATCTGGAGTGAAGTATATCTGGTCAGCTTCCTACCTTTGACAATATTAAATTTGTGTTATTTTCACCTCCTGTCCGTGCAGCACCCTATTTGAAACTTCCATTCCAGCTGCCACGTAGGTGCTGGTGTTGTGCTGCTTCAGCTAGATTAAAAGTTTTGTTGAGCTTCTCCTATAAATTTTAATTTATATCAGTTGAATCACTTATTGATTGAGAAGGAGACTCTGGCTCTGGTGTGGACACTTCTAACCATATAACCAGCAGTTTATTAATGTAGAACCTGGCTACTATGATGTGACACTACACCACAGTGCTGTCTGCCTTGCCATGTTGTAGTATTTATTTCACAATATGTATTTACTCATTGCCAAGTGGCAGATGTAATAGCAGCAGTTCAAAAGAAAACGTAAAAAAAAACGATTCACTGAGCTGGTTAAAGGATCACTCCCCTCTTACAAATGCTTATACAGTGATCCCTTGCCACTTCGCGATTTGAACTTCGCAATCTTGGTGCATCGCGGTATTTTAATATGTAGATAAAAAATATTCATAAAAATTTCAAAATTCGTGCCGAAACTCGCAGGGACCATCCACTCGCAAGCTGATTGGCTTAGACGTGTGATACTGTAGCCTCACACATTCCCGAGGGGAGGCAGAAGATGCCGAGTTCTTTCAAGCTTTGTTGGATTTCTTATCATGCTACAGTATTTCTCTAATTTTGTTCCTTATTTTATTTTATTTATCTCGAAAATGGCTCCTAAACATCCTGCACCATCTGCGGCATCCAGTGAGCCAAAAAAAAAGTGGAATGTGATGACCATGAACGAAAAAGTGAAGTTGTTAGATTTGCTGGTTGCGGGCAAAATGTATGCCCACGTGGCACGCCATTACGGCATAAACGAATCGACCGTGCAATATATCAAAAAAGACAAAGTGAACATTCCGAAAATGGCATCAATATCCTTTTCTAAGGACACTAAGCGAGTGGTAACCACGAGGAATAAAAACATTATTAAGATGGAGAATGCTCTGTCAGTCAAGAGATGTGCCATATTGAAAATCTCTTGCAGATTTCTCAAAGTAAGACCACGCTCTTCATCCTCACTGTCGTCCTCTGCCTCCTCTGCCTCTTCTTCCTCACGCCCCGATTTCGTTATTTCGATGAGGTCCTCATCAGTTAGTGGGGTTGAGTGACACTCGAGCATTGTGTTGACATCCTCCGTCTTGACGGTGTCATGTCCTTGTACAAAAACATATTTGTACAAAAAAAAAGAAACAGCAGTCACAACTCCCCATTACCATGTTCCTTGTGCGCCGAAAACCTCCCGCAGAAGCTTCTCCTGCTGGTCCTACATCTTCTCCTGTTGCTACCGCACCTCCTGCTGCCCCTTCAACTTACATCGATGATCCAATGCTTCTTGAATCTGACGAAGAGGCATGACCGGACTTGCAATAATCATCATCATCATCATTTTCACTTCACCTTCATCGTACTGCACAGGTCTCTCGTCGTCATTTTTTTGGATTACAGTACTGTAATATCAAGCGGAGAAGAGCTATTCTCAGAGGTGAGTACAGTACTTAAAGTATTTATACTATACTTATAAATATATATACAGTATACTTATAAATATGTATATAAATTCTATTTAAATATTACTGTAATACATTACAGTATTTACATATGCATATAACTGTGTAACGTTTAATACACGTTTAATATACACGTCTTGATATTGTATAACGCTAAAACATATGCGTGTGGTAGAAATGAGAGGGGCGTTCGTACTTCGCGGTTTTTCAAATATCGCGGCCAGGTCTGGTCTACATTATCCACGATATTCAAGGGGTGACTGTCAATTCAAACAAGGTTTTAATAATCAATTTCTCCAAGCTCATAGCGGTGATCAGCATAAGCCAGATTTTACTTTTTTGGGTATTTGTGCATGCATATGTCAGCGAGGGCAAGGACAAACGTTCTATGCTACACAGTTCTGATACTGTGAGAAAATAGCTTTGATTGATGTAATTGAGGCAGCACGGTGGCGTAGTGGTTAACATTCCCGTCTCACAGCAAGAAGATCCTGGGTTTGATTCCCAGCTCAGGTGTTTTTGTGTGGAGTTTGCATGTTCTCCCAGTATTTGCAGTTTCCTCTGGGTACCCCAGTTTTTTTTTTTCCACATTATAAAAACATGCACAGTAGGTTAATTGGCTGTTCCAAATCACCTCTAGGTGTGACTGTGAATATGAATGGTTGTGTGAGTGTTGGCCTTGCGATGGCCTGGTGAACTGTCCAAGGTGCACCCTGCCATCTCCCTGAGATGGGTGTCAGCCTCCCCGTGACCCTAATTAAGATTAGTTGGTTCAGAAAATGAATTAATTATGTAATTGACCCTTACAGCCTTCATGAGATAAAGTGTTGAACAAAATTCTGTCTCTGGCCACGTGTGCAGTTTGTAGATACTGTGAACTAATTTTGAAAGCCGTTTCACTGGAGCAGAAGAAAGCCCATCAGTCTCTGGAGTCCTATAATTATTTCATCAGTGCATAGCTGCAAGGAATAACTGTGAAATCTGGCAAAAATGAAAGCGTTCTCAAGGGTCAGGTATGTTTTCTGTTTAACTTTATTATTAACACCCAGATAGTGATTCTGCTGTGTAAGCCAGTTTCTGTGTTTGTGGCTCAATGTAAGTCCAGTTGTGTGAAGCTCAACATTAACGTTCAGTATTTGAACATGATTACATATTGAACAAGATATGACTATGACTGCATTCGGGAAATTAATGAGTATAGTGCTATGATTTATCTAGAAGTGCAGTAGTTCTGAACTGTTGACTTCTTTATAGTTAAATCAAATACTAAACAAGCTAACAGCAGACATGATTTTGCATGTAATGTAATTATTTTAAAAAGTGTCTTATTTAAAAATAAACAGCTTGATTATTGGAAAAATAAAACAGCTACACATTATGTGCTTGGATAAAATAAGCACGGTAACAGCAACCATTTGACTCGGTATCGCCTACACTCATTACAGCTTAATAAGCCAAAAAAGCTCACAACACACATTTTCCCTCGGTCTATGATTTGTTTACAATATAATTATTTCTTATGAATACAAACAAACCTTATGCACTGATCGGATATAAAACGGTCACTGCAAATGAGGATCTATTCTTTGTTTAGGTCCAAATTTTTGGCTTCTATAAGTAGTCCATACATTCTAGCCATTTGTTCAGCTAATAAACAGAATGTTAACTGATATCAGTGTATAGACCTCTCCAGACTCTGGCTGACTCATATACTGTCTCAATGCAGAAGGTGAAATGTTTGTCCTGCTTGGTCTAGTGTTTGTACTGCATACTATGTGGTGACATAATGTCAGTCAACACTATAGGCTTCTACAAGCCATGTTTCTTTTCTGATTATTCATTCATTCATTTTCGGAACCACTTTTTCCTAATTAGGGTCACGGCAAGACTGGCGCCCATGTCAGTCGACTCTGGGCGAGGGCAGAATACACCCTGGACAGCTCGCCAGGCCACCGCAGGGAAAAGAAACATGCTGATGGCTATGCAGCCTACTCTTGAAGAAAGTCAGCAATGGTTCTTTTACATGCCTCTCACCAGACAGTGAAAGAAATGGCCAGCATTTGATAACCTAGTTAGCTGCATTGGGTGCATCTGATTATTTCAGGTAAAAACTAGCACGTTAAAGTGCATGAAAATATAACTGAAAGCATACAAATAACAATTGCTGGGAAGGTACACTCAAAAAATCTCAACAATAAAATTGGGAATAGGCACGAGTCAGGAGAAGGATGCAAAAAATTTAAAGGCTTTATCAAGCCCTAAAAGCACAGTAAAGTCCAATATCAAGGAGTGGGAAGTGTATGGTAGTATTAGGAATCTTTCTGGATCAGGCTGTACATCCAGATTGGATGAAAGAGCGAGAAGGAAACTAATCTACCAAAAAGGCCTATGGCAACTCTGAGGCAGTTACAAGAATCTTTGGCAAAAAGCATTCATTGTATGTATGTAACAACAATATCACAAATCCTTCACAAATATGGCTTGTGCGGGAGGTTTGGAAGAAAAAAAGTCTCTCTCAGAAAGAACATAAGTCACCTTAATGATTCTGAGGCAAAATGGAAAAATGTGTTTTTGTAAAATGAGATTCAAAAAAAATTGTTTTTTTCTTTAACACCAAACAGTACATCTGACAATAAGCCAACAAACACAAATTACAGGGGTGGTGGCATCCTGTTGTTGATGGTATTTATTTACAACAGAGACTAGGACACTTGTCAAAAAAAAAAGTAGATTGGACAAAATACCAACAAATTCTTGTGGTAAACCTGTTGCCATCTGTGAAGTTGGCCACATAGTTTCTGAAGATGAAAGAAATGACTGTCCTTACATGGCTTAGTTGCAGCTGAAACTTAAACCCTACTTCACTTGAAAATTGCACACAATCAAATTTCACTGTACAATTTGATTTGAACGAGTCCATCTCAATGATTCTTTATAAATTCTTTAATTTTTGAACTGTTGATAGTATATCTTCTACCTGCTTGTTATAAATCACAACTGTAACTTTTTGTGTGTCTTCATTTAAGGTGGCAAATCAACGAACATGAATATTTTGAAGTAGTAGTAGGCCTCTGTCAGTCTCGAAGGACTATGGAGCTGTGCTCTGGTTGGTATCCCGGCTGGTGATACTCTCCAATGCACAGAACCTAGGTAGGAAGTATGGAGGACAGGCTGTTACCCAAGCAGCAAATCCCCCCTCTCGGTGCCACTGGAGGGATCCAATGGAAGGGCGGATGCCGATATGACTGGGTTCCAGTGCTGCTGCAGGAGTTGCCTGAACGTTGCTGTGAACTGTTTGTGATGTGAGAGACATGGGAAGCCTTTGATAACCCAGTTAGCTGCACTGGGGGGGGGGGTGGATTTTGGAGAGTGGGAATTATATAACTTAGAGGTTATGTGATGTGCTTTATTGGTTAGGTCAGTAGTTCAATAGTGGGGCAATGCCGGGGGTGAACCAGGGAACATGTTTTTTTGTTTGTTTGTTTGGTTTTTTTTGTTGCAGTATTAGAATAAAGTGTAATTGTACATCCACTACAGCAGGTGGCAGTGGCTTCCTCACTGTCACAGTGTGCCAAGAGGTAAAATAAGTGAAATTAATAAACCCACCATGGAATATTTTAATAGGGATGGAAAGAGAGACGGAGATGGTGAGAGAAACAACAAGAAAGAGCACCACAGATGCAGTGTTTGCTTCGAGGATGTTAATAGAGAAGTACAGAGAAGGTCAGCGGGAGCTGCATTGTGCCCTTGTGGATCTGGAGAAAGAAAAGAACTGTGGTATTGCATGAGGAAGTCTGGAGTGGCAGAAAAGTATGTTAGAGCGTGCAGGACATGTATGAGAGTTGTAAGACAGTGGTGAGGTGTGCTGTCAGTGTGACCGACGAATTCAAGGTGGAAGTGGGACTGCATCAATGATCAGCTCTGAGCCCCTTCTTGTTTGCGATGGTGATGGACAGGCTGACAGATGAGGTTAGGCAAGAATCTCCATGGACTATGATGTTTGCAGATGACATTGTGATTTGTAGTGAGAGCAGAGAACAAGTGCAGGAAAATCTAGAGAGGCGGAGGTATGCCCTGGAAAGGAGAGGAATGAAGGTTAGCGTCAGTAAATCAGAATACATGTGTGTGAATGACAAGGAGCCAGGAGGAATGGTGATGTTACAGGGAGCAGAGATCAAGAAGATGGAGGATTTTAAGTACTTAGGCTGAACAATCCAGAGAAGTGGAGAGTGTGGAAAAGAGGTGAAGAAGCTTGTGCAGGCAGGTTGGAATAGTTGGAGAAAAGTGTCTGGTGTGACGTGTGATAGGAGAGTATCAGCAAGAATGAATGGAAAAGTGTACAAGACGGTGATGAGGCCAGCGATGTTGTATGGCCTAGAAACAGTGGCGCTGAGGAAAAGACAGGAGGCAGAGCTGCAGGTAGCAGAGATGAAAATGTTGAGGTTCTCTCTGGGAGTAACGAGGATGGATAGGATCAGAAATGAGTACATCAGAGGGACAGCCCATGTTAGATGTTTTGGAGACAAAGTCAGAGAGGCTAGATTGAGATGGTTTGGACATGTACAGAGGAGGGATAGTGAATATACTGGCAGTAGGATGCTGAGGTTGGAACTACCAGGCCTAGAGGAAGACCAAAGAAGAGATTTATGGATGTGGTGAACGAAGACACGAAGGTCGTTGGAGTAAGAGTAGAAGATGCAGAGGACAGGGTGAGATGGAGGTGGATGATTTGCTGTGGAGACCCCTGAAGGGAACAGCCAAAAGGAAAAGAAGAAGAAATGGTTCAAATTGTTGGTCAAAAATGTTTACAGTTTAAATGAGGATGCTTTATTTAATTTCAGGTAAATTGATGCCCTTCAAATCTCTTTGTTTAAAAACTAAAAAATTGTTAATAAAGTTATTCTTTATTGGAAGTTGATCTATATTTCTTCCTTTTGTGTTTGTGTATTCCATACTGTTAATAAGGATACAGTATTTTAAAGAGGATTACTTATAACAATTTTATAGACAAATTACACTACTTACAGTGGGGGTGTAATAAAAATGTTTTCCTCTTCCTAGGGAGGGCGCAACAGAAAATAATTGAGAACCACTGGGTTAGGTGCGTGTGTGTGTGTGTGCGTGTGTGTGTGTGCGTGTGTGTGTGTGTGTGTGTGTGTGTGTGTGTGTGTGTGTGTGTGTGTGTGTACACAACCAGTTATAAAATGGTCTCTGCAAGTGTGGATATAATACTTGTTTGCTGTAAGGCAGAAGTGCTATAAACTTTTCCTGGGGATACCACCACTGCATTGTGTTGTCTCAGATTCTCTAGCAATGCTAGACTGGTCACTCCCTCTACCAAGGGCCAAGGGAAAAATGCAGCTAAGCCCTCCTCTATTCTGGCTCCAAGGTGGTAGAACAGCTGAATCAATGGATATCTTCAAATTATAAACATACCGTTTTTTGGCAGTGCTTAGATTTGCACTGTTCTTTACACACACACACACACACACACACACACACACACACACACACACACACACACACACACACACACACACACACGTGCACACGAGCACACACACACGCACACACACACACGCACGCACACACACACACACACACACACACACACACACACACACAACTGAGTTTTACTGACAGTATACTTAGCCTATGTTCTAACAAACCAGTATAAGAATATATTCACTGATGGCGAATTTAGAGCACTTCTGTAAATCACTCTGGATAAGAGCATCTGCAAAATGCTGGAACCTGTAAATATACCACTTTATCGGCCTCCCAGTTACACTAATGAGGATTAAGCGGCCTAGAAAATGAATGAAAAAACACTACCACTAAAAGGTTTGGGTTTTCTTAGAAGTGTCATTATCATTGAAAGGAACGCACATTTCTCTCAGTTTAAAAAAGATTTAATTGATCAAAAGCACAGTCTAGACACTGTAAATGTTGTACATGGCTATTATGGGTAAAAATGGCTGGAATTTTAAAAGAATATCGAAAAAGGACCAACAAATATCATACTTGTGTTACAATGGCACATTGTGATAGCTAATCCAATTTTGCCATTTTTAAAAACTATCTGATCATTATAAAAGCGTATGTGATTTTGTCAGCACAGATGAAAAATGTTGCTATTATGGTGTGTTTATTGAGGATTCATTTTGGTTTTCCTGCATTGCTCTAACCATGTTTTCTCCCCAGCAGTGCAGACTGTGGCTGAGAGGCATGGCTGACCTACCTCTGACCTAGCTCTGACCTAGCCCACTCCTCAATCAACCCACTATAAAGACCTGCTACACCTTCACCTTTCTGCCAGAAAATTGTTTAAATCTCACTCAGTTGCGTCATAGTGTTCTCTACTTGCTCCTAGTTATCACTCTGTTGGCAGCCAGCCTTCCCAGCCACAGTCTCCAGTGTTTAACACTGTTTATTTTCTTCGGCGTTTCCAGTGTTTGTTACCATTTTATTTTTGTTGACACCTCTAGTGTTTGTCACTGCATATATATATATATATATATATATATATATATATATATATATATATATATATATATATATAATTTTTTTTCTTTTTGTCTGCGGCGTCTCCTGCGAGTTAATAAACCTTATCTGTTGAACTGTTTATCATCTCCTACAATTCATGGGTCCAGCTGAAAGTTCAATCTGTAACAGTTGCATTGATAAAAAATTAAAAATTGGCTTTATATACTTTAGTAATAAATAAATTTCAAGAAAATTCACATTTTTTGGGATTGGCAAAAAGCAGTGTGCACTGGAACTTTACAAAAATATGCAAAATTATTCTAAACAGATGTTGAAGAAAATGGAGACCCCAGTGCACAATACGTATTACGTAGGAAATTTGACATAATGAAATATTCACATATTTGGAAAGAGAATTTAGTATGCTTGAAAATCAGGTATAATACGTAATATATAATACTTAATATATAATAGCATAAAATGTTGCATTACTTTGTATGTTGCTAATTTGGAAATGCTACTTTTGAGAAAGTAGTAAGTGCATTTACAGAACCATTTTCTGAATTTCTGCAAAACTCCCAAACATATAGTACCCATACACTAAATGACCAATCATTGTACTAGCACCCTCCTAGTTTAGGATATGGGAATGCAGATTCCATTTTGATGTTACAAATGATGTTACATCTTTCTGGGCTATTTTGCACGGTACTTCAAGAGCCTGTAACAGTAAATTTCTCCATTGTGAGATTAATAAAGCTGTATCTTATCTTATTTTATCTTATCTTATCTTTTGAAACAATGTTTAGGCATCAAAAGAGGATTATATCAGAGATTTACTTCACGTAGGGACAAGGTAATCCGGAGGGCAGTGGTGGCCTTGTGGTAAAGGGTGCTAGATCACTGATCCTAAGGTTGGGGGTTCGAGTCCCACTCACCACAAGGTTGTCATTGTCTCCACCCCCCACCCCCCACCAGCCCAGTGCAGCTAACTGGGTTCTCAAAGGCTGGCCATGTCTCTCTCTCTGTCATGTCTCTCACTGTCTATTGTGAGAGGCATGTAAAAGAACCATCGCTAACTTTCGTAACGAGTAGGCTGCATAGCCATCAGCGTGTTTCTGCCCCTTGCTAAAGGGGTGTGCCAGGAAGGGCATCTGATGTTAAAATCTATGCCAAATCAAACATGCGAAGCAGATGATTCGCTGTGGCGACCCCTGAAAAAGGGAAAAGCTGAAAGGAAAAGAAGAAGAAGAAGAAAAAGAAGAGGAAGAAGGGACAAGGCAATCCATCCTCTATGCCAGATGGCCCACCAAAGGCTTTCAAACTAAGGTCAAATCTCCTGAATAAACACTTCAAACTTCCTTCAGCTCCACGAATTCAAGGGGAACAATTTCTAAGAATGCCAGAAATCAGATAAGAACCAATTTTACGATAAGCATCCCATGTCATTTCAGTTATAAAACAGTGTTAAAATGAACCCTTTCACCATGATCAACTAAAAAAAATAAGAAACATGTATCCCTGAGGACCCCTCAGGCTCAAATGGACCATCTCCAGGAACACCAATTTGACCAACATCTGAATAACATTGATCAATGAGCTTCAAGTGCCAAGAAAGCATTCAAGTCTGCTGAAGCCTTTGATCTCTACACTCCACTTCACTATCTTCAAGTTTCAAAGACAATAAGTTCACTCCAGCAGCTTCTACTCACAATTCAACCAGCCAAAAACTGATTTTCAAAAACTACCAACAGACTAAGTAATTGTATTTAATCTATTCTCATAGTCTCGGTTGACCTGTGTGCTCTCAATAATCAATATGTACTGTACCCAATGCTTTCAAGGCTGACTCGCTGGTTACTGTAGCAAATGGCCACATACTATCTGTTAGTTAACATTTAAAGTATTAACTAGAAACAGGTCCTAGCATTTCCATTTCTCATACAAATCAATTCATGACACTTTCAGCTCCACCCCTCCATAAGATGCTTCAGGAGCCTTCTGACAAAAAAACAACTGGTTTACGAATAGCTTCTACACACAGTTGTCATCCTACTGAACTCTGTCCCCTACTGAACCTGACCTTCCCCTCACCATATCAGTACCATTCATACCAGTCATATCATTAATGTACATGTACATGCACATGCTTCCACTCTTATAGTCTATTCACAGAACATTCCTTCAACTACTGTGTAGCACACTGTGCGTGCGTGTGTGTGTGTGTGTGTATATATATATATATATATATATATATATATATATATATATATATATATATATATATGTATGTATAGTGGTACCTTGAATTATGAGTGTCCCTTATAATGAATTTTCCATGATACAAACTTCAAGCCTATGAAAAATCTGACCCATCCAATGAGCAAAATTTTGATTTACAAGCTCTGCTGGGTAAATGGCTGTTCCGGGCCGATGACCCTCGTACTCTTCTGCATGTATTCCTCCGCACTTCGGGAATGCATTGTGCAGTGCTTCTCAATTATTTTCTGTGGTGCCTCCTCTAGGAAGAAAACGAAACCATTTCACACACCTCCAGCACCCCGCTCGCAACTATAAGTAGTGTTTACTGCAATTCATATCATTTGCTCGGTGATTTTCCCTACACCATAGTGTGACAATGAGAGCGCCACTGCCAACAACTGGAGTAGATGCACTGTTTGAGAAGCACTGGCCTGTGGGAGCTCACCATGAGCCTTGCTGGCATTCGTAGCCATTCTCCTCCTCAAATTTTCCTGCTCCCCCTCTTCTGCCCATGTGACATCTTCGCCTCAGTTGATGATCGGAAGGTTAATTGACTTATTGTTTATTCTTGTTTTATTATTATTTATTATTAATTAATATTATTAATGTTAATATACATGAAACATAAACAATATACAGAAACACGCTGACGGCTTCGCAGCCAACTGTAAGGTCACATTCTGACTTATCTTTAACCATTGTATAATTGGCAGCATTCCTGTGCTTTTAACCGTGGACTTTTATTGCTGTTGTGATGCTTTACAAGGCAGCATCCTTTCTGAGGTCAAAGTTCACAGAGTAGTAAATGTCACCCCTAAGGCAAAGGAATGTGATGGACGGTTTCTTATCATGCACTTTGATTATGGTACAACTTTTAGGCTGTGAACAAAGAAACATGTGACTCTGTACCCACTTTTTCACGCACACACCTCCACTGTATAAAGCTTTATGCCCAGTGACACACACTGAGCAGCAGATGAATAAACCAGATTGATTTCACTCGTGTGGTTTGTTGTCCTCTGTTCCCGGAGTACTCCCAGACGTTGAGATACAGGAATCCAGATCGTGCAGGTTTACATGAGAGCTTCTTCTGAGAGAGTTCTTACAATTTGGTGACCCCGACGTGATACTCCTGATCAGGTAAGACAAGATTTGGTTGACTACCTGGTTAGCAGTATCTGAGCGTCTGTTATCCCCTTTTATAAGGGACGGTTTATCCCCTTCTCTAGAAGGGACGGTTATCCTCAGTTGCTATAACTGGGATGGTTTATCCTCAGTTGCTATAACTGGGAAGAGCGCTATACAAAAGGTGCACGTGTATTCCTGTATGCCAGCGTATTTTTATTTTTGTTAGAGGGTAAACAATGGGAAATTCCTACCCAAAGCCTAATCCCGGGGAAACCCCCAAGGAATGGATGAATAAATGTGGTCTTGCTTATTATACTGAACCATGGCTTAGTAATCTAGCCGGATAGACGGAGGGACTAGACCAAGTACCAAACTTTCCTCGAAATGGGACTTTTGATGCAGGATTTCTGACATCCGCGCATCGCATGATTTATGATGGATTGGGCAACCCCTCCTGGGATTATGAATACATGAAGGAGGCTTATGAAAAATGGTATGAAATGCCCTGCATTACTGGTTGCAACTTAAAAAGCTCTTTGAGCCCAAGAAGGTGACTCAGAGTGTCCCCAAACCTAAATTAATGAGTAAAGAAAAGGAAAAGGAAAAATACCAAAAGTCCAGCTTGCTGTGTGCAAACTGTGTCCCCGTAACTCCCCGTCGGCTCCCCACCCTATCCAGTAGGATCGGGGAGATAGTTCCGCTACTCCCGCTGACCCTAAGCCAGCGGAGGTTCCCGCCTTATACCCAACCCTGCTCGCTGTCGAAGGAGGAACCCCCGGAGCCGGAGCGCGACCTAAAATTAAATCGAAACAAAGACCCAAGGTTGTGATTCCCTCCCCGCCTCCGCCAGTAAATGAGGAGGATTCCGAAGATACGGAAGGGAATGAGGATTTGGATTGGGAAAACCCGGCGGACATTGGTCCCGACACGGGCTCTCAGCCCGATCCCCCTCCTCTCCCGGAGCCACCTAAACCTAGGGCCGTGGAGAATGTAGCTTGTATATGGCAGAAACGTGGAAGAAGTATTGTCGTGGAGCCACCATCCGTGGCTGCACTTAAGGACATTATCTCCATGCTCCCCGGCTTGGACACACCTCTCGCCTATGTAGATATGCTTATACGGTCCACCAGATATTGCCAGCTAACGGGAGGGGATTATCGCTTTATCCTGCAACACACCCTCAAGGAAGCTTACAATGAGGCTGTGGTCCTTCAGAACATCCCCTGTTTGGCCCCTGAGAATGACGTAGTGACTAATGTTAAAGTGGAAGAAGAAGGGGAAGTCGAGGGTCGTCGTAACACCACCTATCGGTCCACCCTCTTTTGGCTGGATGATCCCGAGGCATTGACTCAACTGCGCGCGCAACTTACGGCTTATTTAGTCTCCCGTCCGGAGGGAGCTTGTGGTCTTTCACGCGGCACCAACTGCAAGCAGAAGCGAGGCGGACTAACCTCGGTATTTTGGAATCGCTTTACTGAAACTTGGCGTCATGTAGGAGGGTTTCCTCTTGATACCGGCGGCAAACTCTATGTTCGTGTCCAGTTTTTAAGTAATTGTCTCCCAGAAGTCCAGAGCGCACTTAAACCGCATTTCACAGACCGTCAACGTCTCATCGTTAGAACTGCCGGAGAAAGGGTTCGTATGTTAGAATCAGATGGACTATTGAATGTGAAGAATAAGGTTCTGCTGGCGGTGGCCCCCCAGGGCCCGCGTGATAAGAATAGGAGAAGGGATTCGTATAGAAAGACCGGAAAATGTCATTATTGTGGTAAGGAAGGGCACTGGAAAAAAAGAGTGTAGAAAGAAACAGAGAGAGCAATGTAATTCTGCCTCTCGGACCCACCAAGGAGATAATTTGTCTCGCCCCCACTCAGATTCCGCAGGTGTATCGCCAACACGCCCATACCCGCGGGAGCACGAATAGGGATGCCCACGGAGTAGGGACCCCGTGACCTGTAGCTTAATGCACCTAGTGTTTAATTCACCCTGCAATGAGAATCTGCCCCTCCTTCCTGTTGTTCTAGAAGGGGTAGAATATCTTTTTGTTATCGATAGCGGTGCAACCCTATCTTCTTTAGGCAGGGACTATCAGGGTGCTGTATCCTTCAGGTCTACCAGCTCTGTGGGAATAGATGGGGTCCCCTTCTCCTCCCCATATACGCCGCCCCTTCTTTTATGTTTTCCTGATGACCCTACGCTTGATAAATTGCAAATATCCTACTCCTTTGTACATATGTCCGAATGCCCTTTTAATTTGCTAGGCCGTGACCTCATGAGTGTTCTGGGGTTCCAAATCTCTTTCCAAGGTTCGAGTATGACCATTCAAACGTGCGACACCTCCTCTGTTTCTCTGTTATCATTGCAAGCGCAGCCCTTGCCCTTTAATGTTAATTCGGCGTGCGTGGCGAGTTCCACCTCACCCCCTGTACTCGACACGATGCCCACCAATCTTTGGGCAGAACATAAGAATGACGTGGGTTGTGTGGACTGCGTCCCGTATGAAGCTACCGTGAAGCACATTTCGCCCGTGTACATCCGACAATACCCCTTATCGCCTCAAAAATGTCGGGTATCGACACTATTTTGGCCGCTCTTCTGGAACAGGGTATCATCGTGCCGTGCACAAGCCCTTATAACACTCCTGTGAACCCGGTTCCCAAGCCGGACGGTTCCTGGCGTTTGACACAGGACCTCAGAAAATTAACGAGCTCATCATTCCAGTTTCGCCGGTCGTTCGGACGTGCCCTCTATTATGGCTTCTATTCCTTGCGATCACACCCATTTCTCCGTGATCGACCTGTGCTCGGCGTTTTTTAGTATCCCTGTTGAGCCAAGCACACAACCTCTCTTCGCTTTCACACACCGGCAGCGACAGTACACGTGGACTAGATTACCTCAAGGATTTATTGACTCTCCTGCCGTTTTCTCGGCTGCAGTTAGGGATGCACTGGGGTCTCTTGACGTTCCCGTAGGTTCCTGCGTTCACTCTTATGCTGATGACCTCCTGGTGTCCGACCTAACTTATGAACTGTGTTTCGATGCAACCGTTCAACTGCTCCTCTTACTGAAAAAAAAGGGTTTCAAGGTCTCCAAGCCCAAGTTACAGTTCTGTCTCCCCACTGTGATATACCTGGGCTACGAACTCTCTCACGGGATAAAACACCTTACTCAGGATCGCATCAAAATCATAGTGGACACTCATAAGCCTGCCACTAAATAAGCGCTCCTGGCTTTCCTGGGCCTCATTAACTACTGCCGACAATGGATCCCGGACTGTTCCTTTTATGACAAACGTTTACGCTCTGCCGTGGCTCACACTGACCCTCTCCACCAACCCTTGGTCTGGACTGAGGACATGCTGGCCGTCTTCAAAGCCCTGAAGCCGGTCCTATGCTCCGCGCCGGCTCTCGGGCTCCCGGATTACAACAAACCCTTTCATCTCTACGTCGCTCACCAGGCCGGCACGGCTTCTGGAGTCTTGGTGCAGGACCACGGGGGGGGACTTAGGCCTTGTGCTTTTCTTTCCAAAACTCTAGATACTGTGGCTCAGGGTTTACCTGCATGTCTCCGTGCCGTCGCTGCCAGTGCGGTGTTAGTTCTCGAAGCAAAAAAAATAGTGCTCTCTCATCCACTCGTTTTACACACCAGCCATCAGGTTAGGCATATCCTTAATACTCTGTCTACACAACACATGTCTTCTCAACGTCGCTCAGGTTACGAGGCCATCCTTTGTGCTACTGATAATCTAACCATCTCTTGTTCCTCCTCCCTAGATAACGTGGCCCAGGCCCTACAGCGCCTGCTTAATGTTCAAGATGACTGCGAACCGTTGGAACATGACTGCATGGACACCATTGTCCATGACACCAGTATTAGGTCCGACTTATTATCCACACCTCTCTCGACAGGTCTCTCCCTGTTTGTAGATGGGTCATGCTCGAAACCCTTCGACGGAGTGTTCCTCTGTGGCTACGCGGTATGTTCCTTACCGGACCAAGTTTTGGAAGCGTCCTCGCTTCCCTTTAATTCCCCTCAAGCAGCACAGTCATATGCGCTCACTCGGGCATGCACTCGCTTCCGACCAGGATGTTACTATATACACTGACTCTCGTTACGCTTTCGGGGTGGCGCATGATTTCGGTCGTATCTGGCAATCTCGTGGTTTCACTGCTGCTGACGGTAAGCCCATTTCACATTCTATTTTGGCACAGGACCTTATTGTGTCCTGCAATCTCCCGCTCCGTTTAGCGATCGTAAAGACCCGCGGTCATTCCTCTGACCACACTGATGAGGCACGAGGTAACTCTTTGGCTGACCGCGCGGCTAAACAGGCTGCCTCGCTCGGCTCCATGCCGCCGTTCCTGCAGCCCGCGCTAGTGTCAACCTCACACATGCTTAGCGCCCTCCTCCCTGACTTGGATCTGAAATCCCTTCAGTCCTCGGCGTCCACAGAAGACACTGATTTTTGGTCCTCGCAGGGCTCTCAGCCCTCGAGTGACGGTATTCTACTCGATTCGACTGGTCGCTTATGTCTGCCCACGCACTGTCTTCCTTTCCTCGTCCGCGAGTTTCACGGGCCTACACATCGCGGTCGAAGAGGGGTGGTGACAGATATGGAAAAAGATTTTTGTATACGACAACTAGCCTCTACGGTACACAGCATTCTGGAAAAATGCCTGATTTGTGCACAGAACAATGTGTCCAAACCACATGCATCACATCAGCATCTGCCGAAACCAGATACTCCCTTCCAGGAGTGGCAGATAGACTTTACCCACATGCCCCGGCAGGGTCCCTTTAAATATCTACTGGTTATCGTGGATAAATTCTCTCGGTGGGTTGAAGCTTTCCCGTGTGGGAACGAAAACGCTAGAGTAGTGGTTCAAAAGTTATCACAGGAAATTATTCCCAGATATGGCCTCCCGTTGGGTATTGATTCGGACAAAGGCACACCATTCACCTCAAAAGTCACTCAACTGTTGGCCCAAGAGCTAAAGATCAATTGGCGTTTCCATGTCCCATATCACCCTCAGTCCTCCGGAATCGTGGATCGAACAAACAGAACAATTAAAGGGAAATTACGAAAAGCAATGCACGCCACGGATCCAGGAATTGGGTTTCGGTGCTGCCTGTGGTCCTAGCGGATCTGCGGATGACCTGCGCAGGTGGCCTTAGGGAATTTATCCCTTACGAAGTGGTAATGGGGAGACCCTTTCCCGCACCTTGAAGGAAGGGAAAACAGGCTTTGGGGACGGAAGATTTAGATATACACATGAGCGAGTATGCTGTGGGCCTTGTTAAGGTCCTAAATGACTATTGGGAACGCACTAATCAGAATACTTCGGTCCCGGCCGATGCAAGCACTCATGCCTTCAAGGTAGGAGACAAGGTGCTGGTTAAGAAATTTGCGAAACTAAATTCCTCTTTGGGAGACTCTCCTTACAGTGAGCCCACGGAGATACTCGCTGTTACTCGTACCACCGTACTAACTGACCTCTTTCCACAGTGGATCCATGCTACCAGACTGAAGAAAAGCCCACAATGAAGTATTATTTGTATTGTGTGACTATGATGTTGTCCATTTTTATTACCTCTGTTCCAGGTCCGGAGATACATATATCACTTAAGAGGGGAGAAGTACCTCCCAACGGATCAGACCTGACATAGACATATGAGTATCACCACCACATCCTCTCGCACCCGGGTCGGATAACCGCCCATTTAAAATCCAAGTTATGTATACCTCTTATGCCCTGCTCTTAATCGGGCTGCTATGCGTGGTCCCGGGTTGGTGCACACATTACCGTCATCCAGAAAATAATATGTTCTGGCAGTATTTGAATTTCACGGTAAAACGAGATGTGACTCTGGAAGAATGTATTGTCTGCTCTCTCTTTCCCCATGATGGAGGAACCCCATATGTATATACCCCAGCACGGGACAATTACACCACTATAAACATGACATGGAGTGCGGGGTGAGTGGGGAACATCTAATCAGTCGGAAGTATTTCTGAGGCGCCACCTGGACCCAAATTCAGGCTTTTCTGTGCATTGGGACCTAAGGATGCAGTATCCCATATGTTTTTGGCGATACGACGGCAATGGCACAGAACCGGATCGGGAGGCACAGAATGACTGTTCCCTAGACACAGATGGTGCCGAACAATGCGTTAAATTACCTGGCAACCAAACATCGCACTGGGGACAAGGATTAGATCGGTTAGATGTAATCACACCATTAACTTAAAAGTGACAGTGCAGGGAGGGTAATGTTCAATCAGGAGGCGACCTTTATGGATTCCTGATTGGTATTGGGATTGTGGCAATGGTCAACTGTGGTTGTATCTTCCGAAGCTACAGCGAGGTAGGTGTGCGCTCGTCCGGATTGAAACATCCCTCACCCTTTTCTCCAAACAGTTTCCTTCCTTAGCTCGTCGGAAACGCTCCACGTCGGCCCTTAGTGATCTTGAGGTGCCCGAAGAGCACCAATTGGTAAGTGAGGGCACGAGATTTGCGGAAATCCTGTTCCCAAACTTCGGTGTGGGTAGTATTCGCCGACAACTGAATAAGGTTCACTATAGGCTCGCTGTGTTTGTAAACAACACCATCCTAGCTGTCGATGGAATCAAACAGGAACTGACGGCCCTGAGGCTTATGGCCACCCAGAATCGTATGGCACTTGATGCACTGCTCGCAAAGGAAGGTGGGGTCTGCGTTCTTATAGGCGAACACTGCTGTACCTACATCCCACCGAATGACTCACCTGGGGGCAATATATCTCAGGCTTTACAAAAATGCGTGCCGTAGCGGCCCAATTGCGACACTGACGAAAGTCCAAACTATGGCTGGGGACTCCTCCGCTGTCTTTTCGTCGTGTTTACCGCGTATTTAACCATGCTTGTTCCTGTATGTATATGCTTGTTGTTGGTTTGTGTGTTCGGACCCTGTATTTTCAGGTGCCTGATGGATCGTGTGTGGACCCTGGCGAGCTCCTTCAGCGAACCCAAATACACCCAGCTGCCTACCCGAGAGGATGACATCTATCGGGCCATGTCACGTGTGTAGAGCTTGACTAGGGTGGAAGGATGTTACGAGGATCCCGAGATAGTGGGCGAAGGGCGATGAGGCCCCGCCTGCCCTTCAAGCACCGGTCCCGGTCAACCGCGGTCCTCTGATGTCCCTAGATCCTGTCAGCTTGCACGCCAACACGACTCTATCTTATATCAAGAAAAGACTCTGTTCATGTTGTTATACTTTAATTGCATTTAAGTATAAAAGAGGGGAACTATAAGGTCACATTCTGACTTATCTTTAACCATTGTATAATTGGCAGCATTCCTGTGCTTTTAACCGTGGACTTTTATTGCCGTTGTGATGCTTTACAAGGCAGCATCCTTTCTGAGGTCAAAGTTCACAGAGTAGTAAATGTCACCCCTAAGGCAAAGGAATGTGATGGATGGTTTCTTATCATGCACTTTGATTATGGTACAACTTTTAGGCTGTGAACAAAGAAACATGTGACTCTGTACCCACTTTTTCACGCACACACCTCCACTGTATAAAAGCTTTATGCCCAGTGACACACACTGAGCAGCAGATGAATAAACCAGATTGATTTCACTCGTGTGGTTTGTTGTCCTCTGTTCCCGGAGTACTCCCAGACGTTGAGATACAGGAATCCAGATCGTGCAGGTTTACATGAGAGCTTCTTCTGAGAGAGTTCTTACACCTACTCTTTACAAAAGTCAGCAATGGTTCTTTTACCTGCCTCTCACCATAGACAGTGAGAGACATGGCCCGCCTTTGATAACCCAGTTAGCTGCACTGGGGGGACGACAGTGACAACCTTGTGGAGAGTGGGACTCGAACCCCCAACCTTTGGATCAGCAATCCAAATGAGTCTGGCGCTCATCTCAGCTCATATCATATATATATATATATATATATATATATATATATATATATGATATGAGCTGAGATGAGCGCCAGACTCCCTATGACCCTAATAAGGATTAAGCATTTCAAAAAATGAATGACTGAATGCAGCCATGAGGGGGGGGGGGGGGGGGTTGCACAAGCCAGTGTTCTTTCCCATGTCGGTCCCAAGCCTGAATAAATGCAAAGGGTTGTATCAAGAAGGGCATCCGATGTAAAACCTGTTCCAAATCAACCATGCAAATCATCAATATGACTTCCAAACCAGATCGGTCGAGACCAGGGTTAACAACAATTGCCATCAGTGCTGTTAACCAACAGGTGCTGGTGGAAACTGAACTACTGTTGGTAGAAGAAGGAGAGGTGGGAGACATGTCTGTAGGCAGAGAGGGAGGAGGAAAGGCATGAGTCTAGGACTGAGAGTAGGGACTTTGAATGTTGAAACTATGACCGGAAAAGCTAGAGCGCTGGCTGACAAGATGCAGAAGGAAGGCGGACATACTGTGTGTTCAAGAGGCCAGGTGGAAAGGTAGCAAAGCTAGAAGCTTAGGAGCAGGGTTTAAGCTGTTTTATCATGGTGTGGATGGGAAGTAGGAAAGAGTATTTTGAAGAGTAGGAATGCAGTAGGAATTTCTAACTTGAAGATGTGATGTTCAATGTTGTTAGTGCTTATGCTCAACAGGCAGGATGTGAGCTAGAAGAGAAGGAGAGATTCTGGAGTGAGTTAGATGAAGTGATGCAGAGTACCCCCAGAGGTGAAAGAGTGGTCATTGGAGCAGACTTCAATGGATTGAAGAGGATGAAGAGTGGAAAGGCAGTTGGTCCTGATGACATACTTGTGGAGTTATGGAAGTGTCTAGGAGAGGTAGCAGTAGACTTTCTGACAAGAACAGTGAGATGTGCTGTCAGCGTGACAGAAGAGTTCAAGGTGGAGGTCGGACTGCATGCAGACCTCTGCTCAGGACATTTTATGACTCTGTGGTAGCCTCTGCAATCCTTACGCTGCCATCTGCTGGGCCCCGGGCAGCACAGAGCGGGACAGAAAAAGACTGAACAAGCTGGTCAGGAGGGCCAGCTCTGTCCTCGGCTGCCCACTGGACTCTGTGGAGGAGGTGAGTGAGAGGAGGATGGTAGCAAAGCTCACATCCATCATGAACAACAGCTCTCACCCACTTCACCAGACTGTAGAGAAGCTGAGTAGCTCCTTCAGTGGACGACTGAGACATCCTCAGTGCATTAAGGAGCGCTACCGCAGGTCGTTCATTCCCACCGCTGTCAGACTGTACAACGCCACTTTGTAACTGTCTGTGAAAATACCGGTTATGTGCAATAAAAACCCCGCGCACTTTAATCAACCACATCTACCCCACTGACTGTGAACCATATCAACCCATCTACTCTGCACTCAGATACATTACACTTTAATATAGGCCAGTCTACAGTCGTTCCCTTCTTTTCTTTCTTTTATTGTTTATTAATTTATACTATTTATGTATCTATTTATTTATTTACTTATATAATATATATGTATGTGTGTATGTTTGTATATGTATCTATTTTTGCACCCCCTACTGATGGTACCTCAAGAGCCTGTAACAGTGAATTTCTCCATTGTGATATTAATAAAGCTGTATCTTATCTTATCTTATCTTATGTTGGTGCAGGAAACAGAGGGGACGAGGAAGTGATGGGCAGGTTTGGTATCCAGGAAAGGAACACAGAAAGACAGATGTTGATAAATTTTGCAAAAACGATGGAAATGGCTGTGGTGAATACTTTCTTCCAGAAGAGACAGGAGCATATGGTGACTTATAAAAGTAGAGGTAGGAGCACACAGGTAGACTACATCTTGTGTAGACAATGTAATTTGAATGAAGTCAGTGACTGCAGAGTAGTAGTGAGTGAGTGTTGCCAGACAGCATAGGATGGTGGTGTGGAAAATGACAATGATGGTGAGGAAGGTGAAGGCAGAGCAGAAGACAAAGTGGTGGAAGCTGAAAAAGGAAGAGTATCGTGCTGTCTTCAAGGAGGGGTTGAAGCAGACTTTGGGTTGTGAGAAAGTGCTTCTAGATGACTGGGCAACAAAGGCAAATGTGATCAGGAATACAGGTAGGAGAGCACTTGGTGTGTCCTCTGGAAGGAAAGTAGATAAGGAGACTTGGTGGTGGAATGAGGAAGTGCAGGAGGAGTTTGCTAAGAAAAGGTGGGACAATGAGAGGACTGAAGAAAGTAAGCAGGAGAACAAGGAGACGCAGCATAAGGCGAAGGTAGTGGTGTCAAAAGTCAAACAGAGGGCGTATGATGACTTGTATGATAGGTTGAACAGAAAGGAGAGAGAAAATGATTTATACAGGTTGGCACAGCAGAGAAAAAGAGATAGGAAGGATGTGCAGCAAGTTAGAGTGATAAAGGACAGAGAGGGAAATGTATTGACTGATGACAGAGGTGTGCTGGGAATATGGAAAGTACTTTGAAGAGCTGATGAATGAGGAAAATGAGAGAGAGAGAAAAGAGTAGAAGAGGTGACTGTTGAGGAGCAGGAAGTAGCAAAGATTAGTAAGGGTGAAGTGAGGAGGGCATTGAAGAGGATGAAGAGTGGAAAGGCAGTTGGTCCTGATGACATACTTGTGGAGTTATGGAAGTGTCTAGGAGAGGTAGCAGTAGACTTTCTGACAAGAACAGTGAGGAGATGTGCTGTCAGTGTGACAGAAGAGTTCAAGGTGGAGGTCGGACTGCATCAAGGATCAGCTCTGAGTCCTTTCTTGTTTGCTATGGTGATGGACAGGCTGACTGACGAGGTTAGACAAGAATCTCCATGGACTATGATGTTTGCAGATGACATTGTGATCTGTAGTGAGAGCAGAGAACAAGTGGAGGAAAATCTAGAGAGGTGGAGGTCTGCCCTGGAAAAGAGAGGAATGAAGGTTAGCCTCACTAAGACAGAATACATGTGTGTGAACAACAAAGACCCAAGAGGAATGGTGAGGTTACAGGGAGCAGAGATAAAGAAGGTGGAGAATTTTAAGTACTTAGGCTCAACAGTCCAGAGCAATGGAAAGTGTGGAAAAGAGGTAAAGAAACATGTGTAGGCCTGTTGGAATTGTTGGAGAAAAGTGTCCGGTGTGATGTGTGATAGGAGGGTCTGTCTGTCTTCCTTTCGGCTTTTTCCCTTTTACTCGGGAGTCGCCACAGCGAATCATCTGATTTGCACGTTTGATTTGGCAGAGGTTTTTACGTCGGATGCCCTTCCTGTCACAACCCTTTTAGCAAGGGACAGAAACACGCTGACGGCTTTGCAGCCTACTCTTTACGAATGTCAGCAATGGTTCTTTTACATGCCTCTCACCATAGACAGTGAGAGACATGGCCCACCTTTGATAACCCAGTTAGCTGCACTCGGGGGGACAGTGACAACCTTGTGGAGAGTGGGACTCAAACCCCCAACCTTTGGATCAGCGATCCAGCGCCCTATACCACTAGACCACCACTGCCCCCCATGTGTGATAGGAGGGTATTCGCAAGAAAAGAAAAAGTGTACAAGATGGTGGTGAGGCCAGTGATGTTGTATGGTTTAGAAACAGTGGCACTGAGGAAAAGAGAGGGGGCAGAGCAGGGGGAAGAGCTGGAGGTAGCAGAGAATGAGTACATCAGAGGGACAGCATCTGTAAGAGTTTTTGGAGACAAAGTCAGAGAGGATAGATTGAGATGGTTTGGACATGTACATAGGAGGGATAGTGAATATATTTGTAGTAGGATGCTGAGGTTGGAACTACCAGACAGAAATCCTAGAGGAAGACCAAAGAGGAGATTTATGGGTGTGGTGAAGGAAGACATGAAGGTAGTTAGTGTAAGAGAAGAAGATGCAGAGAATAGGGTGAGATGGAGGCAGACGATTTGCTGTGGCGACCTCTAAAGGGGCCATCCAAAAGGAAAAGAAGAAGAAGAAGAAAATGAATGACTGAATATATACATACTGTAAATTTGTACATTATGTTTGAATATTATCTTTTTCTGTATAGCAGTATAGAACATGTGTATTGCTCTTATGTAAATCAACGCTAATTTATTCTCACCTTTACACTGCCCATATCTGCACATAACTGCTCACATGGCTTATTTATAAGTAATCTGTATATTACTATTTCCACCTTTTATTCTGCACTTATCTGTACATAACTGCTTCTAACTGTGCATATTGCACATTCTATATATATTGCACTTGCTGCTATATGCGCTTCTGACTGGATGCTAAACTGTATTTTGTTACCCTGTATTTATATGCGTAATGACTTCAAAGTTAAATTTAACATAATCTAATACTCTCTGTTCATGCTGTGTTGTGTCGTTTATTAAATGTTGTTTGTGCATAGTTAAATAAATGCTTTACCTTGTTATAAAATAATCATGTCTCTCTGATCGTTCTGCTTATAGATCAAAGTCAATTCCGTGATGTGATTTTTGCTACATGAACTTGCTAAACTGTACAAATTCCTTTCTACTTAAGCAGAGGGCAGCTACTAAGGTACACTGAGAAAAATCTCAAGTAGAGTAAAATTATAAATCTTGGTTAATTATTTCGCTAGACAAGTAATTTATTTCAGGTTTATTGATGATATTGTCAATGCTTTATTCCCCAGTTGAAAGACTATTTACTTACATATTTGGTGGCGAGTGCAGGTAAAATATTATGACATTAGCAAAAAAAAAAGGAGTTCTATTTATACTGAGTCATGTTTGCTTTGAGGCTTTGCATTAGTTAACTGTTGTATGATTCAGGGAATCACTCTGGGATTCCATAAATAGGTAGCATATTCTGGTACAAAATATGGATAATTGGGAAATACCATGAAGAATCACAAAAGCAGTTTAAAAATCAACTAAATTTGTGAGTATTTCGATTGTATTACGACAAACTAAACATGGAACTCTTTCTTAAGCATTTCAGCATGGATAGATCATGTCTGTAGATATTTCAATTTGATCATGTCATAGATTATCCTTTGAGGAATGTCTTTCTGGCAATACAGCAGAGTCATTATCAGACAAATCTGTTTGTGGTGTTTGGGTCACAAAGATAATTTATAAGGTTTGGAATTAAGAGAAGTATGCTGAGGGAATGCCTGATGCCCTCTATCAAATGTGACGAGGGAATGTGATGGTCTGGTGGTGCTTTGGTGGTGGAAAAATGAGAAATTTGAACAGGGTTAAAGGATCCTAAAAAGGTTATCACTCTATTTTGCAATGCTATGCCATAACCTGTTGACAGTGCTATAGACCTTGTTTCCTCCTGCAATAGGACTATGACAAAAACACAGCTTCATACTGTGAAAGAACTATTTAACAAAATGAGCTGTCAGCCACGATTTTGTCAATAATGAAGTGGCCAGTGCAATCACTAGACCTCAAACATATTGAGCTGCCATAGGAGCAGCTTGACTGTACGGTTCAGAACAAGTGCTCATCAAGTAAAATCTCAGCGAGGTGCATTAGAAATATGGTGTGAATATTTTTAATTTTACCTTGGCAAAATTACAGCTAAAACGACAAATGTTTGGAAGGCTATAATAGCCTCAAATGAAGGACTTTAGATTTAAGCAAGGTTTAAAGGATAAAATGTGTAATAGGTTTTAAACATCGATCCATGATGCTACGCTACTCAAAGCTTGATTAGCGTCTTTATAATCAGCAGCTTGTGGTTGTTGTTTCTTCGTGCATTGTCTGCATCATCAGCAGGTATCTCAGGGTCTTTAGCGTTTCGCCCCAAAACCTGTACGCTTCACCTGAGTGGGGCAGCAAAGACAAAAGACTGTCTTCACCTGCAGGCTGGCTTCTGATTGATTGTAGAGGTCTTCTAACATGCATCCACACACTACTCTCCTGGCTTGTAATTAACTGTGGTCCAATTCTCTCTCCTCTTGATCCACAGCCACCTTGAGCATGTCTCTGCTGAAGCAGCTATGGTCTTTATCGCCTTCTTTGTGGCGGTAGGGGTAAGACCTATCTTGTGCAGGAAGTCTCTTGTAGATGTTGCAACAAAACCCCTGCATCCAACCTCTACTGGCATCAGGCTTGCTTTCCACCCTTTCATGCAAGCTTCATCTACCAAGTCCTGGTATTTTGCGGCTTTCAGTTCGTGTGAGATGTCAAGTCTATCCTCCCAGGGAACTGTAAGCTCGATTATGTGGATGGCTTTCGTTTCTCGAGATAATAGCAGCATATCTGGGCGCACCTGAGTAACTGCTATATCTTCTGGAAATTTCAACTTCCTCTGCACATCCACAAGAAGCTGCCAGTCGGAGGCTGGAGACAGGACTGAGCCTCTAGTTGCGGGCTTGCTCGGCTTGGTCTTCATCTCTCCTTCTTTCAGGAATTGGATGGGTTTTCCTGTATCCTGAATATTTTGATGGTTGACTTCCAGTCTGCGCTGGTCCACCACTATGGCAATCTCTCTTAAGACAGTGTCTTCCTCCATCGGTACCTCCCCTCTCCCAGAGCCTTAGGACATGCTGAGAGGATGTGATTCAGGGAGCAGTTGTTTCCTTTACACAGAGAGCATGAGGCGTCCTCCTCTTTTCCCCAAATCCGCAAATTCGAAGGTGTAGGAAGCAGGTCTGACACAGCACGTAGTAGGAAGCTAAGCTGACCTTGATCAGTGTTCCACAGTTCCTTCCATGTGAATGGGCGCTGGATGGCTGATTCCCATTTGGTCCAGCTGCCTTGGCTTCCTAACCCCACTGCTCTGACAAACCTGGTGTATTCCGCTTCTTTTCTAGTTTGTTGCACAACCATATCTCTTCTTGTTCGGTCATCTGCTGTGCTCCATCGCTTACCCTCGTAGTTGCCAAGGCCTAATCTTCCTTTGCAAACTGTTCCCACCAGCTCTTGATGACGCAGGTCCTCCTCTGCCACTTGGACTGCTTTGCGAGGATTCCATTTTCTACCAGCCTTCACAGTTTCCCCTGCTTGCTGCACTACTGTGTCCTTAGACAAACGTAGGGTAGAAATGGCCCTAACTTTTGCAGTCTGAAATTCTTCAATCACAGATGACAGAGGCAAACTTAGCTTAGCTGACCTGCTGTAAAGATTTACAGTGCTGTAGCTTGGTGGAACTCCCAGCCACTTACGCAGAAATCTGCTGCACAGTCGTTCCATTGACTCCACTGTAGAGAAGGCCATGTCGTATAATGTCAATGTTTTGACTATTATTTCCATTTGCTCTCAAAATACAATATTTGGTAAGAAGGTCATTAGTCATAAAAGCAAAAGAAGGGTCGAACGCGACCCTGAATGATCCGAGGAGATCCACATTTCGAGGTACTGTATTATACATGTTAAGACAATATTGCTTTACAAGTACAGCGTTTTTGTCAAAACTTAAACACATGAGCCATTCCAACCATTGCACGCTCGCACCACCTTCAGTCTCAGAAGTCAGCACACTTTCCCCATTTTTCTTTCAGTCAGAATTGGACTCCAGCATTTTAAAAGCCTAAAACATTACAATTTAAGCTATTTAAACATTTTCACACTTCTGCCTTTCTCCCTCAGTCTTTTTAAAATATTTGTATATTTCACCACCTACTATATTCCGCCATCTGTCCATGTAGCTGCTGCTGACTGGAAGAAACAGTATGGCTGCCAAATAAAACAGTCAGGTTTATCTGCATTCATATGAAAAGAAATATTACTTTTTTGGCAATGCAAAACAAGGACAGACTGGTCTTTTGTTCAGACCACTTAAAGGTGTTAAATGTGAGGTGTGCAGTAAGCATCCCAGGCATGGAGAGACAAGTTGATAATTGCAGGTGTTTGTGTATATGAAAGGTCAACCTGCCCTGAACCTTGTTCCTCTAAACAAGATTGGTATCAGACATTACACATATCTTCAGAAACAGTTTCTTTAGTGTCTTACAAAACATACACTTGGGTCATATTAGTACACACACACACACACACACACACACACACACACACACACACACACACACACACACACACACACACACACACACACACACACACACACACACACTATGTCTTCTTCTCCATCTGGAATGGAGCTTTGTTTATACAGGCTGAAAAATATGTTCCAGTTATAAATATGCATAACTTTTTGAAGGAAAGTCATTGATTTTGTTTGCCCAAAACAAGAACTGGCTTTGAGGAAATTTTTTAAACAAGGATTTAACTGTGCTCTGAATGGCTTTTTTACAGCAGTTCAGCCTTTGAAAACATACCAAAAAGTTATTTGTCTTTTCTCTTACTGTAGTCCAAATGTTCATGTTGATGAAATTGCTAGAACATGACCAATATGAAAATTTGACAGAATGGAGAACAGAAGTTCAGGTTTGCGTTTGATTTAAAGTAGATTATACCAACAACCCAGAAGGATCAGGTTGTAATAAGAGGCTATACATATGCAGAAGTTGATTTGATCGGCAAATTGGCATACAATATAGTGCAAAGGGGAAAATTAACCAAACAGCTGAGCATGCCAACTGTGTGAAATGCTCAGTGACATCACAGAACAGAACCATATCATTCATTTTCTGAACCGCTTAATCCTAATTGGGGTTGTGAGGAGGCTGGCGCCCATCTCAGCCAGAGCTCAGGGCACAGTACACCCTGAACAGCTCACAGGGCAGAAACATGCTGACAACTATGCAGCCTACTCTTGACGAAAAGTCAGCAATGGTTCTCTTACATGTCTCTCACCATAGACAGTGAGAGACATGGCCAGATTTTGATAACCCAGTTAGCTGCACTGGGGGGGACAGTGACAACCCACTGCCCACTACCTTATCTTTACTCATTTACAGTTGTCCCTATAGGTTGTCTGTGTATGTTTTCTGTAAACTGTATATATGTTGTACTGTAATAGCATACTACTGGCAGCCAAAGGGTTTGATTGGTACTATATATTCATTATTCTGAAAACGTGTGACAATGGCACTGAGTTGATGAAGATTTGGGCTTGATCATGGAAGGATTCATTGATCATTAACAGCTTCATATGGAGATGGTTAATCTTTAAGATTCAGTTCAATTTATTTGTATACAGTTTAGTTGTAAATTGACATTGTAGCCAAGTAACTTGACAGAGGAAATACAGTAAAACCTCCACTGATGAACGCTTAAGCTCACGAACTTTTTGCCTCGGCGGACGAATCAAACCACGCGGTCGAACAGCGCCACGGTGGCGGCCACGAGAAGCTGACTCACGCTCATGGCGTCACAGTTCGTCACCCCCTTTCTTTGAGTGCGGAAGTGGTTTGTGTTTGCTAGACATTTTGGACCATATTGAGTGTACTTTTGCGATTATGGGACCGAAAAAGACCCCACCACAGGCGGAGATCATTGAAAAACACGAACGAGGTGTGCGTTTGTGTGACTTAGCGTCCCAGTACCAGTACGCTAAGTCTACCATTGCTCCCATCCTTAAGAACAAGGAAGCTATTAAGGGTGTGTGTGTGGCTAAGGGTGTTTCCAAACAGTAGGCGTTTCCAAACTCTCCTTCCAAACAATAAGTCCCTCCCTCTCTCCTCCTCCCACTCCATTCCATCAAGCCGTCAACTACCATCACAAAGGTAAATAAAACGACTTTATTATACAGTACAGTTTATTTCTTTAATTACAATACAATAGCACATTTATTATACATAAAGTAAGGTATATTTTTGTGTAGTTTTAAGGCTTATTTAGTAGAAAATTATGTTTTATGGGGACCTGGGAACGGATTATTCTCATTTTAATGGTTTCTTATGGGAAATAAATGTTCGGAAGACGAACTTTTCGCCTTACACACACTTTCTGGGAACCAATTATGTTCGTGAGCTGAGGTATCACTGTATATAGATTTGGTTAACCCTCATGCGACCAAGCTATTTCGGTGACTAATATGACTGAGTGGGATCATTTGTGCCCCCATTGACTTTATATAGGAATATTTCGATATAAATGATTGTTTTAGGGTTCCTCATATTTATTTTACTCTCTGATTTATTTGTCCATCATCTTATATAATAAGGTATGGAATTTGATGTTTACAAAAAAGCAGCCAAAAACACACAATGATAGAACAATATTAGACGTATTTAGACAAACCATGTCTGTTACATCTTGTAATATGCATGTTAACTTTTATTTCTTTCCTTTTTTTTTTTCCTTTGCCTAAAGGGCTAGAACAGTGGCGACACAAAGAGTGTCCAGCAGCAACGTTTCTCTTTTGCAATTCTCTTGTTGGAAGTGGAAGTTCGAAGAACTTTTGGAGAACTGAGTGTGATTCTTTGTTTGAAAGAACTTTTGGAGATTTCTAGGTGGTTTGCTTGAACGACAGCTGTGACTTTGACCAAAACGGCCACAGGTCGTGGTCGGCCTAAAGGGCTAGAACAATGGCAACATGTGGTGTGTCCAGCAACAACTCCGAGGGGGTAGAGGCTCGTGAGGGAGCACTTGGCATTGTACAGAGCATGCCGTCAACTTCCAGAAGTGGAAAGAGAAGGAAATCCTCATGGGTAAGCCACATGTTGAGCACATTGCTGCCTCAGACGGAGAAATTGAATCGGGTGGTGAGACCCCTGATAATCTAGTTTCGGCCAAAGCTCGAGGCGACAAACCAGCAAGCAACAAGGAAGGCGCGGTCACCGCTGATAATCATCTCATGAAATTTTTAGATTTTATGATGAAAAATCAAGTGACCCAGACTGTCGCTATGGAGAAAATGGAAAAGACGTTAGAAAATGTTGGGTGGAATTTGACCACTTTTCATGGTGAAGGAAAGTCACGGTCATCTCCGATCCCGCCCACTTCCGATTGTGTACCAGGCGGAAGTAAATAAACAATGGCAAAAGGCGACACCACTTCCGATACAGATGAGGAGGAAGGTGCTGAATTTGATACATTAGTGTCTCAAGTATGTGGGAATGATAGTGAAATCGGTGACCCAGACACAGAAGACTCCGATGCTTCGTCCATGTCTTCATTAATGTACAAATTCACAGATTTCTTTAGGGACGATAAAAAGATTTCAGACGGTATAAAACCGAAGTTAGCGAAGTTGATTAGGGATGGTCTGGCCAAAGCGCCAGATCACAAAGTTGAAGGTCCTAATGGACAAATATTTTCATCCCAAGATGTGTGATTGTGAAGGCTTAGTGGTGCTGAAAGTAAATGAAGAAATCTGGCACAAGGCGAAAGCATAAAGCAAAACAAGAGACATAAAAATGCAACATGGGCAGGGATTACTGGTTAAATCCATGATCCCCATCATTCAAGTTGCCGACATGCTGATGACAAGCATAATACAGCGTTGGTGGTATGGTGGTGAGCATAGCTGCCTTCCAAGCAGTTGACCTGGGTTCGTTTCCCGGCCAACACACCAGAGCTCGAACTGCTGACAGGTGCACAAGCAGACATGAATGTGAAAAGGTGCGATGCATTTAAGCAGTACTGTACTTGACTGGGCCATATAAGAGCCTTTGTACTTCTGGTATGATCACGACCAGTAAGAATTTGTTTGGCGCTGAGTTGCATAAGAAAATAAAGGACATTGGAGACTCTAAACAGATGGGAAAGAAAGTTTTTGTGTCCGACAGACCAAGATATCGTCAGGACAAGCCACGGTTTATCCGTATAACAACAGCGGCTCTAGAGGTTATCGCCAACAAAAATTTCAAGACCATAGCTACACAGCTAAGCAAGGTCGAGGTGGTGGAAAAGGACAGAACACTTTTTTCCAGAAGCGTCAGAGGGATGAAGGATTCCGCAAGTAAAAGCAGAATTGTCAAAAAGGTAACAAGGTGATGCACATACCTGAGGAGTTTTTTGTGATAAACACTCATGAAAATTTTTATGCTGGGAAAGTGCAACATTTTGCAAGTAAATGGGCTGACATTTCATCTGATCTTTGGATGTTATCTAGTATTGAGAGTGTCGATATAGATTTTACTACAACACCATCCCAGCAGACTATACTTAATGCTTTTAAGTTTACAGAGAAGAACTTTTACACATTTATGACAAAGGTATCATATATGGCTGAACTATCTGAAACATGTATTGAATGAATGAATGAAGTTTAACGGCCCTTTCAACACATATAGTGTGTTATATTGTGCATGGTTATTTTATATTAAGTACAATGACTAAGAGTTCAATTTCAAATCGCAAACTATTAATGAAGCTAAGGTAAACCAAATCATTTTCTTCGAACAATAAATTTCCGCATAAAACCCAATCAAAAGATGAAAAGGTAATATTAATACTGAAACATGTAACTGTCAAAAATAATGCTTACAGTTGGCAAATTACAATATCATCTGAATCTATAATGTCAAAAATCTCATAGATCTTCCTGGGGTCATAAGAGACTCCACATAAGTTTGGATTATACTTGCCACACGGATTGGCCAATCCTTACAAAATTGTATGAACAAATGCAGGACAAATAAATTGACAAATTCTTGGCAGGAAACTTTTTTCTGATTAAAATGAGAAAAATGGCACCTGCATATATATGCCCGGGGTCAAATATGACCCCACTCGGGCGCTTGAAGGTTAAGGACACTGAAGAAAAATTGTATATGTACAAATCCTATACAATAATAAACAAGCCTGTGACAATAATGGCTAAGAAAAACTCACTGAGAAGAACATGAGGAAGAAACCTTCAGAGAAACCAGAATCAAAATGGAAATCCATTCTCATTAGGGTGACAGTCTTCTTCATTGATATTCAATCATAAGCCAAAATGTATTTTCTCCACTCGCATATGAATTATTTTCTCTCAAGTGCTCTATTAATGAATCAGCTGTAATAAGGCAGGCTGTGCTCCAACAACAGGACAGGTAAAGGTCAAAATTTTACATGCACATAAGCTCAGACCACAACCTACACCTATTGTTACACTAGTTCAAGATTTGGAGAAAAACAAGTTTTGAATTTGTTGTTTACAAATATTTAAAACTTATCAGGCTGTATTCAGATCTGAGTTACACATGTCCACAGACAAGATGCGATTGTTTTGTAATTAAAGTATGCTGCTTCATTAAAAACAACTTACTTGACTGGACTATTTATGAAACAATACATTAACCTTTACCGCATTTGGAAGACAATCTTATCCAGAGCAACTTACAATTATCATCTATAAACAACTGAGCATTAGGGGCCCAACAGTGGAAATTGAACCACTGACACCTGGATCAGTAAACCACCACCTTAACCATTAAACCACCACTGCCACATATATTTGAGAGATACTAATCAACTTTTATTAGTTAAAAGAAAAAAGGAATAAAATATGCACAGTTCTAACCCCAACCTTAATAATTTGAAAATGAGTGACCAGAAAATGAACCTAAGCAATGCATAAGGCAACTAGCAGTTTAAATAATTTCCAGAGTGTTTGTATTTCACAGTTATGAAGTACTCTTTTATTAAACACCCATTTTTCTTGATTCTCAAATAGACCGGTGTTCTCTGTATCTCTCCTTTTCTCTCCCGACCCTTTCAGTATTCTACATTCTTTAGGCACTGGGGAATGAATCCAGATGGCATCAACAGGAGTTCAGCACTTTGCACAAGCCAAAATTAAAGGGAATACGTTTGTACCGGAATGTTCCTTCTCTTGACAGTCATTTTGTTGGCTCCATATAAAAAGCTGAGCATATGCCACAACATCACATAGAGCGGTAGAGGAAAGCTAATGACTCCATGACATGGAGGGTAATAGCCAAGAGTTACAAAGCAGTGTTCAACCTAGTTGAAAATGACACACAAGTGTCCGAGTCAATGTGTCTAGTGTAGAGAAAATATAATCTTATTTGGATAATCACAGAACTCAGAGCTGTTAATAAGATCAGATGATTATTTGTCAAAAACATGCAAGTCTAAATTCAACAAAAATGGTAGCTTGCCCTTTGATATTTTTCTTGGTTGTTGCCCACAAATGTGTAATCAATTTTTCCATAAAAATTCGAAAAATAAAAATAATAATTGCTGAAAAAAATCGTGTGCATATGTATTCACCCTCTTTGCTACGAAGCCCCTAAATAAGATATTGTACTACTTATTACCTTGAGAACACAAAGTCAGGTTAAACAGTGTGCATTTCAAGTGCCACATGATTTCCATATTGACTACAATGAGTTTACAGCTCGTCAGAAGGCATATCGCATCACCCCAATAACATCATCCCCACAGTAAAGCAAGTTGGTGGTAGTATCATGCTGACGGGGTCATTTTTACCCCACAAGCACTGGGAAACCAGCCATAATTTATGGCATAAGGGATGTTGCTGTATACAGGGAAAAATCTTGAGAAGAGAAATTAGCAAAGGCGCTGCAGCAGTTTTACTTTTAAGAATATGTAACAATCCCAATGAGATGTGCCCAGCTAAGAGATTACAGAAAAAGCTGACTTTTTTACTGGCAATCCTGAAGTTTTCTGTTTTGTTTGTTTTTGTAGCATTACTGTATTCTTCATAATAACAAACATTTGTATTTTCAAGGTTGCTGGGGTCAATAAATTCCCCTAAATAAAAATTTTAACTTCAAGTTGAAGAGCAACAAAATTGGAAAAATGCCAGGGGGTGGGGATTTTTGCAAGCCACTATTTTATCTGCTCTTTTAGTCATACTAAATTTTACTCACACTATTTTAAGACATGAAAGCCACTGTAAGTCCTTTCCTAGTCAGAGTTTGAGAAACGCAGACACACACACTTGCATTTGTGTAATTATTCTTCACTCTAATTAAAAGTATGGATGAATTCAATTAGTCAAAATACACAATCTAAACACACGTACCACAAAGGCAAGGGTTGTCAGAGTAGTTTCAACAACAGATGGGGTTCATTAATTCCAAATGTTCCCTTTACGTGACATGAGACTGCTGACATATAACAACAGCTAAGAGGTTCACAGCAGCACCCATAGCTCATCATTCACATGTGAATTACTAAGGATTGTGTGGGAGAAATGTTTTCACACTCTTATTATCCACAAGTATTTTATGCCATCCCTAAAGTTTTCATTGGCAGAAGTGTCAATTATTGTTCTCAATAAAGCCCTGGTGTTCCAGCAGACAAAACACAATAAATATCAGCAAGGTTTTGCAACGTATATTGCACAAATAAACCTATAAAGTTAATTAAATTATGTCAGACTATGAGGTGTTTGGGTATGACATATTATTTCGCACGCTCACGGTATTATCAGTCCACTATCTTGAAGCATCCATTAACATAAAGCTACAATCCATCCAACAGTCTATTTAACCATGTGTCTTACCATACAACTGTCAAATGTCATAGCAAACTAGTGAAATAGGGCTCGGCAAGGGAATTTCTTTGTGGATTTTGCATTTTTTTTTCCCTCTCTGTGCATGCATGGGATTTTCTGCGTATACTCCAGTTTCCTCCCACATTCCAAGATCGGAAAAATTAGGCTAAGTGACAATTCCAAATTGCCGCTGGGCATGAATGTGAATGTCTGTACAGGTGTGTTGGCCATGCAATGTTCTGGTAAGCTGTTCAGTCAGTCCTCCTCATGACCTTGTTAGAAGTAAGAAGTTTGACAAAATTTGTGTGTTTGGCAAAATGAGTGAGTGAAGGATATAATTTTCCTTTCGTTGTAAAACAAATTATTTTATGACTGTAGCAACTCAAATGACAAGGTCTCTGTCACCATCCAGATTCATTTATTGATCCCTGGGGGAAATTGCACACACAGTTACCCCTTACCAAGTAAGAATGAGATAAATTATCAATGAAAAGATAATTACATAAAAAAATAATAATAAAAATAACAATAAAAAACACATACAGTACATACGGAATGTGGCACAGTGGAGTAGTGGTTAGTAGGTCTACCTCACAGCAAGAAGGTCCTGGGCTTGATTTCCAGTTTGGGCATTTCTGTGTGGAGTCTGCGTGTTCTCCCCATGCTTGCGTGGGTTTTCCTCGGGTATTCCAGTTTCCTCTCAGCCGGAGCAGGGAGAAAACAGAGTTTTCAAAATCAAAGTCCCTCAAAAAGACAGACCATAACAAAAAGAACATAAAAGAACATGAAGTGCAATAAATTGGATTAACAAAACAAAAGGATAAACATTCTACAGCACAGTACATAAAATCACACATACAAACATTTTAAACATTAACTTAGGTACTGTACTGGAATAATAATTGAAAAAGACTTTAATACTACAGTGCTTTACAACAATTCAGATCATTATTCCTCTTCAGGCACTACAGAGGAAACTGTCGTTTCTACAGGAGAAAGTCTTATTTCTTCAGCAGAGATATCCAACGTCATTACCTTTTTCTGGCGTTTCGCCGGCATTTGAGTGTCATCATAGAGCTTAACTGGTAATTAAAACACACTAAAAAAAAGGCTCAATGACAACTTGTGCGCAAATGAGGAAAAAGGGGTGTATACATAATCTCAACCAATCAGCAGGAGGGAGAACAGCCATTGACTGAATTTGAATCACGTGACAGTTACTCGGCAATCCGTGAAAATGCGGGGGCGCAAGTGCAAAACCGCGAATAGTCAAGGGCCTGCCGTGTGTATGTGTGTGTATATATATATATATATATATATATATATATATATATATATATATACACTCAGACACATGTATATGAAGTCTAAAATTAGAAGTTAGTGTCTGTCTTCCTTTCGGCTTTTTCCCTTTTACTCGGGAGTCACCACAGCGAATCATCGTGATTCGCACGCTTGATTTTGGCAGAGGTTTTTTACGTTGGATGCCCTTCCTGTCACAACCCTTTTAGCAAGGGACAGAAACATGCTGACGACTTTGCAGCCTACTCTTTACGAATGTCAGCAATGGTTCTTTTACATGCCTCTCACCATAGACAGTGAGAGACATGGCCTGCCTTTGATAACCCAGTTAGCCGCACTGGGGGGGACAGTGACAACCCTGTGGACAGTGGGACTCGAACCCCCAACCTTTGGATCAGCGATCCAGTGCCCTACACCACTAGACCACCACTTCCCCCTAAAATTAGAAGTTACTGACATCTATATATAAGATTCAATTTGAATCCTATCAGTTGTTATCAATATGATAATCTGTAGAATGTGGTCCACAATGTAAATGTTCTACATTGGATGTTGTTGCTATATGGAGGTGTTGTACAGTTTTATACTGCTGGGTGAACAGAAGCACACTTGTGGTTAAGACCTTGCCCAGGGGTCTTAGCACAGTGAGGATCTAACTGGGATTTGAACTCACAACCTCCCGATCATTAGCCCAGCACTCTAACTACTACACCACCGGCCCCACTGTGATGTTCATGGGTAGGATTGATTTCCTGTGTTGTTCAGTAGCGCATTTAGGTGGTATCAGTCCCTCAACGAACGCCCTCCAATGACTGATCAGCAAGTTGTGAAGCGGGTGGGAAGTATTGTCTCTATTTGGACAGTATTCGCCTTTCCAACACCACTGTCAGAGAGTCCAGCTCCAGCCCCCAACAGCATAGAGGTTAGAGCTGGCCACCACAGACCCATAGAACATACTGAGCAATGTCCGACAGATGTTAAACAACCTTTGCCGCCTCAAAAATTAGAGACCACTCTGGCTCTTTTTGTAAAGTGTTGTAGTGTTCGTAATCAAGTCCAGTTTATTGTAAATATGAACTTCCATGATATTTGTAATCCACCAACATGTCAACATGAACACCTTGGGTAGAAACAGGGGTCACTGATGTTTTGAATCCCCTAAAATCTGCAATCAGTACCTTGGTCTTTGTAACATTGAGCTGCATTTGATCCTGCTCACACCATGTGACGAAGGAATCCACAACAGCCTGTTATTCCATCTTCCTACCTCCACTGATACATCCGACTACAGCAGAGTCATCAGAAAACTTTTGAAGATGATAGGTTTCTGTGCAGCACCTGAAGTCAGCTGAGTAAAGGCTGAATAGAAAAGGGGAGAGGATGGTCTCTTGTCGTGCTTCGATGTTGCTGACCACCGTGAGTAACACCCAGTGCTGCAAGCATGTGTAGTGGTGTCTTCCAGTCAGGTAGTCCACAATCCAGGACATAAGACAAGCATTCACTTGCAGTGCTGCCATCTTCTCCAGAAGGGTCAGTCTGATGGTGTTGAATGCATTGGAAAAGTAATAACACCTGACCATCACAGTGCTTGTAAGTTGGTCCAGGTGGGTGTAGACAAAGCAAGTAGCGTCCTCAACTCTGAGTTGAGGCTGATATGTGACCTGAAGGGGGTCCACATGTTGTCTAACCATGGGTCAGAGTTGTTCCAGTATGTCACTCAAGGTTCTTCATGACATGTGAAGTCAGTCCTACAGGTCTGTAATCATGGGGGCCACCAGGACACAGGGTCCTTGGTACAGGAATGAGGCATTATGTCTTCCACATTATTGCACTGGTTATTGATAAGAATGGCAATGGATGGAAGAATGGGGGAGTTCCTCCTTTCTGGTTTGTGGTGCACTCTCTGTCATCCTGAACAGTATAAAAACCTGTGATGGATACATTACCAAGGGGAATATCGTGGTGCAGCCATGTCTCCACAAAGCACATGAACCGACACTCCCAATATTCCCTCTGACTCCGGATTAGCATTGTCAGCTCTTCAATCTTATTCACCAGTGACCTCATGTTCCCAATTATAATAGACAGAAGGCACAGCTTGTACCTTTTCCTCTTTGTAAGTCTCTGCTGCCTCACCGCCTACCTCCTTCTCCTCAACTATCCTCTAGCTCTTCTTCCAATGTGTGTTTTTCTCCAGATTTCAAACAGTAAGTCCATGGATCTGGCCACTAATGCAGCCAGCTTCAAGATGATCAGCTGATCCCTGAAGTAAACAAAGTATGTGTATAGTTGCTGTGCTGCTGTCAAACTTTCCATGAGAGTAAAAGTTCTGCAGCAACTCTTTCAGCTCACATACATAGAGGGCTGCTACATATGAACGATAAAATAATAACTACAAGAAAAAGCCTTTCCTCAATACTATTTTTGTACCAAACCATGATTATAATCACTTGTTGACATCACCTGTCAATCACGATTATTTATTTTATCTCATTATCAACATTAAAATGCACATTTTCCTACCTTTTTTTTTGGAATGTGTTGCAGGCCTGGAATGCAGGAATTAATGCACTGTGTATTCAAATGTGTTGAAGTTCAAAACATTACATTTACTGATCATACACTGTGTACAATGAAATACAAGTCAATGGAAATTTAAAAATCAATGTGTTTATTTTTCCCTACTGGACCAGGCTTTTTTTATTCATTTTCTGTAACCACTTAATCCTAATTAGGTTCACAAGCAGGCTGGTACCCATCCCAGCCAATTCCAGGCAAGGGCAGAGTACACCCTGAACAGCCTGCCAGGCCATTGCAGGGTAGAAACACACTGGCAGCTATGCAACCTACTCTTGTCGAAAGTCAGCAATTGTTCTTTTACATGCCTCACACCATAGACAGTGAGAGACATGGCTGGACTTTGATAGCCCAGTTAGCTGGGCTGGGGAGGGGTGATGAAAACCCATTGAGAGTGGGGCTTGAATCCTCAATGTTAGGATCAGTAATCCCGCACCTTTACCACCAGGCCATCACTGCCTGGCAGTTTTTTTTTTCTCCAGAGTTATGTTTCAAGCAACAATATGGTCTTTTAAATTTAACATTTGTGAGAAGCAGAGATGATGGGATTGCTTACACCATTTTGGTTACACAATAGGCGTATACTGTGTGATTTAGAAGATACTGCGACTTGCACTGGTGAAGCAACAGGAAACTGAAGTCCCAGCTGAATCTAAAGTGGCGTAAACCCTATTTCACAAATTGAAGTAAGGCGTTAAAGTTTTTATATCCATTTAGCCTACACTACGGTATTGATGGTGAAGTTGATGTTCTGAAACATATTATATTAGAAATAATGCACTGACTTTATTTTTCTGTTTTTTGGAAAGACAAATCCTTTCATAGACAACATATGGCAAATCTCAGACAAACAAGATGGAAAAATATATATAAATACCACCACACGTCTGTGCACTCAATCTTCCAACAAAGGTTTCCAAGCTAGTTAAAACTGGCTGTGTATACAATATGTGCACTCATATGTGTGGGTGTGAGCAGACATGTGTGACCACGTATCTCTCCAGGGGTTTGACAAGGCTGAGTAGAGTCTGTTGACCCAAATTGGGATAAATTGGTTTGTCAGAATTTTTTTCTTGATTAGCAGTACAGTGTGCTCTTCACTGTGATCAGTTGAGACCATCACAGTGCCTGTGGTAGTATTTAAACTGCAAGTAAGAGACACATGGGGAATGATAGAAAAGTTGAGACAAATTGGGAGCGCAGAATGAGGTTCAGTCTAAATCATTAAGATAATAAAGATTATATGTGCCTTATAATCCTCAACAATAAATAGCCTATCTAAAATATACTGGTTTGAATTGTCCTCAGTGGACTGTTGGATCTACAGTAAATCTAGACAACAAATCAAGACAAATGAAGCTACTAAGTTCTGGATTATTCTTGCCAATCCCTCCATCCCTGCTCCGAAATACATGAAACATCCTCTTCTTCTATTTGGTCTCTCTGTACCATTAGGCCTTGGTAATTGGAACACAGCGATGCAACTTTCCATCCTTCCCAGGATCTCACAATCTTCATATTGCAGCAATAAGGTTCAGAAAACTGAAGTCCTCCCTCTTCACAAGCCACTCAAATGAGTACAAACAAATTTGTACTGTTTCTATTCTGAACTAACGCTACCATTCAAAAGTTTCAGAACATGTCACATTTACCATTGAAGCACAAACTTATGTCCATCAAAGAAGTTCCAAAATGAACATGAAAGATAGACATTGACAAGGTAAAAAAATACTTTGAATAATAATTTTAGCCTTCAAACCTCTCTTTTTCCATTTGTCAAGGTAAAATGGAGGTATTTCATTCCATACTTCTCCCATAAGTTGAACTGGCTTGATGGCATTTCTTCTGTACCATATGTTCAAGCTACTCGAACAACTGCTCGGTCAGGTTGAGATCTTGTGGTTGCCGAACTTCTGGCTCCGGCCACTCCATTATTGATAGAATGTCAGCTGATTGCTTCTTCTCTAAATAGTTGCATAGTTTGGACTGTATTGGGTCACTGTTAGTTGTAGGACGAAACTGGCTCAATTGAATGTTATCCTTTTTATTCAAGATCCCTTTTACCCAGTACAACTCTGCCACTTTATCACCAAAGCACCCCGAGACCATCACATTTCCCCAGCATGTTTGACAAAGGCATCAAAAACTTATCTGGATTTTTCTCTGAAATGTTTTTCCTTTTAAATTCCAAGGGTTACCTCATCACTGTTGAAGTTGAGACTGATGTTTTGCATTTTCTATTTAATGAAGCTGCAAACTGAGGGTCTTTCAGGCATGTTCTCAAGCTGGAGATTCTAATGAACTTGTTCTCTGCTTAGTTGTTCATTGGAGCCACAGACTTATCTTCTGTTCTAGTTACCGCTCATTTGTGCTGTTCTGTATGATATCTTCAGATGGAATAACCTTCATTGATAAGAACAAATTTGGACTGATGTGTGATTTCATTGCTTTTTTAATCAGCACAGTAGTTTAATCTGTGTTGACATTGAAGAAGGATTTTGTATTTTTTTGTTACTTTTTTAACATGACAACCTGGATTAGCACAAAGTGCCGTTTGAACACACATATGAAAGTTGCTGAAAATGGATCGGTGAACACCTATGTAGATATTCCATTAAAAGGGGGTTTCAAACTATAATAATCATATACAATCTTTACAATTTCTAGACTATTTTTCTCATTCGTTTTATCTTTTTACACACAAAAAAATATGCTTTTCTTTCAAGAATAATTTCATTTGAAAGTGACCCCAATTTTTTGAATGTTAGTGTAACTAAATTTTGGTTTAAAAATTTAAAAACACCACCATTAAAAGTGGTGGTCTAGTGGTATAGGGCGCTGGATCACTGATCCAAAGGTTTGGGGTTCGAGTCCCACTGTCCACAAGGTTGTCACTGTCCCCCCCAGTGTGGCTAACTGGGTTATCAAAGGTGGGCCATGTCTGTCACTGTCTATGGTGAGAGGCATGTAAAAGAACCATTGCTGACTTTCGTAAAGAGTAGCTGCAAAGTCGTCAGCGTGTTTCTGTGCCTTGCTAAAAAGGGTTGTGACAGGAAGGGCATCCAACGTAAAAAAAAAAAAAAAAAACCTGCCAAATCAAACGTGCGAATCAGATGATTCGCTGTGGCGACTCCCGAGGAGAAAGCCGAAAGGAAGACAGACAGACAGAGTGTAACTAAATTTTGGCTAATGTATATACTTGTAGACTCTGCATTATTTGTCATGACAGCACTTCTGTAAGTGACTGGAAAAGGACATCTTCCAGATGTTATAAATAAAAATAAGACAGAAAGAATTTGACACAGTTCACAGCTTACAGCATGAGAGGATTTGATACGTGATACCCATGCATGAATGTGTGCACGTGTGCACGTGTCTGTTATTATTTACATATGTCATTCTTTCTTATTAATTTACTGAATCACTTCGTCCTATTACTGTCTCTCGAAGGCTGATCCCGTCTCAGCCGAGACAGGGTGAAAACAGGGTACTCTCTTAACAGCTTGCTAGACCAGACCAGGGGGTCAACATACACACACACACACACACACACACACACACACACAAAAAAAAAAAAAAAAAAAACATTTATAGGCATACCTTGGTGTAATTTTGGACTATGAGAGGAAACCAGAGTATCAGGAGGAAACTCACACAAACACAGTGAGAATTTTTGAACTGCACACTGAAATATCTAGCTGAGGAGTTGATTCCCTTTCCTTCTTACTGTGTGGTGCCCATGGTAACCACTTTACCACCACTGAGACCCACACATAAATCAATTCTGTTCAAATGAATCATCACAACCCATCACATTATAGCTTCTATATCATTATTTACAGTTAATGTAGAGTAGACATATCATATTATATTAAGTAAGGATAAGGACCCCTTTGTAATAAGTTTTACCAAACTTTATGGGCTATGCTTGATTTCAACTACACTTATCCAGTGTATTTTTATCTACTTATTTACGTATTTATTTATCTATCTATTTATTTATGTATTGTATTTGTTATTCTACATTTGTATAACTAGTT
>CM045728.1:25369849-25534849 GCA_024760905.1 Plotosus lineatus | reverse complement strand
GTACAAACGCCCCACTTTTCCTGTTGTCATGGATAAATCAAAGCCATTTACCCTAAAAATGTGTCTGATCTGAGTGCAGAGACAGGTAAACCTCCCTCAGCGCATCTACAAGGACCATGAGCAGCCGTTTCCCCAGAGGCAGCCAACGATTAATCAGGAAAGCATCCAGCACATTACAAATCGATGCACGGGAAGAAAGGCTGAAAGTGTTTAGTGGCCACTCCTGGCTTGCAAAAGCTCATCATTTTTATTGACTTGAGACTTGTGCTACTATCAGAAAATGGCCTATGTTTCTTTACTGCTTTCAGTCTATCTATAAAGAGCAGAAGGGTCACAGTGGTAGCACGGCTAAAATTGACTAAACTGAATATTATGTAGAATAATAAAAATCACTCTCTCTCACACACACACACACACACACACACACACACACACACACACATTATATATATATATATATATATATATATATATATATATATACACACAAAAATAAAAGGACAGGACAAAGACTTTCTATTGAAACTCCATTTATCACTACAGATCTGTTTCGAGGGGTGGAGAAACCATCCTCTCTCTTCAGGTGATTATAGAAGAATATATTCTATATATAGAATTCACATCTAACCAGTGTCTCTCCCCCTCATGCCGGTCCCAAGGCCGGAGAAATGCAGAGGGTTGTGTCAGGAAGGGCATCCGACGTAAAACCAATGCCAAACATTTATGATGCAAATCAGAAGTATTACCCCATACCGGATCGGTCGAGGCCCGGGTTAACAACAACCGCCATCAGTGCTGTTAATCAACAGGGTGCTGATGGAAATTGGACTACTGTTGGTCGAAGACGTCGAAGAAGGAGAGGTGGGAGGCGTGTCTGTAGGCAGAGAGAGAAGAGGAAAGGCATGAGTCTAGGACTGAGAGTGGGGACTTTGAATGTTGGAACTATGCAAAGAAAAGGTAGAGAGCTGGCTGACATGATGCAGAGGAGGAAGGTGGACATACTGTGTGTTCAGGAGACCAGGTGGAAAGGTAGCAAAGCTAAAAGCTTAGGAGCAGGGTTTAAGCTATTTTATCACGGTGTGGATGCGAAGGGAAATGGAGTAGGAGTCATCTTGAAGGAGGAGTTTGTCAGGAATGTTCTAGAAGTGAAAAGAGTGTCAGACAGAGTGATGAGTCTCAAGTTAGAAATTGAAGGTGTAATGCTCAATGTTGTTAGTGCTTATGCCCCACAGGCAGGATGTGAGCTAGAAGAGGAGAGATTCTGGAGTGACTTAGCTGAAGTGATGCAGAGTACCCCCAGAGGTGAAAGAGTGGTCATTGGTGCAGACTTCAATGGACATGTTGGTGCAGGCAACAGAGGGGACGAGGAAGTGATGGGTAGGTTTGGTATCCAGGACAGGAACGTAGAAGGACAGATGTTGGTAGATTTTGCAAAAAGGATGGAAATGGCTATGGTGAATACTTTCTTCCAGAAGAAACAGGAGCATAGGGTGACTTATAAAAGTGGAGGTAGGAGCACACAGGTAGACTACATCTTGTGTAGGCGATGTAATTTGAAGGAAGTCAGTGACTGCAAAGTCATAGTGGGTGAGAGTGTTGCCAAACAGCATAGGATGGTGGTGTGCAGGATGACTCTGATGGTGAGAAAGGTGAAAAAGGCAAAGGCAGAGCAGAAGACAAAGTGGTGGAAGCTGAAAAAGGAAGAGTGTCGTGTTGTCTTCAAGGAGGAGTTGAAACAGGCTTTGGGTGGCCAGGAAGTGCTTCCAAATGACTGGACAACTAAACTAACTCTTTATTGTCAAAGTACATTACATACATTGAAATTTGCTTTGTGTGCTAGGCACCTGTTGCCACTGTGCAGCACCAGTTATTGCGTTGTTCTATCCTTTTGATGCTGAGTGCCAAGCAGGAAGCAACAACTGCCAAATTTTAACGTCTTATGGTATGACGTGGCCGGATTCGAACTCCGACCTACCGGAGGATAAAGCAGACGCTCTACCAACTGAGCTAAATCCCCGTTTAAATCCCCCACAGCAAATGTGATCAGGGACACAGGTAGGAGAGTACTTGGTGTGTCATCTGGAAGGAAAGTAGATAAGGAGACTTGGTGGTGGAATGAGGAAGTGCAGGAGTGTGTACAAAGGAAGAGTTTAGCTCAGAAGAAGTGGGACATTGAGAGGACCGAAGAGAGTAAACAGGAGTACAGGGAGACACAGTGTAAGGCGAAAGTAGTAGTGGCTAAGGCCAAACAGAGGGCGTATGATGACTTGTATGATAGGTTGGATAGTAAAGAGGGAGAAAATGGTCTATACAGGTTGGCACAGCAGAGAAATAGAGATGGGAAGGACGTGCAGCAAGTTAGATTGATAAAGGACAGAGAGGGAAATGTATTGACTGATGACAGAAGTGTGCTGAGAAGATGGAAAGAGTACTTTGAAGAGCTGATGAATGAGGAAAATGAGAGAGAAAAAAGAGTAGAAGAGGTGACCATTGAGGAGCATGATGTAGCAAAGATCAGTAAGGGAGAAGGGCATTGAAGAGGATGAAGAATGGAAAGGCAGTTGGTCCTGATGATATACCTGTGGAGGTATGGAAGTGTCTAGGAGAGGTAGCAGTAGATTTTCTGACAAGAACATTCAACAAGGTACTAGAGAGTGAGCAGATGCCGGAGGAGTGGAGGAGAAGTGTGCTGGTGCCTATTTTTAAGAACAAGGGAGACGTGCAGAGTTGCAGCAACTACAGAGGGATAAAGTTGATGAGCCATACGATGAAGTTATGGGAAAGAATAGTGGAAGCTAGACTAAGGGCAGAGGTCAGCATTTGTGAACAACAGTTTGGTTTCATGCCAAGAAAGAGCACCACAGATGCAATGTTTGCTTTGAGGATGTTAATAGAGAAGTACAGAGAAGGTCAGAGGGAGCTACATTGTGCCTTTGTGGATCTGGAAAAAGCATATGACAGGGTGCCAAGAGAAGAACTGTGGTATTGCATGAGGAGGTCTGGAGTGGCAGAGAAGTATGTTAGAGTGGTGCAGGACATGTATGAGGGGTATAAGACAGTGGTGAGGTGTGCTGTCGGTGTGATCGACGAATTCAAGGTGGAAGTGGGACTGCATCAAGGGTCAGCTCTGAGCCCCTTCTTGTTTGCTATGGTGATGGACAGGCTGACAGACGAAGTGAGACAAGAATCTCCATGGACTATGATGTTTGAAGATGACATTGTGATCTGTAGTGAGAGCAGAGAACAAGTGGAGGAAAATCTAGAGAGGTGGAGGTATGCCCTGGAAAGGAGAGGAATGAAGGTTAGCCTCAAAAAATCAGAATACATGTGTGTGAATGAGAAGGACCCAGGAGGAACGGTGATGTTACAGGGAGCAGAGATAAGGAAGGTGGAGGATTTTAAGTACTTAGGCTCAACAATTCAGAGCAATGGAGAGTGTGGAAAAGAGGTGAAGAAGCGTGTGCAGGCGGGCTGGAATGGTTGGAGAAAAGTGTCCGGTGTGATGTGCGATAGGAGAGTGTCAGTAAGAATGAAGGGAAAAGTGTACAAGACGGTGGTGAGGCCAGCGATGTTGTATGGCTTAGAAACAGTGGCGCTGAGGAAAAGGCAGGAGGCAGAGCTGGAAGTAGCAGAAATGAAAATGTTGAAGTTCTCTCTGGGAGTAATGAGGATGGATAGGATCAGAAATGAGTAAATCAGAGGGACAGCCCACATCAGATGTTTTGGAGACAAAGTCAGAGAGGCTAGATTGAGATGGTTTGGACATGTACAGAGGAGGGATAGTGAGTATATTGGCAGTAGGATGCTGAGGTTGGAACTACCAGGCAGAAGGCCTCGAGGAAGACCAAAGAAGAGATTTATGGATGTGGTGAAGGAAGACATGAAGGTCGTTGGAGTCAGAAAAGAAGATGCGGTGGACAGGGTGAGGTGGAGGCGGATGATTTGCTGTGGCGACCCCTGAAGGGAGCAGCCGAAAGTAAAAGAAGAAGATACAGTCACCATCTGAGTTATGACCTAGATCGGTTTCGACCAACCAGTCGGATCCCATTCACCCAGCACTCGCTATGAATTCATGCGAAGGGTATTCTTCACCTGCACATTCTTTCAACATGCAAAATAAATGTGTAGTCTTACTTTGCACTGTTCGCAACATCACTTTCACATTTCTTTTCCTATTATCTTCCAACTACATGTATAGCAACTTTTCCATCTCTGCAATCGGTCCTTCACGCTGTTTTGTGATGATAGTTGACTTAATTGGGGCTGCTGCTTTCACTGCTTCCTTAATCCTTAAAGGTCCTTGTCCTTCAAAATTGTAGACACCGTGGAGAAGGAGAGATAGAGATTTCACTTTCACTTTCATCTTCGTCTCCAACACTGCCTTCTTTGCTTTCTTGGTAGAATTGCCATCTGATGAATCGGACTTCCTCTTGGGGGTCATGGTAACGGTGTACAGTAAATGAATGTAAAATTGTACTGTAAAAGAGATGTTCTCTCTACATCTACATCCAATCAAGAGGTATATATATATATATATAGAGAGAGAGAGAGAGAGAGAGCTGTCGATCCCTGAAGCCTGAATGACGCTCATATTGTCATGGCTATGATCACAATGATTTCCCGTATGGTTTGCCAGGCCACATATGGACTTACTCATACCTACGAGCAATTTGGAACAGCCAATTAACCTACTGTACATGTTTTTGGACTGTGGGAGGAAACCCACACAAGCACAGGGAGAACATGCAAACTCCAGAGAGAAAAACATCCAGGCAAGGAGTTGAACCCAGGCCTTCTTGCTGTGAGGCGGACGTGCTAACCATTATGCCACCATGCTGCCCCAAAAGAGATGCTACTGCCACGGTATCTGGTCACTGAGTGTAGTGGTAGAATACTGTGTGAGATGCTGGGATACCGTGCTGCCACGACTATCTTACACGCTGTGCTGCCAGACATATACAGTAAACTCATAATAGGCATCTGCGAGACGTGGTCGTAAGTACGGGTGGTAGTAACTCGCATATGTCAGAACTCAGATAGTGAGTGCACACACACACACACACACACACACACACACACACACACACATATACATATATACATATACATATATACATATACATATACATATATATATATGTATATATACATATATGTGTGTGTGTGTGTGTGTGTGTGTGTGTGTGTGTGTGTAAGTATGTATGTATGTATAGATACACACAACCATATACACTCACACCTAGGGGCAATTCAAAAAATGATTATAAGGATGATATGCATGTCTTTGGATTCTGGGAGGAAACCAGAGTGTCTAGAGGAAATGCATGCAAGTAAACTCCACACAGAAACACCCAAACTCAGGAGTTGAACCCAAGACCTTCTTGCTGTGATGCATTAATTAATTCCTTCTTTCATTCATTCATTTTCTGAACTACTTAATACTAATTGGGGTTACTGGGAGCCTGGCACCCATCTCAGCCGACTCTGGGAGTTGGCAGAGTAAACCCTGGACAGCTCACCAGGAACCCTCGCCAGCTCGCAGGGCAGAAACACACTGACAGCTATGCAGCCTACTCTTGACGAAAGTCAGCAGTGGATCTTTTACATGCTTCTCACCACAGACATTGGCCTATATATAGCCCATATATACATATGACTGGCCTTTCATAGCCCAGTTGGCTGCACTGGGGGGACAGCAGTAACATCCCATTGATATTGGGGCTTGACCCCTGACCTTGTGATCAGTAATCCATCACCCTAGCCCTGGCCACCACTGCCCCTTGTTTTGATAAAATGTGTAATTAAATTACATAACAATTTATTAAATTGCTACATTAGTATGTATTACTTTCATGCATTTATTTTTCCACCATAAATGATAGATGCTTACACTTCAACAAAACATGCACGATAGGTTTGAAACACCTAGTCAACTCTGCACATATTTTTATGTGCACTACCACTGGGGTGACCTTGAGGTTAAAACCCTTAGACCCATTAAAAATATAACATTATGTGAAAAATAAAGATGTAGAGACAACAAGCTCCTTTTCTAGCCCCCTGTGATAAAGATAGAGACAGTGGTCCCTTTGTTTATGAGATACAACAACTCATGTCCTTGTATTAAGCAACAAGGCATCTACAGTTACACTGTTCAGATGGGATCTTATGAGCTGTGCCTCAACAGCATCAACATTTACAGTGCATGCAGAACATTTCTTTTGTGATTTTCTTTTCTTTAACTGCCTCAGTGATCAGACAGATAAGAGATATCTGAAAGCATTGCTGTAAATAAGTCTATTGAGAATTGACAGTGGAAGGTAAAAAATGGAACGAAGCACTAGCCTAGCCGAGGAATTAGATTGTTGTCGATATGAATGTGTAAATGTCTGGGTACACTCGTCTTCCTTTCGGTTTTTTCCCTTTTACTCGGGAGTCGCCACAGCGAATCATCTGATTTGCACGTTTGATTTGGCAGAGGGTTTTTTTTTTACATCAGATGCCCTTCCTGTCACAACCCTTTTAGCAAGGGAGAGAAACACACTGACGACTTTGCAGCGACTCTTTACGAAAGTCAGCAATGGTTCTTTTACATGCCTCTCACCATAGACAGTGAGAGACATGGCCCGCCTTTGATAACCCAGTTAGCCGCACTGGGGGGGACAGTCACAACCTTGTGGAGAGTGGGACTCCAACCCCCAACTGGATCAGCGATTCAGGGCCCTATACCACTAGACCACCACTGCCCCCAAATGGGTACACTACTTGTCAAAAATTTAAGCGCACCTCTAGTTTTCACATTTTTTTTTTTTATTTACATTTATCTATATGTTAAAGTACAGTGTAATTAAAACATGGAATAAAAAATGTTGGAGAAAAAGGGGAAAAAGTAAATTAGAATTGTTTTGTTCAATGTGTCATCTTAGCCTTCATCCCTTAGTCCTTCTTTTAGGGTTGCGGGGATGTGAAGCTTATTTCAGCCGACATTGGGCGAAGGCAGCGTATACCCTGGATACCTTGACTGGAAGTCCACCCTGACCACCCTGAAGACCATCACTGGTCTAACAAACAAACAAACAAACAAGCAAACACACACACACACACACACACACACACACACATACACACACACACACACACACACACACACACACACACACACACACACATACACACAATCACACATAATTCACACTCACCATTGGTGAAGATTGAATTTAACCTCATATGCATGTCTTTGTAATTTGGGAGGAAAATGGATTACCCAGAGGAAACCCATGCAAACACAGGGAGAACATTCAAATTCAAACAAGAAATTTCCAAATCCCTGGACTTAAACCAGGACCTTATTGTCATGTGACAGATGTGATAATTGATACAGCACAGTGCCACCCCTGTTTAATATGAATTGATCTAACATTTTTAAATTATCAAAGTAGTATGATAGTATAATATTCATTCATTCATTTTCTGTAACCGCTTAATCCTAATTAGGGTCACTTGGAGGCTGGTGCCCATCCCAGCCAACTGTGGGAGAGGGCAGAGTACACCCTGGACAGCTCACCAGGTCCTCACAGGGCAGAAACACTGATGGCTTCTTTTACACGCCATACACTTTTTCACACCATAGACAGTGAGACATAGCCGCCTTTGATAACCCAGTTAGCTGCACTGGGGGGACAGTGACAATCTGTGGAGAGTGAGGCATGAACCCTCAACCTTAGGATCAGTGATCCAGCACCTATACCACCAGGCCACCACCAGGCCACTACAGCCCTAGTGTAATACTGTATTCTCTTCTGTTAAAAAGATCTCTTTATTAATTTGAAAATGTTGCAGAAAAACTGCTTAAACATTCAGAGCAGTTAAAGATAAAAAGTATCATTTAAATCTTTGTCAGTAAACTCTCCTTGCTATACATTGGCTGAAAATGCAATCTACTCCATAATGAAAGAGAGGATTTTGCACTGCTGAAATTCTTGTATAGCAAACAACACTACCAAACACATAACATTCCATTAAATAAACTAGGGTTGTCTAGATTCATTGTTTTGGAAAGACAGACAGAGAGAGAGAGAGAGAGGGAGGGAGAGAGAGAGAGAGAGAGAACAGTAGTAACACACTGCCACCTAATGGTGCACATTAATGCAAAAAGGTGTACTCTGACACGCACACACACACACACACACACACACACACAGTATAACTAACATATATATGAGAGTCAAATAATAAGTTACATTTGCAATAACCTCTTATTCAGTAATTAATAAAACATTGTGGGTCACAGGCCTGAAATGAAACAGAGTTAGTCTTGGGTGTTTTGTAGTTTGTTTATATATGTGGTCCTTCTAAAAAAAAAAAAAAATAGCATATTGTGATAAAGTTCATTATTTTCTGTCATGTACTGATAAACATTAGACTTTCATATATTTTAGATTCATTACACACAACTGAAGTAATGCAAGCCTTTTATTGTGTTAATATTGATAATTTTGGCAAAAAAAAAGTAAAGAAAAACCAAAAATCCCTATTTCAAAAAATTAGCATATTTCATCTGATCAATAAAGTGTTTTTAATACAAAAAAAGTGGTTTTGGCCATTTAGCAGTGGTTTTGGCACTGTGAGCAGGTGCCAGGTCGTGCTGAAAAATGAAAATCTTCATCTCCATAAAGCTTTTCAGCAGATGGAAGCATGAAGTGCCCCAAAATCTCCTGATAGCTAGCTGCATTGACCCTGAACACAGGGAACCAATACCAGCAGCTGACATGGCACCCCAGACCATTACTGACTGTGGGTACTTGACACTGGACTTCAGGCATTTTGGTATTTCCTTCTCCCCAGTCTTCCTCCGGGAAGCGCTTCTGCCGCTGTTTCTGGTTCAAAACTGGCTTGACCTGGGGAATGTAGAGCCTGTAGTTCAAAGATTCAGTCCACTGCTTCCACAGGTCCCCCAAGGTCTGGAATTGGCCCTTCTCCACAATCTTCCTCAGGGTCCGGTCACCTCTTCTGGTTGTGCAGTTTTCTGCCACACTTTTTCCTTCCCACAGACGTCCCACTGAGGTGCCTTGATACAGCACTCTGGGAACAGCCTATTCACTCAGAGATTTCTTTCTGTGTGTTACCCTCTTGCTTGAGGGTGTCAATGATGGCCTTCTGGACAGCAGTCAGGTCGGCAGTCTTACCCATGATTGCGGTTTTGAGTAATGAACCAGGCTGGGAGTTTTTAAAAGCCTCAGGAATCTTTTGCAGGTGTTTAGAGTTAATTGGTTGATTCAGATGATTAGGTTAATAGCTCGTTTAGACTACCTTTTCATGATATGCTAATTTTTTTGAGATAGGAATTTTGGGTTAGCATACAGATCATGAAAATGTGGTGGAGTGATCATGATCATGACCATGAGGTGGTGTGCAATGAATCTAAAATATATGAAAGTTTAATTTTTATCAGTACATTACAGAAAATAATGAACTTTATCACAATATGCTAGAGGGGCAGTGGTGGTCTAGTGGTATAAGGTGCCGGATCGCTGATCCAAAGGTTGGGGGTTCGAGTCCCACTCTCCACAAGGTTGTCACTGTCCCCCCCAGTGCAGCTAACTGGGTTATCAAAAGCGGGTCATGTCTCTCACTGTCTATGGTGTGAGGCATGTAAAAGAACCATTGCTGACTTTCGACAAGAGTAGCTGCAAAGCTGTCGGCGTGTTTCCACCATGCGATGGCCTGGCAAGCTGTCCAGGGTGTACTCTGCCCTCACCCTGTGTTGGCTGGGATAGGCACCAGCCTCCCTGTGACCCTAATTAGGATGAAGCGGTTACAGAAAATGAACTGATGAACAATATGTTAATTTTTTTAGAAGGACCTGTATATACATACACACAGTGGTACCTCACCTTACGAAATTAATCCGTTCCAGCGCCTTTTTCGTAATCTGCATTTTTCGTAAATTGAACCGCATTTTACATGTAAAACACTTGATTCTTTCCAAGGCTCCCAACACTACCCCAGAAGCCCTTTAAAAATGATAAAAGCACACCAATTTTGTATGAAATATGCATGAAATAGGTGTTAAAAGTAAAAAAAATTATTTACCTTTTTTAAAAATCTCTCGAACCACCCATATGACGCTTTAAAGTCTGGGGGTTGCTAGTACGAAGAACCCTCACCCCCACCCTCCTTCACAAGGTCCTTAAATATGGGTTGTTGCTTTTTCTGAAATAATCGCCTTCGTCACGGTATCTCCACTTTTCAGGCCTCTTTCTGCTTAAATATCATCCCGATTGTAGAGGGGTTTCGGCCATACTTTTTTGCGATTTCACTCAACCAAATCCCACTTTCATATTTTTTATAATCTCCTGTTTTACTTTTATTTATAACGAAGCCCACTTCTTCTTTTCAGTCTCACCGGGAATCACTTTCTTGGGGCTCATGATTAATCACGAAAAATAATGCTGCAACGAAAACACTCAAAAAAAAATAACGAAACTCACAAACCAACAGTACAACTGTCCTTCACGTGTGTGTAAAACAATGGGTCGAAAGCACACGAAAAGCATTATGGGTACAGTACTATATTATGGAGATTCAGTTTCCTCCTATCAATGGGAGGCCAGCGGGGCGGGCTGTTGGTAGACAACCAATGGGAAAGCAACTCACACATTGTTTGAATGTTTGAATGGTGTGTTTGAATTTTTAGGATGGCGTTTTTGTAACGTGTTGTAACTTGTTTCGTATCCAGAGAAAAAATTTTAGGAAAATGCGTTTCGTAACCTGAATTTTTTTGTTTGGTGAGACTTTCATAAAGTGAGGTACCACTGTGTGTATGTGCGTATGTATGTGTGTGTGTGTGTGTGTGTGTGTGTGTGTGTGTGTGTGTGTGTGTGTGTGTATATATATATATAATCACAGCATTTTGCATGTTTTATTTAATTAGCAGCAAACTCTACTTTTTATCCCATTACAGCTACTTTTAATTTAGTGGATTATTTGTGTTATCACTTGCAATAACAGTTACACTGCCTGGCTAAGAAAAAAGTCCTGCACTCTTAATTTTATTGAGCCATTTTTAGCCTTGAGTAGACCAAATACACTGTCAAGACATTTTTTTTTTTTTGCACTCAGCAATAATAAAATCGTCTGTTTCCATTACACTATTATGAGTATCTCGCTCGCTCACTCTCTCTCTCTCTCCCCTCTCCCCCCACCCTTTGTTGCTCTCACTTTCTCCCTCTGTCCCTCTCTCTCCCTATCTGCTTTTGTTGAGGTACACATTCTCGTTCTGTGATGCTGGCGATCGTAATCCTTCTGGGAAAGAGTCCTGGGGTCTGTTCTGGTGTGCTGATGCTGACCTTATCTTGGAAGCCCTTCCCTTCTTGCTGATGAAGACCTAAATGTACCCAGATGTGCACTAACAACTGTGAACATGTCTTTTCACTGCTGGTGATATGGACTCTTTCCCACAATTATTTAAGATTTGCAGTTGTATAATCTACTGGATTACGAATGGGATTGTAAGGAAATTTATATATATATATATATATATATATATATATATATATATATATATATATATATATATATATATATATGTGTGTGTGTGTGTGTGTATGTACGTATGTATGTAGTATGTATGTATGTATGTATAGTGGTACCTTGACTTACAAAATGAATCCATTCTGAGGGCAAGCTCATAAGTCAAAATGTAAAAACAAAAATGCAGAGGGGGTGAGCATGACTCTGGGGAACATGCTTTTTGCAATTCTGTACTGGAATTAAGTGTAATTGTGTATCCTTTACAGTAGGTGGCAGTGGCGCTTTCACTGTGTTCCCTATGGTGTAGGAAAATGCACCGAGCAAACAATATGAAGTGCAGTAAACACTATTTATAGTCACACGTGGGGATCTGGGCGGGGGGGGGGGGGTGTTTGAAATGTTTTTTTATTTCTTCTTCCTAAGGGTGCATCACAGAAAATAATTGACACGCACTGCACAAGGCGTTCTTGAAGTGCGGAGGAATACATGCAGAAGAATACAAGGCTAATCAGCCTGGAAAAGCCATTTTCCCAGCAGAGCTCATAAAACAAAATTTTGCTTGTTGGATGGGGCAGTTTTTTTTGTGTGGGATCAAAGCTCATATCATGGAAAATTCGTTCTAAAAGACACCCGTAAGTTAAGGCATCATTGTACATCTCTCTCTCTCTCTCTCTCTCTCTATATATATATATATATATATATATATATATATATATATATATATATATATATATATATACAGGAAAACTCCTGCTACCTTGTCAGAACATGATTTCACTCTATCTGGTCCTGCCACCTTGTTGATGTTGATCGTCCTCATTGTATTACACACCACGCCATTGCTGGATCAGGTGCTGCTGTTGCTGCTGCTCCTCTGGCAGGGGAAGATATAAGTCTCCCTGATGCTCAATGCAAATCATGCAAAGAAGCTGTTCAGGGTGTCAGGCAGAGTAGGGTCATGGCTGACCTGCTGGACACTATGCTTAGAGTTTATGATGGTCCTTATACCTTTCCACATGTTGTATGGGTTGTTGTTGGTAAAGTGTTCCTCAATACATTGTTTATGTGAAGAGGGAGAAGACTGTGAAGAGTTCGTCAATACACAATCATGTGTGAAGAATTAAAAGAGTGGGCTAAGAACACACTGCTGTGGTGCTTCAGTGTTCAAAATGAGAGTGGAGGACATGTGTTTGCCTATCTTGATGTTCTGAGAACTGCTGCTAAGAAAGTCCAGTATCCAGGTGCACACTGAACCTTTTAGGTCCAAGGGTGTGAAAGCTGTGTGAAGGGCTATATTGATAGCATCCTCTGTGGACTTGTTTGTTTTGTATGCAAACTGTCATGGAATGAGATCAACAGGGATGGCAGCCTTAATGTGAGACGAGACATATGGTGATGATGGGGGTTAGGACAACTCGGCAGTAGTCATTCAAGCAGATTTCTGTGCTCTTCTTAGATACTGGAATGATGGTGGCTGTCTTGATGCATGTAGGAACCATACCTTTCAGTAGCATGAGGTTAGAGCTAGTGGTAAAATCCCCTAGTAGCTAATCTGCACATGCTTTAAGTTCAGTTCCCTTTTCTCACAATGACTCTGTGCAGAGTGGATGGGGTCATCACCCCTCTCTGGAAAAGCAGGGCAGATGCCAAACTATCTGTTGTGTTGGTTAAAGCAAGCAAAGAACTGGTTCAGGGTGTCTTGTAGGGTGTTGTCTGAGGAGCCTTGTGATGTGTGCATGTCCTTGTAGCAATTGAATATCTTGGCCCCTCCCACATGGGAGGTTCTTGTTGAAGTGCTCCTCAATGAGTTGTTTTCTATTCGTGCTTAGCCTTTTTAATATCTCATCGATAGGCCCGATGTTTCCTGCTGGTTCAGGAATCCAACCAGTGACTTCTCGGCCATCAAAAGCCACTATTCTAACCATTAGGCTACAGCTTCCCTTCCTTTTAGTAGTATGTTCTACACATGAAGTTCAAAATAAATAAATAAAAAAAAGTCATATTTTAACACTCAGTGAAAGTAACATGAATGGAATTTTGAATTCTGCTGCACCACTGACACATTCTTAAGCCACTGGAGCATTTGATTGTGATGCAGTAGGTCGTAGTGTGAACTATGCTTGGGGCAATCACTCTCTATGTATACCTCCACACTCAGCTAAATGTTTGAGATTCGCTGACGTGTTCAAGAAAAAAAGTGTAGCTCTTAGTTTCTCAGACAAGGCTTATATTTTTGGGAAGTGAGTGTAGATCAGTGCTGACAGAGCAGTGCAATTGCCTGGGGAATACAATTAGCATATCTTAGTGTGGATTGAGTTGTCTGACTGATGGCTGAAGAAGGTGTGATTACAGATTGATTGTCCAGGGTGGTGTGGGTATAAAATTGGGGATGATTTGAATAGAGGAATATTAATGAAAACAGAACTGGTGCATGTCCCCACCCTTTCTAGCACCCTTAATTGCCTCCTCACTTTGGCTCTCATACACAACACTGAATAAGTAAAAATATGAGAGTGAGAGAGAGAGAGCCTCACTATAACTGATCCAAAGGTCAGGGGTTGAAGCCCAAGTACTCCCGAGTTGCTACTGTTTGGCCTTTGAGCAGGTTTAGGTTAGAATTAGAGTAAAGGTCAGGGTTAGAGGCATTGCATTAATTTAAGGAATGCTTCAATAAAGATAGAAGTACAGGTGTGTGTGTGTGTGTGTGTGTGTGTGTGTGTGTGTGTGTGTATACGCTCGTGTCCATGTGTGCACATGCATACTTTTTTTATTGCGAGTAGATTAGACTATCACTTTTCCCTTTGTCTATGTCTCTATCTTTCTCCCTCTGTCTATCTAATGCTCTCTTGTCTATCTAATGATTTGTAGAAATCTGTGAAGTGGAGATAGTGCTACGCATTCCATCTTGCAGTGCTAGTATGTGACTGCTAAGCCCTCTGGCAGTATTATCCAGAGTGCTCCTTGGAGACATGTATTTCTCTGCCTCCATTCAGGAAATTAACCTTAAAAACAGACAGCTGTGCACAAACACCAGCTCACCCCTCATTGCCATACTTCTGTGATGCTAATAAATATTCATCAGTTCTTAGTGCGATATGATCTGTGACAGAGCTGAAGACAATGGCTTAATGGCTTTCAAACATCCACAGAAATAAAAGGCGATAAATATTGGCAATGGCTTTGAATTTCATTAGTGAGATTTTGGCACTTGGATAGAAAGTGGATCACGATGGCCCCTTTTGTGATATGTTGTAATTTATTACTGTCATCCACATGCTTAAGATAAACACAGTTGCAAGGCTAGGAATTTTAGATTTAGAGTAACCCTCAGGGAGTGACTGACAAATGTCATAAGATATTAGGTTCATCAAGGTGTATGGGAATGGTACACAGTACAGTAAATACCTCAGCAGGTTTAGACCAGTGGCCATGAAATTGGACAGACATCCCAAATGAATCAACCAATTAAGCTAACATCCTGTTACATATACAGCTGACTTTGGGCATTACTTTTTTTTTTTTTTTTTTTTTTTACAGCATTTGGCAGACACTCTTATCCAGAGCAACTTACAATTATTTTTTTATTTGTTTTTTAATATATAACTGAGCAATTGAGGGTTAAGTGCTTTACTCAAGGGCCGAACTGTTATGGTGTGTGGTAGTTGGTGGCGTGTAACCCCCCCCTACACTACAGGTGCTGGCAAAGCACATGGCTGTTACCCGCAGGCGAAATCCAGAGAGCGCATCTGAATTCACTCAGCCATCAGCGAGCCAAAAAGAGGAGCAATGCACTCCCAGACTAGTCTCATCTACCCAGTCTCAAGTGCCTCCGTGAGACCCAATGCTGCCTCACCTGCAACCTTCTCTCAATTTCTCCCTCCGAGAGAGGACGACTTTCACGAACTCATGCAGTTGGGCCGCACTAGGCTCACGGGAGAGGAGAGGCATCGATGACTGACCAACGGTTTCTGCATTTACTGTGCAGAAAAGGGGCATTACCTCGTCCAATGACCAGCACGGCAGGGTCGAACAGCTAGGAGAAGAGCGGCGACGAGAGAATCCTCCAAGATGTCCAGGAAGCACCTGCAAGTTCTGAGCACACCCTCAGACTGGCACACCCTCACCATATGTAGTTGGAGTGACTACTGCCTCCAGTCCTGCCTACTGGCTACGGTACCCTCCCAAGTTTCATAAACCCTAGTCGACCCAGGAGATATGGACTTGGCCGGCATTCCGAGTGAATACCACGATCTGAAGAGGCGTTCAGTAAGGACCAGGCTCGTTTGCTACCACCTCATCGACCATACGACTGCGCCATTGACTTACTCCCAGGTTCCACGCTTCCTTCTCAGTGATTATACCACCTATCGAAGCTGGAGAAAGAGGCCATGGAAACCTATATAAACTAGTCGCTGACTGCAGGTCTCATCTGGCCCTCATTGTCCCTGGTAGGCACCGGGTTTTTCTTCATAGAGGAAAAAGGACAAAAACCTCAGACCCTGCATTGATTACACGAGCCTGAACAGCATCACCATTAAGAATAAGTACCCTCTCCATCTCATAGATTTGGCCTTCACCCCTCTCCACAATGCAACCGTCTTTTCTAAGCTGCACTTGAAAAACGCCTACCACTTAGTTCGGATTCAGGAGGGAGACGAGTGAAAGATGGCCTTTTACACGCCCTGGGTCACTTCGAATATGTGGTAACCAACACCTGGCGGTTTTCCAAGCCCTCGTCAACGACGTGCTCAGAGACATGTTGAATTGCTTTGTATTCGTTGACCTGGATGACATCCTCATCTTCTCAAAGGACCACAACGAGCATCTCCGTCACATAAGAATGGTTTTAATGAGGCTCATAGAGAACAGGTTATTTGTCAAAGCGGAGAAGTGCAAGTTCCATGTCTCCTCAGTATCATTCCTAGGGTTCATCATTGAGAAGGGGTAGATAAGACTCGATCCGGCGAAGGTGAATGCAGAAACAGCTGCAGAGGTTCCTGGGGTTCGCTAACTTCTATCGACGGTTCATGCGGGACTATAGCCACCTAGCAGCCCCCCTCACACAGCTGACATCACCCAAAGCACCTTTCCAGTGGTCCCCTAGTGCCCAGGCGGGGTTCGACAGACTGAAGGCGAAATTCATTAATGCACCAGTACTGATTTGTCTGGACTTCTCGCTGCAGTTCGTGGTGGAGGTGGACGCCTTGAACTCAGGGGTGGGGGCTGTCCTCTCCCAGATCTCTCCAACAGATCAGAAATTACACCTGTGCGCATTCTTCTCCCTTCACTTGTCCCCGGCGGAATGAAACCATGATGTTGAGAACCGTGTGCTGATGGCAGTGGACTTGGCGCTCCAGGAGTGGCGGGACTGGCTGAAAGGGGCAGCCCACCCTTTCATGGTCTGGACCAACCATAAGAACCTATCTTACCTCCGTACGGCCAAGAGGTTGAACTCCTATCAAGCACAATGGTCCCTCTACCTGGGGAGATTAAATTCTACACTGACGTACCACCCCGGCTCCCAGAACACTAAACCTGACGCTCTCTCCAGGCAGTTCTCCTTGGGGAAAGACACCACCATGGAGACCATCCTGTCCGCCTCTTGTGTACTTGGAGCTGCTCAATGGGAGGTCGAACGTCTAGTTCAGGACGCCCAGCATGGGGAACCAGAGCCCGTCGGCGTCCCTATGGTCGGTTATATGTTCCCCTGCCGGCCAGAACTCCAGTGCTCCAGTGGGCTCACTCATCTAAATTGAACTGCCACCCCAGAGCCCACCGAACTTTCTTTCTACTTCAACAATGCTTCTTGTGGCCACTATAACAAGCGACACCAGGGAGTTTGTTGGAGCTTGTGCCATCTCTCGGAGCATGTCTTCCCATCATGCACCCACGGGTCTCCTCCAACTCTTATCCATTCCTCATCACCTCTGGTCGCACATTGTGGCGGACTTTGTTTCCGGGTTCCCTCCATCCAAGGGCAACATGGTCATACTGATGGTAGTAGACCGTTAACAGCTGGCCTCCTGGTCCAACATGTTTTCCACCTCCATGGAATCCCCCAGGACGTTGTTTCGGACCGGGGCCCCAAGTTTGCATCTAGAGTTTGGAAGGCGTTCTGCAACACCCTGGGAGTCTCTTGCAGTCTGATCTGAACGAGCAGGCAGAGCTAACAAATCAGAGCCTCGGATCCTCCCTATGCTGCGTTACCTCCCGCCTCCAGCCTCCTGGTCCACACACCTCCCATGGATCGAATACTCACACAACTCCCTTGTATGTGCCGCCACAGGGATGTCCCCCTTCATGGTGATCAACGATTTCCAGCCTCCCCTGTTCCCCAGCCAGGAGGTCGAAGTGGCAGTTCCAACCGTCCAGGTGCATTTCGGCAGTGCATGCCGGATCTGGAAAGAAGCCCGTGCCACCCTAGAACGGACAGCAGCCCGAAATCAGAGAATCGCCGATTGCCACCAGACCCCGGCACCTCCCAACACTGTCAGGCACTGAGTTTGGCTCTCCTCCCGGGACCTGCGGGACCTGCCCCTGCAAGTCAACTCAAAGAAATTGTCTCCCAGGTACATCGGGCTCTATGTCATCGAACGGATCATAAACCCTAGCGCCGTCCGACTCAAGCTCCCAGCCTCACTCAAAGTGCACCCGTTATTCCATGTATTTCTGATCAAACCCATTGTGGAACGCTCCCTCCACCTCCCTACCAACCCCCCACCACCTCCTCCACGGCTGGTTGATGGACATTCAGCATACACAGTTAATTGCATCCTCAACGTGCGCAGGCGGGGTCAAGGGTTCCAGTACCTGGTCGACTGTGGGAGGTATGTTCTTGGATTCCACATTCCCTAATCCTGGACCCGAACTTGTTGACGGAGTTCTATAGTCAGTTCCAGGACAAGCCTGGTCGGGCACCAGGTGGCGCACCTTGGAGGTGTACTGTTATGGTCTGTGCTAGTTGGCAATGTTTAACTCCTCTCTCTTTATCCCCATACACTGCAGGCGCTGGCAAGGGGCGTGGCTTTTACCCACAGGCGAAATCCGGAGAGCGCACCTGAATTCACGCAGCCATCAGCGAGCCATAAAGAGGAGTGGCGTGCGCCCTTCTGGCATCAGAAGACTGTTCCCTCCGTGTGATTCCGTCTCCCCTGTAATCTCCCTAACTCCTGATTCCCATCTTTGTGCTCGATTAGTTTCCAGAGTTGATATTCTCCCAGTGATTTTGGTTTTCGTGTTTTCTTTTCCCCTCACCGCTACGGTGATCTCAACTTCCCGTACTCCAGTACTTCCCCTGTGCTCAATAAAAGTCATTGTTTCATCGTACTTGGTCTCCTGCATCTTTGGGTCTGACTAATATGTTCCCGGCATCACACCAACAGTAGTGATAGTGGGAATTGAACCGCTGACTTTCAGATTAGCAACCCATTGCCTTATACACTATGCCACCACTGTCATGTGGATTTACTTTGACTCCAAAAAAAAAGCATGAAGAGCCAGGACAGAAGCAGTATGCTCACTAACCTGAGACAACAAGCACTATTAAACATCATCTGATGGTTATGCATAGCTACCACTGTGCATTTTCTGGTTAGCATCCACTCTAATAAATGTTTAAGGAAAACTACAGCCTTCATTAGTTCAAATGTGTTCAGGTGCTAAGTCAATAGGTGTGGTAGAGCCTGAACAGTTCACCAAACCATCACAGGGCTAACACAAAATTGAATGACCATATACAATCACATTCATATCCATGGATAATTTAGAGTAATTAAGTTGAAACACATACAAACAAATAGGCAGTATGCAAACACCATACAGTAAGGCCAGGTTTAGCCATGAGATTCAAACTCAGAACCTGATTGTTATGACAAGACCTCCTCACAAATAACCAATGCACTATCATGTTGTCCTTTCCAGTTTTAGTTATCTATACACGTTATTATGTTAATGAGTTCGTAAGACTGATATGAAGATATGAGTAAAATAATTATTATATTACAGGGCTGTTTATTTACTAAGGTCACTGTGGGCATGTAACTGTAAAATCTTTAAATTTAATGTTAAAAACAACCAAGTTACAATTGTGACTTGGTTCAGTCATTATTTATGGGATGACAAACATGACTGCATTTATAAATTATGAATGTATTAACATTTAAGGTGAGCATTGGGTTATGATCTGATAGAGCAGGGCATATACCATTGAAAAGGAAGAGAGCTGAATAGGCTACTGGACTAAATCACTGCCGCATCATTTTATCTCGGTAGAGATGAAACAAGCTGTAAATACCAGCAGTGCCTCTGCAGATAGTTGACATTGTGGGAATAATTATAAAGACTAATATACAAGCTTTTCAGAGTGAATTAAACTAGTAAATGTTGTTCTTCCTTTATTTCAACCCCTGGATATAGTATCTCCTGGTTTTTCGGTGCTGGTGATGTACAAGATAAACACTGTTCTGTGGATGGATTACACACTAACAGTCTCTGTTTTAAAGTTGTAATATGCTTGTGACAGCCTTATTCCGAGGAAGAAGGGAAACTGTTTTTCTAGCTTGCCAGGTCTATCAGGGTCACAGCTATTTCACATTCATAACACAACTGAAAGGCTGTTCCACACTGCCTTTAGCATAAGCCTCTCTCTCTCTCTCTCTCTCTCTCTCTCTCTCTCTCTCTCTCTCTGTGTGTGTGTGTGTGTGTGTGTGTGTGTGTGTGTGTGTGTGTGTGTGTGTGTGTGTGTGTGTGTCACAGTGTGATAATGATTGGTGTTGGGTACGGCCGATTGTTGCTTACAAGCTCATTTTTGGTTAAGAATCCACTTTGTGGAAATATGAGTATATATATCAGGGGTTGGGAACCTATGGCTCGCGAGCCAGATGTGGCTCTTTTGATGACTGTATCTGGCTCTCTGATAAATCAGGTGGCATCTCTTAACAGAATAACTAATACATAGTTTCACTGTTATTTAAATAAAAATTAAAAAAAAGGCATCAAATAAAACAAAAACAGATGAATAAATCGCGCACATTTAAATCTATACATCTATTTTTAATGCCCCATGTCACTGTGGCGTGCAGCGGAGAGACAATCCTTTCTGTATGCCAGTATGCAGGCGGGTCCGATACCTTGAAACTGAGACTGCGAGTGTTGTTTTTGAGTAAAGAGGTAAATTTCCCTCATTTTTGATCAGCTAATTTAAACCATCTGCCTAAGGAGACTTAAAGAGCAATTGAAACCAATTTTTACCAAACAATTTAAGTCAGGTGTGTGCCCAATCACTGATGAGTGGCTTAAAGCTGCCCTGCCCACTGTAAAACACACACCTGGTAAGAATTGTCTTGATGAGAAGCATTGTCTGATGTGCACCATGGCTCGCTCAAAAGAGCTTTCTGAAGACCTGCGATCAAGAATTGTTGATTTGTATAAAGCTGGGAAAGGATACAAAACCATCTCTAAAAGTCTGGATGTTCATCAATCGACAGTCAGAGAAGTTGTCTACAAATGGAGAGAGTTTGGCACTGTTGCTTCTCTCCCAAGGAGTGGCCGTCCACCAAAGATGACACCAAGAGTTCAGCGCAGAATACTCAGAGAGGTTAAAAAACCCTAGAGCGTCTACTAAAGACTTACAGAAATCACTGTCACAGTCCAATATCTCTGTGCACACATCAACTATATGTAAAACAATTTCCAAGAATGGTGTTCATGGGAGGACTGCAAGGAGGAAGCTACTGCTGTCTAAAAAAACATTGTTGCTCGTTTAATGTTCGCAATAAGGCACTTGGTCACTCCACAGAAGTTTTGGCAAACTATTTTGTGGACTGATGAAACCAAAGTTGAATTGTTTGGGAGGAACACACAACGTCATGTGTGGAGGAAAAATGGAACAGCTCAACACCTCATCCCCACCATGAAGCATGGTGGAGGGTGCATCATGGTTTGGGGCTGTTTTGCTGCCTCGGGGCCTGGACAACTTGCAATCATTAATGGAAAAATGAATTCAAAAGTTTATCAGGATGTTTTGCAGGAAAACCTGAGGCCATCTGTCAGACAGTTGAAGCTAAAAAGAGGATGGATGCTGCAACAACACAATGATCCAAAACACAGAAGTAAATCAACTTCAGAATGGTTTCAGAAGAACAAAATACACGTTCTGGAGTGGCCAAGTCAAAGTCCAGACTTGAACCCCATTGAGATGCTGTGGAATGACCTCGAGACAGCGATTCATGCCAGACATCCCAGGAATCTGACTGAACTACAGCAGTTTTGTAAAGAAGAATGGGCCAGGATTAGTCCTGATCGATGTGCCAGACTGATCTGCAGCTACAGGAAGCGTCTGGTTGAAGTCATTGCTGCCAAAGGGGGGGCCACAAAATATTAAATGTGATGGTTCAGTTACTTATTCCTCCCCCTTCTGTCATTGTTTTGCGTGCTATCCTCATTAAAATATGAAAACCTATAAATGTTTGGGTGGTTTTAGTTAAAGCAAACACTGTATTTTCAGCTGTGTGATTTTGTCAAAGATCAGATCACATTTGATGGTGATTTTATGCAGAAATGTGAGAAATTCCAAAAGGTTCAGATACTTTTTCATACCACTGTATATATATATATATATATATATATATATATATATATATATATATGTGTGTGTGTGTGTGTGTGTGTGTGTGTGTGTGTGTGTGTGTGTGTGTGTGTGTGTGTGTGTCTCTGAGGATTCGATTTTAAAATATGTCTTTTTCTTGGCTCTCTTAGTCAAAAAGCTTCCCAACCCCTGATGTATAGGTTGATAAATCCACAATGTTTCACTCCAGTCCTATCAATGACACAACATACAAGCATTTTGACATTCTCTCAAAACACAGTGACACACAAATATAAAGCAGACACTTCAGAAATTTTATATCCCAATCGTAACACCCACGCAGTTATTCATGTCTTTTTCCATATGTTTTTCTTAAAGTGATTCTTTTATGTATTGCTTACTGATGCTCACACTTCAGAAACAGCCAATACAGTTTTTGATAAAAGTAAAAGTGTGAGTTTTCTCAGACATTTTCATTTAAATAGGTACCAAACTAGCTAATAAGTATGTAAACACACATACATGTTTTAGGTTTGTGTGGACTGTTTTTTATAATGAATTTTCAACTCCAGGGAGTAAAACTATTTCAATTCCAATTTGATATGATCATCATAAGAGAAAGTTTTTGCTCTTTCATTTTATTTTTTTATCTGTTTTTGTCACATGGTTGTGTTTTCTCCAAGATCCCAGTTATATTGCAATATAAATATTAACTATATATAGTGGTCACTACCTAAATATATTGAAGATATCAAATTGATTATTAAGATCATGAGCTCAGGAATATACCCTATAAACAAGCTAAAGGGCTTAAAACAGTAAGACATTTTATGAACAGTTCATTTCTTTTTCTCTAATTGCTTAATCCTAATTAGGGTCGTGGGGAGGCTGGCGCCCATCCCAGCTGACTCAGGGCTAGGGCAGAGTAGACCCTGGACAGCTCGCCAGGCCATTGCAGGGCGGAAACAAGCTGACGGCTTTGCAGCTACTCTTGTCGAAAGTCAGCAATGGTTCTTTTAGGTTCTTTAGGGACTTGAACCCCCAACCTTAGGATCAGCGATCCAGCACCTTATACCACTACGCCAACACTGTCCCTCATTTTATGAACATTTGTACACAAAGACACTTCTACGATGAACCAGGCCTTTTAGATGCATCAAAATACATTTTAATGCTTCAGAATACAAATTATTAGATGTTATGACATTGGGGGATTTTAAAAAGCCAATCTTTGGGTCATGTATTAATCCATTATTTCAGTATAGAAAAGCCAATGATTTTATTTGGTTTAATTCTGGAAAATAATTTATGTATTGATACCGCTGACACAAATATCTGATTTGTTGACTGTGGATTTTTATATACAATATAATATATGCCTAAGACCTTCCTGCGGAAGGAAAAATACTATTAATAACAGACATACTAATACTGTAGGCATATAAAGTGTCATACTTTATGATCCTCCTTAGCATTCAGCAGGCAGTAATTAAAAAAGCAGCTGATATTTTTTTTCGTCTTTTCACTGAAGCTGTATCCCTGTCCATCCATCCCCACCCTCTTTGTAAGATGGAGTGACAGGAAAAACACTCTGAAAATCAAAGTCTTCCTTCTTCCTTTCCATCACCCAATGAAACTATTGAGTGGTTGTGAAGAACTTCAAAGTGCATGAGAAGGGCACATTTTTAATTTCAGATAAGGCCCCCTAAGCTGAATGTGGACTGCCAGAATTGTAAAAGTTCACATCTTAATCGATGTGAGCAGGTGAATTGTGAAGTGAAGAACTTATCTGCAGGGACCTCATCTCCTACCCACTTTTTTCTCTAATCATATAATCGAAATTTTACCCATAATCTACATTCTGTGGGGAAAAAAATCAGCTACTCATACTGCAGTTCTTCCAGTGGGAGACCTACTATTTTGTACTGAGACACATTTATTTTATTTTAACAACTTAAATTGTCTGTTTCATTGGTTTCCTGTGAGAAAATTATTATTATTATTATTATTATTATTGTTATTATTATTATTATCATCATCATTATTAGTGTGTGTGTGTGTGTGTGTGTGTGTGTGTGTCTGTGTGTGTGTGTGTGTGTGTGTGTGTGTGTGTGTGTGTGTGTGTGTGCGTGTGTGTGTGAATGGTAGTTGCATGTGTGCATTTGTTCTTGACAAATAAATAATTATCTTTTCCACTTCCTTCACCATTAATTTGTTGCCAACAACTCCCAGGATAACAAAGAACAAGTCGCTGTTATTTTTGCTCTTGTAACCCAGACAATTCTGTTTGGCTCTCCTTGTTCTTTAATGGAAAAAAAACTGCTTCTGCATGCTATATCACATTTCAGGCTTTTAAAGACTTGAAATCTGTTTGTTCAATGTCAGCTTCATCAAAACCTTACCAATACCAGTGAGGTATGTCTGTCTGTCTTCCTTTCGGCTTTTCCCCTTTTACTCGGGAGTCGCCACAGCAAATCATTTGATTCGCACGATTGATTTGGCAGAGATTTTTACGTCGGATGCCCTTCCTGTCACAACCCTTTTTAGCAAGGGACAGAAACACACTGACGACTTTGCAGCTACTCTTTACAAAAGTCAGTAATGGTTCTTTTACATGCCTCTCACCATAGAGGGTGACAGACATGGCCCGCCTTTGATAACCCAGTTAGCTGCACTGGGGGGGGACAACAACTGCAACACTGACAGTGACAACCTTGTGGAGAGTGGGACTCAAACCCCCAACCTTTGGCTCAGCGATCCAGTGCCCTATACCACTAGACCATCACTGCCCCCTAGACCACCACTGCCCCCTAGACCACCACTGCCCCAGTGAGGTGTGTAGTTACCAATTATGGTAATAAAGCATATTATTAAAGGCGGTTTTCAGTTCTGAGGATGGAAAGTAATTCAATGCCAAGACAGATGTTACTAGTTCAGTAGTAGATGAAAGTAGTTTGAATTCAAAGATCTGGTGATTTTATCTTTCTCTCTCTCTCTCTCTCTCTCTCTCTCTCTCTCTCTCTCTCTCTCTCTCTCTCTCTCTCTCTCTCTCTCTCTCTATTTTGGCACCATCAGGAAAAAAAGAGAAAATTAAGATAAGAGATCTTCTTATGCCCTCTTAATGACTTGCCTGTAAAAGAAACTTGTCATATCTGCCTGCTCACTTTGTGATCTCATCCATACTGTCTTGTAGCATGAGCGACTGCTTCTGAGTTCATGCCGTGGGATTCTTGTTCCCAGTGCTGCAAAACCGAACCGGTGCTGTGGAGAGCAGCACAGCTCAACTCTGCTTGTTTAGTGCTGTGACACCCTTTATGTACCGAGCCTTTATCTCGTGTTTACTGGTCTGTGCTTTTGTTTTTGCTTGCTGATAGGTGTCTGTATGTTTCTTGTATTTTGGAATGTCTGAGTGGAACCGTTTGACTGATCTCTGGGCCCCTGTCTGATTAACAAGCTCAATTTTGTATTGTGCTTATTGTTCTCACCAGAACTCTTTGTACATGCATCCAACCTCCTTCTCCTCATTACACTCATTCTACCCTGCTTGACTGTTGTAGAATGCACAAGAATAGGGAGTGTCATACATACACCTCCAATCACTAAGCTGGTCGGCTGGAATTAGCTCCAGTTTTCTCAAAGACTGGTAAGCAGTATAGACAATGGATGGTTTGGAGTTTTGAAAAGTCACTGTATTTGCCAAATTGTAAAGGAGCTGCAACAAATATATGTTGATTCTTATCTGGAAATCAGTCTCTGTCAGCAGGTAATGCCAGTTATTTAGTCACCATTTATAGTAGATTAGACAGCAGGTTTATTGCATAAGCCAACGATACCTCAATAGTAATAATAGTAATAATAGTAATAGTATAGTAATACCAATACCAATAGTAATAATAGTAATGGTAGATGCCAAAGAGACAGTCTTAAAAACAGTCTGAAAAAGTCTTTTTTTTTTTTTTTGAGGTTGTCACAGTTATAGTGTTGTGCTTTTAAAAAGTTAGAAAGTAAACAAAAGTAGTTTATGTTTTAATCAGTTAGTTTGAATTTTCCATATTTCGTTGTTTGCATGTGCACATGAGTATATAACTGCACAGAGTAAGCAAAATATGAAATATATTACACACTACTACTACACACTGCAAGATACACATTAGAGGGACAACCACACTTAGGCCATTTTGATTCAGAGGGAAGAAACAAATCAAAATGTATGATGCTGTAGCTGGATACTTATTCACTTTCTATATTATTGTAATGCTTATCAGAAGCAATAAAGTGCAAGAAGCTGCTCTTCACCTTCAACTCATTTCCTTTTTTCTTTTTGATAAGGCACAGAAGCAAAGAGATACCTTCCTTGCCCAACTATGAATTCAGTTTAATTCAGATTTATTTTTATAGCGCTTTTTAAAACTGATATTGTTGCAAAGCAGCTTTACACAGTCAAAGTAGGAGTTTACAAAGTACAAAAAATGTGAAATATTTTCTACAGCCCCTACAGATCATCGCTATAAATGGTTATATGCTTACCTTCAGGAAAAAATTACCAAACATATACAATTTTTTTAGCAATGTTTTTTTAAGCATATATATATATATATATATATATATATTCATATATATATATATATATATATATATATATATATATATATATATATATATATATATATATATATATATATATATATAAAAACTATGGCCAAATGTATATACACGCGGAGCTCACTCTCCACACTGCCACTCATTTTGAGAGTTCTGGGAATCTGGGACTCACACCAGCAACCTTTCGGTCCCAAAGCCCCTTCTCTAACTTTGTTTGTTTGTTTTTTGATGATTTGAGTCCCTTTTAGTAATTTCCTACTTTGCACAAAATTAATCCCTTAGCCCAGCAAAGTTGCTTTTTGTGTATGATTTTTATTGCTTGTGCCACTCAAAGTGTTTCAAATGAAATAGGTAGAAAAAATCCATAGTGTGTCAGTTTTCTGAAATAATTCTATGCATACATTCTTCCCCAGTACATTATTAATTCAGTCCGAATCCGAGTCCCTTCATATTAAGTAACACTTTAAGAAATGCCATGTAGATATGGACAACCAGTAGTCATATGTTTTCCTGCCTGCACCCAGGAGATCATTTCCAGAATCCTCACGGGACTAAATATGACTGCTTTGGACTAAATTCCCAGCATTGTCATCACTGCTCCCAGTTTATGATTTATGATTTTTTGTTTGTTTTGTTTTGTTTTTTCCAATCATGCGTAGTATTTATGGACTTGTGGTTTTTTTTTTTTTTGTACAATATGGGTTTGAGTCTCCTCTGTTTAAGTTAAAAAGTGGTTTCCAGCCTAAGCTGAAGGAGGAAATTGTGTAAAACAGCTATAAAAGGTAAAAAAAAAAAAAAAAAAAAAAAAAAAAAAAACCTCATTCATGCCACATATTGAGGGGGCAGCTACTCATGAATGATCATAAAATTATAGAAATATTACAAAAAAAAATAAGTGGGAGGGGGAAATGGGGGAAAATGTTCATGTAAGTAAGAAAAATAGAGTTAAAGGTACGGGACGTGCAGGAGCAACTGCAATAGACGGCACGCTGGATGACGCATGGGCATCCGTTTTGTTTTTGTTTTTTAAACATCAGTCAATGTCTTACAGATGATCAACAAGTTTACGTATTTTGGATGGAGTAAAGCAAAAATTGGCTTGTTACTTTGGTAAATGTTCTCTAAGAAAATTCTATTATGGGCGGTTCAACATTTTCAACATTTTCCCAAGCGTACAGTTGACCCGAAAGCGTACAAATAAATGTTGATGATCTCTCGGCAGGATTTTTAAATAAGATATTAAACAAAACAATGGTCAAACCTCTTTTATAAAATAAATCAATGTATTTCCTTGATTAATACTTCTTTTATACACCGGGAGTCGCCACAGCGAATCATCTGATTCGCACATTTGATTTGGCAGAGGTTTTTACGTCAGATGCCCTTCCTGTCACAACCCTTTCAGCAAGGGACAGAAACACGCTGACGACTTTGCAGCCTACTCTTTACGAAAGTCAGCAATGGTTCTTTTACATGCCTCTCACCATAGACAGTGACAGACATGGCCCGCCTTTGATAACCCAGTTAGCCGCACTGGGGGAGTCAAATAATAATGAAATCACTAAAAAAATATACTTTTAAAGAATTCTTTTTTAATGACACCTGCTTTAATATTAGTATTAAGACATTTGGTTTTAATAATAAAAATGATATTGTTGTTAATAATATAATTTTATATTAAAATATAATTCAAAATGTCTGCATTTTTTTATTGGTCATTGGCTTTTGCACGACCACGCTTCAATTTGTGATCAGCTGCCTTTTGATGTTTCAGCAGCTGATACCGGGTTGGGTAGTATTCATTGCAGACTTTGCAGATATGCAACACCGCAGGTGGTTGGCGAATTGCGCATTGAGAGTTTCAAATGTACACGCACGAAAATTATATATATATATATATATATATATATATATATATATATATATATATATATATATATATATATATATATATATATATATATATATTGACGAGCACATGTATTATTGTTGATCGACATTTTTATATTAAAAAGCGTACTCAGACATCTTACCCCCTCCCCTCTAGTGTACATTTTATACGCTTAGGAAAAATGTTGAATGACCCCTTAAGAATTTTGTCTGTTTGAGCTGCATGGATCTGAGCACTGTAGAAAACCATTTGTTTTAAACCACAGTAATATTTCTTGTAATCAGTGTTTTCTCCACTGATCCTCTTCAAAATGTGTTTTTAGAAATGAAATATTTACACATCAAATACATTTTGATATTTTGCATAGGTGGAGAACACGTGTGTTTAGTTTTTATTAGCCATGTATATTTGGAAATTTTATTCCCTGAAGCAAATCTTCACATTCTGAATGATGACACATCTGAGTCGCCTTCCTTTTCAAAAGAAGTGCCTGCTCTCTGGTTGAATGTATTTCACTAACTTCCAAATGGTAAATGTGCATATAAATGTGTCCACTTTTATTTTAAATGCCCCATGGTTTTGTTTGTAAGCCTGCTTTTTTCTCTGGTTGCCGTCAGCACAGGGGGCATGGCCAAAGTACTTAGCAAAGAAAGCACACAAACAAAAGTGCTTAAATTGTACAATGGTTGAAAATAAGTCTAGGCATGAATAGAAGATTGAAGCTCTATATGCTTTCTTTTATTGTTTCTTGATGTTACCAATCCTTTGTTCTGTGCTTTCATTTCTTGATGTTGTTTCAATTTGTATATTTTGGCTTTAGAGTTCATCTTACGTTTGATGCCTTGTTTACACATTGTCCTGCAATACTTGTCTATTGATCATGATATCTACCCAAGGTTTTAAATATTTCGCTTGGTTTGTGCGATAAACTCTTTGTCTGCTTTTTGCATCAGTCTGAGGTCTGCTTCTATGACACCAGCATATTTTAAACATATTGCATAATAACTTTAGTTCAGAGAGGAAATCTTTGTTTTTTTCCCCACTTGGGTTTTTACTTTCAAAGTGTAATGTAACATGCCAGTAGCATTTAGAGCCAATTATTTCATCACCTTTCACACTTCACAGAACTTAGATTACCTGCTTGAGGCAGCATGTACTGGAAGTCCTTGGAGTTTATAAGCATGAAAATATTGCAGTATACCAAGAACCTAAAAATTATACAATTGGAAAATAGTGAATATTATTTCTTTTTTTTAAAAAAATCAGAAATGCATGAATAACTTTTCTGAACCTCACAGGGAAAGAAAAAACAATGAAACTATGCGTGCAATTTGCAACACTTCTTATTATTACATTTTTAACCGTTTTGGTATGGGGTCGACTCTACTTACAACTGAGGCCAAATGTTTGCATGCACCTCAGTTTTTCATGACTTCACACATTTCATGTTGTAATGCATTTCTGAAACAATTAGGGCTGCTATTGTGCTTCTGTCACAAGCAGAACTGAGGTGGAAAGATGTGGATGTAGTTGTACATAAAATGTCTTGTAATAATAAAGCGTAATGATAATAAAGGTGACATAGGACAAGCAAACAATATAACATAGAAAAGAACAAAACACAGACAGCGGTACCCAAAAACAGAAAAGAAAACTAACAAACAAGTTAGGGGGAAAACTACTTTAAATCAGACTAAAGATATATATACTGAACAAGGAGAATATAACACTCGGCAATGTCAAAGAAATTTTGGTCAAGCAGAGGTAAGCAGATGGCTATCACATTCAAATATCAAGTTAATCATTTAGCAAACAACATTAATAACAGATATAGACAAGTTCAGGTCTTCAATTCTTCAGCTGTCCATCCATGTCGATGATGACTGTGATGTGTCTGGTAAGAATGTTCATGGCCAGCCTTTGATCTGCAATATCTACACAATTATTGCATTGAAAGTCAGAATGAGTTCATTTGTTGTGTCTGGTGTTTTAGTACTTTTCTTGACTTCTCTGCTATACTGCCACCTTGGATCGCTGAACTGTCATTTGCCATTTTGGATGATCCATGGCATCTTCTTCCGAGGTGGTGTCATCTATATCACAAGTTTTCATGTGGTGCTTCAGGACATCCTTTTATTGTAGTTTTTGTCCTCGTTTTTTGTTTCTTGCATACAGCTCTCCATGGAAGACAGGTTTTCACAGTCGGGCATCTGGTGTCGTTGCTGCATGGCCTGTCCCCTCAGCCATTGAAGCAGTTATCAGAGCTTCTACACTTCCCAGATTAGTTTGTTTCAGGACTTCTACATCAGGTACCTTATCTTCTCATTTGATTCCAAGCCATTGACTGAAGTGACAGAGTTTGATCCTTGTTAATTTTTTTGATGTGCCTACGGGATAGAATCATGCATTCAATGTAGTACATAAGTGTTGGAAGAACTGTTGTGTTGTAGATATTGATTTTAATGGCCAGTTTGATGTCATGACCAATGTCTCTTTTCTCAAATGCTAAATGCTTTTGAGGCTGTTTGGATTCTATTGTCCACCTCTGCATCTGAAAAGCTTGTGTCTAATTATGATAATTATGTTCGGAGACTCCTCAGATTCACTTTCCAGGGCAGGTTGATAAAACAGATTGGTTTTTCTGACATTGATTTTCAGTCCAAGAAGTGCAGCAGCTGTCAAGAAGGGGCTCACTATTTCTTGCATTTGTTCAGGATCATTGGCCACTAAGGCTGAATCATCTGCATATAGGCGTTTTCAGAACATGATTTTCTCTGGTTTCAATGCAGGCTTGAGCCTGATGAGGTTGAATAGTTCCCCATCTGTTCAGGTCCTGATATACACACCTCCCTTCAGGTTTGAAGACATCCCAAACTGCTCATACATATAGAGCGAAGAGGGTTGGAGAAAGCACACATCCTTGCCTCACACCAGGCTTCATATTAAAATCATTGCTGATGTACCCACAATCGGATACTTTTCCTGTCATACCTTCATGAAAGAGCTTGATGACGTTGATGATTTTATGAGGGTAGCCATACATTTGTAGTACTTTCCCCAGTATCTTTCTGTCCACAGTGTTGAATGTTTTGGAAAATTAAACAATACTACATACAGATTAAATTGCTGTTCAATGGCCTTCTCTTGTAGTTGTCTCAGGGTAAAGACCATGCCAGTGGTTGATTTGCTTGTCCTTACTCCACATTGACTTTCAGGAATTGCATCTTCTGATAGTTGCTTGATTCAATTCAGGATGATCTTAGGACGTACCTTTCCTGCAACTCACAAAAGTGATATATATATATATATATATATATATATATATATATATATATATATATATACACAGTAAAACCTCCCTCCGCTGACGAACGCTTAAGCTCACGAACTTTTCGCCTCAAGAACATTAAATTTGCGAGCATATAGTCTCTGCTGACGAACTAGTTTTCGGCGGACGAATCAAACCACGCGGTCGAACAGCGCCACGGTGGCGGCCACGAGAAGCTGACGCACACTCACGGCGTCACAGTTCGTCACCCCCTTTCTTTGAGTGCGGAAGTGGTTTGTGTTTGCTAGACATTTTGGACCATATTGAGTGTACTTTTGCTATTATGGGACCGAAAAAGACCCCCCACAGGCGGAGATCATTGAAAAACACGAACGAGGTGTGCGTTTGTGTGACTTCGTGTCCCAGTACCAGTACGCTAAGTCTACCATTGCTCCCATCCTTAAGAACAAGGAAGCTATTAAGGGTGCGTGTGTGGCTAAGGGTGTTTCCAAACAGTAGGCGTTTCCAAACACGCCTTCCAAACAGTAAGTCCCTCCTCCCTCCTCCTCCTCCCACTCCATTCCATCAAGCCATCAACTACCATCACAAAGGTAAATAAAACCACTTTATTATACAGTACAGTTTATTTCTTTAATTACAATACAATAGCACATTTATTATACATAAAATAAGGTATATTTTTGTGTAGTTTTAAGGCTTATTTAGTAGAAAATTATGTTTTATGGGGACCTGGGAACGGATTATTCTCATTTTAATGGTTTCTTATGGGAAATAAATGTTCGGAAGACGAACTTTTCGCCTTACACACACTTTCTGGGAACCAATTATGTTCGTGAGCTGAGGTATCACTGTATATATATATATATATATATATATATATATATATATATATATATATATATATATATATATATATATATATATATATATATATATATATATATATATATATATATATATATATGGTTTCCACAATTGCGTTATTATCCAACTATCAGGGCATCTTTGAAGTCTTGAGAAAGGAATTAATTCCCCCAGCAAGTGTTGTAGAGATTAAGTTCTGTCTTTAGCTTTTGGCCATTTCTTGCTCTTTTTAGCACTTTCTCAACTTTAGCCATATTGACTGGGTCACAGAGTCAATCTTTGCAAGTTTTGCATTTCTTCAGATTTCTTAACCCACCAGTTGTCAGTCATCTTTCTGTTTGCTCTGTGTACTTTGGCTTTGATTGGCTTGAAATCTGCTTTGTTTTCTTTCACATAGATTTTAAAAAGTTTGTCCAGTTCCTTTAGCAGTTCTTAGATGGCTTCATCATTTTCTTGACTACGTACTGTGTGTGATACAATTTTTTAAAGAGTTTTCACTGCTCTTCAATATCTTTGAATCTATAGCCATTCTTTTTGATTAAGAGCATTAATTAGTAGAAATTGTAAGTTTTTTTCAAGGCTGTCCAGCTTTTTTAGCACATCACATGTTGTTTTTGGTTTGTTCACCTGCAGCCTCAGTCTTGGTAGTGTTCGGACCATGTAGTAATCAGTCGAGCATTCAGTTGCTCGCACTGGCTTCATACAGAGTATGTCTGATAGGTCTGCTTTGCGGGTTACAACAAAGTCCAGAAGATGGAACTGCTTTGATTGTGGATTCAACCATGTGCAGTAGTTTTTGTCAGGCTGGAGAAAGAATGTGCGATGCTGAGGTCCTGAACAGTGTAGAAATTTTGCAAAAGGTTGAAGTTTGCCAAATTTCCCAATAGTGTCTTTAGGTTGTGGCGTCATTACCTTATCTTCCTTTGTAATCTCACAAATGAGAAGGTTGTCTGCAGTAGGTACCATGTCCCCGATGTTCAAATCTTGATTAAAGTGTTTCCTCTCTTTCTTGGTGTGTGTAATGTGAAATGAGAGACAAGGTCAGTAATAAAATGTTAGAAGGTTAATACACAGTACAGGAAATATCAATAAACAAGGCTTAGGAAAACCATGATATAAATGACAGCATACTTTACAAAGAAGCATACAAAACAGGCAGCATGATGGCACAGTGGTTAGCACGTTCCTCACATCAATAAGGTCTCGTGATCAATCTCGGTGCATTTCTTTGTAGCGTTTGCATGTTCCCATACTTGCATGAATTTCCTCTGGGTATTCTGGTTTCCTTTCACAGTCCAACTGTGTTGCAGTTTACACTCACCTCAAAAAGCAATTTAAAATAGTTTATTGGCTTAATGTTGGTGTGTTTTTGGATTGTGGTAGGAAACCAGAGCTCCCAGAGAAAATCCAGACACGCTCATAAACAAATAAACTTCACACAAAAATACTAATTTTTGTAAATTTCTCCACAGAGCTCAAATCCAAAACCTTCTTGCTATGAGGCTAGAGTGCTGACCATTAGAATCTGAATCAGAATACTTTATTGATCCCGGAAGAAAATGTGTCATAATTACATCACTATGCACTATTCATGGGTTATACTGGAACAAAACATGATCAGAAATACAAACAAATTGTTATTTCTGTGCCAATTTGTAATATGTGACACCAAATCTGGCAAACTGGGTTGGAAGTCTCAAGTACTGTACCGCTTTGAAGATACAGGCCAAAGTCCATAGTAATTTATAGAAATGTTGATTTTTCATTTTTTTTTCTCTAACAGATAAGTATTAATCTCTCAGTTCCCAAAGCATTATAGCAAAGGAACCCTATACAGTGATACCTCATCTAACTATCATCCCTTATAACGATTTTACCATGATAAGAGCTTCGAACCCAACAAAAATCTGTTTCATCCAACGAGCAAAAATTCACTTACGAGCTCTCCCCGAAATGGCTTTTCCAGGGCAATTTGCTTTGTATTCTTCTGCATATATTCTTCCACGCTCCAAGAACACCTTTTCACAGTGCTTCTCAATTATTTTCTGTGACACTTCCTCTCGAAAGAAAAAGAAAAACATTTCACCCCCTACACACACACACACACACACACACACACACACACACACACACACACACACACACACACCCCAGTGACCCATGCTATAAATAGTGTTTACTGCATTTCATATTGTTTGCTCTGTGCTTTTTTCCCTACACCATAGCATGACAATGAGAGCACCACTGCCAACTACTGTAGTGCATGCACAATTACACTTAATTCTAGTACATTATGGCAAAAAAAGCATGTTCCTCAGAGTCAAACATGCCCCCCCGGGCATCACATTGTGTCCCCCAAGGGGAGCGCGCCCCACTATTTGAGAACCACTGGCCTTGTGGGAGCTCACCATGAGCCTTTCCTTGCTGGCATTTGTAGCGTGTGCACACACACAAAATTCTTCTCCTCTTCCTCCTCCTCCTCCTCCTCTGTTCTGCACCACGTCATACCTGCCCATGTGACATCTTTGCCGCAGTTGATGATCAGAAGGGTTCGATGACTTGTTGTTTATTCTTGATTCATTTTAACTTTTATTAATGTTAATGTACATGTATTATTATTATGAAATATTTATTGTATTTACATGTTTATCGTTAATGTATCAGGTCAAATATACATGTTTGTGAAAGGTTATATGAGTTTGTGAGGGGGGTTTGAACGGATTAATTGGTTTTCTCTTATTTCTTATGGGAATAATTGTTTCATCTAAGAAACTTTTCGGCTTAGGAGCTTGCCCTCGGAAGATGAAATTCATTAGCTGAGGTATCACTGTCTAATGCATTGAAACTGAGCATTTAGTAGAGAGTCCAAATTGTAAACTTGGCAGAAAGGACAAGTGAATATCCATAAAATTTTTCACTGGCATAATCCTCATCATCCTAGTGCATCTTGACCCAGGGGAATCTCCAACTTATATATATATATATATATACAAAAAGCTAATCATCATCTTCTTCCGTTTCTTCTTGGGTTGAGTCATGGGGGGGCAGCAACCTAAGCAATGAGAAAGCTAATCAAAGGGATCAAAACTTGTGAAAAAATGTGCCTTGTCACTATGCAATGGCCAGTGACCCCAGCCATGACCCACAAACAAGCATGCTGATTGATGCAGCCGAAAGTGCACACTGCAGTGTGTGTTAAAGAGTAATACCCAGTTTATTTGCTTCGGTTATCAAATTCTCCTTGTAAACATCAAAAATTATGTCATTTGTGACTAAATTTTGAATATACTACCAGTGAAAAATGTGTATGTTATGTAGGGATTATTTGATCTTGGATCAATCGGGACAATGAATCTGTCAAAACATTTTCATGTTGCAAGAACACTGAACTGGCAAGCTGACTTAAATCTGTGCAACTTGAGTTCAGCAAATGGTCAACAGGAAAGGACCGATTTTGTGAATGATTACTTTGCTTCCAATGGCCCAGTGCCTTCTTCAGATTCGAAAAATGATGACATTCATGGAAAATGTTAGTTTGGTGAAGAAAGTGATACTGTCTGAAGTAACATTTTTTTTTCCTTCAGAATCGTTGACAGAATCCAACCACTGAAATAACTTTGTCGGGATATTTCAACAAACTTGCTATCACTGTAAAGCTGATAGTCTTCTCTCTTCAACCATTTCATTACAGATGCTCCTCGACTCAAAAAAAAAAAAAAAAAAAATCAAATTTTGAGTTTAGACCGACGTAGTACGCTGATGTAATGATGCAATGATGCTGCATTCATTGTTTGCAAACTACAGACTGAGTATATATGTATATATATATATATATATATATATATATATATATATATATATATATATATATATATATATATATATCATCATCATCATCATCATCATCATCATCATCATCATCATCATCATCTTCCGCTTAGTCCAGGGTCGGGTCGCAGGGGCAGCAACCTAAGCAAAGAGGTCCAGACATCCCTCTCCAGAGCCACTTCCTCCAACTCTCCCGGGGGGACACCGAGGCAGTCCCAGACAAGCCGAGAGACATAGTCCCTCCAGCATGTTCTAGGTCGACCCCGGGGTCTCTTCTCAGTTGGACATGACCGAAACACCATACCAGGAAGGGGTCCGGGGGTCATTCTGACCAGATGCCCGAGCCACCTCAACTGGCCCCTCTCAATGCGGAGGAGCAGCGGATCTACTCCGAGCTCTTCCCGGATGGTGGAGCTTCTCACCTTATCTCTAAGGTGTATATATATATATATATATATATATATATATACACACACACACACACACACACACACACACACACACACACAGGGAGTCCTCGGTTTAAAACCCGTCCTGACTTACATCGTTTCATGGTTACAAACGTGCCCCCATAAAAATATTTAAAATAATATTATGCGTCATTACGTCTTACGCGGTTACATAAACAAATGCGAACTAGTTTCGGGGGCGCAAGGCAGAAGAATATGCTGTGTTGTGGTTGTGGGCCGAGGAAGACGGCGTCACTTCCCTTCGCTCGGTCTCGGTACTGTAATATTAAGCATCATTACATCTTACGTGGTTACATAAACAAACGCGATCTAGTTTCGGACACACGAGATGCAGTGTTGGCAACTTTTGAGGCTCAGGATCCCAACCTGGAAAGGTTCACTAGGGTTTCCAGAGGCATCATGGATTTGATGCAATGCTACAAGGAGATCTTGGATGAGAAGAGGTTGCTCTCTGTACAGTCGAACCTGGAGCAGTATTTTAAGAAGGTAGAGAGGCCTGCAACAGATCCGGTACCCTCTACCTCAGCTGCATCTACTACTCCAGGCTCACCTGCCCGAGCCTCTCCAGCACTATAAGCCTGTCTCTCCCTCCCTTACTGTATTTCATTCTTGTGGTGAGGAATTGTTTTCTCTTTTTAAATACTTTTTATGTCATTAACTGTTACATTTTATTATAGCACTGTACGTACAGTACTTTTCAGTATATTTTATGTTATGTTCCGACTTACACTGAAATTCGGGCATATGTGACATATTTGAAATTAATGTTGATATCATTTGATATATTTGATATTATTTTACAATGTTATGTTTATAATAATTGATTTAGGGGTGTTTGATGAGATACGGTAATGGTATTTATGGATGTATAGTACAGTATGAGCGTTATACGTCACACGTCATACATCATACGTCACTGTAACAACTTACGTTCACTTTCAACTTACGTTCGGCCGTCCAGAACCAATTAAAAATGTAAGTCGGGAAGTGTCTGTAATCATTATTTAATTTTTAGTCATTCAGACTAAATTTGCCAGATTCTGTCCCATATATTAATGATATAAAATTATTATAAATAATCACAAATGTGTCACTCATGCTTTTTACTGAAATAGTAGTATGCCTTCAGTTCTTAAATGGCCCAGCTGTTGTTTTTTGTAATACTAAAAGAGCAGTTCGGATTATATCCTCTCTTGCTTATAGTAGCAGTAGATGTGATTTTTTTTTCCTGAATTTGTAACTTGTAATTAGTGAAGACAAGACAAAATATGTAAACTCAGCATTGTGCTTATGCACGCAACTAAAAATCATTCTTGTAGACTATTCTGGGGGCCAAATCAATGTAGACAACTTTGAAGGCAGCTATTAAGCAACAAAATACACAAGCAAGGGCCATAAGCAGGAAATCCTGAATACAGGAAAATAGGCACTAGGCAAATGATGTAACAGGATAAAAGCACCATGTGAAATCATGATGAAACAAAGAAATGTCAGGGTAAAAACTGACAAATTATCAAAAGCATAACACAGAGCAGATGAACACCCTCAAGTTATGTACCGATGGCACGACATGTTTGGGGACAGGATTAATACCAAATCTAAAGTGTGTAAAAATGGCAATAAATTGATTGTTTTGTGTGTGTGTGTGTGTGTGTGTGTGTGTGTGTGTGTGTGTGTGTGTGTGTGTGTGTGTGTGTGCGCGCGCGCGTTGCCCTCCAATGCTCTGGCAAGCTGTTCAAGCCTTTGCCCAGTGTTGGATGATATAAGCAGGGGTCCTCACGCAACTATAATAGTCGAATCAAGTGGTTCAGCTAATGAGTGAGTGATTGCGTAATATCACTATTGCCTGACACAAATCTTCATTCAGGGTTGGTTAAAAAGAAAACAACCCCTTTGCTGTTGTACCATGTTAATCAGTATTGTCAGGAAGCAACTTCTCTAGGCCTCACCGGTTCCTCGTGTTCATTGATGTGTGAAAGACTAAGCAGATTAAATCAGTTCCCAACTTAGTAATTTAATAAAGGAAATCATATTAAGTACAAAAACACGTGTCTTGCATCATGGCCATGTGCTTCACTAAATCTGAATCCCAACAACCTTCTCTTAGACCAAAGTGAAGTCCCTCTGTCGTACAGCCTCTCTGTTTTATTGTTTCTGCATCTCCATCCTGTTGTCTTCTATCCACACCCACGCACTAGGGACTAGTGATTGACCTTTCTTTATCTTTACTTGATGTCTCAGGATATATGTATTTGCATGCTAATGAACAGCATACATCCTGCCTCACAAATCCAGGAGCTTAAACTCAAAACACTCATATAACATATTTTCATATCATATATTTTGACACCCAGCACAGGTTAACAGAATTTTATTACTGTGGATACAATAAAAAACTGCTGTTTTTACCCATAGAATTGTGTAAGACTAAATATATATTAGCTGGGAGTTCCCTGTGTTAGCTATGCAATGTCTGAGAAAGAAGGCCTGTGTTCAAATATGGTAATCATTCTACACACATGCAAACACAGAAATACCTCAAAAGCATACTTTAAAGACTACAGCTCTTATTAATATATAATTATAAAGGTACCAAGTGAATAATTTACCAGCCCATTGATGACAGCCAATCTGACTAAACTATTATTCTTAAAGTTCTCATGGGACCACATCTGGGGGAAAGAAACTACAAATGCTGTCTTATACTGTATCATGTAGAATGTTCCACACGTATTAAATCAAAATTCATTCATAATTAATCACAGCTAATTCATAGGATGTTTAAAAAGGAAAGCAAACCATGGTCTGTAACGACTGCTAACCATGTAAAACATGAATTATTACAAAACTCAATGGTACAACTTGCTTAAACAATATACTTTTCAAGTTTAATATGGCAATCAAAAATATAGGCATTTCTTTGTCATTGAGCCCATATATGTAATGAAATATCGATCAGTGCTCAAATATTGCATTAATTTCAGTGCCAGAGAGATCTAATACCAGTAGATATAATAGGATTTGTTGTGCGTGCACGCATACACACACACACACACACACACACACACACACACACACACACACACACAGAGAGAGAGAGAGAGAGAGAGAGAGAGAGAGAGAGAGAGAGAGAGAGAGAGAGATTTTGGACTTTTACAGAAGCTGCCTGTCTGCTGCCTGCTATAAACATTTGTCATTGTCAATTGACAATGCTTTTTTTTTTGCCTCATCCCTTCTGCTGTGGATGTCTCACTTCAGTAAATCAAAGACTATAAAATGAAGCGGCTGCTTTGATTGATGACAGACTCTCACAAAATGTAAATTTAAGATGAGAATATTTGGCTTTTAAGTGTGTGAACTTCATGCTGTACAATGAGAAGAGTGGACATTAATCTGTCACACCTGCATTCCTGAATCATGCCCTGCTGGTAAATGCAAGCAGTGAATGAAAGCTTCCTTTATGGGCATACGTACATGTAATAATTGAATGAACTGCAATGATTTTAGGCAGTGGTGGCCCGATGGTAAGGTCCTTGATTACTGATCCTAAGGCTGGGGGCTCAAGTCCCACTGTCAACGGTCAAAGGCCGGCCATGTCTCTAACTATCTATGGTGTGAGACATGTAAAAGAGCCATTGTTGACTTATGACAAGAGTAGGCTGCATACCCGTCAGCGTGTTTCTGCCCTGCAATGGCCTGGTGAGCTGTCCAGGGTGTACACTGCCCTCGCCCAGAGTTGGCCGAGATGGGAACCAGCCTCCTCGTGACCCTAATTAGAATTAAGTAGTTCAGAAAATGAATGAATTAATGTTTTTTAGGGAGATTCTCTAATGCATTTTGCAATGTGTAATTTCACCCTGTTTTCTGTTGATCTGCAAAGATTCATTAATTTATTGATTTGCAAAACCACTTAATCCTACTAGGGACACAAAGTAGCTGGAATCTATCTCAGCTGGCCCTGGGTAAAGGCAGAGTACATCCTGCACATCTTGCCGGTCTATCACAGTGCCCACACACACACACACACACACACACACACACACACACACACACACACACACACACACACACACACACACATCTAGTGGCAATTTGGAGCATGTGCATGTCTTTGGACTATTGATGGAAACTGGAGTACCCCAACAAACGAGCAGGGAGAACCAATAACATATTACAAAAAGTATAGATTCTTACGCTTTCTTTTAAACATCCATTTGAAATATTACAGACATAATGACAAGATTGCATGCTCACTCTAAGGTTTTATTCAAGTCTTGCATCCTGCAAGAAAATCTGAGTCCTGTTGCATCTTGCTCGACAACAGTATACTGTCTGTGTAATGTGCAAAAAAAGTCTCTGTATAGAGTCCATGGTTTGTGTTTATAAACACCTGGAATTCTACTTCATTGACTGTGGTACTCTCTATATGTGATTCACACCTTCTAGCAGAAACTATCTAAGCCTAAAATGAAGTCAGAAAAATCAAATGTCTCCGCAACATGGCAAATCCGATACAAGTGTTTTTGGCAATATTTAAGGGAGATTATCAATTTACACATTTATGCCTGCTTTGTGGCAGAAAATACATACATGCACATTGACTTCCTCAAAATATTTCTGTGTGTGTACATATTGACATGTTTGATCCTATGGCATACAGACAGACAGACAGACATTGAATTTTATATATACAGGTATATAGGTGTTGAGCTATACCTCCCATTGCACTGTCTTCTCCAATAAATTACATTATTGAGATTCTGTTTTACCATACACAGTATAGAGACAGCAGGCACATACAAACCTTCCCACACAATTGTTATATTGTCTATTATGGCATCACCCTGAATGCAGAGGACTGAGTCATCGGTTCATTTTCATTTATACTTTGCATGAAAGTTGGCCTTTAGTTTGGCCTGCTGGAAGCTCTAAATCTGTATTAGTTTAAAGATCATTAATCATAAACTTACCCCCCCCCCCCCATAAAACAAAGAGAAAGTTCAATGGATGGATTCATTACAGCAGTGTATGAAACTATGATTGTTTATCTGATAATCTGGTCAACCACAAAGCCTTATTAGTCACTTTTAGTTTTCTTTGTGTTTTTTTTTTACTTTGTTTCTGAAAAAGAAACAAAAATATTAACTCCTGTAATTAAAAAGTGGGACCAATGAAAGAATATTTGAAACGGCTTGTTGAGCATGCATGAAAACTGAAAACTTTGGACTCATATGGTCTAGAAATGCTTGAAACTGGGAAATTTATACACACACACACACACACACACACACACACACACACACACACACACACACAGTACCTCGCCTTATGAAATTAATTTGTTCCAAAGCTTTTTTTGTGACCTGCATTTTTCGTAAGTTGAACCGCATTTTACATGTAAAACGCGTGATTCGTTCCAAGGCTCCAAATACTACCCCCTGTCTGTCTTCCTTTCGGCTTTTTCCCTTTTACTTGGGAGTCGCCACAGCGAATCATCTTGATTTGGCAGAGGTTTTTACGTCGGATGCCCTTCCTGTCACAACCCTTTTTAGCAAGGGACAGAAACACGCTGACGACTTTGCAGCTACTCTTTACGAAAGTCAGCAATGGTTCTTTTACATGCCTCTCATCATAGACAGTGAGAGACATGGCCCGCCTTTGATAACCCAGTTAGCCGCACTGGGAGGGGGGACAGTGACAACCTTGTGGAGAGTGGGACTTGAACCCACAATCTTTGGATCAGCGATCCAGCGCCCTATACCACTAGACCACCACTGCCCCAAATACTACCCCCTAAACCCTTTTAAAATTATAAAAGCATATCTTTTAAGACCTCTTTCTGCTTCAATATCGTACCGATGGTAGATGTATGTATAGGGTTTGGCTATATTCCTTTGTGATATCACTCGAGCCTGTTTCTTCTCCTCACTCGCACCAGAAATCACATGCGCGTGCGCACGCGCATGCATGTGTGTGTATGTGTGTGTGTGTGTGTGTGTGTGTGTGTGTGTGTGTGTGTGCGCGCACGTGTTGAAACATGTCTTCTTAGCAGAGTTAAAATCTTACAAATGTTTATGGAAGGTAAAAAGCGTGAGTCAAGAAATAAAGCATAAAACAACAGTAACTCTGTCCTTTATCCGAAAAGCGTCATGGTGGATTCAGCTCCATAATAGGCAATGGGAGGTAGATGCATCATTCCTCCTAAGCAATGGGATCCCTGTCCAAGATGGCGTCAGGTGGACCTGTCCAAGATGGCACTTGAGTGAAGGCGATATGAACGACAGCTCAGTTGTTAGCCAATGGGAAGCCAGCGGGGCGGGATGTTTGAACATCATTGATGGGAGAGCAGCTCGTGCATTGTTTGAATTTTTGAATGCCGTGTTTTAATGTTTGAATGGCGTGTTTGAATTTTTAAGATGGCGCTTTCGTAATGTGAACTTGTTTTGTATCCTGAGACAAAAATTTTAGGAAAATGCTTTTCATAACCTGAATTTTTCATTTGGTGAGACTTCCGTAAGGTGAGGTACCACTGTATATATACAGGAATCCCTCACTACTTCAGTGCATTGCGGTTTTTTGAATAAAAAAATATTCATCGAATTAAAAAATATGGAAATTAAGAAGAATAGGGAAAAGGATAAGAAAACTGCCTCAAAGACAAGGCTAATTATGCAAAAAAAAACAACCTAAACCAACACAAAACAAAAACAACCCAAAATCTCCCATCAAAACTAGTTACATTGTTCCATCTCTGCGTGCGCGAGCACGTATATATGTGTATATCATACCATCTGTATGTGGTGTATGTTATTATTTTTTTAATGTTTAATTTGTTATAAGCATTTATAGCATTGAATGTGTATTTATTGATATTATATACACATATACTAGTCCTTCTCAAAAAATTACAATATTGTGATAAAGTTCATTATTTTCTGTAATGTACTAATAAAAATTAAACTTTCATATATTTTAGATTCATTGCACCCCAACTGAAATATTTCAGGTCTTTTGCTGTTTAATCCTGATGATTTTGGCATACAGCTCATGAAAACCCAAAATTCCTATCTCAAAAAATTAGCATATCATGAAAAGGTAGTCTAAACGAGCTATTAACCTAATCATCTGAATCAACCAATTAACTCTAAACACCTGCAAAAGATTCCTGAGGCTTTTAAAAACTCCCAGCCTGGTTCATTACTCAAAACCGCAATCATGGGTAAGACTGCTGACCTGACTGCTGTCCAGAAGGCCATCATTGACACCCTCAAGCAAGAGGGTAAGATACAGAAAGAAATCTCGGAGTGAATAGGCTGTTCCCAGAGTGCTGTATCAAGCCACCTCAGTGGGACGTCTGTGGGAAGGAAAAAGTGTGGCAGAAAACCAGAAGAGGTGACTGGACCCTGAGGAAGATTGTGGAGAAGGGCCGATTCCAGACCTTGGGGGACCTGTGGAAGCAGTGGACTGTGTTACAGGTGCCGCATTCCCCAGGTCAAGCCACTTTTGAACCAGAAACAGCGGCAGAAGCGCCTGACCCGGGCTACAGAGAAGCAGCACTGGACTGTTGCTCAGTGGTCCAAAGTACTTTTTTCAGATGAAAGCAAAATTTGCATGTCATTCAGAAATCAAGGTACCAGAGTCTGGAGGAAGACTGGGGAGATGGAAATGCCAAAATGCCTGAAGTCCAGTATAAGTACCCACAGTCAGTGATGGTCTGGGGTGCCATGTCAGCTGCTGGTGTTGGTCCACTGTGTTTTATCAAGAGCAGGGTCAATGCAGCTAGCTATCAGGAGATTTTGGAGCACTTCATGTTTCCATCTGCTGAAAAGCTTTATGGAGATGAAGATTTCATTTTTCAGCACGACCTGGCACCTGCTCACAGTGCCAAAACCACTGCTAAATGGTTTACTGACCATGGTATTACTGTGCTCAATTGGCCTGCCAACTCTCCTGACCTGAACCCCATAGAGAATCTGTGGGATATTGTGAAGAGAAAGTTGAGAGACACCAGACCCAACACTGTGGATGAGCTTAAGGCCGCTATCGAAGCCTGTGGCTGATTGCCTCCATGTCACGCACTGAAGCAGTCATTTCTGCAAAAAGATTCCCGACCAAGTATTGAGTGCATAACTGAACATAATTATTTGAAGGTTGACCCTTTTTCTAATAAAAACCCTTTTTTTTTATTGATCGGATGAAATATGCTAATTTTTTGAGATAGGGATTTTTGGTTTTCATGAGCTGTATGCCAAAATCATCAATATTAAAACAATAAAAGACCTGAAATATTTCAGTTGGGGTGCAATGAATCTAAAATATATGAAAGTTTCATTTTTATCAGTACATTACAGAAAATAATGAACTTTACCACAATATGCTAATTTTTTGAGAAGGACTAGTATATATATAACTGAACTGGAAAGAAAGAGGGGGCACGTTCAGTCTGTCGTTTGTAAACAATGGATGCAGCGTCATTACGTCACTGTACTACTCATTTTGGAAAAAAAAAAAAGTAAAATCGAAAAAGCGTCTGTATATATCATTGTGTGTTTTATGTGGGGGGAAAATACTTGTTTTGTTTCCTGTCATGTTTCCACAAGATTGTATCACATGACAGCTGGTTTGTATGTACAGTGACTTGCACTTGTATTGTACCTCAAAGTATGAGCTTTTAAAAAAATCATTCCAGCTGTCATGATCAACAACTTTCACAGTTTGTTTGCAGTAGACTCTGGCAGTTCTCAAGAAAGATGCTCAAGGAATTGTTGTGTAGCAAGTTTAAACATTCTACAATAACAAACTTCATTTAATTACTGACATGAAGCAGACAGGGCTTCTCTCAATATAGCACATAAACAAAAAGGTTAAGCAAAGCTCAGAAACACATGGGAGGTTCAATAATGACAATAAAATAGGCAAAGCAGAATCGGTGAAGTAGGCTGTGGTCAGAACATGACTCAGATCATGAAGACATGAGTTTAGCCCCTTTGGTAGCCTTGCTGAATGATTTTTTATTTTTTTGCCTTGAACATCATGACAGAAAATAAATCCTGTACCACTAGTTTGACCACCGTTGACTTGAGTCACACAATGTACAATTAATTGTACGTGACATTTTTTTTTTAAATTCCCTCGGCGAACGTGTCTGTAGTTCAGGTCCAAAAATGTACCATATTTAAACTATGATAATCACTAAACTACTCCATGAACTTTATTCTTGATCACTGTTTCATGTTTTGCTGTAGTTTGAGAAGAATTTGCCCTTACCCTCACTTGCTGCAAGCATGTAGGCAGCCATGTAACAAAAAGGCAACACCTCTTATTCCGACATTAACGACCAGATGTCTCCCCTGTTTTCATGCAGGGCCAACACATGTACAATTGCGTGCTTGGATAGTGAAACCAGTGATTATGAGAAGATTAAAAAAAAGCAGAAGTACAATTGTGGATCAAACTGCTGAAGGGGTTAGAATATGCTGACAAACAACTAAACAACAAAATAACATTTTATTCTTTAAATAAGAATAAGTGGAAAATGTGGACAGGTTTATTTATCATCTGGTGACTTCAAGTTGGGCTATGGGCTTATTTTTAATGTGATTGTCTTCTGAAAAATAACTTGCTGTTGTCCACATTAGGAGTTTTTCAGGAGTCTGTGTTTATTTGAGATATATGCTATAGGATACATCTTAGCTGTAGTTTCATTTGGCTCACGTTGCCCTTTTAAAAGGTTAGAGAACTTGTTTTAAGCTGTTTATTGTAAGTGAGGTGAATTCTTATCAAAGGACATTGAAAGAATATTTTGCTTTCATATTCTAGAGTGCCTTCTTTGAGTATGATGTGAACTACATTCATGTTTATCTACAAGCTCAAAGATGACACGTAGATCAACATGAATTCAATATAGCAAACTAAATACTTTCTCAGGTCTATACATAGCCGTGGTATGCTTGGAAGGCAAAAAAATAGTGAGCTAATTTCCCAAGTACATAAAGGCTGAGAAAGTCATAAATTCAATATTGTACTGTAGTGAGGCTTTGTAAAGTAATACATAATATTACAAACTAGTTATCTGGTACATTGTTGAGGAACAGCTCAATGTTAAGTGGCACATTGGTGTAGTTACAAGCACTTCCTTCCTGGATTCGAGCCCAATGCACAACTATCGCGTTTCTGTGTGGAGTTTGCATGTTCTACCAGTGCTTGTATGGGTTTTCTCCAGGTGCTCCCATTTGGTGCTCCAGTTTTTTTTTGTTTTTGGTTTTTTTCCCCGCAGTCCAGAGGTATTCACATTAGGCTTAGTGACTATTCATAATTGCCCCTAGATGTGAAAGTGAGTTAGAATGATTGTGTGTCTGTGTGTTCTGTGATGGTCTGAGGAGCTGTTCAGGATCCTGCCTTCATGCCCCATGCCTATCGGACTGTTTCTGTGTAGATTTTGCATGTTCTTCCAGTGCATGCTTGGATTTCTTCTGGGTTCTCAGTTTGGCGCTCTAGTTTCCTTCCACAGTCTAAACATATGCATATTAGGCTAATTTTCAATTGTTCCTAGATGTAGCTATGAGTGTGAGTAGTTGTGTGTCTGTTTGTTCTGTGATGGGATGCATTTTAATTAGAGTACCTTGAATTTTTTCTGGTTGTTAATGGATTAGTATGACCCCTACTAAGGACTTGGCATAAAGGGGAACACTTTAAAGCACCTATTCTGCCTCAGAGATATTATATTAATGATTGTCTGGCTGTTCTACAAAATATCATTTAAATCATAACTTGGCATAACATGGACTAAAAAGTTACCAAAGACCAAAATATATATATAAACACTGCAAATATGTGGAGGTATAGGATTTGAATGAGCAATATACCAGTCCTATCCAAGTACATGTTTCACAGTCAATTCTTGTAGAGCCATGCCTTCATTCAAAACAGTTTTTTTTCCCTCTGGATTTTTCACATTTTCACACCTGGACTCAGTGTCTAAACCATTACACTGATGAACAGTTATTTTTAGATCGTTATTCTTTTCCAATAGGGATGCTAATTATAGCTTTTCTTCATCAGACATAATTTAAGTCTTTCAATGCATAGAGCAATTCAGGATAACGTGTTTCAATCCAAAACATTTTCCATCTATACACCACCCTCAACAAATCCTTCTCTCCTCCTCGATAGTATTCATCCTATTGAAGCTTTAATAATAGGTTTCAGATAACCAGGTGTGCAGTGTGATAAAACCAAATGTTCATAATTTATATCCGAAAAGGCTTTTAAAGAACTTCATTTATGTGTGTCTATTTCACAAACAGTCACTGAAAATCTCTGTGTTGAGTAAATGTGTTACACTTAAAGACTATGGACATTAAAGACTTTTCAAAGTCTATTAAATCCAATGTGGAATGACCACTCATGGCAGATTTACATGTTTCACAGATGGCTGTATCCAGAGTGACTTGCATTTTATCACATTTATACAGTTGAACATTCATTCAGTCATTCATTCAATTTTTCAACAAATTAATCCTATTTAGGGTCACAGGGGAGGCTGACACCCATCTCAGCCGACTCGGGACGACACCAGAGTACATCCGGAACAGTTACCGGGCCATCGCAGGGTATAACTGCACATATAAATGCCTAACAGTAGCTGATTGGTGGAACTGAACCCCCTTTATTAATAACCCAGAACCATGACTTGAACACAACGCATATAAATAGAACTCTCCCTCCAGTGTCTATATATATATATATATGTATATTATATATATATATATATATATATATATATATATATATATATATATATATATATATATATATATATATATATATATATAATTTGTGACACTGTAAGCATATAATTGGAAACTAGTACATTCATAAATTGTGAATACGGTAGCTGTCTCTGAGGTGCATTTTACCATCCTCAGGAGAGTTGATTTTATGAGCAGATTAAACAACCACAATAAAAATCTGTGCATTATTTTACTCAACCAGAACCTATATGACCTTGTTTGTTGTGCAGGAGCTATAAAGGGAATGGAGAGAGTTCTCTATTACACAGGGTTGTACTGATTTACTTTTATTCTGAATCAGAATAATAAATAATTCAGCTATATAAAATAGTAGAATAAAAATGAAATAAATACTATATACAGTAATTTGGATCTGTGTGTTATAAATATGCAATATCAAGTAAATAAAAGTGCAGCTTTCTAAAGATAATCAAGTACTATATTTTCTGGACTATAAGTAGCACTTTTATTTTTCATACTTTGGCTGAAAGTGCAACTTATACTCCAGATCGACTTATATGTGAAATTATTACATAAAATTCTGTTTGTCATAATAATAACAAACATATTTTCACATATTTGTTATTTTTACACTCACAACCACAAGAAGGCACTCTAGGTTTGGGTACCAGTACCTGCTCATTAACCACTGAAGAAATGGCTCCAAAAAGAAAATCCTATTCTGTGGATTACAAGCTGCAAGTAGTGAAATATGCAGCAGAAAATGGTAATTGAGCAGTAGAAAGAAAGTTTGGAGTAATCAAGAAACTTGTGAGGGACTGGAGAAAAGCAAAGATTACTATTACTGCAATGAATAAAACAAAAAAAGCTAATCGCGGGCTAAAAGCTAGATGGCCACAGCTAGAGGAACAAGCTCGCACATGGGTGCTTGAACAACGTGCTGCAGGTAGAGGATTGTTAACTGTGCAGCTGTCTTTCCACGCCTAGGTACTGAAATTATAACATAATTCTGTTTGTCATAATAATAATAATGAACATAATTTCACATGTTTATTTTTACACTCACAACCGCAAGAAGGCAAAAAGAGTACAGAAAAGCAGAGATTATTATTACTGCAATTAAGAAAACAAAATAGCCTAATCGTAGGCTAAAAGCTCGATGGCCACCGCTAGAGGAACGAGTTTGCACATGGGGGCTTGAGCAACATGCCTCAGGGAAAGGCTTGTCAAGAGTGCAGTTGCATCTTCACGTCCAGGTAGTTGTCAAGTAGATCAATAGAAATGATTTTGCGTGAGGACCTTCTTGGTGTTGCAACTCCATGCAACGCAATCGCCTTTCTATCAGAGCAAGGTCACAAAAACTGCCAGCAGATTTCTAAGCCAAAGTAGACAATTTCCATGAGTTGCGACTTATAGTCCAGTGCGACTTATATATGTTTTTATTTGTTTGTTTGTTTGTTTTTTATCATGCATTTTTTGGTCAATACAACTTGTACTCCAGAGCGAAGTATAGTCTGGAATATATTTTCAATGTGGATTGATGACATTGATCAGTGGAATGCTGTGCTTGGTGCTGAGGTGGTGGTGTTGTACAGTCTTTTAGCTGATGATATGAAAGTGCCTCAAGTGCTTTAGTGCATGTGACTGGATGCGTCTATGATGGAAATTGCTCTTGAAATGCCTCAGCTCACCATAGAAAGAATGAGAGGGGCTGTCCATGATAGCTTTCCTCTCATCCTCACCTTATCATTGTCTCTCCCATAGCTAGTTCCATCTCCACCAAACTGGAGATATCCCAAACAGTCATGTATCAAGGGCAATAGATGCTATACGACCATCATGTCAAAAATGAGAATAGCATGTGACGTTAAAGCCAAAGACATGAAGTTATTTGGAGCGTCTGTGTAATATATATCTTTGCATATTAAAATATGCTATTGTTATTACAAGCAGGTTTCTGAAGCAAATAAACAAGTAATAAATCCACATGTTGTGGGTAACATTCTGCAAAAAAGTGATCTGTGTGTCATTGACGGTAACTACAGAAATAATTTTCATACAACTAAATAGAGATTATTCCATTTGTTCATGAAAGGGAGCTGCCAAAAGGAAACAGGCAGGTTGTCATGCTTCAATCTTCTGACATTTCAAAGATGGTGTAGTACAGCTGTGACTGGGGGCATCAGTGGATGTGAAGCATATATGCCCTGTCCAAATGAGTCAAACCTATTAAAAAAAAACAGGTTTAAATACTGAGCATTTTCCCTTGTCTCCACTATTGCTGCTAAAGTTCCTTTCATGCCAGTAATGTTTCTCACCCTACGCACATTTCTTTTGGACTGTTCGGCTGCGACTTCCCCTTAATTTTGTTCTTGTATCAGTCTTTAGTTTCTTCTTCAGTTGCTGGAGAAGCAGCAAACCTGCCTTGTGGGTACATCAAACAAAAATGCTTAACGATGTCATGGTGGTGCCATTCTTCTCATGGTTGGGTACTCAAATTTCAGATTTTTTTTTTTTTTTAATCTAGACTAGATTAGTGAAAATAATGTCATAAGTCGTAAGGTAAGTCATAATGGATGAACAATTCAAAGCTAAGACAGCCTTCATCACGCCTGCTGGTCTCTTCCATTTCACAATGTGAAAAATGTCAACAAAGTTTTAACACTAAATGGAGCATGTTCTTGAAGACCTCGGAAAAAGGAGCTGCATGGTGTATCTTGATAGCATTATCAGAATATCCTTTAATCATGCATTAGTCAAATCCATATGACAGCACTGACTTAGAATGTTAATAAATGTAAATTTTTCCATGACCTAATGAAGTATCTGGGACATATCTTCTTTTCACAAGGAATCATAGTTGACCTTTGGGAAAATATTGAAGTTCCCCAGAAATATAAAAGAGGTTAAGCACTACCTGTGTTCAGCACATCTTTCTTTCTCTTCTTGATTTCCACTTTTTGTAATGTATCGACAGAGTTCCAATCTTTGTGTTGAGTTTTCTTATATCCCAGTATCTCTTGGTAGGTGTCGTGCCAGAGTTTCTTGGTGTGTTCCCACTGGGTCTCTACTCTTATACTGTCATCTTCTAGAAGATCTTGGAGAGGTTGAAATCTGTTTGAGAGCTTGAGCTGGAACTTGGTTTGTGTGTTGCGGCTCCTTAGCATGTTGGTGTTGTATCTTGGGCTTGTCTTGTTGTTTGTGGTGAGCTTCTTGAGCTTGAGTCGTACTGCCATCATAAGAAGGTGGTGATCTGATGATACATCTGCTCCTCGTCTCACTCTTACATCCTGGCAAGATCGTCTGAACTTCTGGTTAATGCAGATATGGTCTATTTGATTCTCTGTGATGTGATCTGGAGAGCGCCATATGGCTTTGTGGATCTGCTTGCGGGGGAAAATGCTTCCTCCTATCACCAGTCAGTTCAGGGAGCACAGGTTAGCAAAATATTTTCTGTTCTCATTCATTTGTCCGAGTCCGTGTATTCCCATTACTTCCTCATATCTGGTATTGTCACTCCCTAACTTTGCGTTCATGTTGCCTATGAGCACTGTGATGTCTTTCACCTTGCGTTTGTCCAGCACGCTCTGCAGTTCTTGGTAAAAGATCTCTTTGCTGTCATCGTTTGCATCGTTGGTAGGGGCATAACATTGGATGATACTCATGTTATGTTTTTCCTCTTTGTGTTAAATTTGGCTGTGATAATGCTTGGGCTTACTGGTTCCCATCCTACAAGAGCTTGTCGTGCCTGTGGTGTTAACATCAAGGCAACTCCCTGGGTGTGTGGTGCACCTTCCACAGTGTGTCCTGAGTACAGCACTGTTTCTCCCGATGTTAGCTTTACTTGGCCTGTTTGGAACCATCTTGTCTCACTCAGTCCTAGGATGGAGATGCTGTATTTTCTCATTTCCTTTGCAATCTGGAAGGACCTGCCTGTCTCATACATTGCTCTGATGTTCCACGTAGCTAATCTTGTTGGTTTCTTGGGGCTAAGAAGGGAGTCATCAACACAGCTTTCATGTGGTTTTCACTGCACCGCGTCATAATTCTCATGTGTTGAGGCCTTTCTGTTCCAAAGTCATGATGATTTTGATTTGTCATTGATGTTTCTGTAACAGTTGATTTTCCGAGGAGAGTTGTTAGCCCTACGCCAACCTGTTATACTCTAGGAGAGTTGTCGTCCAGATTAGTCTGACCTGTACACTTTGACCTGTCCAGCTTGGGTGGCCCTACCAGGAACTAGTGTTCTGGCTGGCATAGCTCTCCGGGTCATAGAGGTACACAAACTACTACCCCACAACAAGGGTTGGACATGTACTAGTGTTTGTACACAGCATAGTGCTTCATCTGGGTACTGATGAAAAAGGTAAGTTTTCAGCCATCTTTTGAAGATACCCAGTGACCCAGCTGTCCGGATGTCCAGAGGAAGTTCATTCCACCACCTTGGAGCCAGAACAGAGAAGATTTTAAATGCATTTTTTCCTTGTCTCTTGGTGGGGGGTGGTTCGTATCTGAGTGAACGTGGTGCAGGGCAAGGTATGATAAGTGCTACGAGGTAGGAGAGTGCAGGTTTATTTTTGGCTTTGTAGGCTAGCATTAGTGTCTTAATTGAATGCAAGCAGCTACAGGAGGCCAGTGAAGAGTATTGTAACAGTGGTGTGGTGTTCAAAAACTTGGAAAGGTCATGCAGCTGAATTCTGGATCATTTGCAGAGGTCTAATAGCACTCAAAGGTAGACCTGCCAGGAGTGAGTTGCAGTAATGTAGTGTTCAGATGACAAGGGATTGAACAAGCATCCGTGTGTTATTACTGGAAAGAAATGGATGAATCCTTGAGATAGCATAGAGAAGAAATTGACATGATCGAGAAAGATTAGTGATATGAGAAGAGAAGGACAGGCACTTATCTATGGTTACTCCAACCCTTCATGCACTGCGTTAAGGGGAGATTACAGAATTTTCCAAGAAGATTGCAAGGTCTTGATGTGGGAATAAGTCAGCTGGGATGAACAGCAATTCAATCTTGCTAAGATTAAGCTTCCGTTTGTGAACTGCCATCCATGAGGAGATACTTGTACTTGTCTGAGTGGGAAAAGATAGAACAAGTTGAGTGCAATCTGCATAGCGGTGGTATGAGAACCTATGTGAGGATATGACATCACCAAGGGACATAGTATAAAGAGAAACAGAAGTGGACCAAGAACTGAGCCCTGGGGAACACCAATAGAAAGTCAGCGTGGAGCGGATGTGGAGTCCATCCATGTAACCTCATATGAGCGGCCTTCCAGGTAGAAAGTAAACCACTGCCATACTAAAATACAAATTCCTAGACTCCTCAGGGTGGACAACAGAGTCAAATGCTGCTGAAAGGTCAAGCAGGATAGATCGATATAAAGGTCGAAATTTTTATTTTCTTATGTTCCTCGATCATTGTCTCTACTGTTATATATTGCATACTGAAAATGAATAAACTAAACTTAATTTGGAACAGCCAATTAGTCTAAAGTAGATGTCTTTGGACTGTGAGAGGAAACTGAAACATCCAGAGAAAACCCAGTGTAGGCACAGAAAAAAACATACAAACACCACACAAAAATGCCAGGACCTTATTGCTCTGAGGTATTCATGGTATCCACTACAACATTGTGCCACCTCCATTTTGATACTGCTCCTATTTTTGGAAATCAGACCTAAAATAACTCTTCATGGTCTACAGTACTGGGCCGTGCATTTGAAACCTCAGCCTTCAGTGGGACTTAACAGACTTAATCATCCTCTTAATGCCACGACTGTTGCATCAGAGTTATACAAACCATCAATAATATATAAAAACACATTATAACAAGGCGTGGCATTGCAAAGAGAGGCATTCGTGCATTTTTGATAGTCACTCTGATCATTACATTGCTTTCACCAGCATTTACTGGTTCCCAGTAAATTTGACACGTAACAATGTAACTGTCTGTTCTGGAAGAAAGTATTTACCACAGCCATTTCCATCCTTTATGCAAAATCTACCAAAATCTGTCCTTCTGCGTTCCTGTCCTGGATACCAGACCTGCACATCACTTTCTCGTCCCCTCTGTTTCCTGCACCAACATGTCCATTGAAGTCTGCCCCAATGGCCACTCTTTCACCTCTGGGGGTACTCTGCATCACTTCATCTAACTCACTCCAGAATCTCTCCTTCTCTTCTAGCTCATATCCTGCCTGTGGGGCATAAGCACTAACAACATTGAACATCACGCCTTCAATTTCTAACTTGAGACTCATCACTCTGTCTGACACTCTTTTCACTTCTAGAACATTCCTGACAAACTCCTCTTTCAAGATGACTCCTACTCCATTTCTCTTCCCATCCACACCATGATAAAACAGCTTAAACCCTGCTCCTCAGCTTCTAGCCTTGCTACCTTTCCACCTGATCTCCTAAACACACACAGTATGTCCACCTTCCTCCTCTGCATCATGTCAGCCAGCTCTCTACCTTTTCCTGTCATAGTTCCAACATTTAAAGTCCCTACTCTCAGTCCGAGACTCATGCCTTTCCTCTTCTCTCTCTGCCTACGGACACGCCTCCCGCCTCTCCTTCTTCAACCACTCCTACTTCGACCAACAGTAGTCCAATTTCCACCAGCACCCTGTTGGTTGACAGCACTGATGGCGGGCGTTGTTAACCCGGGCCTCGACCGATCCGGTGTGAAATCTGTCTTGACGGTTCGCATTGAGTATTTTGGCAAAAGTTTTGCACCGGATGCCCTTCCTGTCGCAACCCTCTGCATTTATCCAGGCTTGGGACCGGCATGAGGACGGAAACTTGTTTGTGCCCATCCTCACGGCTGCATTAAGAATAATAATAATTATTATTATTATTATTATTATTATTATTATTATTATTATTATTATTATAATTAGTAAATAAAAATAATAATTGCGAAAGATAACATTGTCCCTGTGCATAAACCTATCCAAATCACACCAAAGATGATCACCGTGACACTGCTGGAGTATGGCAGTAAGCTGTAAGCTTATTGATGAGGAAATATATATTGACTATAAAATCAAACTGCATAATTTGACATTAATTCTTTGCAAATGCTAATTATTGCCTGTGTTTCTGTCTCTACGGCTCCACCTTCCTCTGTCTTGCTGTCTAGTTTGTTTGCAGCACAGGGATCATTTAAAAGTCTAATTCATTCATAATGAAGTAGCAGAGCTTTAATATGATGATGAAAATTGGAATGAGCTGACACCAGTGAGAAAAAGCCATGTTTCTATGTTTACAGAATCAATGTGCAGGGACTAATCTGATGTTCTTTCTCCTGTCCTCAATACACATCCCTATGCAATAGAGCATAAGAGAAAGAGATATGGGAGTTGAACATTTTCCTCATTACAAACAGGATGTTTAAAACAGTTGGTAGAAGTACACACATAATGTGATAATATGACATGATTCAAAGTGTATTAAGATTTAGAATTTTTTTTTTTTTTTTTTTGCTCTATGCAAATCAATTGGAATAAAAATGAAGTTCAGTCTGTCACTACTCTGTTCTGTGCTTTATGGTTTAACAGCTGCAGTACCTCAAGCGGCATCAGTTCTGCTAAGATTAACCCCTGAGCAGCCCTCAGGTCATACTAAACCATTTATAATTAAGGAATAAAGAGAAAAATATAGAATGCGTTTTTTCTCCGATATCTAACCCTTGGTGACTTATTTTCTCTGAGGAACATGTATAAAAATTAACTATATATATATATATATATATATATATATATATATATATATATATATATATATATATATATATAAAGGAAAAGGGGGCAGAAACACACTAATGGCTATGCAGCCTACTCTTTGCGAAAGTCAGCAATGGTTCTTTTACATGCCTCTCACCATAGACAGTGCAACACTGAATGACCCAAATTTATAAAATAAAAAGGTGAGCAAATCCATTGTGTTCACTAATTGGCACAAACAAAAATTAAATTTAATGACCTATGTTACAGTCATTTACAAATGCTTGAAACTGTTTTACAAACATTACCAAATGCTGTAGGAAAAATAAATACACAAAAAAACTTTGAAAATTGAAAGTGGTTTTCAGAGTTGCAGTAATTTCTATTTTTGTGTTTGATATCCTTTAAGTATATATTCACATTTGTTTTCCTATGGAAAAACACAGTGTTCTCTATTGTAACCAAGGTGTTGTTCCTCTCTTCTTGAGAAACTGTTATCAAACATTGGTCCATACATTTGTTCTTGTAATCAGCTTCTTGCATTTACTTTGCATCCTGTTTTGCCATGTTTTTTTAAGTTTAGAGCTCAGGGCTCACACCTTGGGCGGGACAGTAGTTTTATAGTTTTATGGTTTTATAGTTTTATGACTCCCACCCATAAATACTGTAACCCACTTAGAATGGTATGAATACTATGTTTACCTCTGTAAGCTTTGGTGAGCTTGTGAATAAAGAACGTGACTTTATTATGATATTCACTCTTTATTGCAAGCTGCCCAAGAGTGCTCTGGGTGACACAGACGACTGATCCGTGCGATGACTATACCTCGCTCAGAGTCAGCGAGAGAAAGAACTAGACAACGAAGAGAAATCCCAACAAACATGCAACTGAACACTTAGTGAACTGTTTCGTTACCGTGTACCAGTGCTTCTCAAATAGTGGGGCGCGATGGGATGCTGAGGGGGGCGCGTGTGACCCAGGAGAACATGCTTTTTTTCCGCCGTACTACAAGAAAGTGTAATTGCACATCCACTCCAGTAGTTGGCAGTGGCGCCCTCATTGCCCATTGTGCGCAGCGAGTATTAACTCTACGGTGTAGGTTTGTTTTGCTACGAGCTGGCTGTTGCTGCACTGAAGACCAAGTACAGGTCCCAGCTAAACATTGAGCAGGAGCTGAGAGTTGCAGTGTCATGCTTCAAACCTCGCTTTGAGAAGCTGTGCGCTGCAAAACGTGCTCATTGTAGCCATTAATCTTGGCTTCCTCATTTTGAGAAAAAAAAAAATCAGCACAAATTGTTCTATTTGTTCTTGTTTTGTAGGTTAAAGTGTTTATATATTGTGCTCCTGAGTTAATGTTTCTGAAGTCAATTTGAATTAATTATTTATTGATTTTATTTTCAGCAGCAAATGGTGTGGTAAGTTTGTCAAAAATGTAACAAGGATATTATTATTATTATTTTTAAATTTAAGGCAAATTGATGCACTTTCTTTTACAGACTAATAAAAAATGTTAAAAAAGTTATTCTTGTGAGTTGAACTATATCTCTTTCTTTTTGTTTTATTTATGTTAACAAGGATACGATATAATGAAGAGATATACCTGTAACTATATTATCGAAAAAAGTTATAATTTATAGTTGCGGTGGAAAGTGGGTGGTGGGGGGGCGCGAATTGTTTTCTTCTTGCTAGGGGGGGGGCGTAACAGAAAATAATTGAGAAGCACTGCCGTGTACAAACCTTTATGAAACTTAAAATTTACTGTGTTCATCAGCATTTGCCTTTGCGTGAGATACTAGCTTAAGAAACAAAAGAATGCATGTGATTTCAAGAAATAAAAAAGATGGCCGTGTTTACTCATTTCATCATACCCATTGCAGGGTTACTAACACTCATGTACAGGAGCAAGCCAAACGTTTCAGAAATACATTGCAACTAATTCCATTTTATTTCCGAGAGACACTGCTAAAATTTATGAAGGGTTTTTTTTTTTTTTACATTGTGAGTACATCAAAACATCAATAAAACCATATGAAAAGATTCATAAATTAAAGTTGAATTATAATTCCGAAAAAAATCCCAATTATTTCTTAAGATAGGTGTCTCATTGCTGTCATTTTCAGCAAGTGCTTTATAACAAAGTGTGAATGTTGTTCATCTGCAGAATCTTTTTCCAATATTTTATATGAATTACGACTGGGAGTGTGAAGGGTTCAGAGTGTACCTTCCCCTACGTACAGTCAATTAAGATGTTCCACCCTCCTAGCAATATTAGTCGGATTAAACAGTTTGGAACATGAATGAATGGATAAATTTCCACTGAAGTTTGGTAGCATTACATTTTTAAGTATAAAATAAATACATAAGCTAATTTTAAGTAATTGTACAACTAATAAATTCATTCTTTTTTTCTTTTTTTTTGAACCGCTGAATCCTAATCAGGGTCGTAAGGAGGCTGGCGCCCATTTTATCTGACTATACACAGAGACAATACACCCTGGACAGCTCACCAGTCCATTGCAGGGCTAACACTCACACAACCATTCCAGATAATACACTGTAGAACTTTTTCACTTATATTGTGATACCAACTGAAGTGCTTAAATTACTTAAAATGTATTCCCTGCACAAAAAAAGCACATTTTTATATTGTTTAGCACATTAAAATCAACTAAATATAGTTCTGACCATTATTACTGATCAAAACACTTTCGAGTGTGAGATATCATGATTTTTCTCTCCAAGAAAGAGCTAAGCAATGCAAACAAAACTAAGAGATACGAGCTTACTGACTTAAATTTTTATGTTCACTAAAACCTATGATGTCATTTCCAGAAAGTGGATCACGTGACAAATTTTCAGCAGTAAGGGAGTTAAAAATGGTGGCACACAAAACTGAGTCTGAACAAAAAAGAGCAAGACATGACATGGAAATTGGACAACTGTTGGTCGAAGAAGGAGAGGCGGGAGGCGGGAGGCGTGTCCGTAGGCAGAGAGAGAAGAAGAAAGGCATGAGTCTAGGACTGAAAGTAGAGATTTTGAATGTTGGAACTATGGCAGGAAAAGGTAGAGAGCTGGCTGACATGATGCAGAAGAGGAAGGTGGACATACTGTGTGTTCAGGAGACCAGGTGGAAAGGTAGCAAAGCTAAAAGCTTAGGAGCAGGGTTTAAGCTGTTTTGTTGGTGGATCATCATGTACATGTATCAAGCTTCATGTACAGTGACCATCCGTCAACCATAGAAACCATTTACAAGCAGAAAGATCGCATCATAGAGAAAGTTAAAGGTTATATTTGACACTGTTTTTGATATTTGATGAGTGAATTTGATTAAAATTCATCTATTTGAAATTATTTTGCTTGAATTTAATTTATTTGAAATTAATGTTGACATTATTTGATATTATTTCACAATGTTATGTTTATAATAATTGATTTAGGGGTGTTTTATGAGATACGGTAATGGTATTTATGGATATATAGTGCAGCATGAGCGTCATACGTCACTGTAACAACTGACATTCACTGTCAACTTACGTTCGGCCGTCCGGAACCAATTAAAAACGTAACTCGGGGAGCATCTGTACTGGCAAACCGTGCACCAGGGCCAATAAAAGGCCACCCTGAAATGTGCTCTTTTGTCACTCATCACAATGCCACAGATAACACAAATCATGCAGAGGCACGCCATTGGCATGCTCCATGCTAGAATATGTGTGACAGCAGTGACAATACACTTGAATATGTATCATTCTACCATCTGCCAGTTGAGATGTCAATTCAAAAAATCTGGCAGCACCATGAATACTCCACTTGCCTGACAACCATATGTGACCACACCTGCTGTGTGGATGCCAAATATACACAACAAGAATGAGAAAGCTAACGGACATTTATTAATAAGTATTACAGTGTGTAACTTTATTTTTGGCCATTCAGCATTTAAAAGTGTGATAATTGCTGTAGTAATCAGATGATACTTTTATTACAATACCATTAGAAAGTACTACTGAAAAATAAAGATTTGGAAACACAGGTCTGCTTCAAAAATGAGCTTTTTTATTTTCAGCTTTGTCTACTTCCTGTGTTGAGAATTCAGCCTCTTCAGCGCAGTACTCTTTCCAAGAACTATTTTCTGGCACAGCATGGGTTTGGGTAGATTCAGCAGTTGAAGCGTAATCAATTGCATCAATAACTCTCTTATGTGAAGACTTCAGTGTGGAGTCCATCATTCTATGCCATACATATGGCTACTCAAAAGAGCTGTTGCTCCCTTTCTTTTTCTGTGTTGCTGTCTATATGTGGAACGCTCTATTGCTTCCAAAGCATTTTAATCATGTCTTTTAACTGATAGTAAGGCTCTCTGATCTGCTTTTTCATCATCATTTCGATCCTGTCTATTTCATCTCACACTTCCTCTTCTGTATGTCTTTCTGCCTTCATACTTTATACTCCCATTCTGTTACCACTGTTGTTCATCTGTCCTCCCACCATTCATTTATGTATTTGTGTCCTGCATATTACCAAAGACTGCATGGTGGTATAAAGGGCATGAGAAAATACATTACTGTACAGTATATGACGTAAAAATACTAGGGACATGATTAGTGGCAATTGATCCAGATATTTTTCTCACCCTTATAGACACACTTTTCTAATATTTAACAATTATTTGCCAATGCCAAGGTGGGTGTTTAGTTCAGTGATATTCAGCAAGCTTAAACTGAATAATTGGTATTGTATATAATACACAGGAACATGAGCAAAAAAATAATGAAACCAAAATGAGATTTTTATGAGTTGGTTTTTTTTTTATTATTATTATTATTTCTTAAATCATGATAAATGCAGGTGGGCTGTGCGTACACACATGAGCACATTATAACAGCAGTGTAACAGCATTGCAAATACTATGAAGAAAGCGAAAGAATAGCAAATCACAACAATGCACTATGCAGTTAACATTGTACTTAATAGCTTACTCAATTAAAGCTAAATGTTAATACAGCACAGAAATGTAAGTAAACCACACTATGTAAAGGTGTGTTTTACACTTATTCAAAGTTTTAGTATATAATATATAGTATATATAATATGGAAACAGGGCAGTGGTGGTCCAGTGGTATAGGGCGCTGGATCGCTGATCCAAAGGTTGGGGGTTCGAGTCCCACTCTGCACAAGGTTGTCACTGTCCCCCCCCCAGTGCAGCTAACTGGGTTATCAAAGGCCGGCCATGTCTCCCACTGTCTATGGTGTGAGGCATGTAAAAGAACCATTGCATCTTTCAACAAGAGTAGCTGCAAAGCCATCGGCGTGTTTCCGCCCTGCGATGGCCTGGTGAGCTGTCCAGGGTGTACTCTGCCCTTGCCCAAAGTTGGCTGGGATGGGCACCAGCCTCCCCGTGACCAAATTAGGATTAAGCAGGTACAGAACATGAACTGAACTGAATATGGAAACATAAATTATAACAAGATTTTTATGATTCATTTGTCGATTTGAAAATATAGCCATGATGATGCTACAGTGTGGCCATTACAAACTGTGACTGTACATCATTTTGCTTCACTTTCATTTACTGAATTTTGGCAATATACATTTATTTAATTTTTATCCAGCTGAGAAATTGAGACTGAAGGCTTTTGCTCAAGGGCCAAACAGCTTGGTGGTAGTGTAGCTTGTACCGCTGACCTTCAGATCAGTAAGCCAGAACCTTAGCCACTGAACCTGATAATCTTTTTAAAGTGAGAAAGTATTTTATACTACTCAGGTTTACTTAATTTACGCGAATATTTAATTTTGTGGAACATCTATCAAACAAGTGATGTTCAGTTCATCCGTTCATTTTCTGTAACCACTTAATCCCAATTTGGGTCGCGGGGAGGCTGGCGCCCATCCCAGCCAACTTCGGGCGAGGGCAGAGTACACCCTGGACAGCTCGCCAGGCCATCGCAGGGCGGAAACACGCTGACGGCTTGGCAGCTACTCTTGTCGAAAGTCAGCAATGGTTCTTTTACATGCCTCACACCATAGACAGTGGGAGACATGGCCGGCCTTTGATAACCCAGTTAGCTGCACTGGGGGGGGGGGACAGTGACAACCTTGTGCAGAGTTGGACTCGAACCCCCAACCTTTGGATCAGCGATCCAGCGCCCTATACCACTAGACCACCACTGCCCACACGTGATGTTCTCTTTATCAATTGTTTTTTTTTTTCTAAAAAAACCTTTTCATATCACCCCAAACTTGAAAAAAGAGAAACATCTGCCTTGACCACTCTCCTGTGGTGGAAACCTTACTTGTGGTTGTAAATCATTCACAATGAAAGTTCCATTTAAAATTCCATTTATTAAAAGATATACTAATTCATCTGTAAAAGTCTGCCATGAAACCATCTGTGAATATTATGTTATTCTAGAAAGGATATTATATTAGAATAAGCACAATATAAATTGGTTTACAGTGGGTATAGAAAGGAGTTATATGCTTTAAAATATTTTTTTTCAGACTAAACTGAAGACACAGTAAATATTTTTTCAGCTCGAATGCAACTTCGGACAGCAAAGTGAAAAATATAATATGGACAAAAAACACAAATATGGTTAAGGGATCAGTCCCTTCTGAAATAATTCTAAACTCACTTAGGAGTAATTAATCTCTATTGCACACTAAGCTAATTGGCTTAAATTGCAAATTGCAATTGAAAGAAAATAATCAACTACACGTGGCAAGGCACTGTCAAAAGAGCTTAGAGATAAAGTTATGAATAAGCACATGTCAGAAGAGGAATACAAAAAAAACCCATATTAAATGCAATCTAAACATATTGTGTAAAATGGGCTTATATTTAATACAGTTTTACACTGATATACCATAAGATGATCCACCTGAGTGCCATGTGGTTACAGACTTATATGTGGCAAGCTACTATGTGCTGTGTGTTCTGACAACTTTCTCTCATTACCAGCATTAACCATTTCAGTAATTTCTACCTTACACAACCAATCTTGCCATTTCAATGGGTGTTGTTCCAGTGACTATCAGAATACAATTTTACAGCTTAATTTGTTTTGCTTTGGAATGTGGTGTTTGCTGAAACATTTTTAATGAAATAATCTAAACTTTCACCATACAAGTCAAATTTAATTTCATTCAGTTTAGTTACTGAGGAGTGTAGACAGAGTTTTGAATTTTTTTATTATTATTTCTTTTTTTTAAGAATGATATTATTACATTTGAAAGCAACATATACAATCAACAAAATCTATTTCAGTCAAAACTTTTGGTGCATGTTTCCTGAAACTAAGTGAAAACAGAATATGCTCACCGATTAGACCGCATCCTGTGTAGTGGCGAGGAAATACATGTGGAGGAAACATGCTGTTGGCCATTATGTACACACTATGCTAGCATCTCTAAACAATCCTGCTTACTGACAGATCCTGGGAACTCATTTTACCTTCTATTGTAGAAGTCTGTCAAATTACCAAGGTAGGACACATAAAACATTAAAGTATACTATATGATTGATGTTGCATGCTACTTTTTCTTAATTGCTTAATTAATTACTGAACTTAATTTAGTTTTCTGGTGTTAAAAGTCTACAGTGTAGCTAAGCTCATGAGATTCAAATACCTTAAAATTACAGAGATACAAGTTAATTACATCAATTTAACACACGAGCTGTGTATATCGACACAATTGATCTATATGGCAGGAAAACAAATTAAAACATTATATTGATGTTACTCTGTAACAGTACTCTTACTACAGACTCAACATTCTTCTTTGTTGGTTTGTTTTTGTTTTATGTTTTTTTTACATTTTATTTTTCTAAATAGACTGACCTGATGGCACATTGTAACTTCCTTGGATATGTACTGTTGGTGGCTATAGTGAGTTTTTCTTCTTTGAGGACATTAAACTCTGTGGAGGAGCTCAAGGAGACAGGCTTTGGTATACCACCTCCAAGACATGGATTCACCCTGCTTGTATGGTATGTTCAAAACTGTGTGGACAACAACATGATGGCTCTCTGCAACCCTATGGAAGGTGATTATGGTTTTCATGTGTTCAAGAACACAGGACCATTTTTTCTTCTACCCAGGCTGAAGAATAAAAAGACATATGGCTACTACACCTTAGGAAATCTTCATTATAAACATGCCAGTGACCTACCCTATGATGTCAAAAAATATTATAATCCACATGATCCAAAGAGCAATATGGACAGAATCATTGTCAAGTATAATAAAAACACCAACAAAATAGAGGAGATGTTTATATCAGAGCACTATAATAAGTTAAAGACATATATGATTGGTCCACCTCTTATCACTGAGTTAAGACAACTATAGTTGTCACATATATTTGCATGTACAAAGTATTAAAAGGGAATATTTTCTTTTTGAGAATGTTGTTTCTTTAACAATTATCTATTTGATATGAATTTCTATGTAGCTCATCAGTTCCATATCAATTACCACAAATGATTATTTTGACTTTTTTGCTTTTCTTTTATGGGGGGCATGGGAGGTCTGTGTTTTGGAAAGAGAAGCATTTAAATCAAAACAATTAGCAATAAAAATCTTAAAATTCTCTGAAATACTCTTATAATTAATATCTAGAAATTGTCGTCAACTGTGTTTCACAATCTGACATGTAAGCTGTTAGTTTCTGTTTACAGTCATTATGAGTGGGCCAGATTTCACTTCTCAATATCGCATCTGTTTCCCTATATTTAGTCACTTCTCATTTCACTCCCACAGTCTTGCAGTGTTGCAGCACAAACTACAAATATCATTTATATATATATATATATATATATATATATATATATATATATATATATATAAATAAATAAAAATAAAAGGACAGGACAAAGACTTTCTATTGAAACTTCATTTATCACTACAGATCTGTTTCAAGGGGTGGCGAAACCATCTTCTCTCTTCAGGTGATTACAGAAGAAATGAAGTTTCAATTGAAAGTCTTTGTCCTGTCCTTTTATTTTTATTTTTATTTGCTCTACGAAAAAGTATTGAGCACTCTCTTATGGAAGGATCAACTCAGAAAATTCTCTCTATATATATATCTTCTTCTTTTTCTTTCGGCTGTTGCCTTGAGGGGTCGCCACAGCAAATGATCTGCCTCCATCTCTCCCTATCCTCTGCATCTTCTACTCTTACTCCAACAACCTTCATGTCCGCCTTCACCACATCCATAAATCTTCTCTTTGGTCTTCCTCTGGGCCTTCTGCCTGGTAGTTCCAACCTCAGCATCCTACTACCAATATACTCACTATGCCTCCTCTGTACATGTCCAAACCATCTCAATCTAGCCTCTCTGACTTTGTCTCCAAAACATCTAACATGTGCTGTCCCTCTGATGTACTCATTTCTGATCCTATCCATCCTCGTTACTCCCAAAGAGAACCTCAACATTTTCATCTTTGCTACCTCCAGCTCTGCCCCCTGTCTTTTCCCCAGGGCCACTGTTTCTAAACCATACAACATTGCTGGCCTCATCACCGTCTTGTACACTTTTCCCTTCATTCTTGTCGATACTCTCCTATCACACATCACACCGGACACTTTTCTCCATCCATTCCAACCTGCCTGCACGCGCTTCTTCACCTCTTTTCCACACTCTCCATTGCGCTGGATTGTTGTACCTAAGTACTTAAAATCCTCCACCTTCTTTATCTCTGCCCCCTGTAACCTCACCGTTCCTCTTGGGTCCTTGTCGTTCACACACATGTATTCTGTCTTACTGAGACTAACCTTCATTCCCGTCCTTTCCAGGGCATACCTCCACCTCTCTAGATTTTCCTCCACTTGTTCTCTGCTCTCACTACAGATCACGATGTCATCTAAAAACATCATAGTCCATGGAGATTCTTGTCTAACCTCGTCTGTCAGCCTATCCATCACCATAGCAAACAAGACGGGGCTGAGAGCTGACCCTTGATGCCCACCTCCACCATGAACTCTTCTGTCACACCGACAGCACACCTCACCACTGTCTTACATCTCTCATACATGTCCTGCACCACTCTAACATACTTCTCTGCCACTCCAGACTTCCTCATACAATACCACAGTTCTTCTCTCGGCACCCTGTCATATGCTTTCTCCAGCTCCACAAAGGCACAATGCAGCTCCTTCTGACCTTCTCTGTACTTCTCTATTAACATCCTCAAAGCAAACACTGCATCTGTGGTGCTCTTTCTTGGCATGAAACCAAACTGTTGTTCACAAATGCTGACCTCTGCCCTTAGTCTAGCTTCCACTATTCTTTTCCATAACTTCATTGTATGGCTCATCAACTTTATCCCTCTGTAGTTGCCACAACTCTGTACATCTCCCTTGTTCTTAAAAATGGGCACAAGCACACTTCTTCTCCATTCTCCCTTACTAATCTTTGACACTTCCTGGTCCTCAACGGTCACCCCTTCTACTCTTTTTTCTCTCTCATTTTCCTCATTCATCAGCTCTTCAAAGTACTCTTTCCATCTTCCCAGCACACTTCTGTCATCAGTCAATACATTTCCCTCTCTGTCCTTTATCACTCTAACTTGCTGCACATCTTTCCCATCTCTATTTCTCTGCTGTGCTAACCTGTATAAATCATTTCTCCCTCCTTACTGTCCAACTTATCATACAAGTCATCATACAAGTTATCTGTTTGGCCTTTGACACCGCTACCTTCACCTTACGTTGTGTCTCCCTGTACTCCTGTTTACTCTCTTCGGTCCTCTCAATGTCCCACTTCTTCTTAGCTAACCTCTTCTTTTGTACACAGTCCTGCACTTCCTCATTCCACCACCAAGTTTCCTTATCTACTTTCTTTCCAGAGGACACACCAAGTACTCTCCTACCGGTCTCCCTGATCACATTGGCTGTGGTTGTCCAATCATCTGGAAGCACTTCCTGACTACCCAAAGCCTGTTTCAACTTCTCCTTGAAGATAACACGACACTCTTCCTTTTTCAGCTTCCACTACTTTGTCTTCTGCTCTGCCTTTGCCTTTTTCACCTTTCTCACCATCAGCGTCATCCTGCACACCACCATCTTATGCTGTTTGGCAACACTCTCACTCACTACTACTTTGCAGTCACTGACTTCCTTCAAATTACATCGCCTACACAAGATGTAGTCTACCTGTGTGCTCCTACCTCCGCTTTCATAAGTCACCCTATGCTCCTGTTTCTTCTTGAAGAAAGTATTCACCAGAGCCATTTCCATCCTTTTTGCAAAATCGATCAACATCTGTCCTTCTGTGTTCCTGTCCTGGATACCAAACCTGCACATCACTTCCTCGTCCCCTCTGTTGCCTGCACCAACATGTCCATTGAAGTCTGCACCAATGACCACTGTTTCACCTCTGGGGTTACTCTGCATCACTTCATCTAACTCACTCCAGAATCTCTCCTTCTCTTCTAGCTCACATCCTGCCTGTGGGGCATAAGCACTAACAACATTGACCATCACGCCTTCAATTTCTAACTTGAGACTCATCACTCTGTCTGACACTCTTTTCACTTCTAGAACATTCCTGACAAACCCCTCCTTCAAGATGACTCCTACTCCATTTCTCTTCCCATCCACACCGTGATAAAACAGCTTAAACCCTGCTCCTAAGCTTCTAGCCTTGCTACCTTTCCACCTGGTCTCCTGAACACACAGTATGTCTACCTTCCTCCTCTGCATCATGTCAGCCAGCTCTCTATTTTTTCCTTGCATAGTTCCAACATTCAAAGTCCCTACTCTCAGTCCTAGGCTCACGCCTTTCCTCTTCTCTCTCTGCCTACGGACACGCCTCCCGCCTCTCCTTCTTCAACCAACAGTAGTCCAATTTCCATCAGCACTGTGTTGGTTGACAGCACTGCTGGCGGTCGTTGTTAACCCGGGCCTCGACCGATTCGGTATTCTCTCTCTCTCTCTCTCTCTCTCTCTCTCTCTCTATATATATATATATATATATATATATATATATATATATATATATATATATATATATATATATATATATCTTCTTTTCCTTTCGGCTTTTCCCTTCAGGGGTCGCCACAGCGAATCATCTGCCTCCATCTCATCCTATCCTTTGCATCTTCTTCTCTTACACCAACGACCTTCATGTCCTCCTTATATATATATATATATATATATATATATATATATATATATATATATATATATATATATACACACCTCCCTTGATGGTGTGGTTGTATAATAGGAAAGGCAGCATTCGATGATTGGGAATCGGATGTCATTAAAACTATGGAAGAAATTGGGGAGTAAATTAAAAAAAAAGTTTTTTAACTGTGCTCTCCCATTTATGTGCAGTTTTACTCTTCCTTCTCTCACTACGATTTGCGAATAAGATTCTCTTACTTCACGGTTGTAGTTCTTCATTTGGCACACCTCTTTCATCTGATTTTTTCGACCAGGCAATGCAAGCAGCTTCAGACAAATTATTCTTAAAGCAAAAGACAAACTCATGGTGGTCAACATCAGCACAATTAGGGCAAATGTGCTGAAATACAAGATCAGTAGGCAGACGTGGGATTCTCTGAAACATGAGAAAGAAGGGTTCACAAACTGCTCAGTGCAGTTGTAACAACATAGGTTCAACGGTGCAAATGCTTTCATGGGGAGCAGGATCGTTGGGTTCTGGGGTCTTTTTGAACTACATATTGAAAGCAGATCTTCATGTGATTTATTATGTCACATGACTGTCTAGAAGAACCGCTGCCTTGCAAGAAACAATGTGCTGGTCTGTCCCTGATGACAGGCTGAGTCATGGATGCTGTGAAGTGCTTAGTCTTTAAGGGAATCTGCAACAACAAATTGTTGAATTGATGTGTTCATTTGTCTGTCTTTCTTCACCTTGAACAGCGTGGCATCCTCTCGGTCAGGGGTATCCAAACTTTTTTTTTTACTAAGGGCCACATACATAAAAATATAGGAGGGGCTGGGCCACTTACTAGAAATTAGGTACATATAGCTTTAAATTGGGCCATCCAGCTGCAGTGCAGATCCGACACCACTTGTGCCAAAAATCTGTAAAAATGTCATTTGATCAAGGAGCAAATTTGCATCAGATGAGATCACCTGACTTTGCATGTGCATTCTGCGTGTTAACAAGAAAAACACATAAAAAAGTGATGTACAAAAGCAGGGTAGTGACAGAATTGATGTGCATTATTGATATTTGTCACATGTGTACCTTCACATGTATGCTTATTAACACATGGGTACTGTGGAATATATTTTTACTGACCTAAAGTGGGAACAGCACTACACTCTGGGAGCAGGAAATATTCATTCTTCCACCATGTCTGAAAATTTCTGCACTCACTTTCTATCTCTCGCTTCTTCGGTTTTGCCATGTTTAGTAACTTGGGGTAAATTTCTTCTGTGATTGTCCTTTTTGGTGGAGCAACTGCCTCCATCAACAGTAGCTCCCCCTGGCGTTAATAAGAAGTGCAATACACTCAGGCAAAAACTGAAGTGCGAGCCATATTCTATTCTATTTATAAAATTTCTTGCGGGCTAATTAAAAATGGATCGTGGGCCGCAGTTTGGTCACCCCTGCTCTAGGTTATCAAAATTAATATTAAAGTCACCAATAATTAAAGCTTTATGTGAAGAAACAGCCAGGTTTGAAATGAAAGCGGCAAAATCACATGGGAATTCAGATTACGCCCCTGGGGGATCTGTAAATAGTAATTAAAGAAATCAGCAGTGTGGGCATATTTTTTTCCAGGAATATATGTAACATTACAATATATAATTTAAATTTCATTAAATTCATGTCTAGATTTTTGTATAAGGCCCATATTATCAGTATAAATAACTACAGTGATTCCTCCTCTGCTAGTTAGACGAGGTTGGTGCATATAACTATATCAAGGAGGACTCCCTTCATTTAATGCTACATACTGATTGGGTTTAATCTATGTTTCTGTTAAATACATTACACTAAACTCCTGATTAGTTATAACTTCATTAACAATAAGCACTTTAGATGTAAGAGATTAGCATTTAACAACCCTATCTTTAGCTCAAAGGTAGAGGCTGTAGATTCATTATGATTTAAATTCTTGTTAATAAGAATATTAAAACAAACACTTAGATTTTTTTACATTTTTGTTTCGTTTGGGAAACAGACACTGATGACTCTGCGCAGCTAGCAGACGTTCGGATAAGCCTGTTTGTCTGTTCTGTGCCCTTGGCTCTGATCGACTAGTCCTGTTAGACTATGTGCTATGCTGCAAAAAATGAGAGCCAGCACCTTCCCAAATGGGATGAATATGGACTAATGATCAAGGGACTCCAGCTGATGTTTCAGATAGTTCAACTGTGAGCATGAAGTTGTTCTGCTGGAAAACATTTCAGGCCTGGCAACCTTTCCATTAGGGCAGCTATGAGAGGACAGCGCCTAAGCCAGTCATCAAAGGGGCATCAACAGTGAGGATGAATGGTGCCTCAAAATCCAGATAGGTCAATGTGACACTGTTTTCAACTGATTTTAAGGGCTGTCTGAAAATGAAGTAGCACTAGAGTTACACTGACCTCTATTGATGCAGATTCTTATGCTTTTCTCAGTGGGGTATATGCATTTTCTTTCAAATTGGAATTCATCTAACATTGTCTGAACCTCACAAACTGACCATTTGTCAATTGTGTTTAACCTGAAGGTAAGTCCTCTGCTAAGGCAGTGTCTGATGAACATTCATGTGACTTCAATACTGGGATTATCAAAGATTTTAACTTGGTCTCTGAGGCAACCTATGGCAGCATCAGCATCTCTGCTCAGTCTTAGCCAGTAGTCATATGGATCTTTTTCTTCCTTTGGCAGGATGGAATAAAAGTCAGCTAAGGGCAGAGAGGAGCAATGGCTAGAGCTGAAGTGTTTGCACAGAAGTCCGTAGATGGCCTGTGAGCTGGACTGGACATCAAGTTCAAAATTGAAGTCACGTACTGATTATTTACAACATACAGGTCAACCTGAATTATTCAGAATAGATGAAACATAGTTATTTGGTCGGTCTGTTAGTTGAAGCTGTTGGAGTATAGTTCTTTTTCATTGAATCTTGAAAGTAGCAGAGGGAACTCAAAGATCAATGGCTTGAAGCAACTGAAGGTGTTCTTGGTGCTTGAAGCTCATTGCTCAAAAGATTAATGTTATACAGATGTTGGTCAAATTGCTATTCAAGTTGCTGTTCAAATTCGAGATTCTGGGGATGGTCCATTTGAGCCTGAAATTCATGCATATTAATGAGCTAGTCTGGATATCTCTGTACAATGATCAGTATTCCTGCCTTGAGCAAATGTGTTATCTCAGCAGATATGGGCAGTGGGAAAGCTCTTCTGGGTTTGTACAGGCAGTTGGACATTCCCACCCCCACGATATCGCTGTTACCTTGCGATCATGCCATAAAAATAGCTGCTGTGTTGCTGGTCATGGATCTGCAACTGTAGGCTCTGTCTACCCTGCAAATGAAGTCTGGATTTAGCAAACTGTGCAGAGGAAATCACCGGGATCAACGGGCAGAAAGGCGATTACCAGAAGTGTGCTGTGAAGTGCACACGGTGTGGTGAGACACATAGGATGTCATGGTCATCCACTGCACCCATCTCCATCTCCAGCTGTTTTGACCTAGTCTTGCCACTGGATTGAGTTGATCTCGGACTAGAAAGTGAGGGTAACTGCATGCAGCTCTTCCTCATTTAAATCTAAATCATCACACAAGTCATCAGTCATCTCTTATCCCATCCTACCATCATCAACCAAAGCCCTGTGGTGACAGGCAAGCAACAAAGCGACAGGTTTGGGTATATTGGCAGTTGTAGCTGCATATTGGTACACAAGCAGCTCAAGCCATTGGGTCAGTCTTTATCGAACGGACCAGCGGTGGAGTCCGGCAGCAGTCTGAACGACTGAGCAGCTCTCTTTAGGGACACACTGCTCACCTCCCTGACATGAGGAAGGAACTAGAAAAGGTGTCCTTAGCATTTCCTGTTCCACTTACACTTACCCTATCCAGCATTCCGTGGCTGGCAGCGACCCTACTCATGTGGTCAAAATCAAAGGAAGAAAACAAGGACAACTCCATTAAACATTGCTCCATGGAACATTTCAACACTGCTCAACAGAGTTGATTCAGACAGGCCCCAGAGATACTCAGCACCCATTGCTGGTGAACTCATCAGATACAACATCGACATTGCTGCCCTAAGCAATACCAGACTAGCTGGAGAGGGCGACTGTGGGAGAGAGGCTCAGGCTACACATTCTTCTGGAGTGAATGGGGACCTGAGGAGAGATGTGAGGTTGGCGTCAGGTTTGCAGTGACATCATCGCTTGTTGGCAAGTTGGCTAGTTTCCCAAAAGGAGTGAACAATCATAACAATGAGACTCCCTTTTTCCCGTGGTGAGAGGTTTGCCACCATTGTCAGTGCCTATGCACCTACCGTGACCAACCCAGACGAGATCAAGGACAAGTTCTATGAAGACTTGAACGCAGTCGTCACCACTGTATGAAACACTGACAACCTTATCGTCCTTGGTGATTTCAGTGCGAAAATTGGTTGTGGCAGCACTGCCTAGGAGGGAGTGATTTAGAGGCATGGGGTCTGCAAGTGCAACAGCAATGGCATGCTACTCCTCTTGAACTGTGCTTCATGTGGCCTTCTGGTAACAAACAGCGTCTTTTGCCTCCCTACCCATAACACAACTTCATGGATGCACCCTTGCTCTAAGCATTGGCATCTCATTGACTTTGTCATTGTCAGGAAGAGATACAGGTAGGACATACACATCACCAAGACTGTGTGTGGCGCAGAATGCTGGACTGACCACTACCTCATTGTCTCCAAGCTTAACATCCGCATCCACCCAAAGAGACGTCCTAAGGGCATCAAAGCCCCGAAACACCTGAACATCAACAAGTTGAAACGTGACAACATCAAGCAGTCCTTTGCTGACACTCTGGAAGAATGCCTATGCGTTACCAAGCTGCCCAACCTGGAAGCATGTGGAAGCAGCTTGGACCTCACTTTGTGAGACAGGTCTAGGACCCGCTATGAGGAAACACAAAGACTGGTTTGACGAGAACTGCATTGAGATCATGTGCCTACTGGAGGACAAGTGTTGTGCCTTGATGATCCAAAGTCAAGAGCAAAAAGAGATGCACTGAGGAAAGAATGCAGTACCATTCAACAGAAACTGCGTGCAATGCAGAATTCGTGGCTGAGCAACAAAGCTGATGAGATTCAGGATTACACAGAGACACGAATGACATGAACTTCTACAGTGGACTGAGAGAAGCCTACAGCCCTTCCTCATCGGGATCTTCCCCCCTTCTTAGTGCTGACAGGTCAACACTCATCACCGAAAAAGAGCAAATCCTTGGCAGATGGGCGAAGCACTTCAATAGCATATTGAATCTCCCCTCCACCATCAACAATAAAGCCATCTACCAGCTGCTACAAGTTCCCGTTGATGAGATGCTGGATGCACTGCCAACTTTGGAAGAGATCCAGAAGGCAATTCATCTGCTATCCAATGGCAAAGCACCTAGCTAAGGCTCTATCTGGGTTGAAAGCTACAAAGAAGATGGCATGACTCTGACTGAGAAACTTCATCAACTATTCCAGCTCATCTGGCATCACAAGACAATGCCACAGGATTTCAAGGATGCCTCCATCATAAACCTTTACAAACGTAAGGGAATCCAACAAGCCTGAGACAACCATCACGGAAACTCCCTTCTGTCCACAGCAGGCAAGATACTGGTGAGAGTTCAACTCAACCACCTCATCGCTCACCTTGAGCAAGGTCTTCTACCTGAGAGCCAGTGTGGCTTCCCGAAAGAACAAGGAACTATCTACATGATCTTTGCTGCTAGACAGCTCCAAAAGAAGTGTCAGGAACAGAACGTTAATCTGTACTCCACCTATGTCAACCTGACCAAGGCCTTTGACGGGGACATGTGGAGAATCATGACGAAGTACAATTGTTCCAGAAAATTAATTTTCATCTTACATCAACTGCACGATCACATGCTAGCACAAGTTCAAGACAATGGAGAGTCATCAGACCCATTTCCTGTTACCAACATGGTGAAGCAGGGGTGTGTCCTTGCACTGACAATGTTCAGTCTCACATTCCCAGCCATTCTGACAGATGCTTTCAGAGACAAGGACACAGGCATTGACATCAGATGTCGCTTTGATAGATCAATCTTCATCCTCAGGAGGCTTCAAGCAAAAACCAAGGTTCAATCTGACACCATCAATGACTTTCTGTTTGCTGATGACTGTGCCCTCAATACTACCTCCAAAGCTGAAATGCAGCACTATGTTGACAATTCTCTGATGCCTGCAACATCTGCACACAGTAGACAAGTTTACATACCTTGGCAGCAAACTCTCCAGAAATTTTTCATTGATGATGAAGTGAATGCCAGAATCGCCAAAGCAAGTGTTCTCTACAAGAAGGTGTGGAACAGGAGAGGCGTCACTCTAGAGACCAAGATCAAAGTGTATTGGCCATAGTTCTCATCACACTTCTCTATGGCTGTGAAACATGGACTGTTTACCAGTGCCATGCCAGGGAGCTGAACCACTTCCACATGACCTACCTCAAGAAACCTCTCACCATAAAGTGGCAAGACAAAGTCCCAAACAAAGAGGTCTTCCCTCGTGCTGGCCTGCCCAACATTCATGCCTTCCTAATGCAGTCACAGCTCCGCTGGGCAAGACATGTGGTTCTCATGCAAAACCATCAGCTCCCAAAGAAACTGATGTATGGCGAACGGGTACAAGGCAAACACTCCAAGGGATCCCAGGAAAAGTGCTTCAAGGACACCCTTAAAGCCTTTCTCAAACCCTTCGGCATCAGCCATGGCACGTGGGAGCAGGCAGCATAGGACAGATCTGGATGGCGCTCTACCGTCCGCAAAGGTGTCAATACCTGTGATCCAAACAGAATTGCTACAGCAGAGTAACACAGACAGGCCAGGAAGAGCAGCAAAAGCAGATCTCCATCTACTGCCCTGTTGTCACTGCTAGAGAACTTTCCGGGCATAGATCAGACTGATCAGTCTTCTGCGCACCCACAGATCTGTGCAGTCCCAGGATGTCGAGATGGCCCTCATCGTGGATCGGTGGACAAACACACACTATCTCAGCAGAACTATGATTTACTACTTTCTCAGATCAGTTTGCTGATGAAGATAGTCACACAGTAACTTTGATGTTATGCTTCACTTGTGCAAAGCATTGTTTATCAGAACTAAATACTTGTGCACAGTGTCTGTTCTTCTGTTCTTTTAGTCACCACAATCAACTTTTAGTCCGTATGAGCCAAATATCTTAATAATATTTGGATGAGTTGACTCATGAAGCTTTGAAGCAATGTACAGAGAGATTAACGCTGAAGGGTTAGACATTTGCTGACAACAATTGGATCTTTACTGCCAATTAAAGTGAAATCTTTTTTTAATTGCTTTAAGAAATATGTAAAGGTTCAATTGTTAGCTGATTGCGAACGTGAAGTATGATAGCAGCATGTACAGCCACAGCAGCTTGTAGCTCCTCTTGTTTTCAGTGTTTTCAGGGTTTAGTATTTTTTTTACATGTTGCTACTTGTTGTTTTTAGTTGATTTTCTCATGTGAACCCTGTCTACAGTCACACAGATCTTATAAGCATTACCAAGTGAAGGTATTGTAAATAGTGACTTTACCCGATCTCACCGGTAACTACAGGATATAGCACGAACACCGGGTTTTTTGTGGATCATCATCCCAGCAGGCAGGAGGCAAAAGTGGCAGAGGAAGAGGAAAGAAAAACACAGTTGCAGGACAGACATCATCGAGCAAACAAGAAAACAACTACACAAATATATATTATTAGACAGTACTGAGCCATGACGTGTCACAGCAGAGAGGAGGGCACTGCAGAGGGTTAATAAAACTGCCCAAAATCTTATTGGTTGTTTTCTCCCATCTCTCAAGGACATACAACACACTGTGCCTCAAGAGAACCCACAGCATCCTTGGAGACCTGTCCCACCACCCAGCTCAACAACTTTTTGAGTTTTTGCCCTCAGGTAGCAAACCAAAAAGTGAGAACACAAACAGACTGAAAAACAGCTTTTACCCAAGGACTTCCATGAAGCACTAAAACATTCCCGTGAAATTGAGCCTGTGATTTTCATTCCTGCTGCTTCTTAAGTGTTTATATTCTTATTTATATTGTATGTTTTTATGTAGCATTGTGCTTTTATTTTAATTGTATTGTGTGTCTTATGTTGCACATTGCATTTTGTACTAACCACTTTTTTAACTTAGATGAGGTGCTAACTCAACTTCGTTGCATTTGTGAAATGTCAATAAAATGGTTCTGATTCTGACATGTTTGTTTATCTAATGGGCTTAAAAATACATTCTGGGAAACTGTTGTGGTCTTTTAAATCTCTTATCATCTGTGTTATTATGACAGCATAAGTGATATTAAACTAAGTGCAGTTAGTTTATCTATTTATCTGTTATTCCAAGGGGGGGGGGTCTTAGCTGGCACGCGGTTCTTAGTGGTTTAGTTGGTTGAGCTGAGAGGGTTCATTTTGAGGGTAATCATAAATTCCAAAGTCATTGTGTATAACCCTTCAGAACATTTCTTTGCTGAAATGACTAAGGGTTCCTGTTGTAAAACATGTTCTTATCAGATTCGTCCCTTTCACCCTCAGAACCAAAAGAAGCCTGAGGTGTTTATTCAAGAGATTGGGATACCGCCTCTTCCTCTATCAGCCATTTCAAAGCCCTTTGACGGGCCATCTGGCATGAAGGAGGGATAGGATTGTCCATGTGTTGAACGAAACTTTGAAATAATACTCTTTTGATGCATAGAAATTGTTTCAGCACTGAATCGGAATTTCTGTCTCCTCCAACACAGACCAGTCAGGGGGTAATTTTGTAAATCACTACATGTACTGCTTGTTCATAACTAAGAATATAATAATATTTTATTAGTTTGTAATATGTCAGCATACTTAAAAGGATTTTTTCCCAAAAGAATTCGAGAAGCACTGCACAAATAATTGGTAACCTTTAGCAGAAATTGCAGAAGCACAGACGAAACACTGGATCATTTGGTGTAACCGTTACATTCTTTTTGACTGAGTTACAACACCAATTGATAAACACTGAAACAATTCTTAGGAACAAGCAATAATGGCACAAAGACATACAATAATAATAAAACACATCCTCGGGGATCCAAAGTAGTGTACCAGAAAGGTATTCAATCAGTCTTTGAGAGACTGTTAATTTACATCCTTTCTGTGCCACAGCAATCTGTGGCTGGAAACCAGGAGAGCAAAATTCCCTTTGCTGTCTGGCTGGGACATATGGTTTGCTGCCTTTTGCTGTCAGTCAACATGTCAACATTCAGCAATTGTGCGAGTATATCAGATCATGTATTTTAAAGAGGGTAGAAAGCATGTGTAAGCCTCAATATACTCCCTTTTGGACACACACTGTCATTTCCTGGGTATGAAAGAAGATGCATATGTTGGAGTCCATGAGATTCAAATGAATTATCAGCAGGAAAACACAAACACTGGTCAAACTGAAAACTACTTTATTACCATGGCAGACAGATTTGCAGATAAACTCTGTTGAGCTGACAATGATACAGAATCTGATATGGCACAAAAGCTTCACTTCAACTATGCAAGCCCAGCCTGAGCATAGTGCAACTCATGTTAACATGCTAGTAGATGAACAGAGATCTCCAAGTCAGGAAGGCTTAAATAAGGAACTAAGAGAAAGAACAACTAACAAATTAAACAAAAAAATAATTAAATAAGTGTTTAACCAAATGCAAAACAGATGAGCTAGGTGAATGCAAGAAGAGAGATCATGTAAAACAAATCCAGGCTCAGAAATCATGTGATCAGGACCAAAGGATGTGTGTTCGAGAAACATCAACGATGACAAGGACGTGACACGCACCCGGACAGCTGAAGATAATGCTTAATCCTGTTACAGAAATTGTCTAGTCTGCTCGCTTGGAGGACGCATACAAAGTAAGTTGGTGTCTATGTCTAAATTATGATATCTATGCAAGAAGAAGAGCTGTTCGGTCTGTTGTAAATAGCAGGATCACATAAGAATTGAAAAATGTAGAAAGCCAAAAAATGGTGTGTAGCCATCAGTGACAACACAACCAAATAGTCATAGATCATTCATTCATTCATTTTCTGAACCAGTTCAGTTCAGTTCATTTTCTGTAACCGCTTAATCCTAATTAGGGTCGCGGGGAAGCTGGCGCCCATCCTAGCCGACTACAGGCTAGGGCAGAGTACACCCTGGACAGCTCGCCAGGCCATCGCAGGGCGGAAACACGCTGACGGCTTTGGAGCTACTCTTGTCGAAAGTCAGCAATGGTTCTTTTACATGCCTCACACCATAGACAGTGAGAGACATGGCCGGCCTTTGATAACCCAGTTAGTTGCACTGGGGGGGACAGTGACAACCTTGTGGAGAGTGGGACTCGAACCTCCAACCTTTGGAGCAGCGATCCAGCGCCCTATACCACTAGACCACCACTGCCCTATTCTCTGAACCATTTAATTCTAATTAGGGTTGTTGGGAAGCTGGCACCCATCTCAGCTGACTCTGGGCTAGGCGAGAGTACACCATGGACAGCTCGCCAGGCCATCACAGGGCTATTGGTAGATTAGCACATTGTATTTCTTATTGCACTTGAATTTTTTTTGTTGTTGTTGTTGTTGTTGGCTACATACATTTATGTAGTGAGTTTACTCATAAGCAGCTGTGATGAACAACTTCTGATTTTTATTTTTTATTTATTAAAGATCTCTTTTGCGTGTCCTATATTTGATTTCACTTCACTTATCCCTTAACATCCGAGGATGTCGTTGGGGCGCCTTCATGGCGAGACTTGGGCTGATTTGGCCTGGCGGAGCCCATCCCTCGCCAGGTCGTAGAAACATGCTGACGGCTTTGCAGCTACTCTTTACGAAAGTCAGCAATGGTTCTTTTACATGCCTCTCACCATAGACAGTGAGAGACATGGCCCGCCTTTGATAACCCAGTTAGCTGCACTGGGGGATATTTGATTTAGCAATATGCAAAAGTATGTAAAATAAAATAGCCCATGGAAAGCTATTAATTATTAAATTATTAATAAAAATTTAAAATATTAATAAAAAATACAAACTATTGTACACATGATTGTCATTCTATTGTTATATAGATGAATTAAACCGATACAGGTATTGGCAAACCTCTGCATGCAATCCATCTTCAAATTCAGCATCCACTTTGGTTTGCAATGCAGCACAGCTGGAGCCTTTGTAGTGTAATGTCTGCACATAAAAGAAAAAACTGGAGGGCATGTTGCACATCTTCATGGGGCCATACTCATATCATTAAATGACAAAACTTATATCACACTGACTCAGGACGACCCTTTTTCACACTTGAGCCTTATCAGCCTTAGCCTTCACTATCCATGAATGGTAGCTTCTGTACGATTAGGAGAGCTGGGTGGTGAGGAGTTAAAACTAACACTTCAAGTAGTTCACACTGTCATCACACAACAAGATGGTTCTCAGTTTAAAACTCGTGCCCACAACAAGAGCATTTCTGTATGAAATTGGCATGTTCTCTCTGTGCTTGTATGGGTTTTCTTCTCCAACAGTCATGCACTCTGGGTCAACTGGCTACTTTACATTGCCCATAGGTGTCAATGTGAGTTTGAGAGGTTACTTGTATCTGTGTTAGCCCATCTCAGCCAACTCCGGGCGAGGGCCTTGTACACCCTGGACAGCTTGCCAGGCTATCGCAGGACCAACACTCACACAACCATTCACACTCATACCTAGGGGAGATGTGGAACAGACAATTAATGTAATGTGCATGTGTTTGGGCTGTGGGAGGAAACTGGAGTACCTGAAGGAAACCCAGGCAAGCACGGGAGAACATGCTCCACACAGGTCTTCTTGCTGTGAGGTGGCCATCCTAACCACTACGCCACCATGCCTCCTAATAAAAATTAAACGGAATACACTATTTTAAAGGCTATATTCGGAAAATACTTAAATGGAGCTTGAGTTATGTAGTATTTTGGAAATAAAAAATATTGGACAATAAGAGTAATAATTGAGCTAATTAATAGATTGTGGTGCAGTGGTATGCATGTGAATTATCACACTAATAAGTTTCTGTATTATTTCAAGGCAGAGTTTTTAAGATTTGCTTTTTTCTTTTGTTTTTTTACTTCTTTCTCCAGATCAATGATTTAGTGTTTATTTGTGTTGTCTGTAATTGATGTCAGCCATCGTCTTGTCTTTACCCACCCTTTTTCTCCTTGTATAAATATACACAGGTAAGTCAAGAGAGCTCTGACAGTGTTGTAAAGCAGCAAATGCACAGATGCCTCTTGATGATTAATGTGCTTATGTTCCTCACATCTATAGAGAAGTACGCCAGACCCACACCTCCTTCTCCTCCTCCTCCTCCACGTCTCTTCACTCTTCTTCATAGAGTTAATGCATAGACTTGGAGTCTCGCTCCTCCTGTGCATATGTAGCCCATAGTCTGTCCATGTTCTACATCACTGAGCTGTGGCAGGAAGCCTGAAACGTGTGCCTTGTCTGTAGCATGGTGTACTAGAGCCCCCTGGTGGTGAATACCATTAGCGCTAACAATTAAACATACACTAAAGTAGTCATTTATCCAACTGAGTTCAGAATAAATTATTAATACCTCAGAATAAAGGAGCAGTAATGTTATCTGGTCAGTTGTATCTTTAAGATATCATTAAAGAGATGCCAGTTATGATTAATAACATCTTAAAGATAAAACACTAGGTAGGACAAAACATCTATTTTCTGAAAAGCTGGGCGAGGGCAGAGTACACCCTGGACAGCTCGTCGGGCAATCGCAGCACAGAAACACTCTGACCTGACGGCTATGCATCCTACGCTTAATAAAATTCAGCAATGGTTCTTTTACAGCCTCTCACCATAGACAGTGAGAGGACATGGCCAGCTTTTGCACGAGGAGGACAGCATTGAGAACTCATTCATAGTGGGGCTTGAACCCCTGACCATAGATCAGTAAATCAGTACCCTACCACCAGGCCACCACAGCTCCGAAAAAGCCATTTAGATCAACTTTATAAAACAAAGCTGACATTCATCTTTTTACATAAAAGTTTAAAGTGATTTGTTATATCAAATTAAATTCTTGCCACCATAAGATCCCTTTAACTATGTGCCAGCAAGGGTGTAATTAAACATCCCCTGCAGATGGAGGAGAGGTAGATAGAATCAGTAGGTAACATGTTGATGAGTTTCACCTGCATATAATTACCAACAGCTATTTGTGTGTGTGTGTGTGTGTGTGTGTGTGTGTTCCATTTTGTGCTTCCAAAGAGAGGCTGGTAAACCAGAGTGCAAGCAAGTGAGAGTGAAACTGAGACTGACTGACTGATTGCAAGCAGTTATGTGTCTGTGTAAAGAATATAGACTGGGTGTGTAATTGTGTGTGCCTGAGTATGATGATAACAGAAAGTAGGCAACTGAAAATTCCTCGTTTTCAACTGAAAAAGTGAATAAACAAACAAAAAAAAATTACAACACACTTTGTATTTATATAAGCAAGAGCTTATTAATGCAATAATTAATACAATTTAGGTGACAAGAATTATTTTAACTCTGATAGTAGCTTCTCATTTCTTGTAACCTGAGACTTTTTCCATCTGATTATATATAATAGAGGGGCAGGGAGGGGTGCTCCATAATAAAACCAATTCTGAGATACAATGCTATAACCAACAACTGCGAAAAAGCTACACACTGTAATCTTGATGAGTTATTATAAGTGTCTAACATGAAAAGGAACCGCATTCGGTGTATGTAGTTGTGTAGGGCGCTCTTTATGATGCTTAAAAAAAAAGAGAGATTATTCTGAATTCAAGCAACTGAAGTAATAATTGAGTAATTGAACTGACAAAAGCACTTTTGGCAGTGTTTTGGAAATGGGTTTCCTCATTAAGTCTGTGTGACCTTTTGTGTAAATATCAGAAATCAGTCCCTTGAGATCACTGGACTGAATTAGGTGCTTTATCTGAATTTTGTGCTAAAGCGAATGCGCAGGAGGCGTTACAGAGTTTACGGTTTCAGATTTTAAGAGCTTACGGAGTCTAAGACTTAATAAAGACTCCCTTGTAATTAATATTTAATTTTGTAAAGAAAGCACGACAGTCACGGACAGGAAACAGTAAGAAGAAGATGCTGAGGATAGGGTGAGATGGAGGCAGATGATCCGCTGTGGCGACCCCTGAAGGGAACAGACGAAAGGAAAAGAAGAAGAAGATGATGACAGACAGGAAACAGTACTATGGTGAATGCACACAATTAAATCTTCTTCTTTTACTTTCGGCTGTTCTCTTCAGGGGTCGCCACAGCAAATCATCCGCCTCCATCTCACTCTGTCCTCTGCATCTTCTTCTCTTACTCCAACGACCTTCATGTTCTCCTTCACCACATCCATAAATCTCTTCTTTGGTCTTCCTCGAGGCCTTCTGCCTGGTAGTTCCAACCTCAGCATCCTACGACCAATATACTCACTATCCCTCCTCTGTACATGTCCAAACCATCTCAATCTAGCCTCTCTGACTTTGTCTCCAAAACATCTAACATGTGCTGTCCCTCTGATGTACTCATTTCTGATCCTATCCATCCTCGTTACTCCCAGAGAGAACCTCAACATTTTCATCTCTGCTACCTCCAGCTCTGCCTCCTGCCTTTTCCTCAGCGCCACTGTTTCTAAGCCATACAACATCGCTGGCCTCATCACCGTCTTTTACACTTTTCCCTTTATTCTTGCTGATACTCTCCTATCGCACATCACACCGGACACTTTTCTCCAACCATTCCAGCCTGCCTGCACACGCTTCTTCACCTCTTTTCCACACTCTCCATTGCTCTGGATTGTTGAGCCTAATTACTTAAAATCCTCCACCTTCGTTATCTCTGCTCCCTGTAACATCACCGTTCCTCCTGGGTCCTTCTCATTCACACACATGTATTCTGATTTTCTGAGGCTAACCTTCATTCCCCTCCTTTCCAGGGCATACCTCCACCTCTCTAGATTTTCCTCCACTTGTTAAATAAAGACTTTGTGGTGGTCTAGTGGTATAGGGCGCTGGATCGCTGATCCAAAGTTTGGGGGTTTGAGTCCCACTCTCCACAAGGTTGTCACTGTCCCCCCCAGTGCAGTTAACTGGGTTATCAAAGGCGGGCCATGTCTCTCACTGTCTATGGTGTGAGATTCATGTAAAAGAACCATTGCTGACTTTCGTAAAGAGTAGCTGCAAAGTCGTCAGCGTGTTTCTGTCCCTTGCTAAAAAGGGTTGTGACAGGAAGAGCATCCGACGTAAAAACCGCTGCCAAATCAAACATGTGAATCAAATGATTTGCTGTGGCGACTCCCGAGTAAAAGCGAAAAAGCCGAAAGGAAGACAGACAGTTAAATGAAGACTTTATTTTTTTATATTTTTACAGGTACAAAAACACAATTAAACTAAATAACAGCTAATTTGTACATTTCTGTCATCCCTGGGAAGGTGAACATACACCAATGCAATAGAGTTAACAGAGAACAAAATATCATTACAAAAATCCATAAGTGAAAGATTTTGAATGAAAGCAGTAAAATCATTATCATATAATTCAATTAAAGGCAACAATTTATGGTGACATTCTTACATGGACTTCAGCTAAATGAGTTTAAATTCAAACCTTCCTGCGTCAGCTAATATTTGTCGGTACAGAATCCAACTTGCCTCGTCAGAATAATCAAATGATGGCATTCTCTGAAATTGGCAGTGCAAAAATAGGATCGTAAACATCAAACATTTATCAGACTAAAATCTTCCCTCCAACCCCAACCCCTCCCCCAACCCCCCAAAAAAATCCTCCTCCTCCCAAAAAATTGCAGTAATGATAATCTGTTGGCTCTTTATCCAATACTTAGAAGATTCATTTATAAAGTGAATACACGGGGCTTTAGTGTACTTACACCGGCCTGAGACCAAGTTATTATAAAGTGTGATAAATCAGGGGGCAATCATAGACCGTACTAAAAGCTTAGCAGAAGACAGAAAAGCACAAGTCCTGGGGTTGAAGATTGAGTTTCTGTTGACTCATGAATGACAAGCCTTCTGTATGGAGCTTGCAAGCTTGCATGTTCTCCCCATGCATGTGTGAGTTTCCTCTGGGTACGCTACCGATGACTCCCACAGTTAGCTTCTTTCTTTCGTCTGTTGGGTTTTTACACCCGAGCCTCATGGCTCATCAGGCCGGTGCTTATCCCCAGTTTCCATAGCGTGAAGCAACCAGGGGTTCAACTCCCCCTGGATGGGACGCTAGTCCATCGCAGGTTACCTTCCCAGTATATTTTTACTGGTACCCATTTATACTGCAGGGTGAACAGAGGCACACTTGTGGTCGAGACCTTGCCCAGGGGTCTTAGCACAGTGAGGGTCTCAGTGGGACTCGAACTCACAACCTCCTGATCATGAGCGCAGCACCCTAACCACTACGCCAGCGGTCCCACAGTTAGCATATTAGGCAAATTGGTTGCTCTAAATTGTCCCATGTGTAAATGTGTGTGTGAATGGTTGTGTGTGTTGTCCTGCAATGGACTGGTGAGGTGTTCAGGGCGTACTTTCCTTTACCCAGTGTTAGTGAAAAGGCTCCAGTGTTTCTGCAATGACGAATGTTCGTGTGGTCTGTATCAGGACAACTTGACTCAGCACAACTCTCAGCTCACCTTTAAAGCAGCGCTCACTTTCATCTTCAGTGTGCGAACGGAATGCTAAAACTGCCAGTTTTATATCAGATGTCATTGATAGGTGAGGCTGAAAGTTTATAAAAATGGTCTTGCCCAAGACTATCTGTGGCATGGTACTCGAGAAAAGCCCATTAAAATCGGAGCTGTGTGCTAATCCATATCTGTCTTAAGGGCTTGTATTAAATTTTGAAATTATGTTTAATAATTTATGTAGCTAATCTGTGTTCAAATTAGATTAATGCCTGATGCAAAGTTCTAAGTGAAGCATGCTGCAACGGACATTAATTCAGGCAAGGGCCTGATATTCTTTACATCATTATGACTCACGAATACCCCAAGTAATTACACTAAATTGAATGTTAGCTGATCAGGATTATTCATATCTTCATATAAAGGTAACAATTCTTTCCCGATTTTTCCCCTGTTGAATAAATCTCTCCTTATTAATGAAACATTGCAGTTTGTTGATTTCAAAAGTAGTATTAACAGCTTTATTTTGCTCATACAATAAATAAGAAAGCTTGCACATCAAGTGAAATCTAGACTAATAAAGATATCATCTGTAATCTTTACTATAATAGTGAACTTCCTGTCGCAACCCTCTGCATTTATCCGAGCTTGGAACCGGCGTGAGGGCGGGCACTTGTTTGTCGTCGTCCCCCATCCCCCCACGGCTGCATTTTTATTATAATAGTGAACATTTACTCTTAAATATACACATGAGTCAGTTGTGCTTAATTTGATATTTACAAATAGAAATGCAAATTTCTTTGGGATCCTAATAATGGCAAGTGTGTGTGAGTTCCATGAGATGGTCACCACACTTTGGTGGAGACAGATCACTGAATTATTGTTTGCTTTGGCTAGTGGTGGTGGGGCCGGTGGCGTAGTGGTTAGGGTGCTGCACTCATGCTCAGGAGGTTGTGAGTTCAAATCCCACTGAGACCCTCACTGTGCTGAGACCCCTGGGCAAGGTCTCAACCACAAGTGTGCCTCTGTTCAGCCAGCAGTATAAATGGGTACCAGTAAAATATACCGGGAAGGTAACCTGCGATGGACTAGCATCCCATCCAGGGCGAGTTGAACTCCTGGTCGCTTCATGTTCCGGAAACCGGGGATAAGTACCGGCCTGATGAGCCACGAGGCTAAACCACTAGGCTCGGGTGTAAAAACCCAACAGACTTACCTTACCCTTATCTAGTAGTATTTTATTTATATTTTCTAAGTGTATGTGTGTAACCACCAGAAAAATAAAAACTCTAAACCAGACTACCTGAACCAGACATAAAATAATCTCAAGCAACACCAGCAAATCTCATAGCCAGGATATTGACCAACTACAGTGTCATTTTTTGGTTGAGGGTAGAAATGTAATATGCTACATTAGATGGCGCCGGGTGACCTGCAGCCAGTTACAGGAGCTCTTCAGTTTATTTTCCTTTTTTTTTCTCTTTTCTATTGTATATAGGAGTGTTTCTTTATCTTTTTTCAAATTTTCTTTTTCTTTCTTCAATACTGCATCTGGGAATTTATACTATTTATGTATCTATTTATTTATTTACTTATATAATATATATGTATGTGTGTACGTTTGTATCTATTTTTGCACCCCCTACTGATGATACTGAAGAGCCTGTAACAGTGAATTTCTCCATTGTGAGATTAATAAAGCTGTATTTTATCTTATCTTTCCTATCACTATCTAATTCCACTAGCATTTGTATGACCTCTCGTCTTAGTTTAATTATCTTTATAACAAGTACCATATTGTTTCAAGCTTTTAATTTCAGCACTTACTCCACAAACATTTATTCACCACCAAGTCTGTCTGTCTACATGCTTTGTTTTTTTTATTCTACACAAATCTGAGCTGTGGTCTATGAGCTTCTAATTTCGGGTTTCAGTTTTGTTATTTATAATACATTTTGGGGTTTTTTGCTTGCTTTTTTTTGTTTGTTTGTTTGTTTTTTATTGTAGCCAATCATCATACACATCAGCGATATGCAACAGTCAATCGGCATCAATTTGTCAACATGGTAAACTTATTTTGTTTTGTGTGTTGGGCACATGAAGGCAAGGGACAACTATTCAAAATGAAGTCGATAAGTTAACGCCATATTCTATAATGCTCTGCACAGGAGCTCTGCTACATTCTTAGTAATATTCATGCAATTTTATGTCAAACAACAAAATATTTTCTCACTATTGTGGAATAATACCCCATTGCAGAGACACTTACTTACGAGTCACATACCACAGGTGTTTGTGATTTATCTCTGAAAGTGAAAGATAGGCATATCAGAGTGGCTTACAGATGGGCTTTCTCTTTATAAATAGCCCCGTCTGGTGCACAGTGTGACAGTGGCAGGCCTGTGGCAACAAGCCCAGGAAGCAGATGATGAATGGGGGCTGCCAAGCTTTAGTGCTTTCCACCAAAGTGTTTCAGCACACAGAGCTAACTGATCAGAAGTGTGTGAGTAAAAGTGAAGACTTCCAGAAACATAGCCAGATTTAGTGTCTGATGGGTCTTATTTCTTCTCATATTCTTTATTTTATGTCTCATCTCGACATATTAATATATCTGTAGCCTGTGCATAACAACCGCTTTGTGATTGTTTTTTCGTCAAAATCAATAATGGGTTATATTAATAAATGTGAGAGAGAGATTTCCTTTCGGCTTTTTCCCTTTATCAGGGGTCGCCACAGCGAATGATTTGCACGTTTGATTTGGCATAGGTTTTTATGTCGGATGCCCTTCCTGACACAACCCTTTTAGCAAGGGACAGAAACACACTGATGGCTTTGCAGCTACTCTTTCACGAAAGTCAGCAATGGTTCTTCAACATGAACCTCTCACCATAGACAGTGAGGGACATGGCCTGTCTTTGATAACCCAGTTAGCTGCACTGGGGGGGGACAGTAACAACCTTGTGGAGACTCGAACCCCCAACCTTAGGATCAGTAATTCAGTACCCTATACCACAACTGCCACCACTGGTCATATTAACAAATGTGATGTCAAGATTTCTAATTTCATTTCTGCACCATTGTTTACAGGAATAGGCATCCTGTAGGTTTAAAATGTTTAATTGTACTTTTTTTTTTTTTTTTACAAATCTGGAATAGCTTAGCCCCTGTATTGCTACGCTGAAACTAAGCTGATATGAATACAGCAGTCTAACATTCAGAATCACAGTTCAGGGTAAAGGCAGTGACGTTCATTTGCTTTCATTTATTGATGCTGACCAAACATGCATTTTTGCATTTTTTGCTTCTGGAAATAGAATTTGATAATATTACAGTTATATACTCAGAGTCTATAAAGAAATAATCTTAACTCAAGCTGGGATAGAAAGAATAGATTCGAACAGAATAGATAAAAATTCAGTAGTTAAAAGATCTTCCTCTGAGGTAGCCATCCATTTCATAACACCATCCAAGTTATAAAACCACAAAGTTCAGTCTGCTGTGTCTGGTTAATTAAAAGAGATCCTTGTGAAATGTAATCACCCCATGTGGGCATTAAATTTAAATTATGCAGGTTATAACAGTAAGCTATTTTGCAGTGCCGTGTAAGCACATATAGTTTTAATGGAAGTAACCTTCTGCCCCTCATAAAATCAAAATCAGAAATATGAATAGAGACATAAGTTCACAGGACTGCGTGGATGCTGTGGCATGGCTGTCACATTATTACTGGGTACGTCAAAACTCTCAATGTCAAGAGAATAGCAGAGAATACTGGCTTTAATAAGCATATAGGAGCTTGATTTGGTAGAAGGTCAGCAGAAAATACAGGAGAGCCTTATCAGTATTCCGTAGAGTTGGATGGAACAATGATGTATTTGAATTTGTTGTTGGAAGGACCCGAGACAAGTGATGAGCATGACTAGCTATAAAAGCAGCTCAGGATATTACCCTCCCCTGTCTGCACACAAAGCACATTCTGGATTGTAGAACTCCATCTAATTTCCTGTTTATGTACACCGGCAACACACACACACACACACACCACACACGCCACACACACACACACACACACACACCACACACACCCACACCCCCACACACACCCACACACACACACACACACACACTTTCCGCTGTTAATTGGGACCAAAATCCCCCGCAATAACTGAAATCCGCGAAGTACAATCAACCCCCTCCCCCCAAACTGACGTATACGTACATGTATATGTGTATATAATATTAATAAATACATATTCAATGCTATAAATGTTTATAATAACAATTAAACATCAAAAATAATGCATAAGATGTAAATAACATATAAATACACACACATTAAGACACATGCACACAGATGTGCACCTCACAAAAATGTAAATAGTTTTGATGGGAGATTTTGGGGATTTTTTGTTTTGTGTTTGTTTAGGAGGCGGTGCATAAATGGCCTAGTTTTGTGGCATTCTCCTTAACCTTTTCCCCTTTTCTTCCTTAATTTCCTTATTGTTTATTTTGATGAATATAAAAAAAAAAAAAAAAAAAAAAAAAACGCAATGCACTGAAGCTGCATAAATTGAAGCACGAAGTAGCGAGGCATCCCTGTGTGTGTGTGTGTGTGTGTGTGTGTGTGTGTGTATATATATATATATATAATGCAGCCGTGAGGGGGGGGGGCACAAACCAGTGTCTCTCCTTCACGCCGATCCCAAGCCCGGATAAATGCAGAGGGTTGCGTCAGGAAGGGCATCCGGCGTAAAAACAAATGCCAAATAAACTATGCGAATCACAAGAAAGAATAACATACCGGATCGGTCGAGGCCCGGGTTAACAACGACCGCCATCAGTGCCGTGAACCAACAGGGTGCTGATGGAAATTGGACTACTGTTGGTCGAAGATGTCGAAGAAGGAGAGGCGGGAGGCGTGTCCGTTGCCAGAGAGAGAAGAGGAAAGGCATGAGTCTAGGACTGAGAGTAGGGACTTTGAATGTTGGAACTATGGCAGGAAAAGATAGAGAGCTGGCTGACATGATGCAGAGGAGGAAGGTGGACATACTGTGTGTTCAGGAGACCAGGTGGAAAGGTAACAAGGCTAGAAGCATAGGAGCAGGGTTTAAGCTATTTTATCATGGTGTGGATGGGAAGAGAAATGGAGTAGGAGTCATCTTGAAGGAGGAGTTTGCCAGGAATGTTCTAGAAGTGAAAAGAGTGTTAGACAGAGTGATGAGTCTCAAGTTAGAAATTGAAGGTGTGATGTTCAATGTTGTTAGTGCTTATGCCCCACAGACAGGATGTGAGCGAGAAGAGAAGGAGAGATTCTGGAGGGAGTTAGATGAAGTGATGCAGAGTACCCCCAGAGGTGAAAGAGTGGTCATCAGGGCAGACTTCAATGGACATGTTGGTGCAGGAAACAGAGGGGACGAGGAAGTGATGGGTAGGTTTGGTATCCAGGACAGGAACACAGAAGGACAGATGTTGGTAGATTTTGCAAAAAGGATGGAAATGGCTGTGGTGAATACTTTCTTCCAGAAGAGAGAGGAGCATAGGGTGACTTATAAAAGTGGAGGTAGGAGCACACAGGTAGACTACATCTTGTGCAGGCGATGTAATTTAAAGGAAGTCAGTGACTGCAAAGTAGTAGCGGGTGAGAATGTTGCCAAACAGCATAGGATGGTGGTGTGCAGGATGATGCTGATGGTGAGGAAGGTGAAGAAGGCAAAGACAGAACAGAAGACAAAGTGGTGGAAGCTGAAAAAGGAAGAGTGTCAGGTTGTCTTCAAGGAGGAGTTGAAACAGGCTTTGGGTGGTCAGGAAGTGCTTCCAGATGACTGGACAACTACAGCTAATGTGATCAGGGAGACAGGTAGGAGAATACTTGGTGTGTCATCTGGAAGGAAAGTAGATAAGGAGACTTGGTGGTGGAATGAGGAAGTGCAGGAGTGTGTACAAAGGAAGAGGTTAGCTAAGAAGAAGTGGGACATTGAGAAAACCGAAGAGAGTAAACAGGAGTACAGGGAGACACAGCGTAAGGCAAAGGTAGCAGTGTCAAAGGCCAAACAGAGCGCGTTTGATGACTTGTATGCTCGGTTGGACAGTAAAGAGGGAGAAAATGATTTATAGAGGTTGGCACAGCAGAGAAATAGAGATGGGAAGGACATGCAGCAAGTTAGATTGATAAAGGACAGAGAGGGAAATGTACTGACTGATGACAGAAGTGTGCTGGGAAGATGGAAAGAGTACTTTGAAGAGCTGATGAATGAGGAAAATGAGAGAGAAAAAAGAGAAGAAGAGGTGACTGTTGAGGACCAGGAAGTAGCAAAGATTATTAAGGGTGAAGTGAGGAGGGCATTGAAGAGGATGAAGAATGGAAAGGCAGTTGGTCCTGATGACATACCGGTGGAGGTATGGAAGTGTCTAGGAGAGGTAGCAGTAGATTTTCTGACAAGAACATTTTACAGGGTCTTAGAGAGTGAGAGGATGCCAGAGGAATGGAGGAGAAGTGTGCTGGTGCCCATTTTTAAGAACAAGGGAGACGTGCAGAGTTGTGGCAACTACAGAGGGATAAAGTTGATGAGCCATATGATGAAGTTATGGGAAAGAATAGTGGAAGCTAGACTAAGGGCAGAGGTCAGCCTTTGTGAACAACAGTTTGGTTTCATGCCAAGAAAGAGCACCACAGATGCAGTGTTTGCCTTGAGGATGTTAATGGAGAAGTACAGAGAAGGTCAGAGGGAGCTGCATTGTGCCTTTGTGGATCTGGAGAAAGCATATGACAGGGTGCCGAGAGAAGAACTGTGGTATTGCATGAGGAAGTCTGGAGTGGCAGAGAAGTATGTTAGAGTGGTGCAGGACATGTATGAGAGATGTAAGACAGTGGTGAAGTGTGCTGTCGGTGTGACACAAGAGTTCAAGGTGGAGGTGGGACTGCATCAAGGGTCAGCTCTCAGCCCCTTCTTGTTTGCTATGGTGATGGACAGGCTGACAGACGAGGTTAGACAAGATTCCCCATGGACTATGATGTTTGCAGATGACATTGTGATCTGTAGTGAGAGCAGAGAACAAGTGCACTAAAATCTAGAGAGGTGGAGGTATGCCCTGGAAAGGAGGGGAATGAAGATTAGCCTCAGTAAGACAGAATACATGTGCATGAATGACAAGGACCCAAGAGGAACGGTGAGATTACAGGGAGATAAGAAAGGTGGAGGATTTTAAGTACTTAGGCTCAACAATCCAGAGCAATGGAGAGTGTGGAAAAGAGGTCAAGAAGCGTGTGCAGGCAGGTTGGAATGGTTGGAGAAAAGTGTCCGGTGTGATGTGTGATAGGAGGGTATCGGCAAGAATGAAAGGAAAAGTGAACAAGACGGTGTTGAGGCCAACGATGTTGTATGGGTTAGAAACAGTGGCCCTGGGGAAAAGACAGGAGGCAGAGCTGGAGGTAGCAGAGATGAAAATGTTGAGGTTCTCTTTGGGAGTAACAAGGATGGATAGGATTAGGAATGAGCACATCAGAGGGACAGCACATGTAAGACGTTTTGGAGACAAAGTCAGAGAGGCTAGATTGAGATGGTTTGGACATGTACAGAGGAGGGATAGTGAGTATATTGGTAATAGGATGCTGAGGCTGGAACTACCAGGCAGAAGGCCTAGAGGAAGACCAAAGAGACAATTCATGAATGTGGTGAAGGAGGACATGAAGGTCGTTGGTGTAAGAGAAGAAGATGCAAAGGATAGGGTGAGATGGAGGCAGATGATTCACTGTGGCGACCCCTGAAGGGAAAATCCGAAAGGAAAAGAAGATATATACATATATATATACACATATATACATATATATATATATATATATATATATATATATATATATATATATATATATACATATACATATATATATGCATATACATATATATACATATACATATATATACATATCCATATATATATATATATATATATATATATATATATATATATATATATATATATATATATATATATATCCATATATATATATATATATATATATATATATATATATATATATATATATATATATATATATATATATATATATATATAGGAATAATAAAGTTAGTTGACCTAACCTACCTGGGCCAACCGAATGCTCTCATGGTGGCCCAGTTTCTTCAAAGGCAGATATGGACTGATAGTGATTCTGGTCCTCATCAGCCACCGACCAGGCCGGGTTACTTCAGTAAGTATGGGTTTCGGCGGCTTCCGGTGGTACCCCCCGGCCTGGCGCCGCCAGCAGCTATTGCCACCAGACCAGATAATCACTCCTTCCCCCATACTGGCATGCAGCTCCAGGTCCATATGGCTTTGCTTGCTTTTTCTGCTGCTTCTCCAATTCTCCTCAGGGCTCTACTTCTCTCTCCTCCTCCGATTCCAATTGCCTTGAGGAAGGCCGCCATGGAAGCAGCCGGGAAGCCCCGGCAGCCAACCTCTACTGTCCAGACCTGGACTGCCCAGCCATTTCTTTTTCCCTCAGTCTCCAGCGTTATATACTTGTTTCTTTTCAGCTCCCCTGAGATCTCCACCCTCTCCTCACTTGGCACTGTCAGCTCGATAACCCCCATCCTCTTAGTGCTATTTGACAACAGCAGCATATCCGGTCTGAGGTTTGTCTCTGCCACTTTCTCTGGGACCTTGAGTTTCTTATCCAGATCAACTAAGAGGTGCCAGTCTGCTGCCCCATCCAAATAATTACCTGCTGATTGTTGGATCTTTACTTTGGGTTTTTCTCCTTGCTTCACAAAGGTGATCCCACCACTCTCCCTTGTCCTTGGGGATGCGTTGTTGTTTCTTCTTCTTTCTTCGACACACTGGGCTATCTCTATCATCTGATCATCATCATCATCATCTTCTTCCGCTTAGTCCAGGGTCGGGTCGCGGGGGCAGCAACCTTCGCAAAAAGGTCCAGACATCCCTCTCCCGAGCTACTTCCTCCAACTCTCCCGGGGGGACACCGAGGCGGTCCCAGACAAGCCGAGAGACATATATATATATATATATATATATATATATATATATATATATATATACATATATATACACACCCCATTGATGTACTGGTGGTAGGGTGCTGGCTTACTGACTGAAAGTCAGGGGTTTAAGTTCCACTATCACCAACTTGTCACTGCTGTCCCCCATTGCAGCCAATTGGGCTATCAAAGGCCAGCCATGTCTCTCACTGTCTCTGGTGAGGTATGTAGGAAAGAGCCTTTGATGTTGTCAGAGATGAAAGTAAGCTATAACGCACCAGAACGCCATGCTGGTAAGAAATATTCAGATCTCTTCTACCCGAACACACCAGTACACCTCGGAAAAGTACCTTTTACCCATGCGTACAATGCGAGCCCTTTTTTATTCAAGCCAGTTTTACCGAAAGACATGTAAAACTGATGAATACATAAATCATCTCCAGAATATGCCTTTTGTGAGCTGTTGAAATAGGTTACATTGCACTGGACGAGCACTATAATTTGTAGGTTACAGTGCATGCTTACTGTGATTGGTTACAACTTGTAGTAGGTAGAATCACTGTAGCCTAACCTTTATCCAATTGTGGTCTGTTTTGGTTTTGTTTTGTTTTGTTGAGGGGGGTTTTTGGGAGGGGGGAAGTTCTGCAGACAACAGGGTACTCATTTGTGCAAAATAAACAAAACAAAAATCTCCAAGTCATAAATTGTGAGTTTTTTCTGTGTTTTGAAATGCTCTCTATCATGCGTGCAGCACTAATCCCTTTTGCAAACAAATACATGTGGAAGAAAGAAAACTCAATGCGCTCCTTTCATTGGATGGCTGGTTGCCTAGGTGATGGAAGGACCTCAGACAGTGCTGGGTTGTCAGCTGGAGGTTGGGTGCATCCTTTTGATTAGGGGCAGTATCTAAACACAGCCTTGTACTTGAAGGCCAAAAATGCAAAGAAAATCGGATTTAATGTTTAAGAGAAAGAGGGATGACGAGGAAGTTGAGGAACAGAGAGTGGAAAGTGCAGAGGAAGCACATGGAGCACGGAGGCTATGCAGTAGACCACATATAGGCCAATGAATGGCTGAAAATGTTACTAGACCTGAACACAACAGTAGGCTGCATGATTTTTTTTCTTTATTGTACATTTACTGTGAGCCAAGGCTGTAAGAAAGCTTCTGAAAACACTTTGATTATGTTGAAGTTGTTGTGTTATTATTGTTCTGATGTTATCTCCCCTTAACGAAGTACTTAAATGTTTTGTTTATATACACATTTACAGTATTTAGTAGACACTCCTATTCAGACCACCGTTCAGAAGTCACTATCAGTGAATATATTCTTGTGCTGGTTTGTTAGAACACAGACTAAGTATACCATCAGTCAAACCCAGTATTTGTTGTGTGGGTTTGTTTGTTTGTTTGTTTGTTTACAGCAGAGTGCTCATCTAAGTACTGCTGAAAAAGGTAAGTTTTCAGCTGTCATTCGAAGATACCCAGTGACTCTGCTTTCCGAATGTCCAGAGGAAGTTCTTTCCACCACCTTGGAACCAGAACAGAGATGAGTTTAGACAATGCTGTGAGCTCTCCTTCAGACACTGCACGAAGCCTTGGAGTACCCATGGACAATCGCCTGTCTTTTTCTTCTCATATCACCAATCTTTCTCGATTATGTCAGTTTCTTCACTTTAATCATCCATTTCTTTCCAGGAAGGCCACTCAGATACTTGTTCAATCCCTTGCCATCTCAAGACTAGATTACTGCAACTCACTCCTGGCAGTTCTACTTTTGAGTGCTATTTGACATCTGTAAATAATCCAGAACACAGCTGTGTGGCTTCTTTAGAACTTTCCAAATTTTTCCCCACCACACCACTCCTACAATCTCTCCAGTGGACTCCTATAGCTGCTTGCATTGTGTTTAAAACACTCATGCTTGCCTGCAAAGCCAAAATGGACTTGCACCTTCCTACCTCTAAGCCAGTGGTTCCCAACCTGGGTTCGATCGAACCCTAGGGGTTCGGTGAGTCGGTCTCAGGGGTTCGGCGGAGCTTCTGCCACGGAGGTCAGGACACACCCGACTCATCATGTCAATTAGTGATGACACGGCCCATAGTTTGCCCACCCCTGGTCTAAGGAGAATGCAAGATCTTGATGTGGGGATGAGTTAGCTGAGATGAACAGCAATTCATTCTTGCTGGTATTAAGTTGTCAGATGCTGAGCTGCCATCCGTGAGGAGATACTGTACTAGCCAGACGTGCAGAGATCCGGGCAGAAACATCAGTGCCTGAGGAAGAAGAAGAGACAACAAGTTGAGTGATGTATACAGATATACTTTGTGTTCTGTTGAACAATGACATTTTTGTTCATTATAAATCTTTAAAAGAAGATTTTTTGCAGTTGTTAAATGTGATCAGAGGTCACAATACCCATATGGTAGTTGCACCAGTTAAAAAATTCATTAATACACACACACACATATATATATATATATATATATATATATATATAAATATATATATATATATATGTGTGTGTGTGTGTGTGTGTATATATATATATATATATATATATATATATATATAGAGAGAGAGAGAGAGAGAGAGAGAGAGACAGAGAGTTGAAGTTAACAACTTTTTCATGCATATTTTTTGTTTGTTTATATTATCGTTGTATAATTTTAGGTGTTCTTTCTTCTGAATGCTCTCAGGATTATCATGGGGTTCTGTTGTTTGAGGTCTGATCATGTTCTGCCCTTTGTCTGCTACACTGTCTTTGTTTATGTAGCACTGAAAACTGGAAAAAGCCACTAGATCAGAAAGAAATCACATTGAAGGTTTATCACCATGATCTTTGCAATATTATTATTTTACCTCCACCAACAATGGTGGCCTTCATGTCATGTGTATGAGCATGTGTACATCTGTGCATCTATCCATTCAAACTTCTTGTGGGAACTCTATATTCCTGAACAGACTTTGACCAAACTTTTATTAAATACTCACGAAGAAAGGCCTGTGAACTGATATGGTTCTGAGGTTTTCTTTCTTTCGTCTTTTCCTTTCGGCTTTTTCCCATTTTCAGGGGTCGCCACAGCGAATTGTCTGCTTCACATGTTTGATTTTGGCATCGGTTTTTATGTCAGATGCCCTTCCTGACACAACCCTTTAGCAAGGGACAGAAATACGCCAACGGCTTTGCAGCTCCTCTTTATGAAAGTCAGCAATGGTTCTTTTACATGAACCTCTCACCATAGACAGTGAGAGACATGGCCGGCCTTTGATAACCAAGTTAGCTGCACTGGGGGGGACAGTGACAACCTTGTGGAGAGTGGGACTCGGACCCAGCGCCTTTTATCACCAGGCTTCCACTGCCTCCTGGAAAAGTTCTGAGGTCACAGGTCAAGATCACATGCGTTCATCTTGGAAAAATCTCTGTAGGCTGAGTGCCTGCATGGATTCAGTTTAAACTTTCACCAGTTACTTATTATTAAATGCCCACGAACACTGACAGGTATTAAGGATATTGGTCAAAGATCAGGGTCACAGTTCAAGCACACGTGAAAAAGGTTTATCGTGGATGCAAGGGTTGCATTGTTTTGAGTAATTCTGTTTTCATTATAATTACCATTGCTATAAATAGAGTTCTAAAACATGAGTTTGATATTTCCATGACGTTATACACAGCAATTTACACAGTATGCATTGTTGTCACACCATGGGATTTTTTAAAATCCCTTTTAAATGATTAATATCTGGCAGCGTTGTGTAGCGCATGTAATGACGGTTTCTGGTCACGAGGTGGCGGAAAAGGTATCTACAGTGTCACGTAATATGAATTAGATTTAGATTTCTTAAAATCATACAAATACTAATTTTTAAACCACACTATGTTAGCTTTCTGTATCCTAGTACTGCATACAAAAGATAATATTGTGGAATGATTATGTTTGCTACAACTATGATACTGATAGTATGGAAAACACACGTGATTGTGATTCATTTCCATTTTATATTAAGTCAGTTTGTGAAAATAGAAAAAAATAAAGCAAATGAAAAACAATTTACTCTAGACTTTTAAGCAATTTTTTGGGGTGTTGATTGGTTAACTTTATTAGTTAACATTTATGTACAATTTATGCTGGTTGATTCATGGCGTGCTTTCGACTTGCCAGGACCGTGCAAAGCCAGGTTATAGCAGAAAATGGTGGATGTAAACAAAAACAACATCAACGGAGATGCTCCATGTAAAAAATGCAAGAGACTACTAAGTGATGAAAACTTATGTGTTAGGTGTGACAGGTGTGAACAATGGACTTGTAAAAAGTGCTTGAAATGGTCTAAAAAAGAATACAATGTCATCACGTCCATGAGCCACATCCACTGGTACTGTATTGAAGAATGTGAAATAAAGATGTTCGAGGCAGCAGCCAGCCATGGACATAAATATTGAGAGAAAATGTAAACAGTTCCTATACACATATGAAAATAGATTGACTATAGTGGAAGAAAATATGAAAGAAAAAAAAAAAAGCTAGAGAAGAAAGAAGTGGAGAAAATCATAGAAGACAAAATGAAGGACCTCAATGAAGTGATAACAGAAATGAGTGAAAGAAATAACAGAGAGTCAAACCTTGTGATATGGGAGATAACAGAGGAAGAAGTAGAAAACTGGGAAGAGAGATACAAGAAGAGAGACTTGGAAGAAGTATGAAAACTACTAGCACCTGTTGCAGAGGAAGCGGTATTGTGGGTTAATAGAATCGGAAAACATGAGAAGGAAGCTGAAAGGTGTAGAGCAACACGTGCGGGACTTGAAAGTGGAATAACAGTATCAAAAGTTTTAAGAAAATAAAGAAGATTACGGAAAAGCCAGAAGCGGAAAACATCTCCATAAATCATGACCTGATAAAAATGGAAAGAGATAAGGAGAGGAAAATGGCGGAGCAGGTGAAAGAAATGAACAGGAAGGGGGGGAGGAAAGTACAAGATTCGCGGACCCCATGGGCAAGAAAAATAGTGCAAATCATTTAATAGACAATCTTCTTCATCAGTTGTTTTGAACAGTGCAAATAAGTTGAGTGTTGTTAAGGATTTTAACAAGGTACAGAAACTCAAATGCATGTATACTAATGCAGATCAGCTGAGAAACAAACTAGGTGAACTTGAAGTGAGGTCTAATACAGACATGCCCAACATTATAGGTGTGACTGAGGTCAACCCCAAAAGGAAAAACCTAGAAGTGCTTCAGAGTGAATACTGTATAAGATATTCAGTCAAAATCTAGACAGAGACAAAAGAGGGATACTGATGTTTTTCAATGAAAGACTCGAGGCTGTGAAGATACAACTGCAGAAAGAGTTTGAGGAGTGTTTACTTATTGACATCAATCTAAAAAGTAAAGATAAGCTACTTCCAGCAACAATATATAGATTGCCAACTACTAACGAAAATACCAACAAGAAATGAAATGAATTGTTGATAAACATTAAGGAGCTCGGATACTCACATCTTCTCGTGATGGGAGACTTCAATTACCGTGGTATAGATTGGGAAAGCAGCACAACCCCTTTCAAGGACTCGATAGACAATCCTGAGCAAAGATTTCTTGACGGTATCCAAGAAGGAAACCTATTCCAGCATGTGACAGACCCCACAAGAAGGAGATGAACAGACAAAGCAAATGTCCTCGACCTTATCCTTACTAATGAAGAAACCATGATAATCGAGATTGACTATCAAAGTCCACTTTGGAAGAGTGATCATGCTGTTTTGGTGCTTGAATACAACTGCTACACAGAGTACAAAGACAATGACATCGGAAAAAAAGACTTCTATACAAGAAAGCTGAGTACATTCAGATAAATAGACAGATTACAGAAACAAAATGGTCAGATCTGCTAGAGACTGAAAAAGAAGATAATGATATTGATAGTGTGTGGGATAAATTCACTAACAAGCTAAACGAGATTGAGGACAGATTCATTCCAGTTAGAAGAGGAAGCAAAAAGAGTGGACGGTGGAAAATCCCATCCCAAAAGAACTGCAATTAATGATAAAGAGGAAACATGCTTTATCAAGAAAAGCTTCAAAAACAGGAAAGGAAGAGGACCAAAAGGATTACTGTACAGTATAATCAGGAATAAGGTCAAAAGGGAGATGGATAAGATAAAGAAGAACTTTGAATTAAACCTAGCGAGTAATGCGAAAGAAAATCCGAAGGCCATCTGGAAATTCATAAAATCCAAATCTAAAACAAGAGAAGGAATTGGAGACCTTAGACTGGACCCAAACAACAAAGACTCTGAAAAAACAAGTGATAACACGACCAAGTCAGAAATACCAGCTACATACTTCACCAGAGTGTTCACAGAAGAACCAGAAGGGGACCTACCTATGTTCAACAAAAGATCACGAGAAGACCAGACAGAGACGCTTCAGATAACAGATACAAAGCTCACCAAAGTTTTAAAATATCTAAAGCAGGACAAATCACCAGGACCAGATGTAATTCATCCCTATTTCCTAAAGTAGGTGGCAGAGACACTAAGTACCCCCCCCCCCAAGATAGTTTTTGATAGATCATTGACTACAGGCAAAAAATGCAGCCATGAGGTGGGGGGGGCACTAACCAGTGTTTCTCCCCCTCATGCCGGTCCCAAGCCCGGAGAAATGCAGAGGGTTGTGTCAGGAAGGGCATCCGACGTAAAACCAACGCCAATTACTTATAATGCAAATCAAAAGTATTACCTCCATACCGGATCGGTCGAGGCCCGGGTTAACAACGACCGCCATCAGTGCTGTCAATCAACAGGGTGCTGATGGAAATTGGACTACTGTTGGTCGAAGACGTCGAAGAAGGAGAGGTGGGAGGCGTGTCCGTAGGCAGAGAGAGAAGAGGAAAGGCATGAGTCTAGGACTGAGAGTGGGGTCTTTGAATGTTGGAACTATGCACAGAAAAGGTAGAGAGCTGGTTGACATGATGCAGAGGAGGAAGGTGGACATACTGTGTGTTCAGGAGACCAGGTGGAAAGGTAGCAAAGCTAAAAGCTTAGGAGCAGGGTTTAAGCTATTTTATCACGGTGTGGATGGGAAGAGAAATGGAGTCAGAGTCATCTTGAAGGAGGAGTTTGTCAGGAATGTTCTAAAAGTGAAAAGAGTGTCAGACAGAGTGATGAGTCTCAAGTTAGAAATTGAAGGTGTAATGCTCAATGTTGTTAGTGCTTATGCCCCACAGGCAGGATGTGAGCTAGAAGAGAAGGAGAGATTCTGGAGTGATTTAGATGAAGTGATGCAGAGTACCACCAGAGGTGAAAGAGTGGTCATTGGTGCAGACTTCAATGGACATGTTGGTGCAGGAAACAGAGGGGACGAGGAAGTGATGGGCAGGTTTGGTATCCAGGACAGGAACGCAGAAGGACAGATGTTGATCGATTTTGCAAAAAGGATGGAAATGGCTGTGGTGAATACTTTCTTTGAGAAGAGACAGGAGCATAGGGTGACTTATAAAAGCGGCGGTAGGAGCACACAGGTAGACTACATCTTGTGTAGGCGATGTAATTTGAAGGAAGTCAGTGACTGCAAAGTCATCGTGGGTGAGAGTGTTGCCAAACAGCATACGATGGTGGTGTGCAGGATGACTCTGATGGTGAGAAAGGTGAAAAAGGCAAAGGCAGAGCAGAAGACAAGGTGGTGGAAGCTGAAAAAGGAAGAGTGTCGTGTTGTCTTCAAGGAGGAGTTGAAACAGGCTTTGGGTGGCCAGGAAGTGCTTCCAAATGACTGGACAACCACAGCAAATGTGATCAGGGACACAGGTAGGAGAGTACTTGGTGTGTCCTCTGGAAGGAAAGTAGATAAGGAAACTTGGTGGTGGAATGAGGAAGTGCAGGAGTGTGTACAAAGGAAGAGGTTAGCCAAGAAGAAGTGGGACATTGAGAGGACCGAAGAGAATAAACAGGAGTACAGGGAGACACAGCGTAAGGCGAAAGTAGCAGTGGCTAAGGCCAAACAGAGGGCGTATGATGACTTGTATGATAGGTTGGATAGTAAAGAGGGAGAAAATGATCTATACAGGTTGGCACAGCAGAGAAATAGAGATGGGAAGGACGTGCAGCAAGTTAGATTGATAAAGGACAGAGAGGGAACTCTATTGACTAATGACAGAAGTGTGCTGGGAAGATGGAAAGAGTACTTCGAAGAGCTGATGAATGAGGAAAATGAGAGAGAAAAAAGAGTAGAAGAGGTAACCATTGAGGAGCAGGATGTAACAAAGATCAGTAAGGGTGAAGTGAGAAGTGCATTGAAGAGGATGAAGAATGGAAAGGCAGTTGGTCCTGATGATATACCTGTGGAGGTATGGAAGTGTCTAGGAGAGGTAGCAGTAGATTTTCTGACAAGAACATTCAACAAGGTCCTTGAGAGTGAGCAGATGCCGGAGGAGTGGAGGAGAAGTGTGCTGGTGCCCATTTTTAAGAACAAGGGAGACGTGCAGAGTTGCAGCAACTACAGAGGGATAAAGTTGATGAGCCATACGATGAAGTTATGGGAAAGAATAGTGGAAGCTAGACTAAGGGCAGAGGTCAGAATTTGTGAACAACAGTTTGGTTTCATGCCAAGAAAGAGCACCACAGATGCAATGTTTGCCTTGAGGATGTTAATAGAGAAGTACAGAGAAGGTCAGAGGGAGCTACATTGTGCCTTTGTGGATCTGGAAAAAGCATATGACAAGGTGCCAAGAGAAGAACTGTTGTATTGCATGAGGAAGTCTGGAGTGGCAGAGAAGTATGTTAGAGTGGTGCAGGACATGTATGAGAGATGTAAGACAGTGGTGAGGTGTGCTGTCGGTGTGACCGACGAGTTCAAGGTGGAGGTGGGACTGCATCAAGGGTCAGCTCTGAGCCCCTTCTTGTTTGCTATGGTGATGGACAGGCTGACAGACGAGGTGAGACAGGAATCTCCATGGACTATGATGTTTGCAGATGACATCGTGATCTGTAGTGAGAGCGGAGAACAAGTGCAGGAAAATCTAGAGAGGTGGAGGTATGCCCTGGAAAGGAGAGGAATGAAGGTTAGCCTCAGAAAATCAGAGTACATGTGTGTGAATGAGAAGGACCCAGGAGGAACGGTGATGTTACAGGGAGCAGAGATAACGAAGGTGGAGGATTCTAAGTACTTAGGCTCAACAATCCAGAGCAATGGAGAGTGTGGAAAAGAGGTGAAGAAGCGTGTGCAGGCAGGCTGGAATGGTTGGAGAAAAGTATCCGGTGTGATGTGCGATAGGAGAGTGTCAGCAAGAATGAAGGGAAAAGTGTACAAGATGGTGGTGAGGCCAGCGATGTTGTATGGCTTAGAAACAGTGGCGCTGAGGAAAAGGCAGGAGGCAGAGCTGGAGGTAGCGGAGATGAAAATGTTGAGGTTCTCCCTGGGAGTAACGAGGATGGATAGGATCAGAAATGAGTATATCAGAGGGACAGCCCACGTAAGATGTTTTGGAGACAAAGTCAGAGAGGCTAGATTGAGATGGTTTGGACATGTACAGAGGAGGGATAGTGAGTATATTGGCAGTAGGATGCTGAGGTTGGAACTACCAGGCAGAAGGCCTCGAGGAAGACCGAAGAAGAGATTTATGGATGTGGTGAAGGAAGACATGAAGGTCGTTGGAGTCAGAAAAGAAGATGCGGAGGACAGGGTGAGGTGGAGGCGGATGATTTGCTGTGGCGACCCCTGAAGGGAGCAGCCGAAAGTAAAAGAAGAAGAAGAAGAAGATTGACTACAGGCAAAACACCTACTGGTTAGAAAGAAGCACAGATCAGTGCAATATACAAGAAGGGTGATAAATCGGATGCGAGTAACTACAGACCAGTGAGTTTAACATCGGTAATCTCAAAAGTTATGGAAAAGCTATTGAGGGACCACATAGTAGAACACATGAAAGCTAACAACCTGTTTAGTGCAAGATAATATGGATTAATTAGTGGCCGATCAACAACTCTTCAACTACTTGAAGTCATGGAGAGATAGAGCATAGCTATCGACGAGGGAAGGTAAATTGATTGTATCCATATGGACTTTAAGAAGGCCTTTGACACGGTGCCACACAGAAGACTCCTGAAAAAGATTACAGCATACGAAATCCATCCAAACACTATGGATAGACAATTTTCTGACAAACCGAAAACAGTTAGTCAGTGTTTGGTGAAGCACGCCCATCCCTCAAACCGGTAACATCAGTAATCCCTCAAGGATCAGTCATGGGACCAATCCTCTTTGTCCTGTATATCAACGACTTACCAGACACGTTGGACTCTAGCCTATCTTTTCACTGATGACATCAAAGTCTACAGTGAAATCATAACAGAAAAAGATCACGACACCCTCCAGAAAGATCTTCTGTAGTTAACAAAATGGAGTAATGATTGGTGACTAAGATTCCATCCTGAAAAGGGCAAAGTTATGAGCATAGGGAGAAAGGGAGGAAGTTATTCGGAATATTCTTACCAATTCATGAATAAAGATCTGGAGACAAGCCAATGGGAAAAGGATATTGGGGTTTTCATTGACAGTGACCTATCATTTGAAAAGCATATTGGAGAGAAGATCAAGAAGGCAAACTCCACATTCTCACCACTAAGAAGAACCTTCAAGTACCTAGATGCAAAGACTTTTATTCCACTCCACAGGACCTTAGTGAGAGTACATCTGGAATATGCAAGTCCAGTAAACGTCTTCAAATTTGACTTTTTTCATCAAACATATGCAAACTGATATTTTTCCCATTCTCCAAGGTCAAAATTAACTAAATATACCAGTTACTTTGATCTCCGACCTTGGCTATGCCTGCCCCAAGAGCCATGTGGTTTTATTGTTGACGTTTTTAAAAAAAAAAGCTGCAAAATTCGGGATATTATGTCTTTGTTTTCATTGTAGCTTCCCAGAGGTTGATGCTATAGCATTAAAAGTGGTACCAAATGAAAGCCAATAAAATTTTCTTGCATATGTCGTAAACACACAAACACCTGTGTAAATTTTAACCAATAAATACCTATTTTTTGTGCTTGGAAAGGATAACATACGATACATAACTTTGTCTCAAAAATGTTACTCTTAATGCAGGTATATCACAATCCCATATTATCACTAATTATGTTTTTTCTCTTCATTTTAGATTGTCAGTTAAGATTGATTTGTTAAGATTTGTGAACTGCTGACATCATGGCATCTAGAAGACAACTACGTAGCAGTAAACTGGTCAGCGATACATTAGTGACATCCTGTCTGACAGTTTGTTATGCAAAATATGTGTCAGTGCATTGCTATCACACTACTCAATTGATTTTTTGCAGTGTCCCAATTGTTTGTGCATTAAAATTAGTTAAAATTTACACAGATGTTCATATGTTTTGTTGTGTTTACTAACATGTTTTGTTGTCTCCCAAGACAACGAGTGAGTCTCCCGAGGGAGCGCCCTCCAACACACACACACACACCCCCCCCCCCCCTCGCCCCCAAAGACTCCAAAAAGGGTGGGTACTCTGAACTGTCATTTGGTGCATAAGCACAAATAACAGTCAGGATCCATTCCCCCACCCGAAGACGGAGGGAAGCTACCCTTTCGTCAACCGGGGAGAACCCCAACATTTGGGCACCGAGACGGGGGCAACAAGAATGCCCACACCGGCTCGCCGCCTCGCCCCATGAGAAACTCCAGAATAGAATAAGGTCCAGCCTCCCCCGAGATGGATGGTTCCAGAGCCCAAGCTATGCGTTGAGGTGAGCCCGACTATATCTAGTCGGTATCTCTCCACCTCACGCACCAGATCAGGCTCCTTCCATGGGTGGTGGGTCCATGGGAGGGCGGACCCATGTCTCCTTTTCGGGCTAGGCCCGGCCAGGCTCCATGAGCAGAAGCCCGACCACCAGGCGCTCACCTTCGAGCCCCTCCCCCGGGCCTGGCTCCAGGAGGGAACCCAGGTGACCCGCGTCCGGGCAAGGGAGACTGCTTCCATTGATGTCTCTTAGGTGTCATAGGGGTCTTCTGAATTGCACTTCGTCTGGACCTTCAGCCAGGACCTGTTTGCCTTGGGTGACCCTACCAGGGGCATTATGCCTCCAACAACATAGCTCCTAGGATCATTAGGTCAGGCAAACCCCTCCACCACGATAAGGTGGCAATTCAGGGAGGGGTATTTTCAAAGGTATTTATTTATTTTAAACTTATGTACAAGTCAGACATACATAAGTATAATACATTGCAACAGGTTTTTTTTTCCATTTTAGATATTAAAAAGTGTGCGTTAACTTGCAATGGTGTGGGATCAACTTTACAACAGTACAACCTTTAGTGTAATGTCGCTTTTATACAACAGTTCTATAAACAAGGTACTGTATTTATCTAGAATAAGTAATATTATGCACACAATGTGGGCAGTTATTTGTTGTTTACAAAAAAAAAAGAGCCACCCTCATTTTATTGCAAATGTGCGAACTCTGATCACCCACTACACTCTCACTGGCTTACTGGTTGTCTGCTGATTTTCATCTAAACTACTATATATATATATATATATATATCACATCTCCCTCCATCTCACCCTATCCTCTGCATTATTCTACTCTTACTCCAACTACCTTCATGTCCTCCTTCACCACATCCATTAATCTTCCCTTTGGTCTTCCTCTCGGCCTTCTGCCTGGTAGTTCCAACCTCAGCATCCTACTACCAATATATTCACTATCCCTCCTCTGTACATGTCCAAACCATCTCAATCTAGCCTCTCTGACTTTGTTTCCAAAACATCTTACATGTCTGTCCCTCTGATGTACTCATTTCTGATCCTATCCATCCTCGTTACTCCTAAAGAGAACCTCAACATTTTCACCTCTGCTACCTCAAGCTCTGCATCCTGTCTTTTTTTCCCAGGGCCACTGTTTTTAAACCATACAACATCACTGGCCTCGTCACCGTCTTGTACACTTTTCCTTTCATTCTTGCCAACACACTCCTATCATACATCACACCGGACACTTTTCTCCATTGTTGAGCCTAAGTACTTAAAATACTCCACCTTCTTGATCTCTGCTCCCTGTAACCGCACACCTTTGCTCTTGGGTCCTTCTTGTTCACACACACATATATTCTGTCTTACTTAAGCGAACCTTCATTCCTCTCCTTGCCAGGGCATACCTCCACCTCTCTAGATTTTCCTGCACTTGTTCTCTGCTCTCACTACAGATCACAATGTCATCTGCAAACATCATATTCCGTGGGGAATCTTGTCTAACCTCGTCTGTCAGCCTGTCCATCATCATAGCAAGAAGGGGCTCAGAGCTGACCCTTGATGCAGTCCCACCTCCACCTTGAACTCTTCTGTCACACCGACAGCACACCACAGCACTGTCTTACATCTCTCATACATGTCTTGCACCACTCTAACATACTTCTCTGCTACTCCAGACTTCCTCATGCAATACTACAGTTCCTCCCTCAGCACCCTGTCATATGCTTTCTCCAGAGCCACAAAGGCACAATGCAGCTCCTTCTGACCTCTCTGTACTTCTCTATTAACATCCTCAAAGCAAACACTGCATCTGTGGGGCTCTTTCTTGGCATGAAACCAAACTGTTGTTCACAAATGCTGACCTCTTCCCTTAGTCTAGCTTCCACTATTCTTTCCCATAACTTCATCGTTTGGCTCATCAAATTTATCCCTCTGTAGTTGCCACAACTCTGCACGTCTCCCTTGTTTTTAAAAATTGGCATTAGCACACTTCTCCTCCATTCCTCTGGCAGCTGCTCACTCTCAAAGACCTTGTTGAATGTTCTTGTCAGAAAATCTACTGCAACCTCTCCTAGACACTTCTATACCTCCACCGGTATGCAGGATGATGCTGATGGTGAGGAAGGTGAAGAAGGCAAAAGCAGAGCAGAAGACAAAGTGGTGGAAGCTGATAAAGGAAGAGTGTTGTGTTGTCTTCAGGGAGGAGTTGAAACAGGCTTTTGAATGGTCAGGAAGACTTGAATGGTCTTCAACCAACAGTGGTCCAATTTCCGCTAGCACCCTGTTGGTTAACAGCACTGATAGCAGTAGTTGTTAACCCAGGCCTCGACCAATCCGATATGAATTTTGTTTTGATCATTTGCATAAACAATTTTGGCAGAAATTTTATGCTGGATGCCCTTCCTGTCGCAACCTTCTGCATTTATCCAGGCTTGGGACCGGCTTGAGGGTGAACACTGGCTTGTGCCCCCTCATGGCTGCATTTATAGAAGAAGAAGAAGAAGAATATTATATACACACACTGTGTATACTGTATATCTTCTTCTGCAATGTATCAATGTGTATATATACTAGTGATACTCTCCAGTGCGCAGAGCCGGGGTAGGGAGTAATGGGGGACAGGCTGTTACCCAAGCAGCAAGTCCCCCATCTCGGCGGCACCAGAAGGATCCAATGGAAGGGCAAGTGCCGATGCGACTGGGTTCCAGTGCCGCTGCAGGAGTTACCAGAACGTTACTGTGAAAGAACTTCCTCAGGGACTCCGACTCCCGATTAGAAACACGCTGATGGCTTTGCAGCCTACTCTTGTCGAAAGTCAGGAATGGTTCTTTTACATGCCTCTCACCATAGATAGTGAGAGACATGGCCGGCCTTTGATAACCCAGTTAGCTGCACCCTCGAAATAGAAGCTTCTGGATTTGAGTCCTAGGTTTGGGGAATTTGCATGTTCTCCCCAGTTGCATATTGTCCTTGGGTGGGATTCATTTGGGTATTCCAGTTTCCTCTCACAGTCCAAAGACATGCACATCAAGCTAATCAGTTGTTCTAAGTTGTCTCTAGTTGTGAATGGGAGTGTGAAAGTTTCTTTTTCTCTGTGGTCCTTGTAGTGTTCTCAGAAGATGTTCAGGGTGTACCCTGTCTTTGCCCAGGGTCTGCTGAGATAGGCTCCAGCCCCCCGTGACCTTCGTAAGATTACCGCAACAACAGCAAACATGAAGTCTAATTAGTGAACACTCATTTTCATAACATACTCAATTTGCTATTTTGTTTTGACCATTTGCATTTTTTTTCGGCAAGAATGAAGGGAAAAGTGTACAAGACGGTGATGAGGCCAGCGATGTTGTATGGTTTAGAGCCAGTGGCCCTGGGGAAGAGACAGGAGTCAGAGTTGGAGGTAGCAGAGATGAAAATGTTGAGGTTCTCTTTGGGAGTAACGAGGATGGATAGGATCAGAAATGAGTACATCAGAGGGACAGGACATGTTAGATGTTTTGGAGACAAAGTCAGAGAGGCTAGATTGAGATGGTTTGGACATGTACAGAGGAGGGATAGTGAGTGTTTTGGTCATAGGATGCTGAGGTTGGAACTACCAGGCAGAAGGCCCAGAGGAAGACCAAAGGGAAGATTAATGGATGTGGTGAAGGAGGACATGAAGGTCGTTGGAGTAAGAGTAGAAGATGCAGAGGATAGGAAGAGATGGAGGCAGATCATTTGCTGTGGCGACCCCTGAAGGGAACAGCCGAAAGAAAAAGAAGAAGAAGACTCAATTTGCTCTTCACAAGAAGCATCTGCTGATAATCATTTCTCACAGGACAGTTAACTTAGGAAATCTAACAATTGTTGATTTGCATGAAGCTGAAAGGGATTCAAAAGCAGCCCTCTGACTTTAGTTATTCATCACTTTACCATCAGACAGATGACTGTAGCTGGTCTTCTTGGAAGATGGCAGTGCAAACAGCCAAGAATACTCTGAATTTCCAAGGAAGAATGCTCAGAATTTTCTTTTCTAGGGTAAAGAAGAACCCTAGAGAAGCAACTACATGCAGCAATAGAACAGGCTAAAACGCTAAAACATCTGTTCATGACACCCATCAAGGATGACAGACAAAGTAACAATTAAAGACAGCCAGTATGTCATCCTTGATGGGTGTCATGAACAGATTTTTTAGCGTTTTAGCCTGTTCTATTGCTGCATGTAGTTGCTTCTCTAGGGTTCTTCTTTACCCTAGAAAAGAAATTCTGAGCATTCTTCCTTGGAAATATAGAGTTCAGAGATACCATATTAATAAAATTGTGCTTGTACGGGTTCTTTAAACTTAAGAATGTTGACAACAAGATTAAACCTTGTTTTGCAATAATTGTGTATCTAAAAGTGTTGTTGGCATGAAAGATAAGCACTCAAAGTTTATTAAGTTGACAATGGAAATAGCAGACTGAGATGAGAGAACATGTATCCGTGTTGAATATTTCAGCTATAAAGCCTGTTAATAGTTGCAGTGTTTAAAGGCTGTACTGAGCCTCACACACCAAACAAGCTGGCTATTTGTACTGATCAACCAACCTTAAAGAGAAAGACAGATGTGGTAAATTTTATGAATGTAACGAAGCGCCAAACATTAAAAGAAACTACTTCAATAAGTACAGCAAATGTAAAGAGGGTCCCAGGAAATTTTAGAGCCACCGGTATATTTGTTAGACTAATTGCAATTGAATAAGCAAGCTGTTTAATTGCACTTTTTTATTGTTCTCTAATGATGACAAACAGCAAAAGTGCTGCACTTACTGGAGGCATCTGATACTCCAGCAGCAACAGTGGGGAACATCCGGTGGATCAAAACTGTGTGGAATGAAATAGCAAATTCAAAGCAAATTAAACTGCAAAAAATGTTTGGAATACAGATAGTGCTTGATAAAAAAAAAAAAAAAATTAAATCCAAAACCCTGTCATGGCCTGGCGTATACCCTGCCTTCGTCCAGAGATGGTTGAGATGGGTATCAGCCTCCCCGCCACACTAATTACAATTTAGTGGCATTGAAAATGAATGAATGAAATTCAAAACCACAAAATCTAAAACTTTGCCACCACATTAATTAAAACCTGTTTAAATGGATTATGAAGTGACAAGACTTGGTTTAAATTATTCCATCCAGACTACAACTACTATTACTACTACTACTGCTACTAATAATAATAATAATAATAATAATAATGATAATAATAATGATAATAATAATAATAATAATAATAATAATAATAATAATAATAGCAGTGTGTTCCACATCCTGTTTTATGAAAAAGTCAGAAAAATAGTCTTCTGCTACTTTCCTCTGAAGGCCATTACTAAAAATGAAACAAACATAGCCAATATTACAATTACAGTATACTGTAAAGCTGTTATATGCAGATTTTGTTGCCTACTGCTGCTTCATGTGTAAAAAGTTGTATGTTGAGAATGTGTGGTCCCCCCCAACCCCCACCAGTGCCAATCTTCATCCGAAATCATTTATATTGTACCGCTCATGTACAATGCATTAGTTCAAGGAAGGTGTCACTTGAATATCACAGCTTATATTGGATTTCACCACCTCTGGTGGTTAATTTAATCTTTCTTCTTCATTTCCTTTCGGCTTTTCCCTTCAGGGGTCGCCACAGCGAATCATCTGCCTCCATCTCACCCTATCCTTTGCATCTTCTTCTCTTACACCAACGACCTTCATGTCCTCCTTCACCACATCCATGAATCGTCTCTTTGGTCTTCCTTTAGGCCTTTTGCCTGGTAGTTCCAGCCTCAGCATCCTATTACCAATATACTCACTATCCCTCCTCTGTACATGTCCAAACCATCTCAATGTAGCCTCTCTGACTTTGTCTCCAAAACGTCTTACATGTGCTGTCCCTCTGATGTGCTCATTCCTAATCCTATCCATCCTCGTTACTCCCAAAGAGAACCTCAACATTTTCATCTCTGCTACCTCCAGCTCTGCCTCCTGTCTTTTCCCAAGGGCCACTGTTTCTAACCCATACAACATCGTTGGCCTCAACACCGTCTTGTACACTTTTCCTTTCATTCTTGCCGATACCCTCCTATCACACATCACACCGGACACTTTTCTCCAACCATTCCAACCTGCCTGCACACGCTTCTTCACCTCTTTTCCACACTCTCCATTGCTCTGGATTGTTGAGCCTAAGTACTTAAAATCCTCCACCTTTCTTATCTCTGCTCCCTGTAATCTCACCGTTCCTCTTGGGTCCTTGTCATTCATGTATTCTGTCTTACTGAGGCTAACCTTCATTCCCCTCCTTTCCAGGGCATACCTCCACCTCTCTAGATTTTCCTGCACTTGTTCTCTGCTCTCACTACAGATCACAAGGTCATCTGCAAACATCATAGTCCATGGGGAATCTTGTCTAACCTCGTCTGTCAGCCTGTCCATCACCATAGCAAACAAGAAGGGGCTCAGAGCTGACCCTTGATGCAGTCCCACCTCCACCTTGAACTCTGTGTCACACCGACAGCACACCTCACCACTGTCTTACATCTCTCATACATGTCCTGCACCACTCTAACATACTTCTCTGCCACTCCAGACTTCCTCATGCAATACCACAGTTCTTCTCTCGGCACCCTGTCATATGCTTTCTCCAGATCCACAAAGGCACAATGCAGCTCCCTCTGACCTTCTCTGTACTTCTCCATTAACATCCTTAAGGCAAACACTGCATCTGTGGTGCTCTTTCTTGGCATGAAACCAAACTGTTGTTCACAAATGCTGACCCCTGCCCTTAGTCTAGCTTCCACTATTCTTTCCCATAACTTCATCGTATGGCTCATCAACTTTATCCCTCTGTAGTTGCCACAACTCTGCACGTCTCCCTTGTTCTTAAAAATGGGCACCAGCACACTTCTCCTCCATTCCTCTGGCATCCTCTCACTCTCTCAGACCTTGTTTAATGTTCTTGTCAGAAAATCTACTGCTACCTCTCCTAGACACTTCCATACCTCCACCGGTATGTCATCAGGACCAACTGCCTTTCCATTCTTCATCCTCTTCAATGCCCTCCTCACTTCACCCTTACTAATCTTTGCTACTTCCTGGTCCTCAACAGTCACCTCTTCTACTCTTTTTCCTCTCTCATTTTCCTCATTCATCAGCTCTTCACAGTACTCTTTCCATCTTCCCAGCACACTTCTGTCATCAGTCAATACATTTCCCTCTCTGTCCTTTATCAATCTAACTTGCTGCACATCCTTCCCATCTCTATTTCTCTGCTGTGCCAACCTGTATAAATCATTTTCTCCCTCCTTACTGTCCAACCGAGCATACAAGTCATCAAACGCACTCTGTTTGGCCTGTGACACTGCTACCTTTGCCTTACACTGTGTCTCCCTGTACTCCTGTTTACTCTCTTCGGTTTTCTCAATGTCCCACTTCTTCTTGGCTAACCTCTTCCTTTGTACACACTCCTGCACTTCCTCACTCCACCACCAAGTCTCCTTATCTACTTTCCTTCCAGATGACACACCAAGTATTCTCCTACCTGTCTCCCTGATCACATTAGCTGTAGTTGTCCAGTCATCTGGAAGCACTTCCTGACCACCCAAAGCCTCCTTGAAGACAACCCGACACTCTTCCTTTTTCAACTTCCACCACTTTGTCTTCTGCTCTGCCTTTGCCTTCTTCACCTTCCTCACCATCAGCATCATCCTGCACACCACCATCCTATGCTGTTTGGCAACACTCTCACCCGCTACTACTTTGCAGTCACTGACTTCCTTTAAATTACATCGCCTGCACAAGATGTAGTCTACCTGTGTGCTCCTACCTCCACTTTTATAAGTCACCCTATGCTCCTCTCTCTTCTGGAAGAAAGTATTCACCACAGCCATTTCCATCCTTTTTGCAAAATCTACCAACATCTGTCCTTCTGCGTTCCTGTCCTGGATACCAAACCTACCCATTACTTCCTCGTCCCCTCTGTTTCCTGCACCAACATGTCCATTGAAGTCTGCCCAAATGACCACTCTTTCACCTCTGGGGGTACTCTGCATCACTTCATCTAACTCCCTCCAGAATCTCTCCTTCTCTTCTCGCTCACATCCTGTCTGTGGGGCATAAGCACTAACAACATTGACCATCACACCTTCAATTTCTAACTTGAGACTCATCACTCTGTCTGACACTCTTTTCACTTCTAGAACATTCCTGACAAACTCCTCCTTCAAGATGACTCAGACTCCATTTCTCTTCCCATCCACACCATGATAAAACAGCTTAAACCCTGCTCCTATGCTTCTAGCCTTCTTACCTTTCCACCTGGTCTCCTGGACACACAGTATGTCCACCTTCCTCCTCTGCATCATGTCAGCCACCTCTCTACCTTTTCCTGCCATAGTTCCAACATTCAAAGTCCCTACTTTCAGTCCTAGACTCATGCCTTTCCTCTTCTCTCTCTGGCAACGGACACGCCTCCCGCCTCTCCTTCTTCGACGTCTTCGACCAACAGTAGTGCAATTTCCATCAGCACCCTGTTGGTTGATGGCACTGATGCCCTTCCTGACGCAACCCTCTGCATTTATCCGGGCTTGGGATCGGTGTGAGGGAGAGCCACTGGTTTGTGCCCCCCCCTCACGGCTGCATTCTGGTGGTTAATTTAATAACAACTTTAAATGTATGTTCAGAGATGTTTAATTGAGAACATTTTTGATTGATCTGCTGAAGACTTTTTCATATTGCAGTCTCTTCATAATATTGCAGGCCAGTGGTGGTCTAGTGGTATAGGGCGCAGGATCGCTGATCCTAAGGTTGGGGGTTCGAGTCCCCACAGGATCGTCACTGTCCCCCCAGTGCAGCTAACTGGGTTATCAAAGGCAGGCCATGTCTCTCACTGTCTATGGTGTGAGGCATGTAAAAGAACCATTGCTGACCTTCGTAAAGAGTAGCTGCAAAGCCATCAGCGTGTTTCTGTCCCTTGCTAAAAGGGTTGTGACAGGAAGGGCATCCGACGTTAAAAAAAACCTATGCCAAATCAAACGTGCCAATCAGATGATTTGCTGTGGCGGCCCCGGAGAAAAGGAAAAAAAGCTGAAAGAAAAAAAGTCTTTTCATAATATTCCAAAGACTGTAGTCTCTGTAATGACCTAGTCTTTATAAAATGAAGAAATCAACCAATGAGAACTCAGATTTTTATTTTATTTTTTACTATATAATTCCCACAAGGGAAATTTGCAATTTAACCAGTCCAAAGTGAGTATACATACACACACACACACACACACACATACACACACATACACAGGGCATTAGCCGTGAAAGAGGACTTAGGGAAAGGGGAGAGCCTCTGGAGAATATCTGAATAAATCTGTATTATGTGACAAATGTCATATTTTCCTTTCTTTTCATAGTGAGGACTAAAAGTCGATCTCAATTTTGGATTCCACAACAACTAGCATCAGGTACAGTGCCTCACAATAATACCAGTAGGAAAACCAATTCAAAATGTTGTACCAGAAACCTGGTATAAGGATAAATGGAGCTTCTTGTGAGAGGTGACAGGTATGAGCTATTAAATAAAAACTAATGAGCTATTAAATAAGAATTACTTCGCATCATCTCTGGTTCTAAACTGTTTTGCGAGACCTTTCAGCATTCTCAGTCTGTGTACTGTACAGTACGTCTCCTCCCGTCAGGACAGTTAATACCTCGGGTGGACAGTAGGTGGCGATGTGCACTCAACGTCTGGGTTTCCAGAGAACAACAAGAAGCAGAAGAAGAATCAATGCGATGAAAGTACAGTAATCCTTATGCGGTAACTGTTGTGGGAAGCTTACACCAAAACAAGAATAAAGTAATAATGATTTGAGAAACATTTAACTTGTTCATCCAGATAGATTTTTTTTTCTGTATCTAAATGCGGTTAGTTTAATCGAGCGGGTTCTGCGTTCTGTTTCTTGATGTATGCAGCAGGTAACTAGGACTAATAACCGTCTTCCACTTGGTACCACTTGGTTCCACTTGGTACTGTATGTGTGAAAATAGTTCAATCCTCTGATTACACCTTACATATTTCCGTCTTGTATATCATCATACTGTATTTAAATTCAGCCAATCCCTGTAGGTTTTGAATTACCCAGCATGCTTCTCTGTCTATCATACCCAACAGATAACTGCTATGCACACCTGTTTGAACTCTGTGTTGGTTATTGGTGTTAATTATGCTAACTAACATTTTTCTCTCAGTGATATATAAACTGATCTGGACATGGCTTACCGACTAACACAAGAGGAGCTGGATCAACAGTTTGAACAGTTCTTGAAAGAGGTTTGTGTGTGTGTTCTCATGGATATTATTTTACTTCTTGAAAGTATTATTATTAAGTACTAAATTCTGATCGAATCTAAAAACAGTCACAACTCACAAGTTATATCTTCGAGCCTGGTCTAAAGTGAAAGGTTATTGTATTTTTTTTAAATCCCCTTTCATTCCACATCCCCTAATTTATTTATTTTCTTCTTTTCGTTTCCGCTGTTACCTTCAGGGGTCGCCACAGCGAATCATCTGCCTCCATCTCACCCCATCCTTTACATCTTCTCTTACACCAACTACCTTCATGTCCTCCTTCACCACATCCATTCATCTTATCTTTGGTTTTCCTCTAGGCCTTCTGCCTGGTAGTTCCAACCTCAGCATCCTACTACCAATATACTCACTATCGCTCCTCTGTACATGTCCAAACCATCTCAATCTAGCCTCTCTGACTTTGCTCCAAAACATCTAACATGTGCTGTCCCTCTGATGTACTCATTCCTAATCCTATCCATCCTCGTTACTCCCAAAGAGAACCTCAACATTTTCATCTCTGCTATCTCCAGCTCTGCCTCCTGTCTTTTCCTCAGTGCCACTGTTTCTAAACCATACAACATCGCTGGCCTCATCACCGTCTTGTACACTTTTCCCTTCATTCTTGCTGATACCCTCCTATCACACTGGACACTTTCTCCAACTTGCCTGCACACGCTTCTTCACCTCTTTTCCACACTCTCCACTGCTCTGGATTGTTGAGCCTAAGTACTTAAAATCCTCCACCTTCTTTATCTTGTTCCTCTGAGGTTCTTCTTGTTCACACACATGTATTGTTTTACTGAGGCTAACCTTCATTTCTCTCCTTTCCAGGGCATACCTCCACCTCTCTAGATTTTCCTCCACTTGTTCTCTGCTCTCACTACAGATCACGAAGTTATCTGCAAACATCATAGTCCATGGAGATTCTTGTCTAACCTCGTCTGTCAGCCTGTCCATCACCATAGCAAACAAGAAGGGGCTCAGAGCTGATCCTCCAGTCCCTCTCCCACCTTTAACTTTTCTGTCACGCTGACAGCACACCTCTCCATTGTCTCACCTTTCTCATACATGTCCTGCACCACTTTAACATACTTCTCTGCCACTCCAGACTTCCTCATGCAATACCACAGTTCTTCTCGAGGCACCCTGTCAAATGCTTTCTCCAGATCTACAAATCTACAATGCAGCTCCCTCTGACCTTCTCTGTACTTCTCTATTAACATCCTCAAAGCAAACACTGCATCTGTGGTGCTCTTTTTTGGCATGAAACCAAACTGTTGTTCACAAATGTTGACCTCTGCCCTTAGTCTAGCTTCCACTATTCTTTCCCATAACTTCATCGTATGGCTCATCAACTTTAATCTTTGCTACTTCCTGGTCCTCAACGGTCACCTCTTCTACTCTTTTTTTTTTTTTTTTTTCTCTCTCTCTCATTTTTCTCATTCATCAGCTCTTCAAGTACTCTTTCTATCTTCCCAGCACACTTTTGTCATCAGTCAAAATATTGACACAAAACAAGCCAACCTGTATAAATCATTTTCTCCCTCCTTACTGTCCAACCTAGCATACAATTCATGATGCACCCTCTGTTTGGCCTTTGACACCACTCCCTTCGCTTTACGCTGCGTCTCCCTGTACTCCTGTTTACTTTCTTCAGTCCTCTTAATGTCCCATTTCTTCTTAGCTAACCTCTTCCTTTGTACACACTTTTCCACCACTCATTCCACCACCAAGTCTCCTTATCTACTTTTCTTCCAGAGGACACACCGAGTACTCTCCTACCTGTCTCCATGATCACATTAGCTGTCATTGTCCAGTCATCTGAAAGCACTTCCTGACCATTCAAAGCCTGTTTCAACTCCTCCCTGAAGACAACACGACACTTTTCCTTTTTCAGCTTCCAACACTTTGTCTTCTGCTCTGCCTTTGCCTTCTTTGGCTTCCTCACATTCAGCGTCATCCTGCACACCACCATCCCATGCTGTCTGGCAACACTCTCACCCACTACTACTTTGCAGTCATTGACTTCCTTCAAAGTACATCGCCTACACAAGATGTAGTCTACCTGTGTGCTCCTACCTCCACTTTTATAAGTCACCCTATGCTCCTCTCTCTTCTGGAAGAAAGTATTCACCACAGGCATTTCCATCCTGTTTGCAAAATCTATCAACATCTGTCCTTCTGTGTTCCTGTCCTGGATACCCAACCTGCCCATCACTTCCTTGTCCCTTCTGTTACACCAATATGTTCATTGAAGTCTGCCCCAATGACCACTCTTTCACCTCTGGGGGTATTCTGCATCACTTCATCTAAGTCACTCCAGAATCTCTCCTTCTCTTCTAGCTCACATCCTGCCTGTGGGGCATAAGCACTAACAACATTAATTCACACCTTCAATTTCTAACTTGAGACTCATCACTCTGTCTGACACTCTTTTCACTTCTCAAACATTCCTGGCAAACTCCTCCTTCAAGATGACTCCTACTCCATTTCTTTTCCCATCCACACCATGATAAAACAGCTTAAACCCTGCTCCTAAGCTTCTAGCCTTGCTGCCTTTCCATCTTGTCTCCTGAACACACAGTATGTCCACCTTCCTCCTCTGCATCATGCCAGCCAGCCCTCTAGTTTATAATTCCAACATTCAAAGTCCCCACTCTCAGTCCTAGACTCATGCCTTTCCTCTTCTGTCTCCGCCTACGGACACGCCTCCCGCCTCTCCTCCTTTGACCAACAGTAATCCAGTTTCCACCTGCACCCTGTTGGTTAACAGCACTGATGATGGTTGTTGTTTACCCATGCCTCGACCGCTTCGGTTCGGAAGTCATATTGATGATTTGATTTGGCATAGGTTTTACGTCGGATGCCCTTCCTGATACAACCTGCATTTATCCAGGCTTGGGACCGGTGTGAGAAAGAACACTGGCTTTGTGCCCTCCTCATGGCTGCATTATTCCCCAATTTATTTATAGAACCAAAAAATAAGGAAATAAACATTTAATGCGGTAAATAAGTTTGAACCATGGTCTTCAGCATCACCTACAACCATCCCTATATTTTCACCTGAGGTCAAATCTCTTGCAACTCTTAAACATGAGGTTGGTTGTGAGCTCATCATTTGGCTGTTAATTTACAAGGAAATAAGCCAGTTTAAGGCGATGTGGCGGCATAGTGGTACGTCCGCTTCATAGCAAGAAAGTACTGGGTTCGATTCCCAGTGTTTCTGTGTGGAGTTAGCATTTTCTCCTCGTTTTTGCGTGAGTTTTTTCACAGTACTCCAGTTTCCTGTCACAGTCCAAAAACATACACACGTTGTTCCAAATCGCTCCTAGGTGTGAGTGTGAATGTTTGCCCTGTGTTGGCCTGGTGAAGTGTCCAGGGTGTACTCTGCCTTCACCCCGAGTCAGCTGAGATGGGCACCAGCCTCCCAGCAATCCTAATTATCATTTAAGTGGTTTTGAAAATGAATGAATGATAAACTAGTTTAAATGGTCTGGCATGTGGAACCGATTTTTTTTTTTTTGTGTTGTTCTTATATTTCTATTATAATAATGTAGGATATATATACTGTACTGTATATAAGTGTGTGCTGTCATCTGCATAGAAATTGTAGACCATATTGGGGCTGTGATTAAAGCTCTGGGTTACTGATCAAATGGTCAGAGGTTCAAGCCCCAGGTTTACCTATTATCGAATAACCCCAGGTCTATCTATTATCAAATATGACAGCAACATCATACTAAACAGGAAGGGTAATAAAATGTACATACTTTAGTTCTGCCTTTTTTTTTGTCTTCTTTTCTTTAGTCAGTGTCTGATGACTCATTTGATTTGGGCAGCAGCTCTAAGCATCCCAGTGTTCTGGATAACCTCGGAAAAGCACCTCAGCACCAACAGGAGAAGAAAAGCCAGATATCTGCACCATGGTGGCAAGAAGATGATGACAATGAAAAGACAAATGGTAGGCTCAACATTGTTTATATGTATAATTTCGACAGGGTGGCTAAATTTCAAATCGGGAATTCCTGTTAAAAAAAAATTATAGATGTTGAACTAATATTTTAAGAGGAATGGCAGATGTTAACTGACCTTGCTGTTTATCATCATTCTGCAAAAATAAGCGAATGTGCAGAAATATTAAGGTCTGGGTAAGAAAAAACATTAAAGGGTTTAGTTGGGGAACCTGAAACCTTTAAAAAGATAGCCAGTGCATTTAGAATCATATGGTTCCTTAAGCGAATGGCCTTCTTACTTTCATTTATTTATCCACTTAAGTGAAATTTTGAATAATAACAGTTTATTGACACAACTGAAATTTAGCAAGATGCATCCAGCTTTTCATTCAAAGTCTGCTCCTGCTCATGAAGAGAAAGCCTGTAGAATTTATCTGAAACTAAATTGTGTTATACAAATAGATAAAAGACATTCATTTTCTGCTCAGTAAATAATTTACAGCTGTAACTGTGTGCTACATTCAGGCATGTAACGGAAATAATCTTGAGGCTGTATTTGTGCATGAGTTTGTCATCAAAAAACAAACAGACACTACATTTTTGTTGAATTCTGCTCCCTTAATTTGCAAACTATTGTGAACACTTTGTATACAAACCATTTTCAAAAAAAAAAAAAATCATAAATTTATTTCTAGAATGAAGCTTGGAGGTGAGGATGTAAGTTTAAACAAATGTTTCTGTGCATTTGCTAAGTCCACTATTTTTCAGTAATAACACGAACACATTCAATAAAATTGATCAGGAAAGGAAACCTGAGGACAAACTGGATTCCAAAAAAAGTTGGGACACTATACAAATTGTGAATAAAAACTTACACCATGAAATTTAAAATCAACACATTTTCTCAGGTTAAACTTTTGACCTGTCATCTGTGTTCTATTCTGAAAAAAAATCTTGAAAGTTGGCACTTCCACATGATTGCATTAAGTTTTTATTCACAATTTGTGTAGTGTGCCAACTTTTTTGGAATCTGGTTTGTACTTTATTCCACAGTGTTATGATTGCCAGACATTTTATTGCAATTTTGGTAACCCATTGTGTCATTTGTTTACATAAAAAACATAGTTTCCCACAAATATACCACAGATATTTTGAGGTGTATGGTTAACAGACTTTATGGTTACAGTCTTTTGCTTTTTCTAATGTCCACTACATTTGGTCATAGAGTGAATCTATTTTCCTTCTCCACCTGAGATGTGTTCATCTCACGGTACAACTGGCAATAAGGTGCACCGAATGGTTTGTACTTGTAATAATGAAAGGTTTCTCTTAACAGACGTGTTTACTTCACAAGAAAGACATAATTTAAATCATAATAGTCCTAGGTCAAATACTTTGAATTAAAAGTGCAAAAGACAACTTTAACCCTCAAGCAACCAAGCTATTTCGGTGACTAATATGACCGAGTGGGGTCATTTGTGACCCCATTGACTTTATATAGGAATATTTCTCTATAAATTATTGTTTTAGGTTTCTTCATATTCATTTCACTCTGTAATATATTTGTCCATCATCTTATGTAGTAAGGTATGGAATCTGAGATATATATATATATATATATATATATATATATATATATATATATATATATATATATACACATATATAATTTTTTTTAACAAAAAAGCAACCAAAAAACACACATTGATAGCACAATATTACATTTATTTAGACAACTCTTGTCAGTTACATCTTGTAATATGCATGTTACCTTTTTTCTTTGCATCAAAAATGAAAACAAATCATAAAAAGTAAAGTTACTTTGCATAAGTTATGTATTACAATGTTGAAGGATGATTTAGATATGGTAATAGAAATAATAATTATATGGCTGAACTATCTGAAACATGTAACTGTCAAAATGAAGCGCCATCAATACCATCTGAAGCTAGAATGTCAAAAATCTCATAGATCTTCCTGGGGTCATAAGTGACTCAGCACAAGTTTGGATTATACTTGCCACACGGATTGGCCGATCCTTACAAAATTCTATAAACAAATGCAGGACAAATAGATTGACAAATTCATGGTAGGAAACTATTTTCCGATTAAAATTAGAAAAATGGCACCCGAATATATATGCCTGAGGTCATATATGACCCCACTCGGTCGCTTGAAGGTTAACAAAGCACATGCATTCCATAATTTATTTATACTTGGTGATATCCACAAAACTTCATAAAAGGAAATGCTCATAAAGCGTCAACTGACTACTAAATGTATAAAGATAAAATATCAAACCCTGGAAAATATCAACCTCTGGTACCTACTTTATTGTGAGATATTATTACTCCACAGCATCTTCATGAAATCCTCTTTTTGCATTCACTTAATCAAATGTTGTCTATCCACCTTTTTTTCTCTTTTTTTTTTTTTTTTTTTTTTTTTTTTAACTAAATCTCTTCTGATTCCTCATTTATCCTACTTGCTAACCCAAATGAAGCGGGTCAGGTAAAATTGATCACAAATCGAAACACTCATGCTGTGGACATTCATCCTGTGGACAACAGGCAGAGACAGAATCCTTAGGTAAAATGTATCCGAAACAAACCTTAGTATTTCTATTAAGCATCACCAGAAATATCGTTCGCTGTTTAGCTGACAGCATAAACATACCACCGTTGTTTTTTTTTTTTTTAATCGTAACTTTGCTCCCTGTAGCTTTTCTGTAAAATAACACTCTGCACATTTTTCTACCTTAACAACAATCAGTTTTTCATTTTTCTCTGAAATTTGTTCTTGTTTCCTGCCCTTATTTTACCATCAGTTCTCTCAAAGCCCATCCCTAAACCCTGCAGCAAGGCACTTGACAAAGTTAGACATCAAGACAAGCTTGAGCTGCCTAATCAAAAGCCCTCTCACAATACAGATAGGCAACGAAGCTCCGAACACATTACATCAAAGCTGGAGGCTCAGTGGTCTAATAAGTCCACTGATTCAGCAGAAGGGAGTGCATCAGAAGACATGCTTACTGGGTCAAGAGGTACAAGACGAGATATGATGGAGAATGTCCACAGTTCCACTGAGTCTGCTTCTGATTATCATCCTTCAGAGAATAAAAAGAGTGATTCATGGAACAGTCATGGAATATTCTCATATTATTGTATTCCTCTATATTTTGAGAATAGTACTAAAAAAAAATATGATGTGACTCAAACAGTGAAAGGAGAAAGATTCACAGTCATGTAAAAACACATTACCCGGCCATAATAAGTTTTGCAGTAAAAATCTGATATTTCGCTAAGCTGCCTTTAGTTTTAATTACAGAGCATAATCACCATTTCATGGTTGCTTCGGTTGGTCAGATCTAGGCTCAACAACATGTATGTGGCAATAAAATAAAGTCAGCTGATAAAATGAATATATTGAAGGAGCGGGTTAATGCAGCCGTGGGGGGGGGGGGGGGTTCTCTTTGGGAGTAACGAGGATGGATAGGATCAGGAATGAGTACATCAGAGGGACAGCACATGTAAGATGTTTTGGAGACAAAGTCAGAGAGGCTAGATTGAGATGATTTGGACATGTACAGAGGAGGGATAGTGAGTATATTGGTAGTAGGATGCTGAGGCTGGAACTACCAGGCAGAAGGCCTAGAGGAAGACCAAAGAGAAGATTTATGGATGTGGTGAAGGAGGACATGAAGGTAGTTGGAGTAAGAGTAGAAGATACAGAGGACAGGGTGAGATGGAGGTGGATGGTTTGCTGTGGCGACCCCTGAAGGGAAAAGAAGAAGAAAGAAAGAAGATTGAATGAGCGGGTTATTCCACCAAAGGTCTTTTTCTTTGCTGACAACACAGATATAAAATCTGGACTTATAAAGTGTTCGGAGAGCATGAAGAATTATTTTACACACAAAGTTGGACCTTTTCTGACTGCAAAGTAACCTTTCGGAAATACTGTACACCTTTTTCATCATTTTTATTAATGTTTTCATAATTATGAAGGTTTGGGATTGAACACTACTACTGTAACGGGAAAGTGAATTCCTTAACTGTTGCTGAAAGTAAAACCAGAGGTAATTGCATGTTGTCAAATTTCAAGTGGGTGGTACAGTGTGTCCTACAACCAGAGCAGTTTGCCATCTAATTATACTGAAGGGTCTACAAAATTAACAAGAAAGGAACGATTTGAGCAGTGAATAACATGCAATTTTCAATTACTAACGAGTTGAAACTGCAGCATTTACAAGTGCTGGACTGCAGTTGTTACACATATTCATGTTCAAGTCTAAGTTTTGCTTGAGAAGTTTAGGTTAGAATTTTTTGGGGTGTATTAACAAATATTCCTTTGTTTCTGATGGAAACGATAGCTCTTGGGAAGACCTTCCGCAAATCCATAAGGAAATCCCAAACTATCCAGGAGGTTGAGGAGAATCAGGTGAAGGAGCAATGCTTTCGTGATGATTCCAGAGAAGAGGCGGTCATGTTCAGCAGAGACAGTTTAGAGCCAGATGGTTGGTCTTTCTTCTTTTAATCATTGTTGTACTTGACACATTGAATTTGTTTGCTAATTTTTTGCCAGATGCTGGGTTTGGTTGGTATTTTATTTCTGTTTGTTTGGGTTCACTGTTTGCTTGGTTCGCAGATCCTCTAGCAATTTATAAATCTGTACAGAGTGCTGCTATTTTGGGTTTACACTCTCTCGGTGGGGAGGAAGAACACGCAGGGTTTTTGTCAAAGGAGCCTATGAGTGAAGACTCAAGACTGAATAATGACCAGGACTCCTTCAGCCGTGATTTTATGTCTCCTCAAAGGTGCTACAAAGACATTAGAGAGAGTAAAAAAGTGTGAGTTGTATTGAATCCTTTAAAAATTGTGACATGGTAGTTTTTGTGTGTTGGTGCGTACGTTTGTTTTAGAGAAGAAGACTTGTCTTTGCCAAAGCAGAATCAAAGTGCAGATGGAGAAGGAGATTCTGTGGGTTCTGTAAAGGACAAGCCAGGTGAGTGAATGCAACGTTAATATTTCCACCTAAAATTGCCACAGCACATTCTATTCCAAATCAAAATATGAAGAAAAATAAATCAAATTCATATTATTCCTTTAAAGAAATTTAAGAAAAATTAAATTTAAGATTTTGCTTTCCTTTGAATCACTGAACTAATATTTCGTTGTATAACCACTGTTTTGGGAACTACTACACATCTGTGCTGCGTGGAGTCAATCAACATCTGGTACCTGTGAACAGGTTTTCGAACCCAGGATGATTGAACTACACTATACAGTTCTTCTGTGTTTCTTGGTTTTGGTACAGAAATTGCATTTTTGATGTTATCAGTCCACAAAATGTTGTGCCATCTCCTCAGGCCAATCAGTGTGCTCTTTTCAACAGCGGGGCTTTGCAGGGGCTTCTTGCTTAGCTTCACATAGGCGTCTTCTGGTTGTAACTTTAAACCTTCTCTGATGTTTCTGGAGCTGATTGTTGGCTGCATCCTTGTTATTTTGACTCTTCTTCTATACTTCGGAATGTTAATTTTTCACTTTCTTACTGGTTATTGGTGTGTTGACAATTCTTCTGGCATCACTGGCCCTTGCATGTATCGCTCTTTCTTAACGAGGGCAGAATCCCTCCTGGACAGCTCACCGGCCATCGCATGGCAGAAACATGCTGACGGCTATGCAGCCTACTCGTGACGAAAGACATCAATGGTTCTTTTACATGTCTCTCACCATAGAAAGTGAGAGACATGGCCGGCCTTTGATAACACAGTTAGCTGCACTGGGGGGGGGACAGTGAAAACCCGTGGCAAGTGGGCTTGAACCCCCAACCTTAGGATCAGTGATTCAGCAACTTTTGCCACCGCCTGCCACACTTTTTGCTTTCTTCCATGTCTTTCTGGTTTTGTCTGCCCTTTTAAAGCATTTGTAATCATTTTAGCTGAGCAGCCAATAATTTTCTACACTTCTTGTTTTCCCCTATCCAAATATTTTAATCAAGGTATGCTGTTCTTCAGAACAGTGTCTAGAATGACCCATTTTCCTCAGTTTCAGAGAGAAATGCACCATAACCAGCATGTACAACATTTGCTGCCTTCCTTCCTTAAATAAGGAAAATAATTGGCACCTGTTTTTCAAAGAATGAATGACCTCACTAATCGAACCCCACACTGCTATTATTTTGAACCCGCCCCTTTCAATTACAGACATGTTATTTTTCCGTCTACAGATGGAATTCCATCTTTTTCATTTCCAAGGGCAAAAAAAAAAAAATCCGTCTTTTTTTCGTAAAAAAAAGTATTAAATAAATCTCATTTCGTTTTATTCTGAATCCGACTTTTTAACGAGCTCCCTGCATATCATGGGGACTGTGATTGGCTGACTATGCTGACGTAATGCATTTTGGCTAAGAGTCATGCATTTTGGCCAATCAATGCTTCTGTAGTACCCATATGTCTAATTACCTACTTGACAACAGAAAGATGACGGTTTTGGAGAGAAAGGACGCTGTGCAAATAAAAGAAATTGACAAATTGGTCAAAAATAAGTTTCGCTGGGACTGGATGGAAAAAGAATACAATACAACCATCGGAAAAAAGATCATGACGACGTTATTTGGCGACTTCATTCGCAAGATTGATCGGCCTGGAAAACTATTGTGCACGTGGTGTCACGATGAAATGCCACGCAAAACGCCAGAAGCATGTTAAACAACTACATGCAAGAAAAACAAACGCTTTGCTTGATGGGACTTTTGGATGTGAACCGAAAGTAACTGCACCTTACGGGAATACATCCATTGTTTACGGCCAACAATACAAAGATCGAAAGAAAGAATCCGCCACGACAGCCAATCCCCATTGCAGATACAGTAGTTAACAATCAGGTAGGTAGTGTGGAAATAATTTAAAATTTGACTTGTGCATGTTTATTGATTTTAATTTACAATTGAATCCTGATAATCAGGGCTTGACAAATACTATTGTTCGACGCTCATGTCAAGTACCGTGTTTCCCTGAAAATAACACCTAACCACAAAATAAGACCGAGCGTGATTTTACCAGATGATTTTAATACAGCCAACCCCCTAAAATAAGCCCGGGCTGAGAGATTGACGGCACAGGGTCACGTGACTTATGTTTATTTGCCATATTGGACGGCATGATCTGTACGGATACGCGCCGTGTACCCACTTGTTTTAGTGGCTGAGTTGCATGTACTGACTTAATTTGGTCTACTTTATAGTTGATCAGCGTAAATTTCCGTGACTGTGTAAATAAAAAGCGGAGATGAAGTGATAAATAGTTTCAAAGCCAAAACCACGCGCTCCGTGCACCTGCTGCTGTGCGCCTTGGTCGCTTCACTGCCATTGTGTACCCACTTATTTTTTGACACTACAGCACTGATAGTTTTCTTATTAATAAATAACTTCATTATGACTGTCATTTAAAATCAATTCAGAGTCTTATACTCTAAAATTGTTGTTCTTTTTAAATTTAGTTGTATTCAGTATTAAAATATATATATATATATAATATATATATATGGCTCTCATAGGATTAGATTCGAAAATGTCTTTTTTTTGGCTCTCTTAGTCAAAAAGGTTCCCGACCCCTGGTTTAAAGTATTTGAAATTAAAACTAGGCCCACTGTGTGCCTATAACTGTGAAATTAAATTTTTAAATAATTTTCATAAGGTTCTTTTTAAAAATATTCCTTCCAGGAGGCATCAATCAAGCTCCTTTTTGTAAGTATAACCCCAAACCTTTTTGGGGGGCTTAGCCCCCCTGCCCCAGCAAGGGCACTTTGCCCACACCCTCACAGGGGGCCTAGGCAGCTCCCTTGACCCCTGCCAATTTTTCCTCCTTTTCCATAAAGGGCCATTCTCATCCTTGATTACAGGAAATATTCTTTACTGCTGTTTTGTGTAATGTTATTTTTGCATGACAAAATGCTGAAAATCCAGGAGCTTGGGGGGGGGCTTCAAACCCCCCCCCCCCCCCCACACACACACACACACACACACACACTATGGCTCCGCCCCCAGACCCCCGCAATTTTCAGTCTTTTTGGGCTTGGTCAAATCACATGCCTGCAATTAGTGATTCAGTTACACAGAATCTTCAGCATACAGGTCATGACTGTTGGGTCTGTTGAATTCTATCACTCTACTACCCCTGCTAGTAAATTATTTGCCATGTAGAAATATCATTTCTACCAAAAACAGTGATTGATCAGGTTAGTGATGTTTGAGTGCTATTGTTTTGAACACAACTGTAATTTGTAATTTTTCTTTATCAAAACTTTGTCATTCTTCCTTTGTATGGATCAAGTGTGTGCACACAATTTGCACTGGGATCGAATAAGTATTCTGATTTCTTTCCCCATCAGCATCCCTCGCATACAGTGATGATTTTGAAGATGACCAAAGTAATGAGGAAACGGAAGTGAAGGTGATTACATGTTATAATTTCTGTACCTTGACATTGTGGGTGCTTTTGTGCATTACTTTTTTGCTATGGATCTTCAAGGCAGCTCTGTTAAAATTTATGCAGTGATTCTTAAAGAGAATTGATTTTTTTTTTTTTTTTTCCAGAAACCAGAAAGGTGTGGGATGCTGGCTAAAGGTGAAAATGTATATTGTTTTCAGATTACTGAAATTCATTATGACTTATCACCATCCTTTCCACAAACCTGAACATTTTTTTTTCTTCTCACTGTAGTTTTGTGGCATTTGCTAAACCTATATTTTCATCAATTTCTAAAAAAATAACTGGGATAGAAATAGACTTTGCATATTGCATGGCAGGTAGTCAAAAAGCAGTTGTCTAGCAACTGTAGTGATTTCATTAGATAGACTGTAAAGTTTGTTCTAAAATCACAGAAATAACAAGCACATGCTTCATAAATGTTTCTGCTTTTATTACAGTCAGCCTTCTTGTTTTTATCAAAATATGTTTACTAACCAGAATCAAATAGTCTTATAGACTTTAGGATTCTCCATCATATAGTGTGGTGAGCAATTTAAGATAAGCTACAAGCAGTTAAAATGGCCAAATGAGGAAAATGCATTAATCATGTAAATAAGATAGTTGCATTTAAATGAACCATGTTAGTGTCTTTTTACCGGCTAAATATGCTGGCCCTAATAATGTTTGTTTGCCTTCATAAACTTTGTGTGTGTGTGTGCGTTTTTGCTGTATGTGCTGAAACACTCCTCAATTACTAGTGTCACTGCATGACTCTCTGAACTCTACGGATGGCGCTGTAGTGCTGGGTTCGTGTAGTGGTGCAGAAGAGAAGACCAATTACACTGACTCCAAAGTAGCACAGTCAGCAAGGCCAGGGGCTGCAGGTATGTATATTCCTTCAGTGGATTGAAACTATGCTCTATTGCTCTGATAAACTAATGATCATTGCTTTAATCAAATATCCGTTTTGCTTTGCTTTTGTGTTTTCATGTTCACTCTATCTTTCCTCTTTCTTGTCCTCTCACTTTCTATAGGTCTGTCATATGCTCAGAGTGGGGTAAGTGACATGGAGTCTCTGCAGGAGGCCTATAGGCAGATCACTCATTCAGTGGGTGAGTGTGAGGAGCGAGAGGAGGAGTGTAGCAGGAGTCCTTTCTCTCTCTCTACTCCAAAAAGAGAGACACAACACACCTCTACTACAGAATCAGGTCAGTAAGAATAGATCTGCAGGGATCTGTTTATAATATGCATTTTGGTGAGATATCTACTCAATACCTGGAATCGAAGTAATTTAACTGCCACTAACTTGTATAAGTCAGCTTACTGACGTTTGAAATTAGTTTCTTTAGAAGTGTGTGATGTCGCCTGAATTTTAAATGGTGCCATTTTGGTTTAGTATTTTGCATATTAACGGTATATGGCGATAATCAGATTAGATGGATCATATCTGATTTAAAATGAATAATATCTAGATATACTTGTGCATTTGTTTACATTCACCATTTTAATCACTAATAAAAAGTCATAAGCCACCAATTGCTAGAGAGTGATTGACTGAGTGAGTGAGTGATACATACATACTAACCAACTAAATATCCAACCTGCCTGCCCTCCCTCCCCTCCCCTCCCCTCCCTATACCGTATTTGACGTGATAAGCACCCAGGGCGCTTTAAAAATTGGAGTGGGTGGGCGCTTATTAAAATGTTACCAGCGAAGTGGAATGGTAAGTGTTTATTACCATACAAGTGGAAAACATGAATAATAACCGAACAATAAAATAGTTTTAGTGGTATTTGTGTTGTTTGTTTTGTGGTATCAACCAAACTACTTACATGAAAGCAGAAAATAAACAGGAAACAGCATTTTTTTTTTTAAAGACCCCTTACTTTTCCCTCCTGGTGCTGTTCCTTTAAACATTTTCTCGGAAGTAAAACCGAGCAAATCAACATGAATGTCAACTTTAGCACATGGCACGTTGAACCAATCAACATGAACATAAACAAAAGCACATGGCCAGGAAAGTCTTTAAATTTATGAATTTAGTGAGCAGGAGAATCTGGTGAAAAATGCTCATTAGTTTCTGATAGTGGAGCTGGTAGCATAGTGGTTAGGGTGCTGCGCTCATGATTGGGAGGTTGTGAGTTTGAATCCCAATGAGACCCTCGCTGTGCTAAGACCCCTGAGCAAGATCTCAACCACAAGTGTGCCTCTGTTCACCCAGCAGTATAAATGGGTAACAGTAAAAATATACTGGGAAGGTAACCTGCGATGGATGAGAGTCCCATCCAGGAGGAATTGAACTCCTGGTCGTTTCACACTATGGAAACCGGGGATAAGCACCGGCCTGATGAGCCACGAGGCTCGGGTGTAAAAACCCAACAGACTTTACCTTACCTTTACCTTACTTTCTGACAGGTCCATATCTGGCTTATCGCTCCATTCATTCAGCGCATCCGATAGTTTTGCTGTAGCAGTTACTAATGGTTGATCGGTTGTTGGACATTTACTTATTATTATTATAATATATATTATATTTAAATATTTTCCTGTTTTTTAAAGCATGGCGGAACAATCAAATGTGTTGTTATTGATGAACATTATAGACATTCCCCCAGTGGCAGGGGGTCTTGAAATACCAAGTAAACTCACTTTATCAGGCAGTGAATGCCTCATTTTACGGTTACAGAGCCTGATCAAATAAAATTGGTAAGTTTGATCTACCATTTTACTCCCAGTACACATGGGCGGTTATTAGACGTAAGATTAAAAACATTGGGGGGGGGCTTATTGGAGCAGGGCGCTTATTTCGTCAAATACTGTGTGTGTATGTGTGTGTATATATATATATATATATATATATATATATATATATATATATACGTACACACACACACACACACACACACACAAGAAAGTGGTTTAATTGTAATTAAACATAAATTAACAGTAAACATGTGAACAACAATGCACATTTCAATGGGGGAAAACATTAGGACACCACCACATATTTTCCCACTTAATTTGCCCATAATCACACACAGACGTATCAGATCAGGTGTGCATGATTAAAACCTCATTACCCAGCATTTTGAAGAAGGCTTGCCTTATTGGAATGTCAGACATTTAGTTTGTTGTGCCATTGTCTGGTGAAGTTAGACTGAGCACTGTGGTGAGATCCAGAGAGCTATCTGAGGCCCCCAGATATAAAACTGTGGCCGCTTATGAGTGTGGTAAGGGATTTAAAAAATATCAGAAGAATTTGACATCAGCGATTCTACTATCCCAAAAATTGTTTACAAGTGGAGAACATTCAAAACAACTGCCACCATGGCCAGGTCTGAGCTCCAGCAGGCTCTCACTACTAGACTATCAGAAAGAGACAACACAAGTTTGACCCTCATGGTAGGTGTACAAGGAGGAACCATTTGTTCTCTAAAAAGAACATTAAAGCCAGACTGAAGTCTGCCAGAGGGAACATAGAAACAGACCAGGTTTTCTGAAAGAATGTAGTTTTTTGGACAACTGAGTCTAAAGTTGAATTATTTGGACACCATAACAGAAGACAAGTTTAGCTGAAACCAAATACAGCATTCCAGGGAAATAACCTCACAGCAAGTGTGAAGCATGGAGGTGGAAGTGTTCTAGTTTATGGATGCTTTGTTGTAAAAGGGCCTATAATCCTGCATGAATTCTAATGTGTGTCAGAGGGGGCTTGAAGAACATGTGAAACCTGTATCTGTAAAAAAATGAATAAAATAAAATAACGCTGAAGTTGAATTGGACACTGCAACATGACAATGACCCAAAACATACCAGTAAGTCCATCAAGAACTGGCTGAAAACTAAGAACGGGAGAGTCCTGGAATGGCCCAGTCAAAGCCCGGACCTCAATACCATTGAGATGCTGTGGAGTGACTTGAAATGGGCCATGCATGCATGAAACACCTAAAACACCTATCAACTGAAAGAACTCTGCATTGAGGACTGGGGCAACCTTTCCTCAGATCCATGTCAGAGACTGGTAGATGGTTAGAAGAAGCTCACTGAAGTTATTTCATTAAAAAACATAACACTAGGTACTCGGGGGTAAGGTGTTCTATATTTTCCTACACTGAAATACACATTGTTGTTCATATCCATTGCTTGATGAATAAAATATATGTTCATTTATGTTGTTTATTTACAACTTACAGTTTATTTCTCAGAAATAAACAAAAACAAGATTGGACATTGTGAACATTTATTAATAAAAAGTTGACCATTTAATGAGGTATCCTAATTTTTTCACATGACTGTGTGCATATCTGTCTGTCTATCTATCTATTTATCTCTATCTATCTATCTGTTCTTTTCAAATTAATACTTGCTCATGAGCATGTGTGCTCAATATCTTGGAAACAGTAAAAAGGCCTCCAGTTGCTCTATCCAATTTTGTTTGTTTTTATTTATTTATTTTTTGACCTAAGCATACTGAGTTTTGTCATGCTGTCCTCAATGCAAAACATTCTAAATAATACTTACAAGGCAGTGCAATCTTTGAATTTTTCAATCCAGGCTTTATTGGCGGGTGATGTAGGTGTGCCCCCTTGTGGTCTGCCCAAGAATTATCTCCTCCCCAACCCCTCCCCGTGCATTGTTGGTTTTCTCTCCTTGTTCTGTCTTACAATGTAAAATATCTTTTAAAACCTTTAAGATTCGCTTTCGGATTATGCCCAAGGTTTAATCAGTTTTATTCGGTGGTCAAAAAATCCATGTTTGGTGAGAGTTTCATGGAACTCCGTCCATTAGTTTTCTCATTATCATTATCATGGTCACTGGTCACACACTCTCTCTCATGTGCACACACAGACGCACACAACCAATCTCATAACCTCTCCTTTTGCTAGAGGTAATCAGAAATTTCTTGCTCATTTCCATCAGTTTACCATCCACCACAAGGCTTCTATGACAAAATAATTTGTGTTTTTGTGTTGAAGATTTACAGACTGCTGAAGAACTGATGCGTGTTATTGGACCAGATTTGGGACTGACCTTTATGCTGGCTCCTGAAGCCCCAAGGTAAGCTCTCTAGAGAGCCTGGCAGTGCTGTTGTGTCAGAAATGGTCAGGAATGGATCGATTCACTCTGTCTGTGTTTTAGTGAAACAGCTGAAGACAAGAATTCTGAAAGTGCAGGGGGAAAGAAATCAAGATCAAAAGCTATGCACTCTCCTGTGGTTGTCAGAGACGCAGATAATGAGAGCCCTGCAAGCTGTAATCCATTTCAAACATCTTCCAATTGTATGCACAGGAGTATCACAGAAGAGGTGAAAAGGCTTATGGATGAACAATATAACCTCTCTGAGGTACTTCCGGTTGCTGCAGGTAGAGGCAAGAAATCTCAGGTGAGGCTACCGTCTGTCTCTTGGACATAAAAACTGAGTCTCAGTTCCATAGCCTGAAACCAGTGATCACCAATAATGCATTTTTTTTTTTTGTATGATTTGTCTCTTTTAATTTTTTGCTAATTCCTGCATCACTGTAATTATAATGATGACAGTAATTTTGGATGGTTTGTTATTGATGTTTCATGCAGATTCCATGTAGATCCACACACAAAGCTCATTTTTCAGCTACGTCTGGCAAAGCTCTAGTCCCAACCATGAGGAATAAAAAAGCTGACATCAAACCACTAACCAAAGTCTCCACACCAAGCAGGGTCAACAGTTTCACGAAGCTTCCATCTCAAAGGTCTCAAACAAAGGGTAGAAGCCAGATCTCAAAAAAGATGACCTCTCTTGATCAGAAACGTACAGTCAAAGGTATTAACCCCACCACACAATGTTTCCTTACAGTCGACTGTATTAAAACACTACACTGTGCACACAAGCTCATCTCGCTGGTTTTCAACTTGTTAAATGTTTTGGCGATTCCCAGAGACTCAATATGTGTGATGTGAATTACTTGAATGATGTTACATCCTTTTTTTTTTTTTTTTTTGGACACACTTTCTGTTATCTTCTAGCTGTACAGCCCAATATTTAAAGTCCCAGTGTCAAGATATTTCACTATTTCTATATTTTATGTTCACTTTCAGATGAGCAAAATGGCATTTATATATTGATATAATGATGCTTTTAAAATGTTTAAATTCCCACTCCAACAAAAGAAGTTTAGAAACCAGGAAATCATTTCTGATATAGTGTCATGAGTTAAGAAGTACATGCAGAGTGGAGAACAGTGATTTAATATTGTGGAAGATGCGACCCAAATGGAATAAATAAAGTTCTGTAGAACTGGAATATTTTTCACTCTCGGGCTCTGATTCAGGTGAAACAGAGAATCAAATCATAATTTAAACTACCTCAGAGGGAAGCAGGCAGCCTGTGAGTCACATACATCAGTTTCAGATTCTGAACATAAACAATCAGTCAGAGACCGGCGACACAACTCAGACTGGCAGGTCGTCAGTGTCTGTTAATAAATTATTATTCCCAAGATAATTGACTGGTCGGGCAAACACACACATTCACTGACCTTTCACATGGCACCGATCTTCACCAAGCTCTCCCATATCTTCACATGTGCCTTCCTTTCCTTTCCTCCTTAGATTGAGAATCTCCATCTTTTCCTTTTTCGCTTATTTCTTTGAGCTGTTGTCTGTTCCAGATTCCTCTTTCTCCTCTCATCATAAGCTGTAGGAGTGCCTACCTTATGTTTTCTGTCCTGCTTTTTTTCCATTCTAGGTAAATCTTGAGAGACACCTATGTGCTGTCTAAATTGAAGATGAAGCTGAACTTCTAATTATCTAAACCTAAAACTAATCAGTGGCTTGATAACTGAATAACACTGCGCACACACACACACACACACACACACACACACACACACACACACAGAGGAACAAAAAATTGGTATGTGCACAGTGTGTTCTGTGTTCTGACTTGCTTCTAAGAGCTCTTGCACCAACTGTAAAGTTGATGGAGATTAAATAGTTTGGATTGCTTCCCATTTTCCTTGTAAGCTTGTCGACAGCTCCTGAAATTGGCGGTGTTGTTGATTCCTGTAGCTGTACTGGTTGCATGAAAGTTGTCTTACCTGATGCCATTTTCAGTGAGGCAGAAAATGGTCTCTGGAAACGAAAGGATGAATGCTGGGAACTTTCGATTCTGCATGTGTTCGCTTGACTTTCTAAATCATTCATGTGTTTCTTTTTCATTTGGGTCAGGACAAAATACTGAATAAACTTGCATCATCCATGATGTTTTACTGCAACCTGCCGCTTTACACTTTGAGGCATGATCGCAGCCGTGAGGGAGGGGCACAAACCAGTGTCTCTCCCTCACGCCGGTCCCAAGCCCGGATAAATGCAGAGGGTTGCGTCAGGAAGGGCATCCGGCGTAAAACAAATGCTAAATAAAAAATGCGAGTCACTGAACCAGGATTTGTGCTATTAATAAATTTAAGGTGTTAAGAATAGGGATACTACAATATAGAACATTAAAATCCTCGTGCTCACTATGTGCTTGTTTTGAATATGAAATATTAGCTTTCGAATGAATAGATGAAAATGTTGAGGATGGGAGTAACGAGGATGGATAGGATCAGGAATGAGCACATCAGAGGGACAGCACATGTAAGATGTTTTGGAGACAAAGTCAGAGAGGCTAGATTGAGATGGTTTGGACATGTACAGAGGAGGGATAGTGAGTATATTGGTAATAGGATGCTGAGGCTGGAACTACCAGGCAGAAGGCCTATAGGAAGACCAAAGAGACGATTCATGGATGTAGTGAAGGAGGACATGAAGGTAGTTGGTGTAAGAGAAGAAGATGCAGAGGATAGGGTGAGATGGAGGCAGATGATTCGCTGTGGCGACCCCTGAAGGGAAAAGCTGAAAGGAAAAGAAGATGTTAATGAATGTTGAGGCTCAGTGCATGTCTCGCTTAAGTCACAAACTGTCAGAACTTTTCAAAACGAAGTCAGATCACTGGTGGAAGGAAGTTTAAAATCTGATATTTATTAAATGGAGTCATATTTCATTAAAGTATTTACACATTATTAAAAATAACGCAAGTACAGTGGAACCTCGGTGGTCGAACACAATTCGTTCCAAAGATATGGTCGATTACAGATTTATTCGAGGAGTGAAACAATGTTTCCCATCATAAATAGTTAAAACTCGATGAATGTCTACTTCTGTTAATACGGTTTTATATAATTTGAAAATGAGGTGTATTTATGAAACATATTAATATCCAATACAATCGGACAGTGGTGGTCTAGTGGCTAAGGCGCAGGATCGCTGATCCTAAGGTTAGGGGTTCGAGTCCCCACAGGGTTGTCACCCCCCATAACCCCAGTGCAGCTAACTGGGTTATCAAAGGCGGGCCATGTCTCTCACTGTCTATGGTGAGAGGTTCATGTAAAAGAACCATTGCTGACTTTCGTAAAGAGGAGCTGCAAAGCCGTCAGCGTGTTTCTGTCCCTTGCTAAAGGGTTGTGACAGGAAGGGCATCCGACGTAAAAACCCATGCCAAGTACGTAATAATTAACCTAATTGTGTAGTGTATTTGTTTCACTACATACCTTTTCTGGTTGCAATGTGTCAGCGTATGTGGATGGATGGGGAGGGAGAGATGGGGGGAGAGGTTATTGCCTTGAGGGGGAGTGATGTTTTTTCCTTCTCTGTCTCTTGATCGCAGTTGATTCTTCACTTTCTCACGACTTTTCTCTTCTCCTTTCCAGTAGAATTACTGCTGCTTTCCTTAGGACTCAAGGTTAAGGGTTAAAGTAGCCGTAGTGTCATGAATAAACACAATATGCAGTACGAGATTCTCTCTCAATGGCTGTTCAAAGTACTGTACACTGCGCATGCGCTCAACGCACTCGGCTCTGCTCCATTCAAACTCTGATCATTTGTTTGAACATCAAGGCATATTTTCCTCATATTTTTTGATTGAACTTGGATTTGTTTGATTAAAGAGTTGTTTGACCACCGAGGTTCCACTGTAATCATTTTTTTGGACTCAAGGTGACACTGGGATTTTAAAACAGTCATATTTAGCCTGATGGCCACATGTGACTATATCACCTTCTGTTATGTTGAAAATATTGCCTAAATCAGAAAGAAGCAGTGAATGCCTGGGTCCCATATCACATTTATTTCAGTGTTTGTAAACTTGGTTTAAATTCTAACCCATTTTTAATATTCTGTGAGACACTCGACACAAACACTGCAAATCAAAAAAATTTTTGCAGATTTGTATTTTAGGGGTTTCTTTGTTCGTTAGTTTTTGTCTGTGTTTGTGTTTTTTGTCGGGGGGGTGTTTGTGTGCATATTTGTTTTTTTTTAACATGCACTGTTGCTGTTTGCCTCTATATATTTTAGACTCTGGGTTGAAGGTAAACAGTGAACTTGTTTCTTCGATACAGTCTATTGCTACTTTTTTACAAAACCGAATGGAAGCTGGTGCTCTAAACACTGACTGTCCTGGCCAGCCAGACAGCACATATCAAGCAAAACCGAGTAAAGTGAGTACTATACAACTGCTGTATCACTCTGGTTGTGTACACTTTGTTGGTAAATATTTCTTCCATTAACATACTTCGTCTGTTTTTGATCTTGTAGTGGGAGACAGAGAAAGAGGAAACTGTCACTCAAGCCCATCACCTTGAATTGGAATACTCCTCATCGAAACTTGCACATCTGCAGCTGGCTCAGAAAGAAAGAGATTTTTTCCTCCGAGAGAAACAGCTTCAGCTGGACCACAGCAAAGAAATGAGTGCTCTCAAACAAGAGAACTACATGTTGCAGAGCAAGGTTAATATGTTCTGTAATTTTTCACATGTTTTTGTAATTCATTTAAATGTGATTGTAACTGATCTTGCATGATAAGTAACCATATTAGGTTTAAAAAAAAAAACAACAACAAGGAGGCACTTGGATTGTGCCTACTTTTCATGACCTTGTGCTATTTTCATTTATTTTTATAGAGGGATCTTCGCTGATGCAGACATTACTTTGTAAAGGTGTCTTGTTAAAAAAAAAAAATTCAAGGCCTTTTTAATGGGTTTTTTTTTTAGGATTTTTTTTGTTTTTGTTTTTTTTCCAGTTTTATATATAGTAATTAGGAGTTATATGTTGCAAAAACAGCCTCAACTTGGAGTGCATCTAACATTGCCACTCTCTTTAGATACTGTATTTTCAGCAAACATTTAATTTTCTTTAAATTTCCTTTTAAAACAAAGATCATAAGCATCTGGACTGGCTCCCATGGTGATTATTTCATCCATTGGTGATGTAAAGTGGCTTTACAAAGCATTAACCCAGTTGACAGTTTTCCTATTTTGTTGTCTTACGACAAAATATTTTTACCCCTCAGACAATTCACAATAAGTTTTTTTTTTGTTTGTTTTTTTTGTTGTTGTTGAGCAGCCCTCTCCAGGCAAATTTGCTGTGGGATCATATTCTTTCCATTTTGTTAAGGTGCATTTAATGGTGTTATTTTCAAGTGTGTGTGTGTGTGTGTGTGTTTATTTTTTTAGAACAGGTGTGTGTGTATGTGCATATGTAGGTATGTATATAACAGACCATCACCTCATTGTCTTCTCGATCAGAATAAGGACTCAGTTCGAAAGATGGCACAAGGTATAAAAAAGGCTAAATTTTAATAAGCTAAAAAACAATGCCATCAAACAGTCCTTTGCTGACACTCTGGACAACCATAGTGTTCAATCATCTCTGTGATACTGTGTGCTGTACACTGCTGTAACGTCATTAGGGCTCTACCAGAAAGCACAAAGACTGGTTTTGTGAGAACTGCATAAAGATCAAGCAGTTATTTTAGGAGAAAAACAGTATGCGGAAAGCTTTACGAGCTAATCAGAAGTCCAGTTCACTAAATGTTGCTTTTGCCACCATTTATAGAACTGTGCAGCAGAAATTGGTTCAAACGCAGGATGCACGGCTGAGTAAGGAAGGTCATGAAATCCAAGTCTTTGATAATAGACATTATATGAAAAACTTCTACTCTGGTTTAAAGGAGGTTTATGGCCTGAAATCTTCAGGGTCCTCACCTCTTCTGAGTGCAGATGGCAATTCGTGAAAGATTCTTAAAAGGTGGATGGACCACTTTTAATAGTGTCCTAAACACACACTCACACCCCATTTAATGATGACGCCATCGACCGCCTGACCCAGGTGACAATTAATAAGTCACTTGATAACCCACCAACCCTGAACGAGACACAAAGCAATTCACTTGCTTTCAAGTGGCAAAGCACCAGGCTCAGATTCCATTCCAGCCAAGATCTATAAAGGAGGCAGGCCAGCCCTCACGGGAAAAACTCCCCAAGTTACATCAGTTAATGTTGCACTGAGAGTTAATTCCACAAGAACTCAAAGATGCTACCATCCCTACACCTGTACAAACATAAAGCAAACTGGCACACTAGTGACAACCCTATGGTATCTCTCTGCTATCCATAGCAGGCAAGATACTTTCCAGAATCTTCCTAAATCACACCTTGAGCAAGGGCTACGTCCTAAAAGCCAATGTGGTTTCAAGAAAATCGCAGAACCATTTGATATGGTGTTTGCAGCCGGACATCTACAAGAAAAATGTCAAGAACAGAATGTTCACTTTGTTCTCCCCTAATGTCAACGGTACCAAAGCATTTCACACAGTCAGCAGAGAGGGGCTTATGGCAAAAACACATCCTTAGCATAAATTGATTATGGTTCTGAATGTCTTTGCCTTTTTGAAATAACTCTAGAACTGAGCTATTCAATTAGCAGCCTGCGGGCTAGGTCCGGCCTGCGAGACACGTTGCACTGGCCCTTTAACTTGCCTACTTTTTTTGCCTACGTATACACCTGACTTCACCGCTCTTACTAAATCAAAACCTCTAATTTGTGTCATTAGATGTGAAATATTGATGACTAAATCAGTAATGTAACAGTTCTGTTCATCAAATTAGTAATTAGGATTGAATTTATGAGGAGATTAACCTCAACATTCAGAGTATTATTCCCATGTCTTTAAATTCGCATTAACTTTTTCTCATTATAATATTTAAAACAGAATGTTTATTATTATTCACTTCTTTCCTTTTTCATCTTTTTCATTATACTTCAAAGCCTTGTTTTTCTCTCTCAATATTGGATTATTTCTTTTTGTCCTCTTGTTGTTGTTGTTGACTATTCTGAATAATATTTCTCTTTACTCGTATGTTATAGTTGTATTTAGTACCATACTTCAGTCCTATTGTTTTTGTTGGTACAGTTGTGTGAAGTGGATTTTGTCTGTTATAAATTTTAAATGTGTGTGATGTGGCTCACATGGATTGATTTCTCAATATGGTTTTTATTGCCATTTAAATGTAAAAATGTGTTGGGCCTATATGTGGTGATATATGTGGTGATATATATGTGGTGATATATGCACGCTGTTGTACTTTATTATAACCGTAGCTTTTAATGTGATGACTCGTTTTTCAGGCCATATTTCTTTGGCCCCGGTATTTGGGACTGTTTTCATGACCCAGTCCCCATTCCAAATTACTTGAACAGCCCTTCTCTCGCGTGAACAGAATTTCATTTAGAATCTATTTAGGTGTTGTAGGGTGTTCCTGGTATACACTAGTATGTACTGACCAATGGTGGTCCAAGGAAGGATGAGCAGTGAACTAGCAAGAGTGTCATTGGTGCCTAAGGCTCACTGATGTGCATGGAGAGAAAAGGCTAGTACATCTGATCTAATCCCACAGACGAGTTAATGGACCACAAACTACTGAAACAGTTAATGCGAACTATGATATAAAAAATGTCAGAAAGCCATGTGCAGTGCAGTTGGATGGGGGGGCTGCCTTGTCATAGACTAGACAGGTGGTGTTAATGCTATAGTTGATCAGTGTGCACCAACCTGTTGCCTCAAAGCAGAACATAAATGTTCCAAATGTCCCTTCACAAGCAACATCACCATATTGATGATTTTAAGTTTTTTGTCTAACAACTTTTTTTGTCCTTTTTTAAATGACCTTGGCTTATGTGGAGAATAGACCTGGGCAACAAAATAGCACTATGTCCTATTGATAAATGTTGTATCAATATATGCAAATATCAGGATAAATGTGCAGAATCTTGTGACACATGAACAAATCCCAAGCATGCTCCCTCACTATCAAAACCCTTAATACTGCAGAATTCTACGAGTGGCATGGAGAGCCAATCAGTTAACATGCCTATGGTTCTTTTGCACCTCTGATATGTGGCATAACAATGTAAACCGAATGGATTGAGAAAATTTAGTTAATTTTGATTGATTTAAAGTGTATTAATTATGTATTAATTGCTTATATTTTAGAAATAGATCTAGATCGTAATCTACGATTTAGATATGATCACCCAGCTATGATCTGCATTCCAGTACACTAAGTCAGCCATGTTATGGAAATTCAATAGTGCAGTGGTATATGAAAATAAAATGTTAATTTTATGTCAGACATGATTTAGTGGCCAAAGCACAGATGTGTGTTGTTATTGATGTGTTTACTACACAAAAGGGTTTTTTGTTTGTTTTTGTAAAATTATCTGTGGCATCTGATAAAATGCTTTGCCTACAGCTGCACAGTACAGAAGAGGCAAGTAAGAAGCAGAGATGGTGTTTTGATGATGCATCAGACCCAGGTAGAGATGAGAAACTGAGACTGCTCGAGAAAGAGAGGAAAGAGCAGGAGACTCTCATTCAAGGCTACCAGCTGGTAAGCTTGTCTCTTTCCTGGGGCTTGACGATTTCTGCACTTGGTGTACATTTTGAATAAGGTGCAACATGGTGGATTGTGTGGGTGGACCTGGGGACACACACATTTTTCTTCTGGACTAGACATAATTCACTTGAGAATAATTTTAAGGGTTCAGGAAAAAGGCGTGCTGACGTATACACTTTATCTCTTGTGTACGCAGTGTCCACCTGAACCTATGGTTTTAATGTACTAAGTTTCTACTTTATTTCACTGGATTCAAAATGGCATTGTAAACTTTTTACAGGAGAATGAAAAATTGTACCAGCAGATGAAGGCCCTCAAGGTACAAAATGAACAAAATGAAGAGGCGATGTTTGCAGAGAATCAGAGAATACTCTCTGAATTAGCCACTGCTAAGTGAGTCATACCATCAGGGCATCCTGTTAAAACTGTGTCCCATATCATCAGTCATGGGATTAAAGAATGCAGACACACTTATTTTTATTACTGCATGTTTGAATTTTAAAGTTGATTTCTACAACACTAATGAAGGTAGCATGTGCATTACAGCTTAGGATCTAAATAGAACTCTGTTTTATAACAGGTAAAGTTTGATTAAATATTTTGTATGTATTACGTACTCCCAATCTGTCGTATTTTGTGTGTGTGGGGGGGTTGTTGTTGTTGTTGTTCCTTCTACCTATTTGTAGTTTTAATATTCTGTAATAATGCAGGACTGAAATACAATACTGAATCTTTCCATGTAATATGTAATTAAGAATGATCTAATTATAATCTACTACACATTTAATATCTTGTAGGGCAGAGTTCAAAAAGAGCAGCACACTAAAGATAGTGGAAAATATAGATGCTGTTTCCCATGGCTGCAGTGTTACTGAGCTACTGGCTAAGGTGCAGTCTGCACAGGTACGTTACTTGGGTGTAAGTGCTAGCTGTTGGAAAATAGCTGTTTTTGTATTAGATTGTATGATTGTGTATGTGTACAGCGAAGGATATTGCAGCTGGAGGAAGAAAGTCATAGGTTGAAACAAGAGAAGCAGGCTTTGGAGGTGGACTTGCAGATGTTGAAAAAAGAAAGAGACTTGGCAAGAGCACAAGTGATCTCTACCTCAGGTACAGTAAGCTGGTGTGGGTGTTTCAAACCACATGTATGTTCTTGGGGAATTATGTGGAATTCTCCAGCATCAACTTCTGGTTCTGTGTTTCAGGTGATAAAGGGTTTGAGTTGAAGTTGCTGGAGGAAAGACATAAAGAAGAGGTGATTGTAATGAAGAAGAGACTGCAGTGGTATGCAGAGAATCAGGAAATACTGGACAAAGATGCTGCCAGACTCAGATCAGCCAATGCAGAAATACAGAGACTAACTGAGCAGGTGAGATGATAATCATGCTGTGATCATGTTGACTTTTCCCAGTCATCAGAAGGAATTCATGAGTTACATGGTATGTTAAAGGCTGCTGATGAATTACACATTCTTTACACTCACAGCAATCACATGATTCTCAGTGTAGATTACATGTTTGCCATTTAGTCTAAATGCTATTGGTTAATTATTGCTTTGACAAGAGACTTAGGAAAGATTATCTATGTTGTATAGCTGGAACAGTGTTGTCCTTTTTATTTACTTACAATACAAATAGTTCATCAGACCACTGAAAATACATTGAAACCCTAAGCTTTTGCTCGTACTGTTTATGCCAAGAGTGTCAAACTTAAATTCTGCTTGAATCACCTTAGACCATGTCTTTTAAAGGAGATAAAAATCTCCAGTCAAATCTTTCCCATCTCTGATCAAAGGCTATTCATTATCAAATAACAATGCTCTGCCAAAAGAATTGTGCAAGAATTTTGTTGGACTTGTTTCTTGATTTTGCTGGATGCTATTTCAGTAAACTTGTGCAAGTTACAGTTTTTATTCCAGCATATTATAAACACTTTCACTGGGATTAAAGTCAGGTCTCTGTGGTGCCACTGCATGTGTCAAAATGATTCTTCTTGCTTCATGAACCACTCTTTCAAAATCTTCTTTTCCTTTCGGCTGTTCCCTTCAGGGGTCGCCACGGCGAATCATCTGCCTCCATCTCACCCTATCCTCTGCATCTTCTACTCTTTCACCAACTACCTTCATGTCCTCCTTCACCACATAAATCGTCTCTTTGGTCTTCCTCTAGGCCTTCTGCATGGTAGTTCCAACCTCAGCATCCTACTACCAATATACTCACTATTCCTCCTCTGTACATGTCCAAACCATCTCAATCTAGCCTCTCTGACTTTGTCTTCAAAAACTATTACATGTGCTGTCCCTCTGATGTACTCATTCCTGATCCTATCCATCCTCGTTACTCCCAAAGAGAACCTCAACATTTTCATCTGTGCTACCTCCAGTTCTGCCACTGTTTCTAAACCATACAACATCGTTGGCCTCAACACCATCTTGTACACTTTTCCTTTCATTCTTGCCGATAGTTTCCTATCATGCATCACACCGGACACTTTTCTCCAACCATTCCAACCTGCCTGCACATGCTTCTTCACCTCTTTTCCACACTCTCCATTGCTCTGGAAATTTGAGCCAAAATTTTATGGTTCGAGCCATCAGGCAAGAACAACTCATTGATGGTATATCCTGGTCATTTAATACAGGGGTCCCCAACCACCAGGCCGTGGACCGACATCGGTCTGTTGCTCAATTGGTACCGGGCCGCAGAAAAAATAATTAATTATTTCCGTTTTATTTATTATCTGACTCTGAATGATCTTTATTTTTTGAAAGGTCTTTTATTTTGAAAAATGACCAGATTCTCTCGGTTACATGTCGTAAAATGTAACCCACAAGGGGACAGCATGTGAACGGAGGCATGTTGGACATGTTTCAAACGGGGATTTTGGGTGAGCCTGAGCCTTCATTCTCCCAACTCGTGCATGATCATCTGTGGGATTTTTTTTTTTTAAAGAAAAGTTCAAGCTCTACTTCCCAACCAACTTTATTTCAGCTCTTGAAAAATAACATTCATGGAGTGTTATTATTATTAATAATGAATTCTAATAATATTTTATATAAATAAATAAATAAATTATATTTACAATATAAACAATCTAGGAACACCCCCTCTCCCCAGGTCCGTGGTAAAATTGTCAAGCGTTGACCAGTCCGCGGTGATAAAAAGGTTGGGAATCACTGATATAATACATTCAAGTTATCAGGTCCTTTTTACACTGACATGCCTGTCGCTCTGGAATAGGGTGAATCCGGACTCATCAGATTGCATGACATTTTATACCTTTGCTCATCACCTCAGTACTCTTTGTACACTTTGGGCTCTGGAATCACCTATCTCGAGAGGGGATGGACCTTATTTCCATTCTGGAGTTGCTCATGGGGAGAGGCGGCAAGCCAGTGTATGCATCCTTGTTGCCCCCATCTCGGTGCCCACACGTAGGGGTTCTCCTCGTTTGACGAATGGGTAGCTTCCCTCCGCCTTCGAGTTTGTAGGTGGGTTCTGACTGTTAATGCTTATTGTAGCACTATGTTAAGCTTCTTTGCAACAACTATAAAAAGTGCTATACAGTCGTTTAAATGGACTGGATGTTCTATTTAAAGCGGAATTACAGTACCTGTTTGAAAGATCAGAGGTCCTGATTCAATATTAACTTGCTTTCTTGCGAGATCGGAGGTCTTGTCCCACGGAGCACTGTTTTCATGCTCCTTCTGCTTCAATATCGTACCGAAATAATCGCCTTCGTCACTGTATTTCAGCTTTAAGGTCTCCTTCTGCTTCAGTATCATCCCGATTGTAGAGGGGTTTCGGCGATAACAAAATATAACACTGCAATGATCAATCTCAAAACAAGCCAACAACTCTCCACTCTTCAACTCTCCTCGCGTGTGACCAACAGGAAGTATGGGTACAGGTCAGCTCCCTTCTGGCCAATGGGAGGCCAGCGGGGCAGGATGTTGGGAGACAGCCAATGAGAGAGCAACTTGCGCATTGTTTGAATTTTTGAATGGCGGATTTGGCTCTTTTCATAAAAAGAGGACGAAAAGTTGGGAAAATGTTTTTCATAACCTGGATTTTTCATACTCAGAGGTTTTCATAAATAGAGTGCTGACTGTACAAATTAAACTGAATTCAAATAAAAATCAATATATTCACATTTTTCTATCCCCACTGCAAGTTGTTGCCATGGCCTCACTAGTCTCTCTCTCTGTGTTATGAATTTAATGTGACAACGTGACATTTCACTAACCAATACATTTTAGTTAAGTTTTTATTTACTGAAGAGGTGAACAGAATTACATTTAATGGTGTTTCATTGTTGGACTTCTGTGCTTGTCACGTTTTGTCCATCATGAACGCAAACATAAAGGTGTTCATAAGTACACTTGGCACCAGGACACCCTAGGTCGCAGTTCGATGATCAACTTCGTAGTCGTATCACTGGACTTGCGGCAGCATGTTTTGGACACTCGGGTGAAGAGAGGAGATGAGGAGATCACCATCTGGTTGTGAGCTGTCTCCAATGGTGGGGGAGGCTGCCCCTAGACCGGGCAGACCCAACTTAAATAGTTAGGGTCTCGTGGGAACAGTTGGTGGAGTCTTCTGTCAGAGGGGCCTTTAACTCCCGCCTCTGGCAGAGCTACAACCACGTCCCAAAGGAGGCGGGTGACATGGAATCCGAATGGGCTATGTTTCATGCCTGCATTGTTGAGGCGGCAGCACATAACTGTGGCCAAAAGGTCATCAGTGCTTGTTGTGGTGACAACCTCCAATCCGGTGGTAGACACCTAATGTGAAGGGGGCCATCTAGCTGAAAAAGGAGGCCTATCAGGACTTATTGGCTTGTGGGACTCCCGAACCACAGATAAGTACTGGTAGGCCAAACGTGCTGTAGCTTGAGCGACCACTGAAGCAGAATTTTGGGCATGTTAGGGGTTTGTTGAGGGCCTGGCAAGCGATTGGCCTCAAAGAGGTTCTGGACCACCATCCAACACCTCAAGAGGGGGAAGCAGTTCTCCACAAATACTGTTTACAGTGCAAGTGGGGAGCTGCTCACCTCGACTGGGGATGTTGTCGGGAGGTGGAGGGGAATACTTCGAGTATCTCCTCAATCCCAAGAAAATGCACTCCGTGGAGGAGGAATACCCTGGGGGTTTGGATGGGGGTCCACCCATCACTGGAACTGAGATTCCTGAGGTAGTCAAAAAGCTCCTCGGTGGTCGGGCTCCGGGGGTGGATGAGATACGCCCTGAATATGGGACTGTCTTAGTTGACATGTCTCTGCAACATCGCGTGGTCATCAGGGGCCGTACTTCTGGATTGGCAAACTGGGGTGGTAGTCTCCCTTTCAAAAAGGGGGACTGGAAGGTGTGTTCCAATTATTGTGGAATCGCACTCTTCAGCCTACCCAGGAAAGTCTATGCAGGAGGTGCTGAAGAGGAAGATCCAACCGATAGTTGAACCTCGAATTCAGGAGGAACAATGTAGTTTTTGTCCTGGCCATGGCACTCTCGACCAACTCCATATGTTCTACAGGATTCTGGAGGGGGCATGGGAATTTGCACAATCTGTCCACATGTGTTTTGACAATTTAGAGAAGGCTTTCGACCATGTCCCTTGGGCTATCTTGTGGGTCGTACATCGGGAGTACGGTGTACAGGACCTATTTCTACTGGCCATTCGATCTCTGTATCACCGGAGCGAGAGCTTCATCTACATTGGTAACAGAGGTCGAATTCGTTTTCGGTGAGAGTTGGAGTCCACCATGACTGTCCTTTGCCACTGATTCTGTTCATAATTTTTATGGACAGAATTTTTAGGTGAGGTGTTGAGAGCTTCTGGTTTGGTGGCCATTGGATTTCGTTTTTGCTTTTTGTGGCTGTTGTCCTTTTTGGCTTCATCAGTCCGTGACCTGCTGTTCTCATTGAAGCGATTCGCAGCCGAGTGTGAAGCGGCCAGGATGAGAATCAGCACCGCCAAGTCAGAGGTTATGGCTCTCAGCAAGCAAAAGGTGGAATTCACCCTCCGGGTCCGGAATGAGGTCCTGCCCCAAGTGGAGGAGTTCAAGTATCTTGGGGTCTTGTTCACGAGTGAGGGAAGGATGGCGCAGGAGATTGACAGGCGGGTCGCTGCAGCCTCGGCTGTAAAACGGAGCTTGTACTGGTCCGTTGTGGTGAAGAGGCAGCTGAGCCGCAACGCCCTCAATTTACCAGTTGATCTACATTCCAACCCTCACCTATGGTCACGTGCTTTGGGTAGTGACTGAAAGAACAAGATGGCAGATACAAGCTTCTGAAATGAGCATCCTTCGCCGGGTGGCAGGGCTCTTCCTTAGAGATAGGGTGAGAAGCTCAGCCATCCGGCAAGAGCTTGGAGTAGAACCACTGCTCCTCCACATTGAGAGGAGGCAGATGCCTCCTGAACGTGTCCCTGGTGTGGTGGTTTTGGCATGTCCAACCAGAAAGAGAGCCCAGGATCGACCTAGAACACGCTGGAGGGATTATGTCTCTTGGCTGGTCTGGGAACGCCCGTCTCCCCTCGGCAGAGCTGGAGGAAGTGGCTGGGTAGAGGAACCTCATTGCTTTGGTTGCTGCCCCCATGACCTCACCCCAGATTAAGTGGAAGATGATGATATATGGAATTGATATTATTATGATTATGACCACAAAAAGGGCAAATATTTCAGACACCAAGTTTGTTTGCACAGTATTATAATTTTAGTGTTTAAAATGAGAGACTACTCTCATTTTTATGAAAGTAAACAACAATGGTCTTTGAAAATCTGTGGGGAATTCAATGTCTCTGTGATCAGACACAAAAATGAATCACACAATTCACTTGCTGGGTTTTTTTTTTATTATTATTATTGTAAATCTTCCATTCAGTAATGACTGCAATAACACTTGTAGATACCATGTGGATTATTTAACTAAATTGTCCCACTTAAAATGTACTTAATTGTTTAAAATGTAAATATAAAACTAACCTATAAAAATATAATTTCTGGCCTGGTCCCATTTAGGAGCCATTTTTGTTGTTGTTGTTGTTCCATTAGTGAAACCGCACACAAAAATGAAAAGCATAACAGAAACAGAAAGTATGCATGCCATGTCACACAGCGGGCAATATTGTAGCCATTGTGATGTGGCTCACACTTGTATAATCCACTATGATATATATTTGTCCACTCCTTCGATCCTCGCAGCACCATACTGTTGTGTTCTCTCAACTTCAATCAAATTGTTATACTGACCAACTCTGACCTGGATTATTTTAGATATTTCTGGAATAAGCGCCAGTCCATCACAGCCATTATTAAAGCGGTATACAGTATGCCCTTGACTATTCGCGGTTTTGCACCCACGGTTTGATTATTCGCTGACTGCCAAGCAACCGGCACGTGATTCAAATTCAGCCAATGGCTGTCCTCCTTTCTCATTGGTTGAGCTGATGTCCTGCCCCTTTTTCCTCATTCGCGCACAAGTTGTCAATGAGCCTCTTTTTTTCTTTTTTTGAGTGTGTTTTAATTACCAGTTAAGCTCTATGATACCACTCAAACGCTGTGCGTCTTCTGTGGCTAAGCAATAGAAAATGCTGGATGTCTCTTCTGAAGAAATAAGACTTTCTCCTGAGAAACTACGGTTTCTCTGAACTGTTGTATTAAAATCTTTTTCAATTATTATTCCAGTATGGTACCTAAGTTCATGTTTATGCGTGAGATTTTATGTTCTGAAGCATGTTTAACAAACAATACCAAAAGGATAAACTTTATTACAGTACTCTTTATGTCCTTTTACATTGAACTTGGAGTGACGTCTCCAAGATGGTGCTGCCCAGAGGGCGACGTCGTGGAGTTCTCGGAGTCAAATCGTTTCTTTGTTCGTTTTAATTTGTTTGATTTGTTGTTTTGTTTGTTCATGTTTTGCACTATGCTCGTCTACGACCGGTTGACTCTACTACAGCTATAAGATCGGAGTATCTTCAGGCGTGTATAACTAAGCACGCTCAACTGGGCTTTTTGTTAGCCGGGGTGCAGCTAGCACAGAGCTAATATGCTATGGTAGCTCAATGCGAGCCGCACCCCATCTAACAAGAAGCCCAGGCAGGAAGGGGCCGAACGACGACTCCGGCGCTTGGGATTGCAGGGAATGAAGGTCATGTAGCCTGCTGGTGCAATCGCCTCGTCAGGTGTACTCTCCTCAAGCCATGTTTCACAGAAACACAGCAGATCCTCTGCGCTGCAATCTGAGCATGAAGCTCTTCCATCTTGTTTCGCAGGGATTGAACATTTTCAAGCAGTATGGCCAGAAGTGCTAACCAAGCATCGGCGACCAAGAACTCTGCCTGGGCTTCTTGTTAGCCAGGGTGCGGCTAGCATTGATAACAAGAAGCCCAGGTGAGCGTGCTTAGTTATACACGCCCGAAGACGTCACTCTAAGTTCAATGGAATAGGACATGAAGCGTAATAAAGTTTATCCTTTTGGTATCATTTGTTAAACATGCTACAGAACATAAAGTCTCACGCACAAACATTATCTTAGATACTGTACTGGAATTATAATCGAAAACGACTTTAATACTAGTGCTTTACAACAGTATATGCTGTATAATGTTTATATTTTAACATCAATAAACATAACAGTAAAAACTGAAAAGTTTTTCTTAATCATTAATACTGTATTAATGAGTAAGACTGTCTATAGGAAGTGTTTAAGAAGCATATTTTAATGCATGTAATAGATACACAGTATTTTACTTCCGTTTGCTCATTCGCACATGTGACGTAATACATGGGGTTTTACTTCCGGGTACAGAACTCGCTGATTATCTCGATTCGCAGGAGGGCCCAGATCCGAACCCCCGCGAATGTTGAGGGCCTACTGTACTCTAAACTGTATTATAATACAAACAAACCTTGACAATAGTCACACGCTTAGGTATATTGTTCCTTCAAAACACATCCCCAGAACATTTTCATGGACACTCGATACAGTAATACTAAGGGCACCCCCATCTCCTCAATCTCCAATTGTTGTTTTTTTGTTTGTTTTTTAGGTTGGTTTTAATATAAATGCTGTTTTTTTTCTTTTAATTACACGCAGCATGGACAGTTGATGAACTTCAAGGAAATAATCACTGAATTTAACACTGTACAGCAATGCTTCTCAAATAAGGTGGCGCCCCCTGGTACGATGCCAAGGGGGGCACGGTGTGATGCTGGGTGGAGCGCGTATGACCCTGAGGAACATGCTTTTCTGGAGGAATTGTGCATGAGAATTAAGTGTAATTGCACCTCCACTAGTTGGTAGTGGCACTCTCATTGTCGCACTATGGTGTAGCTGTTTTTCGCATGAGCAAACGATATGAAGTGCAATTAACAACCCCTCAAGAAACAACACGGAAAAATTTCTAACAGGAACGAAGAGAAAGGTAGAGAGAGACGGAGATATCAAGACATAAGTAAGTTGAATGAGTTTAAATAATGATGTATATTCAGGCACATTGGTGCACTTTAAATCTTTTCTATTACAGATTAAAAAAAACAATGTTAATGAAGTTTTTCTGTATTGTAAGTTGGACTATATTTCTTTCTTTTTTTTTTTGTTTTTAATGTTAATAAAGATACAATGTTATACAGAGGTGTACTAATAACAATTTTATCGACAAATAATACTATTTATAGTCGCACTGGGGGCAGTGGGGGGGGCGTGAAATTTTTTTTTCTTCCTGGGGGAGCGCCACAGAAAATAAATGAGAAGCACTGGTGTACAGGATTAGAATTAATGACTACACTTTTGTTTATGCAGCCTGTATGCTAGCCTACATTTTAATTTAAGTAACTCCATTTATGTAAGACAAATGTGTAATGCTATTTTCCATGCTCTCAATGAATGTATTAATCTGCAAATTAAAATACACAAATTAGATATTACATAGAACATAGCTTCCATTATAGAAATCTGTTTGCTCACTAGATGCTGTGGAAAATATGGTCAGGTGTATGTGTGTGGGGGGGTTGCAAAAATAAAAGAGGAGAAATGAGGCTCTTTAAGTGACATTCTTTGTATGTGGTGCACACTAGAAAAATTACTCATTATAAAATTCCACAGTGGCACCCTAGTATCAGCAAAACAAAAGGATTTTTGTGCGATATTTCCTGTGTCAGGTGGTTGCATCATTGGGGTCATTATTAGTGTCATGCTGCTGAATCATTGCAGTATATCACAATGTCTGTTTCTTTAGGTGGAGAAACTAAAAATGGAGGTGGCCAAGCACGCTAAGCAGCAGCAAAACAAAGTGAGGGAGAGGGCTGCAGAAGCCAAGCGAATTCAAGACCTTGAGCGACAGGTACACACACTCCACACCTTGTTTTCTCTCAGCTTTTCTTCCCAAAAGGAAGCTGTGTCATACTGCAGTATTTCTATTCACAATGTTTACCCTTTTGGGTTGTTCTCCTCTGAACTACAAAAAATTGAGGTGTATTTTCTAATTACCCTTTAATTTCAACATTATTGCATCTATGGCTAAAAAAAAGAGCTCATGGTTCTGTGAGGTTTTTCTTTGTTTCATGTCTTTTTTTGGCTTGAAGTGGAATTTTGATATACTGTATTAATCTCACAAAGGAAATTATTACCTCTGCATTTGACCCATCCAAAATAAGCACACACTCGGTGCAGTGGGCGGCCAGGTAAACACTTGGGGGTTTGGTGCCTTGCTCAAATGAACTTCAGCCAGGAAGGTAGAGAAAGGGAAGGTGCACTACATATGTTTCCTGATGGTTTGGGAATCAAACCAGTGACATTTCAGGTCCAAAGCGGCTTTCTCGATCAATTGGATATGGCTGTCCCAACATTACTTGTTTTTTACATGAATACTACTATATTATAAATTAGGAATGCTTTAACATGCTTGTTTTACCATAATTAATTAGCAATTGTTTCTGTTTAGGTCAACAATTTTTATTTAAATATTTTATGCTTGAATCCTTGTAATGAGAAGAGATATAATTCAATTTGGTTATATCCTCAAATCTGTCAGGTGAAAGAAATGGAGGCGATTGTACGTCGTAGGCACCCAAACTCTCTGCCTGCACTGATGTTTGCTGCAGCGGCTGCAAGTAGAGAAAATGGAGGAGAAAGTCCTTCATCTGCACCTCCTCCGTCTTCTCATTCTGCTGCCCTACTGGAAAGACGCATCCACAGACTGGAGGCTGAGCTTGAGGACCGTGATGAGGAAGCGAAACGCTCACTAAGAGCCATGGAGCAGCACTTTCACAAGATCAAGGTAGAAGATGATAGAGAAGAGTTACAATAATTTTATATTAACTTATTAAAACAAAGTGTCTGTTGTGAAGTTAATTTTTAGTCCTGTAAATATAATGAATTGAATTGGCTTAATCAGGTGACTGTGACTGTTTAAAGCAGTGAAATGGGCAAGTTGGGATAGTAGTTTATTGTAAGGCACAATAAGTTCCTGGTACACATACCGTATTTTACGTTATAAGCACACACACACACCCCCCACCCCCCGTGTTTTGTTTTTATTTTATCTTGCGTCTAATAACTGCCCATGTGTACTGGGAGCAAAATGGTAGATCCAACTTATCAATTTTATTCGATCAGGCTCTGTAACGGTAAAATGAGGCGTTCACTGCCTGTAAAAGTCAGTATTTCAAGATCTCTTGCCACTGGGGAATGTCTATAATGTTCATCCGTAACAAAACGTGATTGTTTCGCCGTGCTTTAAAAAACAGGAAAATATTTTGGAGTTTTCTCTTGGTAAATGTCCAACAACCGATGAACCATTTAGAAACTGCTACAGCAAAATTATTGGATGCTCTGAATGAATGGAGCGATGAGCCAGATATGGACCTATCAGACAGTGATGACGAGTATTTTTCACCCGATTCTCCTGCTCACTAACTTCATAAATTTAAAGACGTTCCTGACCGTGTGCTTTTGGTTATATTCGTGTTGATTGGTTCAACGTGCCATGTGCTAAAGTTGACATTCATGTTGATTGGTTCGATTTTACTTCCAGGAAATTGTTTAAAGGAACAGCACTGGGAAGGAAAAGTAAGGGGTCTTTTTTTAAATTATGCTGTTTTTTGTTTATTTTCAGCTTTTGTGTAAGTAGTTTGGTTGATACCACAAAATGAATAACACAAATACCAGTAGAACTCTTTTATTTGTTCTGTTATTATTCATGTTTTCCACCTCTATGGTAATAAGCACTTACCGTTCCACTCCGCTGGTAATATTTTAATAAGCGCCCACCCACTCCAATTTTTTAAGGGCCCTGGGCACTTATCATGTTGAATACAGTATTTATGGTATATAATACGGTATAGGAGAAAAAGAGAACCCTGATGAGTAGAACATGAGAAAGGCCACAGATGGTAACCCGAAGTTTATTATAGCTATTGTTGCTTTTCCATCCATGTCACAAGATCACACTTTTTTTTTTTTTTTTTTTTTTTTTTTTTTTTAAGCTGGATTAAATGGATGCAGAAACATAATGAGCAAAAAAGAAAAAAGTTCATAATTGTGGTACTGAGGATTCACACAAGCTCTTGACAACTGTCTCGAACAGTTATTTGAAATCTTTGTTCACTGTACAGAATTAGTGATGCCACTAAACAAAGGAACATTGAAGACAGAAATCCAATTCTTCAATTGCTCAATTTAGTAATTTTCACTACCATACAGCATAGAACACTGCTGTATGTAATTCAAAATACACTACTTCTAGTCCTGCAGTATGACTAAAGATGCCCTAAATATGATGATTTTATATATAAAAAAAAAAAAAATTTAATGTTTTTCTGCATTTGAATGCATACTAGGACCAACGTTTTTTTTTTTTGTTTGTTTTTTTTGTACAGCTTTTGTAAGTGACCTAGAGCAGGGGTGTCAAACTCGTACCACAAAGGTTGTTTAAAGGAGCCAAGTCAGGTGTGCTGCTGTCTGCTTGAAACATAAACCCTTGACACCTTTGATCTAGAGCTTTGTGCTTGGGCATTCCAGTTAAGACCATCTCCAAGAAGGCACTGACTCACACTTATTTATCAACCAACTTAATCATAATTGGGTCACAGAGAGGCTGAATCCTATCTCAGCCAACATGGGGCGAAGGCAGGGTACACCCTGAACAGCTCACCAGACCACACTAGCACCTATGGCTAATTTGGATCAGCTAGTTAACTTAATGTGTACGTTTTTGGAATATGAGAGGAAACTTAAGTACACAGAAGAAACTTACGCAAGCATGAGAAAGCCTCACATAAAAAAAAAAAAAAAAAACCCTCAAAAAATGCACTACCCAAAGGGTCAAAATGAAATGAATGTTATTCCCAATAGTCTTGACCATGCTAAACAATATATCAGATGGGCAAAGACAATCGAGCATGCATCTCGTTACATGAAAATACTTTAACAGTTCTGTTTAATTGCTTCATTTACTCTTATTCCTTAGAACTAGAGTCGAACTAAAGGCAAGCATGTCACTGCTTGTTGTGTGAGGTCCTCCCCCCACGCACACATAGACACACACACATGTGTAGCAATTTCTTTCCATCCTAACAGCAGTGATTTTTTTCCTCACTGTAATAATTTTCTCGGGAGCCGCATTAACCACTTGTGGAACCATTTGCAGAAATGACTGCTCAACAGACAAACAGTAGCTGCACATCAAGCTCACAGTTCTGCACCATTTCTCTCTGTGTGTGTGTGTGTGTGTGTGTGTGTGTGTGTGTGTGTGTGTGTGTGTGTGTTCGTGTTCTAATGATCAGTGGCATAACAAAATAAGGAGGTTATCCTAGGTTAATTGATCCAAATCTGGTGTTCTTCCACCACAGAATAAATAGTAGAAAATTAAGATGTTTAACCAGTTTGGTAGGCAAATGGAGAGCTGCGTTCTTCAGGTTTGCAAAGTATTATAGATTTTCCTAAAGATCATAACGTTATGCAGTAATTTGGTGGCTCAGAATAGTTTTAAATAAGTAGAACATATATGAAATAATTATTTTTATGAACTCATTCCTGTGATCTTGTCCTGAAATTAAATCACTCAGAACAGATTGTGATGGAGGAAACATGTCTATTTAAATCTCTAAATCACAGGGCGGTTTAACCTTGTTTACTTGGGAGTATGGCCTCGCAAATGGAACACGGGTTTTTGAAAGTTTCAATGTCAATTACAAAAACACTCTCTAAACCTATAACTTTGGACATGGGATATAGGATTTTGCACTTGCTACAGAGTACTACAGCATACTGAACAGATATCTCAGTTCCACATTTATATGTCCCAAAATTATGCACTTCCCAAAAATTATTTAGCAGTTGAACACCATGACATTCACATAAGTTTTATGACCTACCTTTGTGTACATTAAAATTGACAGGCTTGAGTCTGCTCTAAAAAATTTGTATCATTTTGAGATATGGGTGGCACATTCTCCTTACAGCTAGAAGGTCTTGGGTTCGATTCCCAGCTCGGGCGTTTCTGTGTGGAATTTGCATGTTCTCTCTGTGCTTGCCTGGGTTTCCTCTGGATGCTCCGGTTTCCTCCCACAGTCCAAAAACATGCACAGTAGGTTAATTGGCTATTCCATGTCGTGCCTAGGTGTGAAAGTTTGTGTGTGAGTCACTCCTGCGATGGCCTGGCAAGCTGTCCAAGGTGTACCCCACCCTACACAGAGTCAGCTGAGATGGCGCCAGTCTCCCTGTGACCCTAATTAGAATTAAGCGGTTCAGAAAATGAATGAATTTTGAGATGATTTTCACTATCTAATGGCATGATTTATATCTAAATTTATTTATTTTTAAAATTTAGACTACTGTATTTTTCGGACCATAATGCACACTTAAAATCCTTTGATCTTTAAAAAATTGACTTATCCTTATAAAAAATGTACTAAGTATATTATACTATTATACTAGGGGGCAGTGGTGGTCTAGTGGTATAGGGCACTGGATTACTGATCCTAAGGTTGGAGGTTCGAGTCCCCACAAGGCTGTTACTGTCCCCTCCAGTGCAGCTAACTGGGTTATCAAAGGCCGGCCATGGAACCATTGCTGACTTTCGTAAAAGAGGAGCTGCAAAGCCGTTAGTGTGTTTCTGTCCCTTGCTAAAAGGGTTGTGTCAGGAAGGGCATCCGATGTAAAAACCTATGCCAAATCAAACATGTGAATCATTTGCTGTGGCGACCCCTGAAAAAGGGAAAAGCCGAAAGGAAATCTCTCATTTCATTATACTATTATACTAAGTATAATAAGACTTATAATAAAAAATAGAATTACAAGAAATTTATAAGCCCTATAATCTGGTGCGGCTTATGTATGGATGAAGCTGTGCGACTCCATCTTACTGATATTGTCAAAATCCAAGTGAAGCAAACTAATTCAGAACTTACCATCATTCCAGGTGGATTAACCAAAGAACTCTAACCGCTAGATATTGGTCTTAACATCATAATGATCTTAACAGGTCGTAAGTTAGAGGGATCCGGGCTTTACGTCTGAATACCGGCAATACGGCTATCGTAGTAAGGTGAATCGCTGATGAATACATGAGTGGCTGGGAGAAGTTTGTCACGAAACCAGAAGATTTTTTCCATGTAATCTCTGTCTCTGCCGACCATCTGTTTTGTTATGAGGATGCTTTTGCATCTCAGGATGCGCAGCTGGCTTAAAGAGTCTCACATTCATCACCGGGATAAAGCAATGCTACAGGTCTCCTCGGGTTAACCTTCTTGCATTTTACAATTATACTCCTACAGCTCCTCAAGAGTAATGACCTCCGTTTTGTAATGAACACAATACCCACGCTGTGAATGAGCGCCACCATGTTTGTTACTGTGATGACGTTGTCGCTTTAAGGGGGCGTGGCTGAGAGAAGTTTACCTCATGACCCAAAATACTTTTTACAGAAAACCTTTTTCAGCTAATCTCTATTGATTTGTGACTCCATGCACAAGGGAATAACTGAATAATGTTGGGAGTTATTATGAAATGTATTATTTTATAATTTATGTGTTACAACCGAACAGTGATGATTCAACTCATCATAATAACTTAAGTTTGACTTCTCATTTTTTTTCCTTGATGCGCCTTTTTAATATGTTGCACCTTGTGTGTGGCCAGAGACCACTCAATCATTGTTTATTGATATTGCGCCTTATAATCCGGTGCACCTATGGCCCGGAAAATACGGTGGCTGTCTCATTTTTTTGGTTCCATTAGCAAGCCGATACACCTACAGCTTCCTCTCTGGGCAGGGACAAAGCTTTTGCTGCCTCTTGTACTGCTTTGGATGATATTTGTATGTCGTTTTTGTAATATTTGTAATCAACATTGATCATGGAAACTGTTAACATACTGTATACCCAGCTCACAGACGAGACCTAACTATATACCTAACAATTAGAAATGACATACAGTAAAACCTCCGCTGACGAACGCTTAAGCTCACGAACTTTTTGCCTCAAGAACATTAAATTTGCGAGCATATAGTCTCTGCTGACGAACTAGTTTTCGGCGGACGAATCAAACCACGCGGTCGAACAGCGCCACGGTGGCGGCCACGAGAAGCTGACGCACGCTCACGGCGTCACAGTTCATCACCCCCTTTCTTTGAGTGCGGAAGTGGTTTGTGTTTGATAGACATTTTGGACCATATTGAGTGTACTTTTGCTATTATGGGACCGAAAAAGACCCCACCACAGGCGGAGATCATTGAAAACCACGAACGAGGTGTGCGTTTGTGTGACTTAGCGTCCCAGTACCAGTACGCTAAGTCTACCATTGCTCCCATCCTTAAGAACAAGGAAGCTATTAAGGGTGCGTGTGTGGCTAAGGGTGTTTCCAAACAGTAGGCGTTTCCAAACTCTCCTTCCAAACAGTAAGTCCCTCCCTCCCTCCTCCTCCCACTCCATTCCATCAAGCCATCAACTACCATCACAAAGGTAAATAAAACGACTTTATTATACAGTACAGTTTATTTCTTTAATTACAATACAATAGACATTTATTATACATAAAATAAGGTATATTTTTGTGTAGTTTTAAGGCTTATTTAGTAGAAAATTGTGTTTTATGGGGACCTGGGAACGGATTATTCTCATTTTAATGGTTTCTTATGGGAAATAAATGTTCGGAAGACGAACTTTTCGCCTTACACACACTTTCTGGGAACCAATTATGTTCGTGAGCAGAGGTATCACTGCACTATGTTGTTTCCTTCTGAGGTTTACTATTCATTTTCTAACTAAATAAATCTGGAAACCCAAGCACTCATTGGGCTCTCAGTTTAAACCTCAGTAGCTATGTGTGATAGGGAAGGGGTAACATGTGGGTGTGAATTGGCGAATGACCAAATTAGAACACACGCAGGCTGCATGTGAAAGGTTTTAGCACCACATACTAGCTAATGCATTTATGATCTGTTTAGCCTTGCAATATTAAATTGTTCCGAAATTAAATATTTGAATAAGAAATTTATTATATAACCATCTATACTTGCTTAGAACCTTTGCCTTTAAATTAATATACTCAATGGGTTTTTTTTTTCATACACTTATCTTCATTATTTTGCATAACATCAATATTTAATGATGCTCGACTGTTTCATCTTCTATTTTTTGTTTTCTTTCTAGCTTCAATATGAGCAACAGATCTCTAATTTGGACAAACAGTTAGCTGAGCAAAACCCAGAGTGTTGTGACTGCTCATGTAAGAAGTCAGAGATCCAATCTCATGCAATGCAAGAACTGGAACAGCTAAGGTCATTACACCAGAGTGAAGTAAGTGCTCTGAAGTCTGAAGTGGCTGCTTTAAAGGATCAGGTTCGTTCTTTAACAGAGCCAGAAAGGCTCTCAAGACACCAGAAGCAAGCAGAGGAAGCACATCACACCCGGATAGAGCGCCTGAACCAAGAACTTGCCACCAAAAGTCGTACAATCCAAGAATTGAAACGCACTCTAGAACGACTTCAAAGAGAGAGGAAGAGCATGCTATTCAGCCCAAAATTCCAAAGATCCAACACTCAGTCAAAACAGGCAGAGAAAGATTCCTCCCTTGTTCAGATTGAAACTTTTCCATCTACTCAAGATGAAAAAGACTATCAGCCTGGAGTTTTTTCAGACCCTCACATTTCTGAGATGCAGCAAGAAAATGAGAGGTTACGGGTCAGACAGAAGCAGCTGGAACAGCAGTGGTTAGGAGAAAAAAATTCACTTGAGTCAGCTGCTAAACAAGCACATGCTGAATTCCAGAGGTATGTGAACAACTGGTTGTGATACTAGTGTACTGGTAGTGTGTCATTAACAATATGTTGTTTTTATAGGACTTTGGACCAAAACCAGGAGCAGCTGGCCTTGCTCAAGGCTGAGCACCAAAGAGAAAAAGAGCGTCTGGTGACTATCCATGCATTGGAGCACTCATCTTCCAAAGTAGCTGAACTCACAAATCAAGTGAAATCACAGGAGGTACGAGGGATGTTGTGTGTGCGTCTGTGTCTGTGTGTGTGTGTGTGTGTGTGTGTGCATGAGAGAGGAGCATCAGAGTTAATTGGAACAGTGCACTGAATTTAAGGTAGAATATCCGACAATTTTATGTTTAAGTATAATTGAGAATATAATAGTATTGCAAATAAAATGTAAAACAGTACATTTTTATATAGCAAATGGTGCAATTATTGTATGAAATGTATTAAAATAAATATAAACACATGATTCAGGTCATGGTACTGCATTTGCGTGAGCAACTGAAGGAACTGCAGAGAAATAAGGAAGCTCTTGCTTTGTCAAAACTCAGAGAAGAAACATTACAGAACCAGGTAAATCAAATTATTTTCATGTCCATCATTGAAAAGGTTTTAATGGTTGTTCACTGGTGGTCATTTTTGAATGCACATTAACTTCTTTTTTTGTTTGTTTGTTGTTGTTTTTTTCTCCTGTTTAAGTATTTTTTTAAATTATTAATATTTTAAAATTAAATCATTATGTAAGAGGGAGCCCCCAGTGCAGCTAACTGGGTTATCAAAGGCCGGCCATGTTTCTCACTGTCTATGATGTGACGCATGTAAAAGAACCATTGCTGACTTTCGACAAGAGTAGGCTACAAAGCCGTCTGCGTGTTTCCGCCCTGCGATGGCCTGGCGAGCTGTCCAGGGTGTACTCCGCCCTCGCCCGGAGTTGGCTGGGATGGGCACCAGCCTCCCCGTGACCCTAATTAGGATGAAGCGGTTCCAGAAAATGACCTGATGAACTGTAAGAGGGAGTAGGAATAGTTTCATTCACCTTCAGACAGTTGTTATTGATGAGCTCAGTAAAGGTGATATCTTGTACCTTTTGAAAAAGTACAGTTGTGTTCAAAATAGTAGCAGTCTGACCAATCACTTTTTTAGTAGAAATGATATTTCTAAATGGCAAATAATTTACTAGCAGGTGTAGTAGAGCAATACAATCCAACATATCCAACAGTCATGACATGCATGCTGCTAATTCTGCATAACTAAATCATTAATTGAAAGGGGTGTGTTCAAAATAATAGCAGTGTAGACTTTGATTCGTGATGTCATTCATTCTTTGAAAAACAGATGCCAATTGTCGCCCTTATTTAAGGAAGGACGGCAGCAAATGCTGTACATGCCGGGTATAGAACATTTCTCTCTGAAATTCTGAGGAAAATGAGTCGTTCCAGACATTGTTCAGAAGCACTGTGTACCTTAATTAAAAAGTTGATTGGAGAGTGGAAAACAAGAAGTGCAGAAAATGTCAGGCTGCTCAGCAAAAATAATCCCAAATGCTTTAAAATGGCAGCCGAAACCTGAAATACGTGGAAAAAAGCAAAGAAATACCATTCAAATTGATCAAAGAAGAGCCAAAATAGCAAGGACTCAGCCAACAATCATCTCCAGGAAGATCAAAGAAGGCCTAAAGTCACCTGTAAGTTCTGTTACAATTAGAAGATGCCTATGTGAAGCCACACTATCAGCAAGAAGCCCCTGCAAAGTCTCACTGTTGGGAAAAAAAAGACGTGCTGAAGAGGTTACAATTTGCCGAAGAACACATTGACTGGCCCAAAGAGATGGCACAACATTTTGTTGACTGGCGTTCTTTTTGAGTCTATTGGCTGGAGACCGTTTACCAGATGACCTCCAAACACTGAATTCACACCACAGTACACTGAAGACAGTGAAGCATAGTGGAGCAAGCATTATGATATGAGAATGTTTCTCTCACTACGGTGTCAGGCCTATTTTTCACATACCATCATTGGATGGATCATTTTGACTACATTAGAAAACTTGAAGAGCTTGTGCTCTTTTGCACTGAAGAGGACATGACCTTCAAATGGGTGTTTCAACAAGAAAACGACCCCAAATACACCAGTAAATGGGTTCCACACTACGATTGGTGTTATGGAGCAACCAGCCCAACCCTGGACCTTAGAAAACTTGTATGGTGAAATCAAAAATGTAGTTTCTGAGGCAAAACCAAGAAATACAGAAGAACTGTGGAATGTTGTCAAATCATCCTGGGCTGGAAAACCTGTTCGCAGGTGCCAGATGTTGGTTGAGCCGCTGCAACACAGATGTGCAGCAGTTCTCAGAAACAGTGGTTATACAACTAAACATTAGTTCAGTGGTTCAAAGGAAGACAACATTTTTCAGTTTATACAGTGAATGTTTGCATTTGTAAAGAAGAAAGTGGGTTTTTTTACGTATGCCTAATGGTTCTATCAGACGAGCCCCCATGTGTTACAGATAGGAGAATTTAGATTATTGAAATTGCCCTGTGAAACCAGCAAAGCACAACAGACCACGACATTAACTATGTACAATTTAATAGTATGACAAAAATAAGACAAAATTCACATTATGTACAACTTGGAGCTAAACCATATACAAATTAACCAAGGGTCCCATAATCACCAAGCCCCTGCAGCAGGGTAAGTTTAGTGATGGCGCATGTGATGGCAGGGAAAGGCTTGCCATCCCTCGTGGGCGGTGCGTGGTCGTGGATGCTGGACTGTGTCGATGAAGTCCCAAACAGTGGTTCCATGATCCGCCTTGGATGACTTCCCCTTTTGGTGATCCGCCACGATGAGTCCCCTTGGATGATCTACCCGAAGAGCCTGTAAGCGACTGGAGGAGACTGGAAGACTGTAGCCAGTCGGCTACCTGTCCTTAATATAGATTCCCCAAACCAAGTTGAACAAGCCCAGGCAAGTTCAGACAAGCCCCAACATGTCTGTGTTGCTCCTCCCCTCTGTTGGATTGCCCAACTCCAGTCCTCTATGGAAAATTACAAACATCCCACAACTGAGCCACACCACGTGACTCTCTTCCAGTATGTTTATATTTACATTCACATCAATATGTACATACTTGTAACAAATCTAATATTTACTTTTCAATTTCGTCAGCGTGTTTCTGTCCCTTGCTAAAAAGGGTTGTGACAGGAAGGGCATCCGACGTAAAAACCTCTGCCAAATCAAAACGTGCGAAATCAGATGATTCGCTGTGGCGACTCCCGAGTAAAAGGGAAAAAGCCAAAAGGAGGACAGACAATTTCCATTCTGAGGGCAAGCTTGTAAGTCAAAATGTTTGTTAGATAAAACAAAAATTTCCATCGGAAATAATAGAAAACCAATTAGTGGGATCCCTCGCTACTTCGCGCTTCAATTTATGCAGCTTAAGCGCATCGCGTTTTTTTTTTTTTTTTTTTAAATATTCATCGAATTAAAAAAATAAGGAAATTAAGGAAGAATAGGGGAAAAGTTAAGGAAAATGCTGCAAAACAAGGCCAGTTATGCAAAAAGCCCAAACAAACAAAAACAAAAAACAACCCAAACCCCTCCCCATCAAAACTACTTACATTTTTATGTGAGGTGCGCATCTGAGTGTGTGCGCACGCATCGTGCTCGTGCATCCGTATGTGTGTATTTATATTTTATTTACATCGTGTGCATTATTTTTGAATGTTTAATTATTGTAAGCATTTGTAGTGTTGAATATGTATTTACAGTCGGCCCCCTACCTACGAAATGAATCTGTTCCAGAGCCTTTTTCATAACGCGGGATTTCGTCAGTAGGGTCGCATTTTACATGTTAAACATGCGGGCCACGCCCACAAGACGTGGAATTCAAAGCACATTCCCTACTGGACAAAATCAACTTTAATTTGATTCCTTGAGGGATCGGAATTCCAGATGAGCTCAAATGCACCCACATTTATTAAACATTTACTGAATTAAACAACTTAAAAAACTAAACTAAAAACTAAAGAGTTAAGCTTCCTT
>CM045728.1:25327349-25364849 GCA_024760905.1 Plotosus lineatus | reverse complement strand
TTATACTAGTATTGAATTAAAATAGCACTACAAATTTTTTGTTATTTATTTTAACTTGAGATAAATTTCCTCTGGAAATGTTGTTTTTGATGACTGAAGTTTATGAAACTCAACAGCAGTGCTGAATGTATAACATCTAACATCTGTATTGTCATTGGTGTACATATTGCTCATTATATCTGGGTACTAATCAATATCTGCATATCCAATGAAGCTTTCTTTTGTATACAACAGTCCATAAGACTTTGTTTAAGGTCAGCGGTCCATTTTTGTGACATTTATGTGAAAAAAAATAAATAAATAAATACAGTATATGCTGCATCTATTGTGTCTGTTATTTTTGAAGCAAAATGTTTTCAGGAAATTGTGAAAATATTTGTTCAAAATGATCTTGGAAGGGTCGGTTCAAACGTTAACAAAAATATGCAAAAATTATTCAGACTATTATTTGCATTTTTCAATTTTGTCTGTCAAAGAATTTTAAATGAAATGCTCACTTTTACCCTGAAAATAATAGCATACTTGGTGTTATTGTGAAAAAACACCAATTTAAGATATTTCAGGCTCTTATCGCATAGCAACACCCAGAAAGGAGACAGAAATGCTCTATAACCAGCACATACAGCATCCTGCCTTCCTTCCTTAAACAAAGGCAATAATTGGCAGCTGTTTTTCAAAGAATGAATGACATCACTAATTGAATCCACACTGCCACTATTTTGAACACGATCCTTTCAATTAGTGATTCAATTACACAGAATTAGCAGCATGTATGTCATGACTGTTGGGTCTGTTGGATTCTATTACTCTACTACACCTGCTAGTAAATTATTTGCCATGTAGAAATTGCATTTCTGGGCAGTGGTGGTCTAGTGGTATAGGGTGCTGGATCGCTGATCCAAAGGTCGGGGGTTCGAGTCCCACTCTCCACAAGGTTGTCACTGCCCCCCCCCCCAGTGCAGCTAACTGGGTTATTAAAGGCGGGCCATGTCTCTCACTGTCTATGGTGTGAGGCATGTAAAAGAACCATTGCTGACTTTCGACAAGAGTAGCTGCAAAGCCGTCGGCGTGTTTCCGCCCTGCGATGGCCTGGCGAGCTGTCCGGGGTGTACTCTGCCCTCGCCCAAAGTTGGCTGGGATGGGCGCCAGCCTCCCCGCAACCCAAATTAGGATTAAGCGGTTACAGAAAATGAACTGAAATTGCATTTCTACAAAAACAGTGATTGATCAGGTTAGTGATGTCTGACTGCTATTGTTTTCAACACAACTATACTTGATGATATTTCCCATTGAAACCCCAAAAATTCAGGGAGGAGAGTATTTAACTGAATTGTTCAATGTGCTCTTCAAAGGTTTGAGGTCCTAAAAATGCATGCCATTAAGCAGCTGGCTGATTTGAAAAGATTTTTCCCCTGAAAGCAGATGACTACTACCAGCGAGCTTTCTCTAAAACAAAACTTTCACGAACCAATGTTCATGTCTTATTCATTTCAAATCAAAGTTATTCTTCCGCTTCTTGTCACAAGTGGAGGTTAATAAAATTAATCGTTCCCTTAGAGAATAGCAGGCTTTGCAGGAGGATTTGCAGATGATGAAAAAGAAAGGGGTTCAGCAAAGCACAAGTAATCTTCACCTAAGGAATAGTGGGCTGGTGTAGGTGTTTCAAAGTGCACATTGATCCTTGTGAATTCAATTCAATTCAGTTTTACTTTATAACTGACATTGTCGCAGTTTTACTTCTACACATTAAAAGTACAAGTTTCCAAAGAATAAAACAGTTTAAACATTTTCTACAACCCTTAGACACCTCTAATGAGCATCACCTGCGGTGACGGTGGCAAGGAAAAACTCCCTGAATTGAACCGAGGACAAAACCTATAGAGGAACCAGGCCCAAAAGGGAAACCCATCCTCATTTGAGTGGGACCATGAAGATGCAAACCATATATGAGAAACTACATTACAGTCAAAGTCTGTGGAGTACAAGTAGTCTGGTTGGTTATACAAATCGTGATCAACTGTAATTCCTAATTGATTGTGGGAAAAGAGTTTACATCACTAGCGATGAAAAGTCATCCTGACAGTCACAGCACATCTAAGTCCATATAGATCTTCCTGCAGGATTCTTCATTATTCGACTTATCACTAAGCAGCCTGTACCTTTTGATCTAAGTGGGCATTCCGGATCATAAACGACAAGAAGTTCGCTAAGATAATGTGGCACAAGATCATAAAGTGCTTCATAGGTTAAAAGTACTATTTTATATTTCATTTCATTTCATTTTCTGTAACCACTTAATCCCAATTAGGGTCGCGGGGAGGCTGGCGCCCATCCCAGCCAACTTCGGGCAAGGGCAGAGTACACCCTGGACAGCTCGCCAGGCCATCGCAGGGCGGAAACACGCTGACGGCTTTGCAGCTACTCTTGTCGAAAGTCAGCAATGGTTCTTTTACACCTCACACCATAGACAGTGAGAGACATGGCCGGCCTTTGATAACCCAGTTAGCTGCACTGGGGAGGACAGTGACAACCTTGTGGAGAGTGGGACTCGAACCACCAACCTTTGGATCAGCGATCCAGCGCCCTATACCACTAGACCACCACTGCCCACTATTTTATATTCAATTCAAAATTTAACTGGAGGCCACTGCAGTGTAAATAAGATAGGGGTGAGATGCTCATGTCTTCTAGTTCTAGTAATAAGAAATATTTCTTATTTTAGCAAGATTCCTGAGATGAAAGAAGGCTACCCGAATAATATTATCTACATAAGCTTTAAATGAAAGATCAGCGTCAATAATCACTCCAAGGTCCTCTAGTGCTACACACGATGAGACTGAAACACCAGCCAAACTTACTACATAATCAGAAACCTTATTTCTAGCTGCCTGAGATCTGAATACAAGTACTTCTGGCTTATCAGAGTTTAATGAAAGGATGTTAGTAAGCATCCAGTGTCTAATGTCCTTTACACATTTTCAACTTTATTAAGTTGATGTCTCTCATCTGGATTTGCTGAAATATATAACTGCCTATCATCATCATAAAACTGAAAGCTACTATCATAAACACGAATGACATTACCCAAAGGGAGCATGTACAGAGAGAACAGCAAGGGGCCTAGGATAGAACCTTGTGGAACACCAAACTTAACATTAGAATGTACAGAGAAATCACCATTTACATCTACAAACTGATAACAGTCAGTTAAAAAAGAATTACACCAGGAGAGGGACGTTCCCGTAACTCCAACAACATTTTTTAATATGTCAAGGAGAATCGTTTGATCAATAGTGTCAAAGGCTTGAGTAAGGTCACGTAACACAAGCAGTGAGTCACAGCTGTGATCGGAGGACACCAGTAGGTCATTTACCATATTAACGAGTGCAGTCTCTGTGCTATAGTGAGGCCTAAATCCTGACTGATACATTTAGAGTATGTTATTCCTCCAAAGATATGCATACTGCTGCTGTGCTTTTTATGCTGTGCTGTGATTTTTAGAGATAAAAGGGGGTTCAATATTGGTCTATAATTGAACCATATATATGGGTTGAGATAAGATTTTTTAATTAGAGGTTTGATAACTGCTGGGTTAAAGAATTTTGGTACATGTACATAATTATGTGGCAATCTCCAGCATGAGTCTCTGGTTTCAAGTGATAAAGGGTTTGAGTAGAATCTGTTAGGAAAAAAATACATGAGGAACAAGTGGCTGTGAGAAAGAAAAGACTGCAGTGGTATGCAGAGACTTGAGCACTACCAGACAATGATACAGTTAAATTAAAAAAAAAAAGAACTGGAACAATTTTCTTTGTACTACAAGGTCTTGGTGATGACATTGATGTACACTGATTAAAGCAATTTAATTTTAAAATAAAGTACACTTTTTTATATACTGTTCTATTCATTCATTCATTCATTTTATGAAGCACGTAATTCTAATTAGGGTTACGGGAAGGCTGGTGCCCACCTCAGCCGACTCTGGGCAAGGGCAGAGTACACCCTGGACAGTTCACCAGGCCATCGCAGGACAGAAACACGCTGACGGCGATGAAGCCTACTCTTGATGAAAGTCAGCACCGGTTATACTATTCTATGTAATATAAAATAATATAATATTCAGAAATATAAAACATTTACTGTCCCATTGTATTGTCTTTGCCTCCCATCAACATATTCACAACATTGGTCTGATTAACACTGAGTAATACTTCTGGAATTTGCAAATATTTTGTTCAACAAAGGTCTTTTTTTTTTGGTGTCTCCAATTTTTTCCCGAATTTAGTCATATCCAATCCCCACCCATCAGGTATTGCCTTCCCTATCATCTTCATATAAAGTATCCCAACCACCGACCAGGGAGGGGCCAATGCATGCCACACAGACATACACACGTACACACACACACCGTGACATGAAATGCTAGCCATCCATTTCTTTTCGAACTGAAGCGCCATGTGCATTGGGGACAGTCTAACATACTTGGGGGAAAGTGCTATCCAGCCCTTGTACGAATGAGCTCACAGACCCCCATGATTGGTTGGCAATCGCTGTGAGTGACAGAGAAGTGAGTGTGTGATGTCCCTCTCTTCCAATAGAGCTCAACCAATTAGCTCCCATGGACTCCCAGCCACGGCATTAAACCATATTAGAACTTGTAATCTCCGTGTTAATAGTCATGCTCCTTGTCGATGTGCCATTTGAGAACCAATATATATATATAGACAGTGGTGGTCTAGTGGTATAAGGCACCGGATCGCTGATCCAAAGGTTGGGGGTTCGAGTCCTACTCTCCACAAGGTTGTCATGCCCCCCCCCCTTCCGTGCAGCTAACTGGGTTATCAAAGGCTGGCCATGTCTCTCACTGTCTATGGTGTGAGGCATGTAAAAGAACCATTGCTGACTTTCGACAAGAGTAGGCTGAAAAGCTGTCAGTGTGTTTCCGCCCTGCGATGGCCTGGTGAGCTGTCCAGGGTGTACTCTGCCCTTGCTCTGAGTTGGCTGGGATGGGCACCAGCCTCCCCGCGACCCTAATTAGGATGAAGTGGTTACAGAAAATGATGATGAACTGATATATATATATATATATATGTGTGTGTGTGTATATATATATATATATATTTTTTTTTTTTTTAAACACAGACAAGTCAGGCTTCTTATCATAATAAAACTTAACACATTTAAATATTAAGACAAAGAGCACAGTGCAGGTTGATTTTTATTAGCAGAGCACATGGAATTCACAACATCCCAAACGTTATGGCTCTTAGTCAGCCCACATCTTTTCTCTTCAAAAGCTTTACACTGGAAAGTTCTGATTTACAGTCCGTGTGTGGGCAGCATGGTTAGCTTTTAAATAGCCAACTCGCGCCTGGTTTCATTTTAGGAGCTCACGACTGACACTTTCAAACGTATTTAATCACTGAGCTACACAAGTCAATTAGCTTCTGAGAAAGAGCATATCTATAATGCTCTAAATATTCTAGAGTGTTTCGAGAATACCGGTATTTCCTATAACTGCAGTGAGACATTTCCCTATGTGTGTCATTCATACATGTCTGACAGATTAAATTCTATCTCATAGTTTAAAACAGTTACTGCAGCAGTTTTGGCAACATCATTAGTGGATATGATAAATTATATTTCAGAATGGCTGGATAGAGTCAGGTAGAAGTCGGTCCAGAAGATAATGCAGATGGAAGATAATGAAAGAGTTTGAAATGGCAAGAAAATTCTTAAGTAGCAGGTTTGCACACACAGAGAGAGAGAGGCTTTCTTTCTTTACTTTGTGTTTCTCATTATGCAGTGTTTGTTCTTTTAAGCGGTGTCTCTTTTTGCCCATTCAATCCTATTGTCTTTTTCAAAAACTCTTTTCACTGATGATGTTCATACAGTGCAGTGAGTTTGAATAACAGCTAAAATGCAAAGTGTTCATATCCTGACAACATTTCATGAAAAAGAAATTTCAAGCACATTTCAAGTGAAAAAAAGTCCTTCGGTGAGGTTATACCCCTCTTTAAGTGCAAAACACTCAAAACGGTGCAATAGGCAATCACCAACCAATGGAATCCAAGGTATGGCGTTGGTCAATTAAATACTCACTGCTTCTTGGGTGCGTTTTCTTTGCTTATAGGATAGTTACTACTGAAATGGGTTTAGCCATGGATGACGCTGTGTATATGTCAGTTTGTGTAACTAGTACATTGCATTCTATTCATTGGTGAAAGGAAGTTGAACATTCGTATAACTGTGCAAAAGCAAACTGAATGAGAAAGGTAAAGTCCAGCTGAAGCACAGAAAATTTGAACAAGCATGTTTTGAGAAACAACACTGAAAAATCTAAACATTTATTAATTACTAAACTGCTCAATCCCACTATGCACAATGTATGATTCTATGCAAAGTCCACACAGGAATACTTTTCATGAGCCCAGGACATGAACGCAGGATCCCCTTGCTGTGAGGCGAATGTATTACACACTATGTCACTATGTAGCCCACAGTCTAAACATAAATTGAAAAAATACTGCTCTACAATTGAAACATTACAGTTAAAAAAAAAACACACAGGTGAACAACATCAGTAAATTCCTAATACTGTATTGTCCTTGCAATGTCCATGATGAGTGCATGTGTAGCCTTCTAACTTCAACTGTATTCAAGGAACACTGTAGAATGCCGCTTAAGTCATGCATAGGAACATCGCTTCCATCATTTTCTCACAATTTTGGTTACCAATTCCCAACCACCAGACAACTCTCTCTGAAAGCTATTTGATTGAAGCCTACTTAACACTGATGGAGAAGGCTAATACAGTACATGTTTCTTATGAAATGCACAGCCACAAACATTACCTTCTCTCTTAGACATGCTCAGCTCTTTACAGAGAGGAGCCATATCTCAGAATTAAATTCTGAACCCTCATGCTGCAGAAATTAGTATATCAGAGGGACAGCCCATGTAAGATGTTTTGGAGACAAAGTCAGAGAGGCTAGCTTAAGATGGTTTGGACATGTACAGAGGAGGGATAGTCAGTATATTGGTAGTAGGATGCTGAGGTTGGAACTACCAGGCAGAAGGCCTCGAGGAAGACCAAAGAAGAGATTTATGGATGTGGTGAAGGAGAACATGAAGGTCGTTGGAGTCAAAAAAGAAGATGCAGAGGACAGGGTGAGATGGAGGCGGATGATTTGCTGTGACGACCCCTGAAGGGAGCAGCCGAAAGGAAAAGAAGAAGAAGAAGAAGAAGAAGATGCTGCGCCACTGTGAAATGAGGCTCTGGCAAAATTCTAGCAAAATTTTTCAAGAGAAGTTATTGCTTCTGTGTTGTTAACCCAATTTAGAGCTAAACTGTAGGGGGCAGTAGTGGTCTAGTGGTATCAGGCGCTGGATCACTGATCCGAAAGTTGGCGGCCCGAGTCCCACTCTCCACAAGGTTGTCACTGTCCCCCCTAGTGCATCTAACTGGGTTATCAAAGGCGGGCCATGTCTCTCACTGTCTATGGTGAGACGCATGTAAAAGAACCATTGCTGACTTTCGTAAACAGTAGCTGCAAAGCCTTCAGCTTGTTTCTGTCCCTTGCTAAAGGGTTGTGTCAGGAAGGACATTCATTTCTGTAACTGCTTAATCCGAATTAGGGTCGCAGGGAAGCTGGCGCCTATCCCACCCAACTTCGGGCGAGGGCAGAGTACACCCTGGACAGCTCACCAGGCCATCGCAGGGCGGAAACACGCCGACGGCTTTGCAGCCTACTCTTGTTGAAAGTCAGCAATGGTTCTTTTACATGCCTCACAGCATAGACAGCGAGAGACATGGCTGGCCTTTGATAACCCAGTTAGCTGCACTGGGGAGGACAGTGACAATCTTGTGGAGAGTGGGACTCGAACCCCCAACATCAGGAAGGACATCAGATGTAAAAACCCCTGCCAAATCAAAACGTGCAAATCATTCGCTGTGGCGACTCCTGATAAACGGGAAAAAGCTGAAAGGAAATCTCTAATGAACTAGACTATATAAATCAAACGAGTTACAATACAAAAAGGACTGAAGTAGGGAAAATATAGATAACAATATGCCCTGTTTCACAACAGAAGAATGACCATTTATAGTTGAAATATGTATTCAGAGCATAACCTTGCACTGCATTCCTAGTGAAAAGCCAATAGAAAAGTGCACAGCGGAAATTATAAAAGTATAGTTAGTTGCATTTCCATGCAGCCTAGAGGAGCATTTTTATAAATAATATAAAGTACATTTCTTATCTATGATGGCCTGGCAAGCTGTCCAGAATGTACTTTGCCTTCGCCCAGAGTAGACTGAGATGGGCACAAGCTCCCCATGGTTCAAATTGGTTCAGAAAATGACTAAACCAATGGCTGAATGAAAAATTAATGAAATAATGGCATTGTGTAATCTCACAATATGTTAAGTGATGCCTTGTTGTTTTTTTCTGCATTTGTACTCAGATGAGGAGAGAAGAATACTGCTTGAAAAGTCTTTGTACAAATTTCTAAGTCTTCTACAGCTTTGTGCACTGACCTTTCACCACATCATAAAAAAACAGGTAATAGCTTCGAGCGAGGAAAAAAGATAAATAACATAAGCAAGCAGCAGTTCCGTTTAATGTATATCTATAAGTGAGTCGAAAAAATACATGGAAAAGTGTACACGTTAGGTTAATAAGTGTGGCTTTTTTTATGAAAGTGTTATTTCTATCCTTATGTACTTATTCCCCAGCACAGACCGTCTTGCATGATGATCAAAATTAGTCAAAGGAGAAAGGCAGGGTTTAAAATATATGGCATGCTATTTCAATAGTATGTTCAGTTCAGTTCATTTTCTGTACCCGCTTAATCCTAATTTGGGTCACGGGGAGGCTGATGCCCATCCCAGCCAACTTCGGGCAAGGGCAGAGTACACCCTGGACAGCTCGCCAGGCCATCGCAGGGCGGAAACACGCCGACGGCTTTGCAGCCTACTCTTGTCGAAAGTCAGCAATGGTTCTTTTACATGCCTCACACCACAGACAGTGGGAGACATGGCCGACCTTTGATAACCCAGTTAGCTGCACTGGGCGGGGACAGTGACAACCTTGTGGAGGGTGGGACTCGAATGTGATCCAGTGCCCTATACCACTAGACCACCACTGCCTTCAATAGTATGTACAATATAGATATATTTAAATCCTTACCTGAAATAAACTGGGACTGGTTCCAGATTGTTCCCATGTCCCGAGTGGAAAAGTAATGTAGATAATAGATGGATGGATGGATGGATGGATGGATGATCTTTTCAAAATGAATAACTGCAGTCCTTCTTAATCAGTGTGTTTTATTGCATTATAAAGAGGAACTTGTAGCCTAGGATTACACAGAAGAAAAAACAATATGATAATTAGCTTAATATCCCTGCTTGGTTTCTTATCTAGTTTACCTAATATGTACTAATTATGGCAAAATGTAGGGTAAATCATTTAAATCCCATGAAGACAACCAACTATTCACTCTTATGGGCAATTTAGAGTAGCCAGTTGACCTAACTTGCATGTCTTTTGACTGGAGGAGGAAAGTGCATTATTAGGAGGAAACCCACAGAAGCATTGGCAAAGCCCTCGGCTGATATTCAAACCCTGAACTGGCTCACTTTCAGGCAACAGAGCTAACCACTGAGCCACTGACTTACAGTACCTTCCATGATTATTGGCACCCCTTGGAAACAGATTGTTCAGACGCTTCTCTGAATACATTTATTTAATTTAACGGTCGGTTATCTCTCATTTTTCAGTGTAAGATGAAGATGGTTCACCAAAGAGAGGCTATTTTCTATCCTTTTTTAAAAAGTCATCATACGGGGTTCACATAATCCTAGAGGACACAAGATGAACACTGTGGTCTTTTCCAGGATCAAAATAATTTATTTGCCATATTTTGGTCCAAATATCAAAAGCAATTGTTTGACAGCTGAGGATCCAAAAGCAGTTGAAAGGTTTTCATTGTTACTGTGGATATACCCCCATTTCACTGGAGCGCGGAATGCAATGACCGTGGCGGAAAGGTGCGGAACGCACTCTACGGAGGAGCTTTGGCATTTTTACACGGAAAATTTTGCCCTCGGAACACCTTCGGAACGTTCACAGAATGTGCGGAAAGACACAGAAAGCCTGCGGTACAATGTCGGGATACATGTGTAAAAGCGCTTGGATTACCTTCGGAACCAGTGCGGATTACAAAGGAAGACCTTCAGATAATTCAAGGAACGTTCACTGAAAGCACAGAACACTCGAGGCACGACTATGGCACTACTCCATTTTTGAAGGAAGAGCTACAGAATGATTGCGGAACAAGCGGAATGAAGGCGGAACGTTCACGTTCAACACGGAACGACTAAGGAATGACTGAGGAATGACTGAGGAATGACTGAGGAATACCCGGCGTAACCATGTTTCAATGAGGAAAAATCGGCAAAGATCAAAGGATTTGCTCCTGATTCCGCCTATAAATACGCGGAATCGACCAAGGAAGCTCATTCGCTCATTCATACTATATGTTTATAATCTATAATATGTTTATAATGTACAATAAATTTAAAATTTAACATATGTTTGTAATTTACCACATGTTTCTAATGTGTAATATGTTTATCATTTACAATAAATTTAAAATTTAACATAAGTTAATATGTTTAATATCAATAAAGTCAAACCGTTCCTTTTATTTGCACCTCAATAAATCATTCCAGACCAAAAACCATGCACACAAGTCCAAAACACAGTGATTGTAACTTTAAAACTTTATTACATGAACGGGAAAACAGAAAAATAAAGTGAACGTACTGGAATAATTTATAGTGGAAGTGACTTCCTTGAGTGTTCCACAAGTCTTCCATGTTATCCGCAACCATTCCGCAAACCTTCCGCATGTATTCCGCAAACCTTCCGTGAGTATTCCGCAAACGTTCCGCATGTTTTCCGCAAACCTTCCGTGAGTATTCCGTGGGGATTCTGTGGCCGCTTTTGACCACCCGGAAGAAGGAGGAATGTTTGCGGAACGGTCAAGGAATACTGGCGGAATAAAAGGAACGATCACGGAACGTTTGCGGAAAGAACGGAACATTTGCGGAAGGACTGCGGAACGTGAGGGAACACTGTCAGAATTTTTTTTCCGTGAACGTGCTTTTAAACATGTTCAAAAGCACGTTCGCGGAAGATTTTTCCCTGACAGAAGAGGAGGAATACCTTCGGAATCGTACGGAAGGACAACTACGGTTTTGCGTCCGCAAGTCTGCCGCACTCCAGTGAAATGGGGGTATTAGTTTCTTCCATTTTTAATACATAACATATGATTTAAGCATTTTTCAAATCATTGCATGCCCAGTGGCATGTTTATATAAAATTTGCTTGGTCTTTACTAACGATCTGCAAACATGTGTACTGTATTTGACTCTATATCATTAAAACACTTTCACTACAAAGATTACCAACAGAATGTGAGCAATTGAACAATATTTGTTGAGTTGTGTTATTTCAACAAAAAGACACCACACATTTTTAACATTGAATTAGCCAGTTATTAAAGTTATTATGCTTGTTCAACCTAAGAATTAAATTTACAGTGATGGTACCCTTACTATACATCCAAACCTTACATTTAATTACATAATTAAATTGTTGCGTAATCATAAGTAAACAAACCTTACCTGTGAAGCCCCTTTAGGAGTCTAATTTAAATAATTTCTTTATCTAAATTTTACCACTTCATTGAACACTTGCCTTTTCATCAAATTATTCTTCATTCTTTGTATTTTCTGAATCACATAATCCTAATTAGGGTCACAGAGAGGCTGGCGCCCATCTCAGCTGAGCGATTACAACCTGGACAGCTCACCAGGCCATTTCCCTTTTTTTTTTTTTTTTTTTTTATTTATTTATTTATTTTTCAGTGGAGCTTTGCACACAGAGACTGGAGGAAAACATTACAGTGATGTGTGGGGGGGTAAATGGTAAATATCTTGGGTACAGTCATATCGTACATCTGCCTACCAATGAATTGGAAAAGACACAAAAAGCTATTGGTATATGAATGAGCTCAGTATAAGTAGGAATGATAGAAGTTCAGTGATAGAATGCAGTCTGCACATGTGCTGCTTTATTCTGCATCTCATTTTCCCAGTCAGACTAATTCTGCACACTTGTTTTGGGGTTCGTGTTTAGTTTCTAATGTGACTTGTACTGTGTGAATGTGATTCACTTTCCATTATTATGGGTGGCTCACCCAGCAATAAGTCATCCTCACCCAGTGTGGAGTTAAGTTCAGAGTTCACGAAGTTCGGAATGTTGAAATGAACCAGAAATGCTGCTTCATTGTCTTCCATCATCTCCATATGTGCACTCTGGCCAATTACACAACCAGTTTTCACCTGGCCACTTGACACACTGTTGTTTGACTGTGCATGAGGCCTTTGAGCTTGGCTCAGGGAGCCCTCTCCTGCCTGCTCTTCTTCATTGATGTAGCAGTTAAAGAGAAAGCGAGACTCCTCCAGTAAGGGTCGAGGTAAACCAGCTCTGGTGTTCTCAGGGCGGCTTAGTTCCTCAACACAGCTAGTCAGATGCACGCAGTCCTCACATGGTTCAGCACTCCTGAGAGAATTTATATTATCAGTTAATTTGTTGTTCACTCAAGAAAACTTATATTAGAAATGACATGAAATAGAAATGTAGACATAAATTGACATTATAGACAAGTAAGCCATAACATTAATACCACCTGACTGGTCTATGCATAGGCAGACCCATATTCACCAAGCTGCAATGCACTGTTTTGACACCTTTCTACTCTAGCCAGCATTAACTGTTTCAATGGGATCAGTGCAGATGGACCTGCTTTTGCTCCCCACACACATCTGTGAGTCTTGGACCCCCATGACACTCTTGCCAGTTTAATAGCTGGCCAAGGAAGGTTCCGGGTAATGTCCTGACTGTCATGAACAATTTTACTGCATATTGTTGTACTGCACAGTGCAAGTGTACATGAAAGAAAAATATGGTATCCATCATGTTTTTGTTTGTTTCATGAGTTGTTGTTGTTGGTTTGTTTGGGGTTTTTTTTTCCTTTTTTTTTTTCTTTTTTTTTCTTTTTTTTTGCCAACTATAACATAATTGCTAATAACATCTTCTAATTGAAGGTTGGGGTAGTGGTGGCCCGATGGTAATGTGCTGGACTATCAAGCCCAAGGTTGGGGTTTCAAGCTCCACTGCCAATGGCTGTCACTGCTGTTCCCTCAATGCCAACTGAGATATTAAAAGCCAGCCATGTCTCTCATTGTCTATGGCATTGGTTCTTAACCTTGTTGGCGGTACTGAACCCCACCAGTTTCACATTCTTATTCCCCGAACCCTCCTTTACTGAAAAATAAAATATTTTTCAAAATATTAAAATATATATATATTTCTTTTCAAATTCAAGACACAGGTATATGTTTTTACTGGGGCACCAAAATGAACCGTGCATTAACATCACTGTGTTCAAAGTACAAAACCAATACAATGCATGAACTCCCCCATCACAACTACTTACATTTTTATGTGAGGTGCGCATCTGGGTGTGTGCGCGCGCACGTCTGTATGTGTGTGTATTTGTTTTATTTACATCTTATGCATTATTTTTGAACGTTTAATTGTTATTATAAGCATTTATAGTATTGAATATGTATTTATTGATATTATATATACACATACATGTAAGTATACGTCAGTCAGCGGGGGGTTGATCCTACTTCGCAAATCATGCAGATAGGACGCTGACTAGCATCACATTCCGTTATATATGTGAATCCGTGTTGTACATATTCGTCCGACCACTTTCTTTTTTTTGCTCAATATAGTAAGGATTAAAACATTAAGAAAGAAATCACACGACGTACCATCACAACAGTCATAAGTTGGCTACTGAGCGCACCAAATTCTCTGCAGCACAGATTGGCCAAGCAATGTAGCATGATCACCTGCAGCCAATGATGGCCAAGAATATGAGTCGGGTGTGTGTCTTAACCGCCACGGAACCCCTGAGACTGACTCACCGAACCCCTAGGGTTCGATTAAACCCAGGTTAAGAACCACTGGTCTATGGTGAGAGGCATGTAAAAGATCCATTGCTGCCCTTTGTCAAGAGTAGGCTGCATAACCGTCAGCATATTTCTGCCCTGCAATGGCCTGGCAAACTGTCCAGGGTGTACTCTGCCCTCACCCAGAGTCGGCTGAGAGTAGCACCAGCCTTCCAACAACCCTAATTAGGACTAAGTAGTTCGGAAAATGAATGATTTATTGAACAGAGACACTTAGCATGATCATTTCACTGCTAGCATTACATAGCAGCAACCAACAAGATGAAAGAAGCTAAATAAAAGTTTCTGTGATGACCAACGATTATTTAATTGTAAGTAGATTATTAATCTCACCATGAGTAGTGCGAGGCAATCACCAAAACCTCTTCTGAAAAAAACTCTTATTGGCGCATCCTCTGTCCCTTTGATCGTGGCGCTTAAACCCTCGACCTTGGGAGCAATAATCCAGCACCCTGCCACCTTTTAACTAAAACCTTTTAACAGCAAGTCCAAAGGCATCTGACCCAAAAATAAATAGCAATACTGTAACTACAAATGTGAAAAATAAAAATGAGCAAAAGGTTCCATGACTTGACCTCAGAATAATATGTAGATCCAAGCAAATGTGGAGAATTCAGTTGCAGAATTAAAGTGCTTTCATGAATGCACATCAGCGCTCTACATCTGCAGAAACCTCTAACACTTTACACTCATTGGAATTACCACATCATAGCTGATCTTTTAGTGCCGGGGTCATAGGATGACCATTAGTGACCCGTCATGAAGGACAACGCCCTGGTTATCATCTTCATGGAGGTTTTCTTGGCAGGATTAGTGCAGTGGTTTTGCCATCACCTTCTACACGATGCGAACCTACGGGTAATTTAGAACGGCCAATTAACTTACTGTACATGTCTTTGGATTGTGGGCGGAAACCGGAGCACCCGGAGGAAACCCACGCAAGCACGGAGAGAACATGCAAACTCCACACAGAAACGCCCAAGGCTAGGAATCGAACCCAGGCCTTCTTGCTGTGAGGCAGACGTGCTAACCACTACGCCACCGTGCCGCCTCAACACGGGTAGCAGGGGCAGTGGTGGTCTAGTGGTATAGGGCGCTGGATCGCTGATCCAAAGGTTGGGGGTTCAAGTCCCACTCTGCACAAGGTTGTCACTGTCTCCCCCCAGTGGAGCTAACTGGGTTATCAAAGGCCGGCCATGTCTCTCACTGTCTATGGCGTGAGGCATGTAAAAGAACCATTGCTGACTTTTGACAAGAGTAGCTGCAAAGCCGTCAGCGTGTTTCCGCCCTGCGATGGCCTGGCGAGCTGTCCAGGGTGTACTCTGCCCTCGCCCAAAGTTGGCTGGGATGGGCACCAGCCTCCCCGTGACCCAAATTAGGATTAAGCGGGTACAGAAACTGAACTGAACTGAGCTGATCTTTTAGAACCTGCTAAAGAAAAGCTACTCTTGTACACACAATTACAGATGATGATTTATAAGCATAAGAACAAAACACCATCAGTTCTTTTACTGTGTACTTTATACCCTAAGAAGGTGATGTTGTTTATCCTCTTGATATTTTCACAGATCACAAGACACAACCTGCTTGCTTTGTTTGCTAGCTTTAATTGGGAAATACTTTCTAATTGCTATTGTTTTGTCTTCTGTTCGTAATCATGACGGTGTGCACCTGGAGTGTGTTACATGATACTATCAGATGTTGTTATTAGAGACCTTTTTTACAATGATAATATTCAATGTTGTGAATTGAGGTTGAGAAACTGAGAATGGTATTACATCAATACCTTTATCTCTGTCAACATACTATATTTTTCGGACTATAAGGTGCAGTTAAAACCTTTAATACTCTTAAAAATTGACGGTGTGCCTTATGTGTTGGCGAAGCCGCACCGCTCGATGGATTGTCGGAGCATTACGGCGCCCGTAACCAGGTGCCTCGCTGAGTAATATACGTATTGTGCTTCAATAGGTAATATTATGGTGTGTGTAGAACCGGAAATGCTTACGAGGCAGATTTCAAACTGAAGGCTATCAGTCACGCAGTACAGCATGAGAATAGAGCAGCTGCTAGAGAAGTCAACATTAATGAATCAATGGTACGAAAATGGAAAAAGCAAAAAGATGACCTGCGCCAAGTAAAGAAGACCAAACAGAGTTTCCAAACAAGAACTACCATCTTGCAGCAACTGCCAAAGGATTAAAAGGAAAAGCTGACCATTTCCTGCACCTACTGCACAATTGAGTGGAGCCGGTGGTGTAGTGGTTAGAGTGTTGGGCTCATGATCGGGAGGTTGTGAGTTCAAATCCCACTGAGACCCTCACTGTGCTAAGACCCCTGGCAAGGTCTCAACCACAAGTGTGCCTCTGTTCACCCAGCAGTATAAATGGGTACCAGTAAAAATATACTGGGAAGGTAACCTGCGATGGACTAGCGTCCCATCCAGGAGGAGTTCAACTCCTGGTTGCTTCACGCTATGGAAACCGGGGATAAGCACCGGCCTGATGAGCCGCTAGGCTCGGGTGTAAAAACCCAAACAGTTAATCAATCAAACTGCACAATTACAGCTTTCAAGGTTACAACTGAACAATGTTGAAAGTTATTGTGAATAAGTTGAATAAAGTTTGACTTATCTTATGGCCATTCTCACAAGAAGTCACCGCAAGAGGCAAAGTAAGAAAATTGTTGGAAGATGTTGCACTTTCAAAAAATAATTCCATTTTGCGTTCTTCCTCTGGTGATGGTTTCAAAGATTTCTTTGTGTTTGACACATCATTCCCTAAGAATTTAGCATTGATTGTTCTGAGGGACAGTTGAAACCTCCTTCTAAACCATTTGAAACCAGTGAACGTCCTTCTAACCCATATCCTAAACTGTCCGATGAAAAGGACTCTACCACACCAAGGCTTCTCAAGCCTCAAGAGGAAGTGGACAAAGGCCAATATCTGAAATTGTAAAGGTTATATGTACTGAAGGAGGTCACAGAAAAATTTTTAGTTTTTGTTTTTGAAAAGTTCCCACCTATTGACAGAACAAATATTTCACCTGAATATCCTCTTCCAGGGTTTCTTATTGTTCATAGCTTGCACTTGCATGAGGATGGATTACTTGCAAAAAAAAAAACCCACTCTCTCTTTTACAGCATGTTCACCACAAGAACTATGTCAAACATGTCAAGATGAACCTGCAACTATATCTGTGGCGGAAGCCGGACACTGCTGAGGATGATCTTCCTCCTATTATTCAAACTCAGGTGATGAAGGGGCCAGTTCAGATGAGGATTCATTTACAGAATGCATTTTACCAAGGGATTTAATATGTATGGGAGAGTTTCAAAATTTCTGCCAAAATTGTTTCAAGTTGTGATATGCCTACTAAGCTACAAAAATCTGTGTAGATGTAAAGGGAATGACTCCGGTGCAGTCGTATCATATGGTAAAAACAGATTAAGCATAATTAAATGTGCAAATATTGATGTACGGGCTGAAAATAAAATTGATAAATATTGTAAATATATGTCCCACTTCTTGGCAGGTGTCACTGTAAAGGTAAAGTCAGTTGGGCTTTTTACACCCGAGCCAAGCAGCTCATCAGGCCGGTGCTTATCCCCGGTTTCTGTAGCGTGAAGCGACGAGGAGTTCAACTCCTCCTGGATGGTGCGCTAGTCCATCACAGGTTCCCTTCCCAGTATATTTTACTGGTACCCATTTATACTGCTGGGTGAACAGAGGCACACTTGTGGTTAAGACCTTGCCCAGGGCTCTTAGCACAGTGGGGGCCTAACTGGGATTCAAACACACAACCTCCTGATCATGAACCCAGCACCTTAACCACTACACCACCAGCCCCACAGGTTTCACTGTAACAAGATATTATTCACTTCAGTTATCAGTCATAACTTAGTCACAATCAATAAGAAATAATAAAAAATTACTAAAAAAAGTTTTTAAATCACATTGTCCAATTATTTGTACTTATGAAAAACATTTAGCTTATTTATAAGCATTTTTAATAAACAAAATTGTGATTATTTGTGTCCATAATGAATTACAGTAGGGCCTCAACCATTCGCGGATTTGCACCCCACCCCCATCCCCGCATATTTGCAGATTGCCGACTGACCTGGAAGCAACTGTCACATCATTCAAATTCAGCCAATGGCTGTTCTCCCTCCTGCTAATTGGTTGAGATGATATATATGCCCCTTTTTTCTCATTCGCGCTCAAGTTGTCAATGTGCATATTTTAGTGTGTTTTAATTACCAGTCAAGCTCTATGAAACCACTAAAACGCCGTGCATCTTCTCTGGCTAAGCGCCAGAAAAAGGTAATGACGTTGGATGTCTCTTCTGAAGAAATAAGACTTTCTCCTGAAGAAACGACAGTTTCTTCTGAAGTGCCTGAAGAGGAATAATCATCTAAACTGTTGTAAAGCACTGTAGTATTAAAGTGTTTTTCAATTATTATTCCAGTACAGTACCTATGTTAATGTTTAGAATGTTTGTGTGTGGGATTTTATGTACTGTGCTGTAGCATGTTCATCCTTTTGTTTAGTTTATCCAATTCATTACACTTCATGTTCGTTTATGTTTTTTATAGTCTGTGTTTTTGGGGGACTTTGATTTTGGCGGCTCTGTTCTCCAACTCTATTTTCTCCCACTCCGGCTGAGGGGCGTGGCTGACCTGCTCGGGCTGATTGCAGCAGCGCGCACCTGAATTCACTTCTCTCATCGACTCCCTTTAAACACAAACCGCACGCTCACCTCTGCGCCAAAAGATTGTCTTGCATCACGTCCCTGCTCCCCTGTGTTCTTGCTGGCTCCTGGTTCCAGCTCCGTAGTTTCCAGTGTTTAATGTTTATTGTTTCTCTTCGTCACCAGTACTGTAATTACTGTGTTTGTGCTCTGCTAAAGTGCTTTCCTTTTGAATAATAAATCGACTCTGTTCCATCTCACACTGTCTCCTGCATTCTGGGTCCGGCTGAAAGTTCATTATGTCATTGCTGTACATCACACTTTTATGTTCTTTATTTTATATATATAAATAAGTAGTAATGATTAAGTAAAAACTTTTTAATTTTGTATTGTGATATTTATTGATAATAAAATATATATGAATATACATATATATATTTTATTATCAATAAATATCATAGTAAAAAATTAAAAAGTTTTTACTTAATCATTACTACATTTTACTACATTAATACTGTATTAATGAGCAAGACTCTATAGAATGTGTTTAAGAAGTATATTTTAGTGCATGTAACATGTTACATAGGGTTTTACTTCCGGGTACAGAACTCGAGGATTATCTTGATTCGTGGGAGGGGCCAGAACCGAACCCCCGCAAATAACGGGGGCCTACTGTACTGATTAAAGCAGTAACTGTAGGAAAATGTATGTCATGTTATACATAATTTGAGATTTAAATATCTAGATTTTATGAAGTTTAATCATATTTGATCCATATGAATTATGAATAAGGTTTGACCACAAGACTCAGGTTGGCACACTACAAATAAAACAAATATATGCATAAAATGTGATTTTGTTGAAATAATTGTCTGTGCTTTAATATTTATACAGAGATTTTAATTTCAAACCATGTAGGGGGGCTGTTGATTTTTAAAAATGTGTACGCCTGCTATAGCAATATATTGTATATTCCACAGTCCTGCGTCTCCTTGTTCCTTTTATTTTTCAGTAATGCACTCCAGGGATGTTAAAGGATTACACATTTGTCCAAAGAAAATACTGAGTCATCATTTAAAAGGTAGCTAAATTAAATAAAAAAACCGAAATATATAATTAATTTCCTGTTATAATAACCAGCTATAATTACCTTACTTGCTTGGTAATCAAATTATATTTTATACAATTTTGCTGTAGATTCTCTGATTGCATTCAGCTATTTATGCATGTATTGTTTTTCATAAATGTGAAATATTTAAAGCTAGACTGTGTGGAGGTGATTCTGCTGCAGAGTGTCTTTCTGAGTCTGTGTAATTTTAGATTTATATTTATTCAGTTGCTGAATAGTTCAGGTTTTTTATTTGGCTTCACTAAACCTAACAGAAAGCGAATGAGAGGAAGGTTAAAAAGATGCATACAGAGAGGCATGCACATGGACATTGATAGTAATACATTAGATGGATATTATCATGAATGGCTAACTTGAGCTTTAGGGTGGAATATACCAGAGAGATGACTAGCGACCTCCCCATATAAATATTTTATATAAGAATTTCAGTAAGGATTGAGTTGGTTTAAGCATTTGCAGTTGCTGAAGGTGTGACTTACTCTGGATGTGGAGCTCCAGTCTTGGTCAGAAGAGTGAGAACAAAGAACATAAAAATGACAAACACTGCAAGACCCACCCAGAAGCCAATGACAATGGAATCTGAAATATAAAATTGAATTTAAGCATCACTGATGGAAATTTTAGGAAGTGATATTATTCAGTCTCTTACTATTTGAGTCACTCTGAATGATGACATGATGACATAGCAGTTGGCGCTGTCTGTCTCACAGCAAGGAGCTCCTGAGTTTGAGTCGCAGTCTCAGGCAGTTTTGTGTGTGTGTGTGTGTGTGTGTGTGTGTGTGTGTGTGTGTGTGTGTGTGGAGTTTGTGTGTTGTCCCTGTGCTTCCTTTGGATACTCCGGTTTCCTCCCACAGTCCAAGGACATGCATCTTATACAAATTGCCCCCAGATGTGGATGTAAGTGTGAATGGTTGAGTGTTTCTGTGTGTTTGCCCTGCAATAGTTCGGAAAGCTGTTCAGGGTGTACCTTGCATTTGCCCAGTGTTGACTTAGATAGGCTCCAGCCTTCTTGTGACCTTATTAGGATTACATGGTGAGAAAATAAGTGATTGATTGACTCTGAATGAGCCTGACTGGCTCCAAAAGCTCTGAGATCGAAGTTATATCAATCATAATACAAGAATATGGAATCATGGTGGTTAAGACATCTGCCTCACAGCAAGAAGGTCCTGGGTTCAATTCCCAGCTCGGGCATTTCTGTGTGCATGTTCTTCCCGTGCTTACAAGGGATTACACCGGGTACCCCAGTTTCCTCCACACAATCCAAAAACATGCACAGTAGGTTATTGGCTGCTTCAAATCACCCCTAAGTGTGAGTGTGAGGATGAATAGTTGTGTGAGTGTTGGCCCTGCTATGGCCTGGGGAGCTGTCCAGGGTGTACCCCGCCCATGCCCCGAGTCGGCTGAGCTGGGCACCAGCCTCCCTGTGGCCCTGATTAAGAGTTCAAGAAATTAATGAATGAATGCTACTGATTAATTCTCAGAATTTGTGATGAGACTTTGGATGTGATAATATAGAGGGAAGAGATCATCCACCATCTATATTCACTTTCAGAAGAAATCAGGACTTACATTTGTGTGCTTTGAGTCCCTCGAAGGAAACTGGCTCTTCGTCATCGTAGTATTCATAGCTCCATTCATAATCAGTGTGCGGAACAGCAGTAGTGTTTAGGTGCTGGAACACAGGCATCTCCAGAGCGGTGCAGTACCGTGGCACGACTGTAGGAGTCTTGGTTCACATGCATGTAAGTCTGGAGATAATCCAGACCAGATCCGTCCTGTACGACCGGTATTTACTGCATTCACTGTTTGATCCCCTGTGCAACTTGCCTGGTTTACAGGGATGCGATGCATGCAGAATGTAAGCACAGTTCTTCAGTACAGGGTTTTTCCCGTTATCTCATCCCCTTCAAATTCTCAAGCAGCTCCGCTTCCTCGAGACTCGTCGTGAATGACTCGCGAATCGAATCGACTCTTTTTGGTCGACTCTTCTGAGAGTCGCTCACATCACAAGCATGAAACAAATGGTATCAGGACACTTATGCCCCCCACACGTTCACCCCCACCCCGGCAACTACCGCCCCCAGACAACTCCACCCCCCTAGGACAATTAGCCCCTAGGACAATTACCCCCCCAAGACAACCACCCCTAGGACAATCATCTAAAGATCTTTAAGTTTAATCTGTCGGATAAAGGCTCAGTTAGGTAGGGCAGTGGTGGTCTAGTGGTATAGGGTGCTGGATCGCTGATCCTAAGGTTAAGGGTTCGAGTCCCCACAAGGTTGTCCCTGCCCCCCCACCACCACCCCACAGCAGCTAACTGGGTTATCAAAGGCGGGCCATGTCCTTCACTGTCTATGGTGAAAGGTTCATGTAAAAGAACCATTGCTGTCTTTTGTCCCCCCCCTGTGCAGCTAACTGGGTTATCAAAGGCGGGCCATGTCCCTCACTGTCTATGCTGAGAGGTTCATGTAAAAGAACCATTGCTGTCTTTTGTCCCCCCCCTGTGCAGCTAACTGGGTTATCAAAGGCGGGCCATGTCCCTCACTGTCTATGCTGAGAGGTTCATGTAAAAGAACCATTGCTGTCTTTTGTCCCCCCCCCCTGTGCAGCTAACTGGGTTATCAAAGGCGGGCCATGTCCCTCACTGTCTATGTTGAGAGGGTCATGTAAAAGAACCATTGCTGACTTTCGTAAAGAGTAGCTGCAAAGCCATCAGCGTGTTTCTGTCCCTCGCTAAAGGGTTGTGACAGGAAGAGCATCCGACGGATGGAGGGAAAAAAGCCGAAAGAAAGAAAGAAAAAGGCTCAGTTAGGTACTTTGATCTTATGCCTTTGTCTACATTTTTCTAGATGTTTTCTGTCCTTTGGGAAAGCCGTAACTAATATACCTAGCTTCAGTTTCAGCTAACTGGCAGGTTAATTAGCCTGACCCCTGCGCCGCAAACAATACCGCTAGTCTGTGTCAAATATTTTAAATGCGCCAATCATACACTGAAAATGTGTGTCACAGCTCAGTGAATTAGCATTTATTCCACCAGATGACATCAATGACGCATTCGAAACACTGTCAGAGCTTATGCCAGAAGCTGCCCAACCAGTCGCCGACTACTTCGAAGATACCTTCATTGGCCGTCCTCACCGCCGTGGTCATCAACTGCCAGCATTCCCCCATGCATTCTGATTCAGTTCAGTTCATTTTCTGTAACCGCCTAATCCCAATTAGGGTCGCGGGGAGGCTGGCGCCCGTCCCAGCCGACTCCAGGCGAGGGCAGAGTACACCCTGGAAAGCTCGCCAGGCCATCGCAGGGCGGAAACACGCTGACGGCTTTGCAGCTACTCTTGTCAAAAGTCAGCAATGGTTCTTTTACATGAACCTCTCACCACAGACGGTGAGAGACATGGCCGGCCTTTGATAACCCAGTTAGCTGTACTGGGGGGGGGCAGTGACAACTTGTGGTTAGTGGGGCTTGAACCCACAACCTTTTGGGATCAGTGATTCAGCACATACTAGTATACCACTCAGCCACCACTGCCCTCCAAAGAGATTGATTGCCACAAAGTTGGAAACATGCCATTGGTATCGTCTTTGTATGCTGTAGAATTTCTTTGCTATTAATGCCCCACTATCAATACTTGTCCCTGCTGTCCCCCCAGTGCAGCTAACTGTGTTATCAGAGGTGTTTGCAGCATTTATCAGAAACTCTTATCCAGAACGACTTACAGAAGTGCTTTAAGGTCTCTATCAGTGAATACTGTATATTCTATGTACGCCATCAGTCAAACAGATTTTTTTTGTTTGTTTGTTTGTTTTTTGTGGTCTGTGTGGTTGTATACAAACGTTAATTCCACCACCATGGAGCCAGAGCTTAGATGCAGTTTCCCCCTGTCCCTTGGTAGAGGGTGGGATCAGCCCCACAGTGCTAGAGGATCTGAGAGGACATATGAGGTGTGATGAGTGCTTTTGAGGTAGGAAGGTGCAAGTCCTTTTTGGCTTTGTAGAAAAGCATTAGTATTTTAAATCGAATGCAAGCAGCTACACGAAGTCAGTGGAGAGATTGTAGCAGTGGTGTGATGTGGGTAAATTTGGGAAAGTTGTAAAGCCATGCAGCAAAAGTGTCCAGTGTGATGTGTGATAGGAGAGTATCGGCAAGAAAGAAAGGAAAAGTGTACAAGACGGTGATGAGGCCAGCGATGTTGTATGGTTTAGAAACAGTGGCGCTGAGGAAAAGACAGGAGGCAGAGCTGGAGGTAGCAGAGATGAAAATGTTGAGGTTCTCTTTGGGAGTAACGAGGATGGATAAGATCAGGAATGAGTACATCAGAGGAACAGCACATGTAAGAGGTTTTGAAGACGAAGTTAGAAAGGCTAGATTGAGATGGTTTGGACATGTACAGAGGAGGGATAGTGAATATATTGGTAGTAGGATGCTGAGGTTGGAACTACCAGGCAGAAGGCCTAGAGGAAGACCAAAGAGAAGATTTATGGATGTGGTGAAGGAGGACATGAAAGCAGTTGGTGTAAGAGAAGAAGATGCAGAGGACAGGATGAGATGGAGGCAGATGATTTGCTGTGGCGACCCCTGAAGGGAACAGCCGAAAGGAAAAGAAGTTGTTCAGGAGAAAAATTATAATTAAATTTTGACAGTTAAATAAAACTTTAAGTAAATTAACAAAATTAAATATTTTTGGTTTGTATCTTCGGGGGAATTTTTTTGGAATCAGTCACATCATAGTGAGTACACTAAATGTTGTGGGTCTTATATGTGTATTTGTTTATGTACCTTATCATTTATCTGGCTCATGCCACCTACGACTGTTTTTTCTCTTTCTGATTTTGATTGCACATGTTTGATGTCATTCTTGAGAGTGGCATACAAAGAGTAATCTACACTGGTTGTATCTGTAAAAAAAATTAAAAATGCACACACACACACACACACACACACACATACACACACACACACACACACACACACACACACACACACATACACACACACACACACACACACATACACACACACACACACACATATAGAAGGAATATGGATTAGGAAAACCAAAGAGAAGATTTATGGATGTGGTGAAGGAGGACATGAAGGTAGTTGATGTAAGAGAAAAAGACGCAGAGGACAGGGTGAGACGGAGGCAGATGGTTTGCTGTGGCGCCCCTGAAGGGAACAGCCGAAAAGAAAAGAAGAAAGCAAGCCATGCTGCTGCATTCTGGATCATTTGCAGATGTCAAATAGCGCTCAAATGTAGAGCTGCTAGTAGTGAGTTGCTGTAATCTAGTCTTGAGATTACAAGGGATCGAGCAAGTATCCAAGTAACCTTCCTAGAAAAAAATGGACATATCCGAAGGATTCGGATAAGGCGCTTATCTATGGTTACTACAAGACTTTGCGCGTTGCCTCAAGGAGCGATCACAGTATTATCCAAGGAGATTGCAAGATATTGATGTGGGGATGAGTCTGTTGGGATGAACAGCAATGCAATCTTGCTGGGATTAAACTTCAGCTGGTGAGCTGCCATCCATGAGGAGATACTTGCCAGGCATGTAGAGATCCGGCATAAACATCAGTATCTGAGTATCCGGCCATGTCTATCAGTGTCTATAATAACAGGCTGTTATAATAAGAGTTGCTGACTTTTGTCAAGAGTAGGCTGCATAACTGTCAGTATGTTTCTTGCAATGGCCTGGAAAGCTGTGCAGGGTGTCCTCTGTCCTCGCTCAGAGTCGGCTGAGATCGGCACCGGTCTCCCTACGACCCTAATAAGGACTAAGTGGTTCAGAAAATGAATGAATTAATAAAGAGGGTAGTGGTGGCAAAGGGGTAGGGTGCTGCACAGGTTCCAAGGTTGGGGGTTCAATTCCCACTTTCACCGGGTTTTCACTGCTGTCTCACACACACACACACACACACACACACCCCTGACAACCCAGTGCAACTGACAGGGTTATCAAAGGCCAGCCATGTCTCTCACTGACTGTGGTTAGAGCAATGTAAGTAAACCACTGCTGACTGTTGTAAAGAGTAGGCTGCATAGCCTTCAGCATGTTTTGTTTGTTTGCTTGTTTGTTTCTTATGAACATAGAAAAACAGACCGCTGAGTAAATAATTTATTGTTGTTTCTTCAAATTGTGTCAGCGCTTAGTGTCTCAATTGTGCATTATCTTCATATTACAATACACTTCATCTTTTATTCCTTCTAACGCCTCAAATTTTTGATTATATTAAATTGGATTGTGATTATTAAAAAAACTATTGTTTGATTACAGATGACAAAATCTAACCAGATAATTTGCCAACAGTTAGTTGTCCTGTGTGTGGGCGAGCATTTCTGGCTCAGATTGGCCTCATTAGCCATCTCCAGGCCCACAGCCAAGGATCACAGAACTGATATGAAGTTCTGGTCATCTTCAAACTTGAAGAACGAACAACAACAACCATCTTTGATGTGCTTCATTCAGATTGTATTCGTTCTCCTAACCTGCTGCTGGAAAAGACCAATCATATTGTAATTGCTCAAAAACTTGCTTTGTGACACAAACTTTTTTTTGAGTTAACTGTGAGATAGCATTGTGACTCATTCAGATTTGTATTCATTATTAAAGAACCACAGCAGGCTACACAGATCACCCTAATTGAGAATTCACAAAACAGATCAGCAACCTGATTTATTAAAACAGAAGAGACAATGAATAAAAGCTGGCAATTTAAATATCCCACAAATCCTTTGAGTCATGTTAGGGCCCATGTGAATAATGGAAGAAATTGGCATTTGGACGCAATACACAGCACACCAATAATAGAAATGTGATTTTCAGTGAATGAACGGATCCTAAAGTAATAGTCACATTAAAAAGAGCATGGCATTTAATTTTATAAATATTTCTTGGAGTTGAAGTGATGTTTATGATGAGGATTGCCACTAACATTTGTCAGTTTTGTTACCTATAAGCAGGTGATGCTTTGGGTGAAATTGCAGATAATTTTAGCAATGACGGGGATTGATGTTGACGCTAAACATTTCCTGAAATGGATGTTAGAAAGATTATTCATGTGAAAAGGCACATGGTTATAGAAAGATAGTTATTCGTTAACATTAGCTATTAATTTCAATAGAAGGCTCATGAAAACAGTTTGATAGTGTACACATTTCCACTTTACCAATAGTGTCCCAAAAAAGAAGACCCTAACACACTGATCAAATAATGTACAATATATACAATACAGTATATACAGTGTGTATAGAAAATTATAACCTCGATATAAATATCCACATTACATAGTTTTGCAACCTGAAATGAAAAACATACATGAACAATATTTTATAGTTGTATTTAAACAATGCAATGTGCAATAGGGGGCAGTGGTGGTCTAGTGGTATTGGGCGCTGGATCGCTGATCCAAAGGTTGGGGGTTCGAGTCCCACTCTCCACAGGGTTATCACTGTCCCCCCAGTGCAGCTAACTGGGTTATCAAAGGCGGGCCATGTCTCTCACTGTCTATGGTGAGAGGCATGTAAAAGAACCATTGCTGACTTTCGTAGAGAGTAGCTGCAAAGTCATCAGTGTGTTTCTGTCCCTTGCTAAAAAGGGTTGTGACAGGAAGAGCATCCGATGTAAAAACCTCTGCCAAATCAAACATGCGAATCAGATGATTTGCTGTGGCGACTCCCGAGTAAAAGGGGAAAGGCCGAAAGGAAGACAGACATTTATACAATGCAATGAGATCAGAGAATTCCTTTCGGCTTTTCCCCTTTATCAGGGGTTGCCACAGCGAATCATTTGGCAGAGGTTTTTACGTCGGATGCCCTTCGTGACACAAGGGACAGAAACATGCTGATGGCTTTGCAGCTACTCTTTACGAAAGTCAGCAATGGTTCTTTTACATGAACTTCTCAGCACAGACAGTGAGAGACATGGCCCGCCTTTGATAACCCAGTTATCTGCACTCGGGGGGGGTAACAACCCTGTGGCGAGTAGGACTCGAACCCCCAACCTTAGGATCAGCGATCCAGCACCCCATACCACTAGACCACCACTGCCCCGTATTTATACAATGCAATAGCCACATGAAATTAGTAAGAGTTAACCAATAAGTAAATAAACAATCTGAATCCCAATCAGCTGTGAGTAACTACCCTCACTATTCCACAACAAGGTAATTGGCTTCCACCTGTGATCCTGCTGATTAGTACAACACAAAGCATAGTCCTAGGGCAACCTAACACTTGGAAGTGTAGCAGTCAATGATTGGTGGAAACAATCAACTACGGTTCACAAGGCACTGTCAAGAGATCGCAGGGATAAAGTAGAAACACAAAAGCCAGGATTGGAATACAAAATATTTAAAGGCTTTATCAATCCATAGCAATATAGTAAATAAGAATAATATAATCAAGAAGAAAACTATAAAGAAGAAGTGGAACAGCTTTGGTATTACTCAGACTCACAGATCAGGCCATTCTTTCAAACTTCATAGAAGAGAAAGGAGGAAACTGATGAAGTTTTCACACTAATTTGATGTGTTTGACATAAGGGGAAGGTTAATAAGTGGCTTCATATTAACAGCTTTTTAAATTTAACTTATGAGCAATAAAGAAAAATATTGATAACAATCAGGCGTAAAGAGACTCTGACCTTCATGTGCAAGAGGTGGTATACTGTATGTCTGGTTGGATGTGACTATGTTTAATGACATAATTTGTAATTCACCGCTGGTAAGAAACCTAAATGGATTTTCCTCAAATGTTTTGTCAGTGCTACAGATGATGACAGGGAAACACATATTGGTTGCCCATGTGCACTGAAGCATAAAACCAACAGCTTCACCAGGAATATAAATTGCAGCTTTCCTCTAATTGATTGCAGCTGTTGTAACTTCCTGTTTTTTAAATTGAAGTGCTGCTGTGTATCCACAGCAAAATTATACAGTATTCAGAGAATTTTAGTGGGAAAAATCAACAGAATGTGTATGAACTCATCAGCGATTGTTAAAATATTTAGATTTGCATTTATTTGTTGTATATGAGTGTTGTGATTATTGTAACTTACTACATATACTGTGATGGTCTAGTGAGCTGTTCAGGGAGTACACTGCTCTCGCAAAGAGGCAGCTGAGATGGGCTATTCCCATAGCTTCTTTGTATGGCTCATCAACTTTATCCCTGTGTAGTTGCCACAACTCTGTACATCTCCCTTGTTCTTAAAAATGGGCACAAGCACACTTCTCCTCCATTCCTCTGGCATCTGATCACTTTCTAAGACCTTGTTGAATATTCTTGTCAGAAAATCTACTGCTACCTCCCCTAGACACTTCCATACCTCAACTGGTATGTCATCAGGGCCAACTGCCTTTCCACTCTTCATCCTCTTCAATGCCCTCCTCACTTCACCCTTACTAATCTTTGCTACTTCCTGGTCCTCAACAGTCACCTCTTCTACTCTTTTTTCTCTCTCATTTTCCTCATTCATCAGCTCTTCAAAGTACTCTTTCCATCTTCCCAGCACACTACTGTCATCAGTCAATACATTTCCCTCTCTGTCCTTTATCACTCTAACTTGTTGCACATCTTTCCCATCTCTATTTCTCTGCTGTGCTAACCTGTATAAATCATTTTCTCCCTCCTTACTGTTCAACCTCTCATACAAGTCATCATATGCCCTCTGTTTGGCCTTTGACACCGCTACCTTCGCCTTACGCTGTGTCTCCCTGTACTCCTGTTTACTCTCTTCGGTCCTCTCAATGTCCCACTTCTTCTTGGCTAACCTCTTCTTTTGTACACACTCCTACACTTCCTCATTCCACCACCAAGTTTCCTTATCTACTTTCCTTCCAGAGGACACACCAAGTACTCCCTTACGGTCTCCCTTATCACATTGGCTGTGGTTGTCCAGTCATCTGGAAGCACTTCCTGACTACCCAAAGCCTGTTTCAACTCCTCCTTGAAGAAAACACAACACTCTTCCTTTTTCAGCTTCCACCACTTTGTCTTCTGCTCTGCCTTTGCCTTTTTCACCTTTCTCACCATCAGTGTCATCCTGCACACCACCATCCTATGCTGTTTGGCAACACTCTCACCCACTAGTACTTTGCAGTCACTGACTTTCTTCAAATTACATCACCTACACAAGATGTAGTCTACCTGTGTGCTCTTACCTCCACTTTCATAAGTCACCCCATGCTCCTGTTTCTGCTTGAAAAAAGTATTCACCACAGCCATTTCCATCTTTTTTGCAAAATCGATCAACATCTGTCCTTCTGTGTTCCTGTCCTGGATACCAAACCTGCCCATCACTTCCTCGTCCCCTCTGTTGCCTGCACCAACATGTCCATTGAAGTCTGTTCCAATGACCACTCTTTCACCTCTGGGGTTACTCTGCATCACTTCATCTAACTCACTCGAGAATCTCTCCTTCTCTCCTAGCTTACATCCTGCCTGTGGGGCATAAGCACTAACAACATTGACCATCACGCCTTCAATTTCTAACTTGAGACTCATCACTCTGTCTGACACTCTTTTCACGTCTAGAACAGGGGTCACCAACATTTTTGAAACTGAGAGCTACTTCACGGTTACTGAATCATACGAAGGGCTACCAGTTTGATACGCTCTTCTGAAATAACAAATTTGCTCAGTTTGCCTTTAGTTATACATTATTTATAATGATTAGTAATACTCACCTATGTAAAGACACTGATCATGTTAATGATTTCTAACAATGATTATCAAAAATGACAACAAGGTGGGAAACAGATATCAATATTCAACACTTTATCTCTATTAATCACAGTATTTGTTACATTTTCAGATGATCACTTACATCACTACATTTTAGCAAAAAATATCCCATTTGCACAAGCCACTGACATGCCCTGTTAACAAATCATGAACTATGTTGCAACATGTTTCAAAAAGTTAACAATTATGTAATGTTAAACAAAATCAACTTACATATTTTTAAATATGTAATACATTTTATTTCACATTTTGAACTAATGGCCAAGTCTGTGTTATGTTTAACAAAATTATAACTTTTAAATGTCATGAACACACTTTTAAATTGAACACAATTTCTTCAATATTTTAATTCAACTTTGCCATGGCACTACCATGTTGCCACTGACTACATCTGGTATCCGTCCTTGGTTAGTGGGAAGACTGGCATTGCATGCTGTTCACCAGTGTGTTGTAATCTGGTGTGTAACTTGACACTGCAACTGTGAGTGAGTCTCTCAGATGTGCATCAGTGAGGCGTGTTCTGTGTTTGTTTTTGATGAAGTTCATGTCAGAAAATGCTGATTCACAGAGATAGGTTGAGCCAAACAGGCTGGCAACCTTCATGGCTGCTGTGCATACTCCACTGTACTTCTCTGTGTCAACAAGGCGCCAAAAGTTTGGTGCAGCCTGGTAGGCTTTGAGATGGAGATCATTTTGCAATGTTATAATTTCAATCTCCACCTGTCCAGCATCCAAGTTGAACGCTGCACTTAACTGCTCAGCAAAGCATGTTGTGTCCCCATTCATGAAAGGGTTGGAAATGAAGAACACACATGGTTCAAGCTGATGAAGGTCACAAAACCTATTCTCAAACTCTGCCCAAGTCTGTTTATTACTTCAATGTACTTTTCTGCCACTTTTTCAAATGTCTCAGATGCAGAAGCATTGTCTTTCAGCACTGACTGCACAGAGGAGAAGAGCAGAACTTTTTTTCTCTGTAAATCTGCAGAGAATGCATTCATTTTGGCTTTAAATGCATTTAAAGCACTTATCATATCGACAACAGTCTTACCTTTGCCTTGCAGCTGGCAGTTCAGGAGGTTTAGTTTCCCAGTAATGTCCACCAAAAATGCAAGGTCAAGTGTCCACTCTGTGTCCTCTAGCAGTGAGACATTCGCTTTGGACTGCATGAACTCTTTGATTTCACGCAAAAGAGACAAAAAACGATGCAAAACTCGTCCTCTGCTGAGCCATCTGATTTCTGTGTGTAGCAGTAGGTCCCCATATTCTGCTGACATCTCCTCTAATAGTACCTTGAAAATCCTGTGCTGCTTTGCTTTGGAGCGGATGTTGTTTATGATTTTCACAACGGGAGTCATCACGTGCCCAAAGCCGATCACTTTCGCACACAACGCCTGCTGGTGAATGATGCAATGGTAATGCAGAAATTTGGGGAAGTCTGGGTCACGCTACAGTGAGCGATGAAACCTGTCTGTCGGCCGACCATAGCAGGAGCCCGTCTGTTGTCACCGCTACCAGCTTTTCCAATGGCACCTTTTTCTGCACGAAAAACTCCTTCACCGTGTTATAAATGTCAACTCTCTCGTAGTTGTCTTTAAGGGCAGTAGTGTCAGGAGTTCTTCTTGTGGAGAAATCATTAAACACCATCCGGATAAAAACCAATAACTGCGCTGTACTGCTGCTGTCCACGGACTCATCGCACTGGAGGCTAAACCACTTGCACTTCGCCAGATCCTGCTCCAACTGATCGACCAAGTTACTGGACATAGCTGATACTGCGTCTTGCCATCGTAGATGCCCCCCAGTTGACGTCGGAAAGAGTGGAGATTAGGTCGCTTCCATTTTTCTCGCCTTTAAATACAGTGTTAGCAATTAATAACATCGCTTCTTTGACAACTTCTCCATCTGTAAATGCCTTTTTCTTGATCAGAAAATGTGTAGCTCTAAACGAGGCTTCGTTGCTTTTGTGAGTTTTGGCCGGCCTCGTAAAAAGACTGTTGCTTACCCAGAGCGGTCTTTAGCTCACGGGCTTTTTCTGCCCGTGTAGGGCGCTTGCAGGTGGATATTTATCATGGTAGCTTTTGTGACACGTATTGAAATGTCTCTCCACATTGTGCCGTTTTGCTGTCGCCACGGTCGTCCCGGCAAATCAGACACACCCAGGTTTCCTTTACAGTCGTAAAAAAGAACTCCTCTTCCCATTCACTGTGAAAGAGATACGTTTTCTTTCTTTTTTCTGCCATGTTTTTGGGGTACGAAAGTGCATACAGCGCCCGCTAGCTTACTCTCCACATCCCACAAGCTCTACTTTACTGCCCATAGGTAAATATTGTGCGCGTTAACCTTAAAGTATTTTTAAGATAGTATTTTTTAAATCTATATACATACAAGTGTGATTAAAAAAATAATAGCAACAGAACAAAATTAATTTTTAGACGCAGCTCTCTATGAGATGTGCTATTTTTGGAACAGGCCCGCGGGCGACTCATGTGGTCCTTGCGGGCGACCGGGTGCCCGCGGGCACCGTGTTGGTGACACCTGGTCTAGAACATTCCTGACAAACCCCTCCTTCAAGATGACTCCTACTCCATTTCTCTTCCCATCCACACCATTATAAAACAGCTTAAAAACAGCTTACCCTGCTTCTAATCTTCTAGCCTTGCTACCTTTCCACCTGGTCTCCTGAACACACAGTATGTCCACCTTCCTCCTCTGCATCATGTCAGCCAGCTCCCTATCTTTTCCTTGAATAGTTCCAACATTCAAAGTCCCTACTCTCAGTCCTAGGCTCACGCATTTCCTCTTCCCTCTCTGCCTACGGACACGCCTCCGCCTCTCCTTCTTCGACGTCTTCGACCATCAGTAGTCCAATTTCTATCAGCACCCTGTTGGTTGACAGCACTGATGGCGGTCGTTGTTAACCCCGGCCTCGACCGATCCGGTATGAATTTTGTTTTGACCATTTGCATTTTTAATGTGGCAGTTTTATGCCGGATGCCCTTCCTGTCGCAACCCTCTGCATTTTTCCGGGCTTGGGACCGGCATAAGGGGGAGAGACACTGGTTAGTGCCCCCCAACCCACCCTGCATCATGGCTGCATTATGAAGTGTAGTAAACAACCTCTCAAAAAGATTTTACGATTTAAACTCACTCAACTTATTTGTCTTAATACCTCCACCTTTCTCTTCGTTCCTGTTAGAAAATTTTCCGTGTTGCTTTTTGAGAGGTTGTTTAATGAAGTGCAGTAAACAACCTCTCAAAAAGCAACACGGAAAATTTTCTAACAGGAACGAAGAGAAAGGTGGAGGTATTAAGACAAATAAGTTGAGTGAGTTTAAATAAGGATGTTTTTTTTTTTATTATTTCAGCCACATTGGTGCATTTTAAATCTTTTCTGTTACAGATTTTAAAATGTTAATGAAGTTTTTCTTTTTTGTAAGTTAAACTATATTTCTTTCTTTTTTTTTTTTTGTTTTTAATGTTAATAAAGATGCAATGTTATGCAGAGGTGTACTGATAACAATTTAACAGACAAATAATACTACAGTATTTATAGTCACCCTCGAGTCGAGTTTGTCCGTGAAATGTTTTTTCTTCCAAGAGGGGGCGCCACAGAAAATAATTGAGAAGCACTGCCTTCAAGTTATTACAGCATGGCACAAAAATATAGTGTGGTTTCAACATTTGTGAACCCTTAAGAATTTTATACATTTCTCCATAAATATAACTAAGAACATCAACAAGTCATAAAAGAAGATAAAAATAATCCAGGTAAATAAATGACACAAAATTTTTCTCTTCGTCATTTGCTTATTATGGAAAATGATTCAGTATTACATATTCGTGCATCTCTACATTTGTGACTCTCTTGGATTATTTTAAGGTGAAATTAGTCCGCTGTTTTGACTCAGTGGGATGACACTCAGGTGTAAGTGGGCATCTTGTTTGATTTAAAGAACATATCTATCAAAGTGTCATCACATGTCTGTGGAAGTGTATCATGGCATTAGCAAAAGACATTTCTGAGGACTTCAGAAAAAGGGTTGTTGATGCTCATCAGGCTGGAAGAGGTTACAAAGAGTATCAATCCACAGTAGGACAGACGGGTTCCAGATGGAGAACATTTAAGACCATTAATCTATGACCCAAGAATGGTTGACCAACTAAGATCACAAAAGACCCCCCGGGTGACTTCGAAGCAACTGAAGGCCTCTCTCACATTGGCTAATTTTAATAATCATGAGTCAGACTGGCAGAGCCGCAAAGAGAAAGCCAATGCTCTCCAAAAAAGGACATGCTGCTTATCTGCAGTTTGCGAAAGATCGCATGGACAAACCAGCAGACGATTGCAAAAATGTCACCAACATCCCAGAGTTGAAGTTGTTCTATAATGAGGAATAAGCTAAGATTCTTCCAAAGCGCTGTGCAGGACTGATCAACTTTTAGTTGCAGTTATTGCTGCAAAAGTGGGTTACACCAGATCAAAGGTTCACATACTTTTGGCATTCACAGATAAGTAAGATTGGCTCATTTTCCTCAATAAATATATGACCAAATAAACTATTTTTGTCTCATTAATTCAACTGGGTTCTTTTTGTCTACTTTTTGGACTTGTGTAAAATTCTGATTATGTTTTCAGGTCATATTTACGCAGAAATATATAAAATTCTTAGAGGCTCACAACCTTTCAATCATCACTCTACATCTACTGAGTGGCAATTCCATTGACAAAAATGGTTTATTAATGAAACATTTCCAAAAAAAAAAAATGGCCAGACTGTTTTGAGTTGACAGAAAGGCTTTAAAAGGATGTAAAAGTCTGTCATCATGTATATATGCTATGTGGCTCATTCCAGCAAAGTGGGCATTAAATCAGAAATCATTAAATAATTAGTTGAATTTTAAATGCAATTTTTTTGAAAGTTTCATATTAAAATGGTTTAAAAATTTCTGTCAGGTTTTGGTGAGTTAATCAAAAACGAGACAGTTATGTTCGACAATATGGGTATACGTTTAAAGCTTATAATAGTGGATAGGGCGCAGGATCGTTGATCCTAAGGTTGGGGGTTCGAGTCCCCACAAAGGTTGTCACTGTCCTCCCCAGTGCAGTTAACTGGGTTATCAAAGGCAGGACATGTCTCTCACTGTCCATGGTGAGAGGTTCATGTAAAAGAACCATTGCTGACTTTCGTAAAGAGTAGCTGTAAAGCCGTCAGCATGTTTCTGTCCCTTGCTAAAGGGTTGTGACAGGAAGGGCATCCGACATAAAAACCTCTGCCAAATCAAATGTACGAATCAAATGATTCACTGTGGCGACTCCCGAGAAAGGGAAAAAGCCGAAAAGAGAAGAAGAAGAAGAATAGCGACTGCAAAAATGGTGGTAATAACGTCAATAATTTCAACTTTAATACCCTCTTTGCTTTGATCGGTCACATATATCAGTTTGTTTTATAGTAAAAGAAGAAAAATGAATACACGGATGGTTAATGTAAAGGTTGGAGTGGCGTTATCAGTCTGAGCATTTCGAACCACACTATTATGAATGTGATGGTGAATCATTGTATTGGCCCTGGAATAGTCTAGCGAGCTGTTCATTATCTACCCCACCATTGCCCAGCCTTCTTGCTCACCTCGTACTAGCATTAAGTGGTTCAGCAAATGAGAGTGACGGAGCGGAAGAGACAGGGAGAGAGAGTAAATGAGTACAGGGTGATGTAATCAAGTCTCTATACATCAGTGTAAATACATCAGGTGCCTTTACATCCTGTGTCTTATGCTTTACTACATCTCCTGGATTTTCTTTCTTACCTGCATAGTGTGTGCAGTAATGAGATGTTATTCCCAGTTCTGCAGTCTTCTGATAATATCCCCACAGCTCACAGTTCATAAAAAGTTTCTATATTTGCCTCATGAATGTATACAATACGTCAACACATATTTCTTGTGCTTGTCTCTGTTTATCTCTTCTGTCCATGGTATCAGGTTTTACTACATCAAACATTACACATAAACTAATGTCCACTATAAGGTAATATCTTAAAGGTGAGGAAAATGGGTGGTTATTTTACAATTACATGCATCAGAGGTTCGAACATACCAGTGTTGGTTTTCTTTACCAAATTCAACACAATGTTACATAAAGCAAACATGAAAGTTTTATAATCTGGAAACTGTGAAAGAAATGATGTGTCTTTCTAAGTGAATCCAGCTCTTTTGAATTTTTTAATCAATATCGGCAGTGATGCTGTTGTTGTATTACTGCCGTTGATCTGTAGTATAATTTAATCAATATGCTTCTATGGAAACCACTTTTCATTATCTGAGCTGTTTGTTAGCATGAGTGATGAGACATGTTTGTCGCTTGGTTGTGCGTGTGAGGCAGCAGGAGAGAGCATCCACCTGCCGTTTGTTGAAAATGAACTGCATGTAATAGGAAAGGCGATCAGCAATTAGGGTAAATTCACCTTTTTTAATGAAACAGACACAGCAGGCATTATGCAGTAATTGCAGTTCAGCATATTACATTTATATTTTCAATGTTAACTTAATGAATGATCTGAATGGAAGGTCCAAACAGCCTTGGTTGTGCAAATAATAGCGTTCACTGCACAAATTTGCTTGGCTTTAAAATAAAAACTGGCACTGAAGCATGTGAGATTAAATTTTTCTTGTGTCTTAATCACTTGGTTTGATCCATACTGGAGGGACTGTGCGTGGTTTTAGTCACACTGAACTGATTATTTCTATCTTCTATTAGTGACTGTGTGACTGACTGACTGACTGACTGACTGACTGACTGACTGGCTGAT